>JAGPOW010000261.1:11491978-11504219 GCA_030014935.1 Caiman crocodilus
GTGCTTTTAATCTTTTTCATTTGACTGAAGTTCTTCAGCATATTTTATTTCGTTCCCTTCCCTCCCCCTAGTCCTACATTGCATCTTATTTCTCCTCCTCCATCACACCGTTGCAGGATGTGATAAACCAGATTCTCTCCTGCTTATCCATACTTGCTGCTTAGCTCATTAAAGCTGTTAGCACAGCAGATGTAGGAGCAGGGATTCTTCCAAGTGCGGTGCATGCCAGTAATAAACTATACCCTCTTAAACCTTACGTGACTATCAAAGTCAACTGATCCACATTACAGCAGTGCATAAAAACTGCATTATTTGTAAACAGGTTCCTGATTTGCCACCCCGCCCCCGCTCTTAGCCCTGAGAATTTATAATGTGAACTCATGCACTAGATGCAGAAATACCGAGCAATGTTTGCACAAATGTACTGTCAACGGGTGGCTAAATGTCACTGCATCTCGGATGTATTTTGCACTATAGAGATAAGACACTTGGAAAGTAGGCCCGTGGCTTTGCTTACCAAATTATGTTTGCAAATGTAATGTAATGTCTGCTGCACCTATGGAAGCCTAGAGTAATTCACAGTTTTTACTGGGATGAAACGAATAGAAGCTGGAGGAGAACATAGCCCTCTCGCTGAAGTATGTATGCAAAATACTGAGGATCCATTGAAGAAGTTGGCTCTGCTTTCCTTGCCATATATGAGCCTCAGCAAACCAATTTAAGACAGAGTTTGACTTCCCTTTGGGCATCTAAAATGGCAGTGTTCTAGGTGCCTTAAGTGGTGTTTTGGGGACTTACAGATTGGACCTCTTACCCCTGTATTGTAGATGTGTAGGCTGAGCCCACCCGGTTGGCCACACGCTGGCCTGGCACATACAAGGCTCGAAGCCTGGGAAAGGTGTGTGGGGAAGGAAAGGATGTGGTTTCACCCCAGTAGCTTCTAGGGCACCTCTCCCTGAATGGGGTTTGATCCTGCATCTCTGACTTTGCAGCATAAGGCTCAAACCACCACTTAGGCGTTATCCAGGCCCTTCTCCAGGGCTCCTTTTGAAGCTGAGCTGCTACCCATACTTTTTAGATAAGATGGATGGAGAGCTGTGCAGGGTGGAGGCTTCTACCCAATTTGTAGTCGGGCCAGGCTAAGGACAGGGCCTCTGCCAGAGCGGCGTCCAGCTTACCGAGCCACCCGTTCTCCAGCTTGGTCTCTGACTCCCCGCCCTGCATGTCCTTCTCTTGGTTGCGGAGGGGCCAACTCCAAAAGGAATGCATCTAGGGCTAAAACATGGGAGGCTTGTCATTGCCACCCGCCTCCAGCTGGCAGTACCCGTTAGTCATGGGTTTCTGGCTGGTGGCATTTTTGTGACTTGCCCACACATGCTTCCAGATGGGTGCATGGGCACGGCCATGTGTCTGCCCAGCCAGTGCATAGCAGACTACACATGCTCAATCTGCGCATCCATCCTGCATCCACGCTGCAGGGGCAAGTGCCAGAAATGCCCAGGCATGTGGCTAGAAAGCTGCCATTTGGGTGCCCTAAGGGAACTGGCATTCTGTCCTTTAAGCCTGCCTCTTGCTTCCTCTGTGGAGAATTCAGCTAAGCAGAAGTAAGGGACAGGCTCTTTCAACTGGAAATGTAGGATTTTTTATTCATTTTTTATTTCATTTGAGTTTTTTTTATTTAGGTACCTACTTTGGGGCTCTTAGGAGTTCGGCATTTAAACTTTATACTGAAAAAGCCCAGCCTTGCTGACGCTGCTCCAGACTGATATTATTAAAGCCAACAGGGAGACTCAGATGGATGTAAACAAGACCAGGATTTATTTATCCCTCTGAGCTGTCTTTTTTTCACTGTTTCTCATACTTTTTCCAGCGGAGGATTATGCTTTCCCCTGACTTAAAGTGTGCACTTCTGTAGAAGTGTAAAACCTCAGCAAAACATGACTGGGAAAGTTTTAGTTCTGATATGAAAGCAAATGCGTAGGCTTCTAGGTACATGCTTAAACTAGTGATTGCTGTATTGTCTTTAGTTACAAGAGTTAATTAATACCACATATTGATTTACAGTATCTAGAGTGGAGTAACCATCTGCATCTAAAAATGAAAATCTGCTGCTCTGCCGTGAGAGTAAGAATTGATTACACCTGCTAAATGCATATTTATAAACTGTAATCTAAACAGCTATCCCATATAGAATATATTAAGATGTATATTAACATGAGGCTGGTGAGAAGTGATAAAGTAAATTTTTTTCTCTCATTTTTTTTTCTTTCAATAGAAAATAATCTTTTAAAGAGACTTTGATCTGAAGTTGGATGCTCGTGTGTCTGTCGGAAGGAGTGCTCCTTTATGAAATGGCTACCGTGTTCATGTAAGTCGATATATTCTATTTGATGTGGGGAGATCAAGGTGCTTTTCAGCCTTTAGCTGCTCATCTGGCCACCTAACATCTTTCCCTCTCTCTTACCTCTACTAATTTAGCTGCGTTGAGCGAATCAATTGGCTCTTGTCTTTATTAGAGGGTTTTCAGTTTGAGATGAAAGGCAAATATTGCATGCAAGAGAATACTTCACTTCTCCAATTTTTACTTATGAAACTCCTAATTGGGTGAACAGCAGTTCTTAAGTGCCATGTTCAACTCTTTCTCACTTTCTGGCACAATAACTTAATCTAGACTGCCTTTCATCCAAGGATTTGGTAGCACTTAGGAGGCTAAAGTCTCACTCCCTGCGCCCTTGTCTTACATAGATAATGTTTCTCAGAAAAAGAAACAGATCCAAGTATCTAAACTCGGGTCCTGGAGTTGCTCAGATGGCAGGGGGAAGTGCAGTATCTCTCGCACCCACTTCAGGTATCAAGTTTAACTATAGCACTCTTCCCTGCCTAGGCAGGGGGTTGAACGCGATGCTCTGTTGAGGTCCCTTCTGACCCTGGCATCTATGAATCTATACATTGATTTCTCTGAAGCTGCATGAAGCTCAGAGAAGCTGGAACAGACTGGGAATTGTAGCCTCAAGTTTAATGCTCCTGGCATTGCAGGACTCTGCTCTCAAATACTTGTATATGATAGATAAGCCAGCACAATCCCTTAGCAAGAGGTGAGGTTGTTTATCCAATGTAAGCAAACCAAACTCCTTCAGCTCTTGCTGCCAACAACCTCCAACATCGTAAGGTGGATAAACTAAATTAAAACTTGGCATGCCACGTTACAGATCTGTATCTCTCACCTGTGACAATATTCCGGTGAATGTTGTGGGAGGAGGGGAAACCAACTGGTTTTTCTACAAGCAGTAGCAATAAAACATGCTCCACGAGAGGTGCTCCAGCTCAAAACGTAAGAACCAGAAGCGGAGACCTTCCAAGATGTGTTGCATGCTGAGATTTGATATGCATAAGATAACTACGTCGAGAAATGAAATGGCCCACGGACAAGTGGGCCATTTGCATCCTGTGAAGCACTTGGAGCCACTCCTGGTCAAGCAAGGACATCTCTGACAAGTGGAACTGAATTATCGAACACCAGAGTATTCAGTGCATGTCAATGAGATACAAATCCTGCTGACGAATACAGGTGCCTACAAGAAGCAGCCAATGGAGAATAACACGGATGCGCTTCTTGCTTCTTAAAAGGCTTGCAGTGTTTTGGGGTTAGGGGAGGGACACAGCTCTTGGTAGCAACCTAGAAACTTTGCCATGTACACATTGTAATGGTGGTTAGCTACTCTTACTTCTCTGAAAACATTAGAAATACTTGTTACCACACCACTCAATAGTTGCCACTTGCTAAAGATCAAAGTGTGATGATAAGTTACTCTTGAGGTCTTCCTTTTGCTTTCAGTAGCAAGGTAGACATTGAAACGAAGTCTTGCCTGCTGTACAGTGTTTGATAATCAAAGACTTGTGATATACAGCTGGAGGAAAATAATAGATGGCATTTTCCCTAGAGACCTGACTGCAGCCCATGATAGTTTATCATCCTTGGCTTTGGAGGAGAAGAGAGCTTTCTTTTTCAAAGGGCCTAGCCATGATAATTAGGCAAATTTGTCATCTTCAGGAACCTGCAAACTTTCACCTTTAGAAAATCTTGTCCGTGCTTACCAGCTGTGTGGATGTTCTGTCTTTTATACGTATATACATAGTTTTATTTTAAACCAAGATGCAGACTCTCCAAGCAGAGCCTGTATCCCAGAAAGGAAAAGCCGAAGGCTCCAAGAAGTCTGGCAGTTGCCTAATTCCTAGCAGTGGCCTTTAATATAGGAGATGCTCTCATTTTTATGTGGTGGTGGGCAGCAGACTAAAAGGAAACAGAAGATCTTGATGCCCTTGGGAACTGGAGCCACCAGTTCCCTAATGGTATAGTTATCATTATCTGTGCAGTTGGAGTCTCCTCCAGTCCTCTCAGCAAAGTATAACACTGGATTCCTGTTGGTGGCAAACAGTGACATAAGACCTGGTCCAAATAATAGTGTGGTGCGCATGCATGGACTGCTCACAATCCCTGGTTTGCATGCATCGGCAAAGGTGTCAGGTTTTTACTCGAGAGCTAATTCCTGTAGATGATGTTCTGGCTCTGTCCTAGTGGGCCAAAAAGCAATCAAGAAGCTTGTCTTCGCTCAACTGTCTCTTCCAATATTGGATGGGACATTTGGCAGCAGGTCAACAAGGTGTTGGGTAATCCAGCAATGACTTGGGTGCCAAACCGCGTGCCCTGGATGAGTACCAAACACTAGCACTGCGTTTGGCCGCCAACTATTATGACATCAGGAGAAATGGTTGCTTCAAAGCTCAATCTGCAGTATACCAGCAATTGTGGTAGCACACAATGAGGAGATGTGCACTTGCCATTCAATCATCCATTCAAACTTTAGGACACCCCTGTGTGCCAACATAGTGCACCCACCTTTAGGAGCCTCCTCCCATTAGCAGCCTAGGTTGTCTCCTCCTGTATTCTCGCTTTCTATGTCTTGATTTGATAACTAGACAGGGGGAGCTTTGCCCAAAGCTTTGGGAAAGCAGACCCTTTTCTGGACCATGGCTCACCTGGTCTCGCCCCAGTTTTACTCTGGCTGTGCCTTCTAGCGTGGCGTCCGCTGTTCAGGGCTGCAGGCTCAGCTTGGTCCATGCTCTCGTGAGCTCGGGCTCCAGGCTCCATGAGAGCCCTGCGCAGGACCACGGGTCCTGTTTCCCCACGTTCCGCTCCTGCCTTGCAGTCCCTGGCAGGCTCTGTCCCCTCAGGCTCAGGACAAGCCCCCAGTCCTTTATCTTCCATCCTCTTGACAGAGTCTGTAACTCGGTATGTCCCCAAGCACCCTTTTCCATGGTCTCTGCCTTCCCTACAGCCACGGTCTGGTCCACCAGGGAAATGGGAACCGCCAAACGCAGGTCCTGATCCCAGCTCAAAGCAATGTTCACCTGGGGTTTGCCTCACCCTATACTGGCATGAAGAAAAACAGAAAAGGCTCAAGATGCTTAGCTTGCTTGCAGCACAGGCTCTCAGGTTTCCTTCACCCTGGCTGCTGCTCTGCATCCTTCCTGGCCCAGGGAGCAGAAGTGGAGGGTCCAGTGATCTGGAGTTCAGCCCCTGAATCCCTCCATCAGGGCCTCTGGCTCCTGTAGCTCCTACAGCCAGCCTCCTCTTCCTAGCTTGTGCCTTGTGCTTATAAACGACGTTCTGGATCCCCGGACCCTCCACTTCTGCTCCCTGGGCCATTACACCCTGTTTGCTCCTGGACCTCGCAGCCATCTTATTTATCAGACTTCTCTGCCTATGGGTTTGACTCTAGCAATACAAAGGAGGGACAAGTAAAAGAGGAAGACAAGGGTGACGGGAGAGCCAGGCACGCTTGGATCTCTTTCCTCTCTAGTAACGGGGCAGGGGCCCCATTATATAAATACACGGTGAATCTTCAGCTTCGTAAAGCATCCAGGTGATCATCACATCTAAAACCTGGGTGGGAGGAGGGTTCTACGGACCTTATTTTGTACATCCATGTGTTGGCCGAGTAAAAGTGCCTGCACGGTTGAGTGTACGGTGCAGGACCCGCTTTCTGTCTGGAGAGAAGCCTTGTATGGCAGTTCTTAGTTTTACTTGCTGTACCCCAAAACTAAGAAGCCCTTTGCCAGGCAAACCTCTCACTGGTTCACAGAAACATGGTAGCCTTCCCTCGTAGCTATGTCCCTGGAGTTGAAGTTTCGAATCTATTCCCACCTCCACTTCTGAACTGCTGTGATCTTTGCTTCCCTGTCTAGTGGGGATAATGATGCTTGCCCTCCTTTTGCAAAGAGCCTTGAGATCTGGACAAAAAGTGTTCTGTAAGAAGCAAGTGTTAGCTAAATATAGAGTGGGCAACTTCATTTGAAATAGGAATTATTTCTGTTAAATGCTCAGCAGAAAGAAAAGCTAATCCCATTTAAAAAAAAATCACTGGTTTTCTTCCTCTGGGAACCTGCAGGAGTGGAGGAAAAGCTTTGATGCACTTTGTATAGTTGAAACAATACACTGGACTAACTGACACTCACTTGCCCCAATTTACAGAGGTCCCATGCTCAATGGTTTGCTTAATTGGCTAGATCTCATGTGAGAAGCCCTCTGCTATCTGTAAACTCACAGTCCATCACTCAGCTCTGTGCCTTGTGATTTTGTAAACCCATCTTGTGAAGCAGAAATAAACGCTACATCTGCTAGCTCCTTTTTTCTTTAAGGGCCATCTTCCCCTTTGACTAGGACACCAACATCCTGCAAGCTTTGCTTAAGGGATAGTTATTGAAGGGTACATCGCCGTAGGCGTCTTCACCTTGCCTAGCCAAGGCAGCTCTCAGGCCACCTTGCGTCCCCTTGGGTAGCTAACGGTCTAGTTTCATGAGCGTGAATCCCTCCTAGCCCCAATGCAATAAATTCCCTTGGCACGGGAGATTTTTTTTTTTTATCAGCATAATTCTAATATCTGTATTTCTCTGACACTTAATTGCATTTCCTGATGAGCGTAGCAGTTGGCTCACTGACCTTCTGTGGCTTCATCTACAGGGGCTACCTCTGGTTGGAGAGACCCCTTCATTGTAATAAATTATTCACTTGGAGCCAGATGCTCTGTAAAGGACACAAGTGCACAACCACTACTGTGCTACAGTAGGATGTCCATTCAAACTAGATTGAGCCTGTCTGGCTGTGCACAGATTTATTCAGAGCTCCTCAACGTGCTGGGAGTTACTGAAGTTGTGCTAGTTTTGTGCCACTGGAGAGTCTGGTCCGTTTTTAGAGATGTTCAAATTCCCTTGCATCGAAGAAGACATCACGTGTGGCTGAAGGCCATGGTCAGAGAGAAGGGCATGTAGGTCTCCTGATCAATGCAGGACCTGCTCTGACCTTCAGCTGTAGGCCATATCTAATTGGGTATTGATGTCAACCTTATACGCTGCGCCTAGTGAACAGTCTGATGCAGCACCGAAGTGGCAAGCTCTGCCCGTATTCACATTAGCTGTCCCTGTGCTGGTCAGTTGTAATGTGCTGCCGTAGCCATACCTCTGCTTTGTGTTCCGGGGTTTCTGTTGCCGTGCATTTTGGGACGCTGCCTGAACGAATACCGAGTTAACAAAAGCTGAAGTAGCAGTGTAATTTTTAGCAGGATGTGTTACAACACAAGTGGGGGCACATGATTAAGTTACCTGGAAATAAGCGTCCAGTTTTGTGCCTGAGCTTGGCACTACTCTGCTGCCACTAACCACATGGATGCTCTTAACCTGCTGGGAATGCAAGGTAGCAGACCTTGCAACAAAGATGTGGCAAGTGGCATCATAGCTGCTGGCATCTGCACTATGTCCCTTTTCCAGTGCAAAGTGTTCCAGTCTGAGCCTTTAGGGATGCTCCCAGAAACCGTCCCTTCTTCGCACTGTCTTTCTGGGCTCTGCTCGGATGAATTCTGTATTTCCTATGATAGATTCTGCCAACTCGCTTTTATTCAGAAATGTTTCAGTCTCTCCGGGCATGTTTCTCCTTTGTGGTCCATGGCTTTAAGTGCAAAGGGGAACCTTTTAGATGACTCCCCCAATCTTTATGCCAACTATGATAAAAAACCCGCCCACATCTTCTATTTTCTCTTGTCACTTGGGGGCAATTGGAGAGGGAAAGCTGTTCCCCAAATTACTTTCTCCTAGTAGAGAAGCCTGTTACCAAGTCTGGGTTTTGAGGTGGCTGTGTTAGAAACATAGAAAATGAGGGTTGGAAAGGACCTCTGGAGCTCATCTAGTCCAACCTCTGCTCAAAGCAGGACCAGCCCCATCTTTATCATCCCAGACAAGCTTTGCCTAAACAGGTCTAAAAACCTCCAAGGCTGAAGAGTCCACCACCTCTCTGGGTAACCTGTTCCAGTGTTTTACTACTCTCCTAGTGAGAAGATTCTTCCTAATATCTAATCTCAACTTCCCTTGCTGCAACTTGAGCCCATTGCTCCTTGTTGTCATCAGCCACCACTGTGAGCAGTCCAGCTCCATCCTTTTCGAACCCCCCTTCAGGTAGTTGAAGGCTGCTATTAAATCCCCTCAGTCTTCTCTTCTATGGACTAAATAAGCCCAGTTCCCTAGCTTCTTCTCAGAAGTCAATGCTCCAGCCCATTCACCATTTTGTTGCTCTCTGCTGGACTCTCTTCAATTTGTCCACATCCTTTCTGTAGTGGGGGACCCAAAACTGAGCACAGTACCCCAGATGTGGCCTCACCAGTGCTGAATAGAGGGAAGTAACACACCTCTGAATGCAGCCCAGTAAGCCACTAGCCTTCTTTGCAACAAGGGCACGCGGCTGGCTCATATTTAGCTTCTTTTCCACTGTGACCCCCAGATCCTTTTCTGCAGAGCTGCTGCCCAGCCAGTCAGTCCCCAGCCTGTACTGGTGCATAGGGTTGTCCTGTCCTAAGTGCAGGACTTTGCACTTGTCCTTATTGAACTTCATGAGATTTATTTTGGCCCAAACCTCCAATTTGTCTAAGTCACTCTGAATCCTAGCCCTATTGTCCACCGTACCTACTACTCCCCCCCTCAGCTTGGTGTCATCTGCAGACTTGCTGAGGGTGCACTCTATGCCATCTGCCAGGTCATTGCTGAAGACATTGAACAAAACTGGCCCCAGGACCGACCCCCTGGGGCACTCCAGTGTTGATTCAGGGTTGCGAAGGACAGCAGTTGGTAGGCTAGCAATGGCACGTGTGCCCCCGCAGATTGAACCTTTGAGTGTTTGAATACTGGAGGCATGGGAAGCAAAAGATAAGCAGCAGGAGTGTTGACAAGAGTGGAAGAAACATGCTTGTGGGCAGTCCCAAGCAAGCAGCTTGGTCTTGCAGTGTGCTATATTCTGGCATGCACAATTTCTGCCTTGAAGGTTTCCTTAATGATTTGTAGGTGGCAGGAGCAGGGATGCTGCACACTGAATTGAGCACTTCAGTAACTTGTCATGGAGCCAGATGCCTTTGAAACGTAGATGCATGCAGCAGTGCTGCTGTAGCCTGATTTGGGCCACTTAGCTTGTGAAATCACACTTACTGAAAGCCAGTTGTGCTGAAAGAACCTGAGCCAAAGTACTTTCCCAGCAACTCTCACCTCGGCGTTTGCGTTTGGTGCCACAATAAACAAGCTTATCAGCTAGTGGGTTTTGGTTTTTAACATCTGTGCTGCAGACACTGTAAAGGGAAGGGTAGGGGCAGTGATAAGATGCTTCGGTAGGAGGCATGGACATGATTAGCTTGGCCTGTGCTTTTGAGGCTGGGTGCTGCAGAGACTTTAGTTCCCAGTGTAGATATCATATTATTAGATTATATTATTACCCCTCTCCTCCCCACATACAGCAAATGCCAAGCAGGTGGTGAGTCCATCTAGTTTTTCAACTGGGCAAAGAAGTTGAGGACCTGGGAGGGATTGTTGCACTGCAACACATAATGTGTGCTTACTGGTGGAGTTCCCCTCCGCAAGTGTTCACATAACTGTTTTCTTGAGGTTGGTCCTTGGCCAAAGCTGCTGAGTCTCAAGTAGAAGAGAGAACAAGCTTACTGTGAGGTAAGGGTCCTCCTGGTCCACGCAGAATGACTGACTGCAATGACTGCAACCTAATCTACCAGATAATTCAGTTCAGCAATAGTTCTATGAACGCACCGCTCCCCAAATCTGACTAGCTACTGCGGATAGATGCCATATGCAGGGGTGCTTATGGCTGCTTCATTTGCCCTGTGCTTAGCCTCTAGCTACTATGCACTAGTGCATTGCAATACATATTCATTTAGTACCTCACATTGGAGGACATTTGTACACATGCTCCAGGGGGGTGGGGAGGAGGTGCTTTAATTAGAGCACCTCTGAGAGCTGCTCTAATTAAAGCGCTGCAGTGTCTCATGGATGGGCATCCCTGCACTTCAAAACGGCAGTGGGGGTGCTTGAATGAGCTTTAGTTAAAGTCCCCCCATGGCCATTTTGAAGCACAGGGGTGCTGATACAAGAGACACAGAACCTGGCTGGAGCGCAGTAATGACTCTGCTCCAGCAGACTCAATGAATTGGAGCAGCCTCCGCGCTCAGGTACAGGCACCAGGAGGTACTACATTTAATGCGCATCAGAAAAGGCGTATTATGCACGTGTAGACACACCCAATGCCTCTCTTCTCCCCCCTGCCCCAGCTCCTTTTACCAGGGCTGCAAGTGAAGAAACTGCTTCTCTGTGAGTGGGGTCAGGAAAGCTGGTGGCCTTTGGCCTCAGGAAGACCTGTTAAAGCTGCAGCCGGGCTCTTGAGTTTTTCTGCTCTGTTGCAGGAACAGAACATTTTTGTTTCCAGGCGTATTTCCACACAGCTCCCCAGTTCGAAAGCATGCTCAGGGTCCTCAAACTCTGCAATGCATTGAAGAGCTGAAGCTGGGAGCTTTTCTGCCAGGTTCCCTGGGCTATCAGAGAGCCAGTCTCCTTGGGCTGACAAGGGGTGGTAGTAAGCTGTCAAACCAAGTCAGCGTCTCAGCCTCAGCAAGAGGGCTGTAGCGACGTAAAAATGAACAGCCAGAAAGGAAATTGGCTCTTTAGGTCTGGAATTAATTTCCCCACGAAGCTGGGGTGTCAGGGTATGAAAACACACAGCTAAGGGGGCAAAGACTAGAGGGGAAAACCATGCTCCTGCTTGGGCCACTGAGGTTGAGCATTTAATTTCCTTGGCGTTCGTTCAGGGCCCACCTCTGAGTCCACACATGGCATCTCTAATGAGCAGGATTCCTGCTGCACCTCCACCGCTCTCAATATTGTGGCCTGACAGTGCTCCTGTCAGAATCAATACCGTGAATAATATACTGCGGGAATCCAATCATAATTTTAAAACAAGGCTGCAGAAGGGAGTACATTCTCCAGTGTCCCCAAGTGAATTAGAGCTTCATTTCTCTTCTAAATGCTTCCACTTTTTTTTTTTAATCCATAGAGTTAACAGAAAATTGCAGCCACTGAAAGTGAGAGTCTTGCTGAAGACTGGCATGGGAGTTGAAGCCATTGCTCAGCCCCAGAGCAGAGCTGTCACCTTTTCCTTGGTGTTTCTCCACTTGTCTAGCACGTCGCAAAGCCCCTGTGCTAGGAGAGGGACAAGGCACCGGTCCTCGAGACAACAGGCATCCTCCAGTCTCGGTGACTTCGGTGAGGTTGGAGGGTGCTCAGAACTGCATTCTTGCCTGCCATCAATGGGATATTAGTTCAGTTTAGGGTTGAAGCCGGTGGGTGGAGGAAGCTCGTGATTTTCTTGCTATGTGGCTAAGTGGAGGAGGTCACCCTCTAGGTCTTTTGGCTCAGCAACATACCCGACCTGTGATAGAGATAACCTGCTTGGTCTTACTTGCCTTAGCATCATAAAGTGATAGGTCTGCTCGTCTTGAATCATCATCATGAAATAATGTAATAACAGTAAGTATCAGAGGGGCAATGCCCTTCAGGGTCAGACTCTTATGGGGACCTCTTCATGCACCCACTTCATACACCTGGTTTTAAGGGGGCCGCCTGACTGGCCGCACTTTGAGTCTGCAGAAGTGTTGCGTGAGATGGGAGTGCAGGCCTACGGAGCATGCGTGGATTGTCTCTGACACCCATCCAAACAGTCACCTGTGCTGACAAGGGTCTTTGGGTGAATGTGATATCTCTTATTAGACCAACTGAATCATTGGAAAATAGTTCTTTACAAGCTTTTGGGCACAAACACCTTTCTTTAGGCATAGGGAGAGTCTACTGGTGCTTGTGTACTCTCTTG
>JAGPOW010000261.1:11510802-11546144 GCA_030014935.1 Caiman crocodilus
GGGAAGTGCAGAGATGGTGCAAGATCGTGAAACCTCTGTTTCCCCCAACTCTGCCCCGTCGGTTCCTCTGCTGTGCAGAGTTCAGCTGCATCCCTAAATGCAGCTTTGTGCCCACCTCCTTTTTAAATATTAGGGAGTTGAGCAAATAGGCGTCAACCATCAGTGATGATAACTCCTAAATAGCCATTAGACGAATCCCAAGGTGGGAAGTGAGTGTGAGGTGCTACTTTGATTCCCACAAGCTCTTCCAGGCAGAGAGAAGAGAAGTGGCAACACCTATTCTGAATAATGCTTCCCTGATCGCCATTGCTGCCTGCCCCTTCACATGCTGTCCTGCTCCTGGTGTCTGGTAGAAGAGCATTGCTATCCTTTCCTGGCTCCTTGAGGAGAGGTAGTTAGCCACGTGAGTCTGAAGGAGGCTCTGAAGTGCTCTGCTTTCTGTCTAGCTTCTTGGAAGGATGGACAAGAAGCTGGACCAGGCTACCTGTTCATCTAGCTGAGCTGCAGACATAGCGTGTCTGGTTCATAGCCTGCAGCAACCCCTTTTAATCCCATTCTTTCTCCTCTTCCCTGGTGGACATGTTCCTTTAAAGAGAATCTGCGGTGAATTCACGTAGAAACAAGTCTCACGACTTTTGAGGGGCAGGGCAGAGTCGAGGCGGCTTATGATGTTTGAATGACTGGGGTTGCTGATACGTCTAAACCCCCGTCGGTAGCCATCAACAGGAGCGTGCCAGAAACGGCGAATGTGCACAACTTGGATTGTTTTATTACAGGAGGAAGTGGAGCGTGCACGTTGTAAAGCTTAAGGTCTGTAAAGTGCTTTGAGATCCTCAGAAGAGAGGGGATGCACGCACGATAAGTTTGGCCCCTAATCATTATGATTTATCCTGTATCATGCCAGAACAATGGTTTTAAGTCAAAATGGAGCAAAATGTTCAGCTGCTGCTAGGAACTCCCGTAGCCAAACCAGCACTGGTTTTATCATTTCAAGCAGCGCTGGGTTTATTCTTTCAAGAAGTGAAACCTTCTCACGTCCCTGTCAGTGGACCGTGCGCTTGTTTCGGAAATGGTCCCTCTGCTCAGTGAGGAAAGCAGCCCCCAGATCATCTCCGTGGGGTCACTGGGGACTTCACAAAAGGCCCAGAGTCTAGCAGCAGTTTGCTAGCTCATGCTGATGGGTCGCCGTATAAAAATGCTTGCTAGCCAGGCGCTGTTTGGCTGGGAGTGATTTAAACACCGGATGAGCCAGCCTGCTGCCGGCTGCGCTGTCCTCGGCAGCAGGAAAACCCCGAAGCAGTCGCCACCGTAGGCAACCCTAGGCAAAGTGAGGTGCTCCGACAGAGCCCAGCTACAAGTGGTTCGTTCCCCAGCCATCCCACAGTGCCGAGAGAGGAGCCATATCCTGCTCTCTGTCCCAGTATAAATTCAGGTTGGTTCTGTTGGTCTCACTGGAATGACACTAGTGTCTTGCTGGTGTAAGAAAGAGCACAATTTTTCTCTCTCTCCGTTCATCATGTTTAGCGATACTCATCTCACAGCTCTATCAGTTCTTGTAATCTCGTGCCTTTCCTTCAGCACAGATTGTGGTTGCATACCGAAGCTTCTCTAGTATTAACACATGGTGCAGACTTACTTACCGTCTGCTTCTCATTTGCAGTATGCCTTTAAACCTACAACTCCTGTGGCTTGTTTTGAGCGAGATGCATCCCTTCGGAGTGATTGAACTGCAGCTATAACGGGCAGCACGACTGCCAACTTTTATGTATATCCGATGTGTCCTTATGGGTTCCCTTCCTCCGCTCTCTGGTTTTCTCAATGCTTTTGACACCCCCCATTCCTGTTTTGACTGAAGCCGCTGAATTGCTTAACCAGATTGACCCGACTTTCTTTTATCTGTTTCTTTAATAAGGTGCCTCCATATCTTGTGCTCAGCTTTTAGCTGTCGCTCTTATTAAACCATTTATTTTGGGACTATCTTTGTTCTAGACGGAGTCGCATGAGCCAGCCAGTTTCCTGGATGGCTGATCCTTATTCACCAATAATGAAGTAATGGGGAAAAAATAAAAATAGAAGCCAGTCAGAAATGAGCCTTATTTATTAAGGAACAATGCCAAGGGCTTAAAATATGACCTGGCTGACCAAAAAGGAGGCTGAGTTCCCTGCTGTTGTTTCATTTTGTCCTATGGAATTGATTCTGCAGGTCAGAAGGAATATTAAGAGCTTTGCATTATATCCTATGTTATCTAGTTCAGATTGCTTCTGGGGGGGATTCTAATATACTGGCAAAGTATCTGTCAAATCCCAGCTTAATGGCAAGCCCTCTAAAAGATGACAGCCACCTTCTACTGCTGCCACTTGAAGCAGTAATCCCCCCAGATCACGCGATGGATTTCTGTGAATTTTTCCTTGTTAACCCGTGTGGTGGGACTCTGCTCTGCTGCGCTGATGCGAATGCATAGTGACTGGAGTAGAGAGAGAGAGAGGCTCCAGATGTACACTGATGTATGTCACGAGATCAACATCTGGGCCACCCTTAACATAAAGAAGGGGAGAACATACCCTCAAATCTGTTTTGCTAGCTGACTATCATTAGTTTGCTCACTGTGTTTTTACTTAAAATCCTTCCTGCTTGTACTGGTGGCCATCAGACCTACCTGCTGGGACCCAGTAAAGACTTAGGAGCTGAGGAGTTGGGAGCTGGCAGTGCCTGACTCTTAGAGGCCTGGGCCCTGCGGCAGGGGCTCGGGCAGAGATGGTGGGAAGAGGTCTCCTGAGCAGAGAGCTGCCTTCAGTCGGCGGCACTGAGTCTGCTGCAGCCGAGAGGCACACAGCAAGGAAACCGTGCAGGGAGCTGCTCTTCTCCAGCACCTTACCGGGGGGCTTCAGGGAGGTCCCTTCCTCCACTTGGGATCCAGAGGCTCACACCCTGTTCTCTAGGTAGGTGTCTGAGCTCTGCATTTGCAAAGAAATGAGAGGGGCTCACCCTTCTTCTTTCGAAACAGGGGGCACTCGCCTGGGAGGAGGTAGACCCTGATTCTCCGCCATGACTTAGGACGGTTCTGCCTTTCGCATGGAGCAGTGATGGGATAACATACAGAAATGGGGCGCAGAGCTCTGCTCTCTTCTGCTGAACAGCACTTTCTTCTTCCGTGTTAATTCTCTGCCGCGCGGTGACGTGCTTCGCCGAGAGGGGCAGAGGACACCCCGCCAACTATAACTGCCCGTTGCCTTGTGCTTACAGTGCCCTTCCAGGGCAGGTAAAAGAAATGGGCTTGAGTCCCTGTAGGCAAAGGAAGAAATATAACTTGGTCCTTCTTCCTGGGCTGCTGTGTCATAGGAGGCCAGTGCTTGGGCAGAGCTGCAGAAGAAAGTGGAGGCAGCAACTGCATGTTGTTGGGTGTCTAGTTTTATTACCTTTGCTTTCAGCGTGCTCTGACTCAGCCTGCTGGATCGAGCTCTTCTGGGGGCTTAGGCAGAGAAGGCCCTCATTTCTAGATCCCAGCTCTGCTTAGGCAGTAATTAGATACTGAACTGATCAGCCCAACCAAGGTGAAGGTACTTTTGGGCATGCACAAAGCCATAAAAAGATGCCTGGGGAATATTCAAGTCAAAGCTGGGTGTTTAGGACCCTTGAGGGTTTAGTGGCAACTGGGCTGAGGCTTTTGGGGTTGGCATTTTTAGACTTCAAGTAGAATTTAAGCATATATCTCTTTTTTTTGGTCTCGCAAAGCAGTGTTTCAGCGCCGTTCAGGCACGCAGCATCCTGTGCTTTGCCTTGCTCTTCATACGTCGTATATACTGTTGCTAGCAGCAGCACGCCAACCACGATGAAGCATGGGCTTGTTCATCTAATGTGATAGAAATAAAGTCCACTTAATAGGACGTTGTCACAGAGTAAACGTCTCCTGGTTTGAAGAATAAAACATCTCTGCTGCTGTCACTCTCACTTCAGAGAGCAGCAGACAATGACAGTGTGTTCGTCTGAAGCGTTTGGCAGAAGAGCGGGGTGGGAGAATCCAGATAAATCTTGCTCTATGAACAACTAAAGAAAGGCTGAAATCTTCCGCCTAAGCAGAGAGAGGAGGAGGGGATGGGTTCATGGCTTGGTGAGCAGTAGTCTAGTTCGGCCGCATCGTGGGGTTGGAGAAAGGATTTGGGAAGAAGGGATTGCACATAGGGATTAGTCCACACTATCGGCCTTCGGCATAGATGTGTCGGTGGGGGTGACTTGCATTCAACCTGGGTGGGGAGGCAAGAGGGAGAGAAGAGGCTTAGATCTCTAATAGTGTGGGTCCTTGTGGGCTGCAGGTCACCGTTGTCTGTCATAATGCTTACTATTTAATATCACAATGACCGATGCGGTGTCAGGTGTCCGGGTTGCAGCCGTATTGGTCGAGAGGAAAAAGCAATCAGGACTCGTAGTAGAGATGCTATCTTTTATTAGACAAGCAAGATTTTTGCAAAAAAAATTCTTTAATTTCAAGCTTTTTTTTTAATTGCTCAAAAGTTTGCAATTAAAGAATATATATATATATATATATATTTTTTTTTTTTTGCAAAAATCTGATTGTGGCATTTAAGCACCTGCCTAATTTAAATGCACGAGAAGCACACTTAACTTGGATTCTCCAAATCCTTAAAGTTAGGTATGTGCTTGCACCTGCTGAACTGGGGCCCATGTAAATAGAGCACGTAGGTTTTTTCAGGGATGAGGGGGTGGTCACGTGGCTGGAAACCAAGACTTTCAAATGTGATTATTGACTTTGGGTGCCTCCGTTTCTGTGCGCCCAAGCCAGGCATGCCCGTGAAAAATGATACGACTTTCAGACAGTACAAGTGGGATCCACAAACGAAGCCCTTTTAAGATAATAGGTTGGGTACCCACAAATTGAGATTTCAAAGCCCTGGTACTTTTTGAAATATCCAGCTCTGGTATTTAAGTCCAGAACATGCAAAACCATTGAAATGTCTGGGTTGTCATCGGTACGTTTGACTCACGGATATTAATGTTGGACTATGAGCAAAATGGCCACATGTGGACTTGTTCAATTAGCACTGCACCAGTGCCTGTGGTGTCAACCATTTGACACGTCCCAGTCGGAGTTAGCTCTGTTCATTTTGTCTGCATATGCGCCATCGTTTGAATTTCTTTGGACTCTGGCAAAACTCCCATTAAAGTTCAGAGCATTTCTGGATCAGTAAGGAATTCAGGCTTCATCCCTATGGATTTTCAGTTCCTTTTTTCTTTCATTTTCCTCTGTATGTAATACAATACCTTATTTTTGCCTGATATAATATTTTATTAAAGGCACATCTGTAGCTAATAACACTTATGAAAAGCCAGCTTTGACTGAATCTCCATTTGAATGTTACTTAAATAATGAATGGGGATGCCATATATTCATTAAAATTTAAACAATGGAAACTGTATACCCGCGATAGTCCCCTTTTTGATGGAGGTGGCCAGCAGCCATTTGAATACAGTGGGAATTCTTGTTCAGAGCATCAGAGGAGCTGGGGGCAGAAAAAAAAACTTTTGATAAGCACTCACTGCTAAAGATGCTAAGTTTACTAAAGGGATTCATTTCAGTAGATAACTGCTGAAGACTCAGAGAAACGTTACCAGCATTCAGCTTTTCGTTCTGTACTTTCTTATGATATAATAAAGGGTTTCACTTACTGGTTGGTACATGCTTGTGGGAGGTTTTCCCTTTCCACAGAAAACCTTTTCATAAAAGCCAAGGAGGGAAGAGTTGGACTTTGAGGCCATGTAGGTTGCTGACGCAATTGATTTCACATAGATAAAGTTGGGCAGATTTATACCAGGTGAAGGTTTGGCATTTGGAGGCGGGAGGAGGGGATGGTTTTGCCCCATTTTTTAATCTCTTCTTAAGCCAGATTTACAGCGAGGAACAGGCATCGTGTAACAACAGTGCATTGACTTAACACTGAAAATGACTTGTCTCCTCATGTGGACAGAGATGACTAGGGTTGCCAACCCCCCCAGACTGGCTGGGAGTCTACTGGAATCAGCACCAATCTCCCAGTGACCATTACAAGCAATCTGGGTGATTTTTAATAGGATATTAAAAAAAAAATCTCCAGAATAGCTTCAGTCAGAGTTGGCAACATTAGAAACAACTCTTCTTTCAAACCCTGAGCAGTTAATGTGACCCTGCATTCAACCAGTCCCTTCCTTACCTGTGTCCTTACCTGAGGGGTCTAGCATTATGTCCCTGGATGGATCCTCCCAGTGCAGCCAAAACTTCAGTAGCTTCATGTGCTCCTCTCAGCCAGGGAGGATCATGAATCCATACAGGCTTAAAACCATTTTTTTCTCTTTAAAAACCAGAAAAATATAGAACTTGGAGACAGAAAGAGCTTCTTTGGCCATCAAGTCTCTTGCCCAGCTTTGGGCTGTGCGAAACACCATCGTTTCATTTCGACGTCCATTTCACCGAAGGGATAGCGTTTCATTTTGTCGTTTCATTTTATTTCGAAGCACTGTCCTGTTTTGTTTCATCAATTGCCTTCTATGACAGGTCACAAAATCATTGGATGGAGGTGTCACAATGGACGTAGTCTTTCTGGACTTCAGGAAGGCCTTCAACACTGTCTCCTCCCCGATTCTCATTAAAAAACTAGGCATCTGTGGCATTGATGCCTACACAGTCAGATGGGTTGCAAATTGCTTGTCCCCAAAGAGTGGTGGTGGACGGGTCATATTCAGCCTGGAGGGATGTGGGCAGTTGGGTCCCCCAGGGCCCATACTGTTTAATCCCTTTATTAGTGACTTGGACAAGGGGGTGAAAACCACCCCGTTCAAGTTCGCTGACAACACCAAGATCTAGGGCGAGGTGGGCATGCTAGAAGAGAGGGACAGGATACAACTGGACCTGGACAGGTTACAAGGGTGGGTGAATGAGAATAGGATGGGATTCAATACTGACAACTGCAGGATGCTGCACTTGGGCAGTAAGAACCAGCAGCAAGCTGGGGAACTCCCTTCTTGAAAGCACGGTGGCAGAAAGAGACCTTGGACTCATTATCGATTCCAAAATGAACATGGGCCGCTAATGTGACGACGCGGTCAAGAAGGCCAACCACACCTTGTCATGCATCCATAGATGCATCCACAGGCAGGGCCAAGGAGGTGATCCTCCCCCTCTATGTGACATTGGTCAGGCCGCAGTTGGAGTACTGTGTCCCGTTCTGGGCGCCGCACTTTAGGAGAGATGTGGCCAGCGTCGAGAGGGTCCAGAGGAAGGGCACTCATGATCCGGTGACAGCAGAGCAGGCCCTCTGAGAAGAGGCTACGGGACCTGAGCCTGTTCAGCCTTCACAAGAGAAGGCTGAGAGGAGACTTGGTGGCTATTTACAAACTTACCAGGAGGGACCGGCAGGGAATGGGAGAGACCCTGTTCACCTGTGCACCTCCAGGAGTAACAAGGAATAATGGCCATTAGTTGTTAGAGACTAGGTTCAGGCTGGACATTGGAAGATGCTACTTCACAGTCAGGGCAGCTAGGATCTGGAACCAACTTCCAAGGGAAGTGGTGCTGGCTCCTTCCTTGGGGTCTTTAAGAGGAGACTTGACAATTACCTGTCTGGGGTCATGTGAGCTCAGTTTTCTGTCCTGCCCAGGGCAGGGGGTCGGATTTGATGATCTACTTAGGTCCCTTCTAACCCCACATCTATAAATCTATGAAACTGTTTCAACTCGTTTCGACATTTTGCCCATAGGCTATAATGGGGAATCGTGAAAATGCCAAAAACATTGTCATTTCTTGCCTGTTTGGGATGCGAATTGCAGGCATGGTAGCCCCTTCGGAGGGCATGAAGCCCACCAAGTTTCAAGGAGATAAGTGTAGTGATTTCTTGGGAGCTGCACCTCGAAATCTTGAAAGCAAAATTTGCCGGCAGCAGCAGCCTCCTGCCATCCGGCGCACAGATCCAGGGGCTCACACCCCCGGGAGGGCTGCGGGTCTGTGCCGGACTCCTCCCAGGGGTACGGGCCCGGGCCTTAAGATCTGTGCCAGATGACAGGAGGCTAAGCCTGGGATCGGTGCTGGGCAGCCTGCGCCCAGCTCCGGGGAAGATGAATGCTGCTGCTGGCCCTAGGCAGCAGTGGCAGCTGTTAGGGTGACAATAATTTGGATTTTAAAGAGCATTGGATTTGCAGCTGAATAAAGGCATGGCCTGTGGCCTAGCAGAGCTGCTAACCACAAGGCAGAATAATATATTAAAAATATATTGCAAGATACTCAGGCAACCAGATTTTGTTTATGAATGCTTAAGCCAGCCCTTTGCTTATGCTAAGTAACCTTAGCAAAAGGAGGAAAAAGCAGCAAATGAATCTGTGTGAGTCTGTGTGCTGTGAACCAGCTACAGCGAGGAACGAGATAAGATAAAGGGGCCCAGAAAGGTGGAAGATGAGACAACCTAAGCTGGAAAAACAGACTGGAATGTGGAAAACACCACGTCTTTGGTAAGAGTCCAAGATGAACTTATGCAAGAAGGTGAATGGTGATTAGTGAAGAAGCCTCCAGGAGCTTCCAGGTTTTAGGCCAAGTCTGCCCATGGACCGAAGAAAAGGAGTCCAGGTCTTAGACAAGAAGTCACGTAAAGAAATGAGCAATTGCATGGGCAATTCCACGCGAATGGTGCAAACGGCAAACAGAGGCAGAGCTTGAGACGGGGGAGAAATGGGTGGACCACAGGAGGGGCGAGGGTTGAATAAATGTTAATAAACACGAACCAAAGTGTATGAACGTGGCAAAAATTATTGTTCATTGCTGCTCCTTCTCCTATGGTGAGAGAGCTCGCCCGAAGCTGCGTCCGCTCTGAATAAAGCTGTTGCGAGCAGTGCGTGCTGGTGTTTGCTCCCTGCTTGCTCTGGCTAATGAGTAACAGGATCCACGGGTAATTAGATCGTCGTCTCCCTAGTTGTTGGGCGCCGCATGGAGTTGGGGTCTAACAGCAGCCTCCGGGGGCTGCGGGGCTGTGCTGGACTCCTCCTGGCAGCGCGGGCCCCATCCGGATCGGTGCTGGATGTCAGGAGGCTGCTGCTGCCGGCTGGAGCTGGTGCTGGGCACAGGCTGCACCCAGCGCTGGGCTCATGGAGCTCAGCCCGGTGGCAGGAGGTGGGAGGCAGAGCACAGACCCAGCTCTGCCTGCCTCCTGCCACCAGGATGAGCTCCGAGCAGCTCTGCAGCCCCGTGGAGCTCGGCCCGGTGGCAGAGCTCGGTCTGCGCGCCACCCACGGGGCTGCGGAGCCGCTCGAAGCTCAGCCCGGTGGCGGGAGGTGGAGCACAGACCCAGCTCTGCCTGCCTCCCTTCACCGGGCTGAGCTCCATGGGGCTGCCACCAGCCCTGAAGTCTCCAAGGAGTGTGCACAGAGCAATTGCTATCTCTTAGTATCTGCCTGTAACTTCCATTTATTTAGGTCACTGATGTCTGAAGATAGTTCGTCTTCAGAAAACCCCAGCAGTGCTTTGAAGTCATGGGGGATGGAGAGAGACGTCGAGATCTTAGAAAATTCATTAGAAAATCATGCAAACTCTGTATTCTTCCATCTTTTTGTTCTGCCTTGAAACAGTAAATGCCAATATTATGAAGCGCATAGGAGGGGCAGTGCATTACAGTGGACAAAGCACTGAATGGAAGTCAGGAGGTGAGTTCACTCGTTTGACCTTGACAGTCTCTTATTATCTTTCGCCTCCTACCTTTTGTATGGACCGTCTGTTTAGATAGCCCTGTTCCGGATGTTTTCAGTCTCTTGTCAAACATTGATACAGCTCTTGGAACAACACAGCCTTGAACTTGGTCAAGGTCTTCAAGTCCTACAGTAAACAAATAATGATATGATCTGTGAGGGAGATGGAACAAAATGTGTGGGGAAGCAGATCCTCGGCTCGTGGAGAGCACGGGAGCTTCGGAGAAGTCTGAGCTTCCAAGCAGCTTCTGCTCAGGTTTTCATGCGTTTGAATCAAAGATGTAGTCTGTCAACTTGACAGCATTTTCCCTGTTCACATGTTCCATTCCAAATTGGCGGCGGGAGCTGGAAGTTGCACATCCTTGTGCATCAAACAGGATACAGTGTCTAATTATTACCCTGATTAAATTCTGTGATGAAGCATTCTCATATTGTCTGCAGGGCTTAGGCTTTCCGCAGTATTACTCAGACTCGAGCTGGCTGATCTTGTCAGGGTCGAGGTAGCATTGAATTGATAAAATCTCACTTTTGGGGAAATGGTGCCCATCTCGACATGCACTTAAACCCCGCAGAATTGTGTTATGCTGCCTTTTGCTGGAGAAAGCTTAAAAGTTTATCAGTAACACAAGGTTTGCACAGCGAGCCGGGTCTGGAATGCTGAACGGGGGTGTGGATGTGGATATAATACATATTAGAGGTTTATGTCTTTTCAGATACCTGAAGAGGAAGAAATTGCAAAAAGGTCGAGAAGTGGTAGATTCGGGTAAATTGTCTGCAAAGTATTTTTGTACAAATGATCCTCCAAACTGCAAAAAAGCGCACAGAAAGCAGGCGGGGCTGGTAAATTAACATCCCTGGCTGAGAGGCTGGAGAGCGTTCAGAGACAGGGAAGAAACAATTTTACAGGGAATTAAGTTGAATTCTCTGGCTTTCTTTGTGCACTCTCAGTAAATCGCTGATTCATTTTAAACAGCTTGCTTTTATTATATGACAGAATTGTGCTACATCGCGACTGAGCACTCATTTCCTCCAAGAAGGAGAGGTCTGAAAGTAAAGATTTGTTTTGTGAAGTTTGCATTGTTGGTTGTGATGGCTTGCGCATTGTCCAGTGATAATAGGGTAGGATAATAAGTAGGCTGAAATACATTAAGATGAAGCGCAGCCTGTGGCTAGAGACAGAAGTTAGACATAAACTGGTTTAAGTGATCAGAAGCTGGTTAAAGCGTGTAACGGAACAGAAGTTCAGTGCGTGTAAACTGGTTGCAAAATGGCTGCAACTGGTTTAAGATAAACCTGGTTGAATGTAGTATCAGACTTAACTGATTTGGGTCAAACCGGTTCATAGAACTTCTGTCCAAGACCCTTCTCTTGTTCAAGTTAAATCAGACTCCCCCAGCATCCCAGCATGCTTTGCAGCCCTGGGCTGAGCTAGGAGTGCTGTCTGCTTGAGCAGAGCAGGGCTGGTCCTACCCCTCTGCTCCCTAACCTGAGCAGTGAGGGCTGGTTGACAAGAGGGTAGGGGTGGGAAACCTGGCTGGCACAGCCTGGTCTGCCTGGCAGGGGAAGAGCAGCTCCTGCCAGACTTTTCCCCGCTGGAGTGGAGCAGGTGTGGGGCATGGGTTGGCAAGGCTTAGGGGGAAGGAGGAGGGTTAAACCCTGCTGCCTCCCCTCTCCCACCCACACGGGACTCCAGCTGGGGTCTGCCTGGCCTTCTCCCCCGCTCGCCGCTCTAGGGAAGGAACGGGAGGACTCACTCTAGTGCCCCGGCTTCTAGCCTGAGCCACTGCAGGCACGTAGCTGCATTTCCAGAATTAAAAGTGGAAATTTATTCACTTGCAAATCGGTTCAATCTACGCAGGTTAGACTAGTCTGTAAAGATTGAGTCAGTTCAGGCTTGGGCTTTTTGAATGTCTGTACCTAGCCTGACAGGCTAAACCCTAAAGGGCAGCAGTCTTGGAACCAGTAGTCTCTCTCATTTTGAATAATCTCTGTGCAACAGGAAATCAAACTGCCAGACCAAATACTTAATGATGAGCAAAGGCACATTTGCTGCCCTGGTGGCCATCAGTAGGCAGACGGTGCAGTACAATTTTATTATGAGCAGCACTTTTCGCACAAGCTGTTTGCTTTACAGAATTAAATAATCTCATACAAAGGACAATCAATAGCATTGTTTTGCCTGCTTGCATTTAAATGTTTCATCCTAGATAGTTTAGTACAAAGCTGAGTAACAGGTTTCAGCAGTTACCGAGAGGAAGGCAACACTACGATATCAATGGAAGCTCTTCTGCTTATACCACTGGGAAATTCAGTCCATTCCCTTCATCTAAAATGGATGCATGAGACTAAGAACTAATGGGAGTTAGGCAGTATTGAGAGATCTTGGTTTAAAACTCATTTGAAGACTGGAGTGACCAACTTGTGATATAACTTTTAACTTTTTGGCCAGTAAAACTGCTCTGGAGGGGGAAGATCAAGTGGAGACTTTGCTTGTGACAAGAGTAGCCTTTGGGGGGACATACTAATCAATAATATGGGTATGTGAGCTAGACATTTTTTTGCTGTGCTGGCAAAGGATGCCAGGTTTTTTTTTTCAAAACACCTCCATCCTTTTGAAGGATCAACATCGATCCTTTGTAGCAAGTACGTATCCTTGTGCAGATCACTTGGAAGGAAGGTAGGGTATCTTCTAAGGAGAAATAAGGCTGGAAGTTGCACATCATAACAACACACTGGGCACGGCAGTGTATGGGAGTTAGTTAAAATGTCCAAGATGCTGCAGTCATACAATCATGAACTGTCAGAAGCAGGACGTGTCAGAAGCAGGACGTGGTTGGCATTTTACCTTTGCACTGTTTTGATGTTAAAAAAGCTGAGGCATCCCCAAGCACTAAACAAACGTTTTGTTGTTTCTGTTCAGTCCGGGCTCTAAAACACGTCTTTGAGAGAAATGCATGCAGGTTTTCCTGAAGTCCTGTATTTATGTGTGTCTAATTACATTATGACACAGTTTCTTTTTAGGGTATGCTTAATGCCAAGACTGGAAGAGAGAGAGGTGATGTAAAATATTTATTTTTCTTGCACTTTTGATTGACGCTGTTGCATAAAAGCACAGGGTACATGTTGGGACGTTGATTTGGCATTCAGAGGTCCAGTACCGGGGCATTTTAGGAAGCTTGAACTAAGAAGTATAAATACTGGGTGAAAGGCACAGTGGGCCTGACCGTTTCAACTATAATGCCATTCTCATTACCTCCTGCAGGCAGTGTGGATTAGGACTGGGGAGTCTGAGGCTAGGGGCTGAAATTAGACATAAACCAGTATAAGTGATCGGAAACTGGTTCTAATCTGTAACAACTGAAGTTCAGTGCGCGTAAACCAGTTTCGGCAGTTTGAAGGTGGTTTAAAATAAGCCTGTAGTATCAGACTTGATTGATTTAGGTTAAATCAGTTTATTGAGCTTCTGATCCAGATCCCTTCCATATCCAGGTTAACTCACAGTCCCCCCTCGCATCCCAGAATGCTTTGCACCTCCGCTGCAAACCTCACAGGGTAGGAGGACTAGCTTTGGCCCAAGCTGTCTGCTCCACCCAAGAAGGGAGGCGTGCTCTAGTGTCCCCCAGCTTCTGGCTAGGGTCACTGCAGGCGTGTGGCCACATTTCCAGAATCAAAAGTAAATGTCTGTTCACTTGCTTGTTGGTTCAATCTGTGCAGCTTAGACTAGCCAGCAAAGAGCGACTCAATTTAGCTTTGGGCTTTTTGACTGTCTGTACTTATCCTGGGAGAACAGTCCACTGACTTTTACTAGTAACCAAAGTCTGGCCGCTCCTAGTTTAAGGACTGGAAACTGCTCATTTGAGCAGCAGGTTGGGAACTGAGCAAGCAGTATAGGTGTATGAGATAAGACTGCGCTTGATGAGACCTGACCCAGCATCTCTCTCCGGCGTTGTTTTCTTCTCAGTTGTAGGAGAACAACAGCAGGAGAAGAGTCTGAGTGCAGGGAGCAAGTTCCATCTGATCAGGTAGGACTGCTGCAAATGCTAGACTGGATGAGGAATAGAAATGGATATTTTCTTCCAGTGGCCTGGATTGCTGAGATGAGATCTTTGACAAACGACTCGGCCATATTCAGACATCCCCACCCCGCCACCCCTGTCCATGCAGACGTACCAGTGTGCCGACACGATACCAGGCTGCTGGGGCAGGTTACAAAGGGCTGGGTTCCAACAGCAAAATGACCAGATTTTTGCTTAATTAATGACCAAGTGGCATTCCTAATAGCTGTTTATTGACTTCTAACTCAAACAAGCAGTCCCTGAGATCATTACTGAATTCCTGTCCTGTTATGGAAAATTACTTGTAGAGAATGGCACCATTAAATATTCAGGGCTCTATTCCTGCTTAATATAGCACTTCGGACACTGCTGCCAGGGCCTGTTTGCAGTGGGAATTGGGGCAGGCTCTGTATTTTTAAGAACATGGCTGTCAGTGGGCACTTTTTCGTTGGCTTAAGGCTTTGGCTCAATTCCGTCAAGGCATATCCAGAAACATTTACAAGGCCCCTGCTCTGTCCACCCTGAAGTCTATCCTAGTTCAGATAATCTTGTCTTCCTTAGAGTCCTGCTTTGCCAAGCAGCTTTAAAGTCAGCTGAGCAGACTTGCATATAAATTGACCACGTTTCCCCATCTCACCTGTGTTTTGGTGTCCGTCCTCTTGATTTTGGGCTCCTTGTTGAGTAATTGGAGAGTGTTTGCCATGGAATGATCATTGCTGCAAACAGTGATCCTGAAAACTGCACTGCATTTGAAAAAGGGCACATAGGGTTAGGACCAAGATAGGGTTAGGACCAAGATCCTGGGAGGTGAGTGGTACGAGCTTCTCTCCCCTGATTTCAGCTGCATCGGGAATGAGTCCAGAGTACAAAGACTAAGATTTAATCCAGAGTGAACAGGAGTGAAAAACATCAGTACTTGTCCAGTTGATGAACCCAGCAATCAGTGTGTGGGGCAAAGCTTTGCCTTTGGTTACACCTCTGCCATCCTACAGGCTTGAGTGGGTTTGCCCAGACATAAGTGAGAGCTGTGTTTGTGTCCAGGACTGGCAGGGCTCGAGATAAGAGCTGTACAGAATTTGGACTGTTATGCACACAAATGCAGATCTGTGACAAAAAGGATTTGACCTGGAGATAGTATGCATCTGTCCCAGTTCTCTACCATTTCCCTTACGTTCCAGAAGTAGAGACTGCAACAGCTTACCGCTTCAGAGACGGAGAGGGGCAGCAGACCGTAACTCTGCAGGTCTTGCTTGCTTTGCCAGATCACATTCAGATCCTTTCTCTTGCTTTCAGCAAATGGCACTGAAGGGTTTTACATTTGCTTCCAGACTCTTGCTGGCTCCTGCCTGCTCTTCTGTCTTGCTTTCAGCCCTCCTCCACCCCTCCTGCTGTCATGGGTGATGCTTTGGCAGCAGCTCACCTACATCTGTGCCAACAGGCTATTTTTTTCTCTTCTTGTTCAGAAAATGATACATAACAAAGCTGCCTCCTAACCTGTCCCTCCTGCCTCGGTCCCAAAACATTCATGTCTTGAATGTCTCCTACTTATGTCTACACCAGGCACCAGGGATCAGAAAAATAAAGATTTAAAGAACAGCAGACGCAACAGGATCCTCCCCCCCACACTCCCTCCTCCTAACATATTTGCTAAGCACATGCTGGTTTAGCAATCTGTGGTATGTTACTATGGTCCGAGCCAGACGAAAGCAGCCTAGCATTACCCTTGTACAGACCTGGGACCGCTAATCTACCAGCTCTGCTAGCCAGTTACCCTGGTAGCCACTGTTTTATTTCCATTCAGTCCTGAGCCTGTCTTTCACTCCTATGGTAAGACTGTGTGCATGGCAGGATGAGAATAACCTGTCGCAAAAGGAAGTGCAGTACCTCTTGCACCTACTTCAGCTATCAAGTTTAACTATAGCACTCTTCCCTGCCTAGGCAGGGGGTCGGGCTTGATGATCTGTTGAGGTCCTGCCTGACCTTAGCATCTATGAATCTGTGAGTTTAAACCAACCATCAATGTCTGAATGCACCAGAGCGTTCTGGGATAAATACCTCTGTGCTTTTCTTGTTTGCACATTTTGCAGTAAAACCTAACCTGCAAAGCCAACACATTTGTTTCTGCTTCCATGTATCGTGATGGCCTCCGAGAAGCATGTAGTCTTGTGCCATAAATTCCTGCCATTATTATAGCAGGTATAACATCTATAATTAATGCCAGAGACCTAACATAGTAATACCAATTCTTGACTTTTTTTTAAAAGGAAAAAAATGAGCACAGATTTATTATTATTATTATTATTATTATTATTATTATTATTATTGCCATGACCACACACTCCATTTACAGAGGCTAATCTTGTAAAGGGAGGTGGCAGAGAGGGCTTTTAACACAGAGCTAGCACTAGAGGTAGAAAGAAAAGCACACGATCCGTGGGCCGTGGGTGTGCTGTAAATCAGCCTTTTTTTCCTAATGCTACTTGTAATGCTTTTTGTGGCAGCACACATACACTATATGTGACAAATACAAAGTGCCATTTGCCTGGCCTTTCTCAACCAACAGGCAGACACATCTATGAATGCCATCTGGTCTAGCAAACAATACTGGGGAAGGGAAAATACTTGGCCAGGAATCAACCCAGTTATTGCAGAGGGAGAGAGAGTGTGCTATCAACGTCTCCATTGGCGGTACTCACCTCACTGCACCAATGTGCTACCACAATATTAGCGGGCTCTGTGCTGCTGGAATTGCCACCTCCCCTCGTAAAACTGATGCTTTGGCTACCTGCACTCCTTAAAGATCCTGCCGGTACTCCTTTCTTAAGAGCAGTAATGTTAACCCCTGTGTCCTGCTCCAGCTGGGTGAAAATGGGAGGAGAGCAGCTGGGTCAGGAGCGAAGTGTCATGATTCCTGGGCTGTGTCCAGCTGTGTCAGTGGGAGCCAGCGCTGGCTTCTAATCTTGCCACCGCTGATTTACTTGGAGTCAATGACTTTTAGCCCATCAGGTGACCTTTCCCGCAATTGTAAGAAGAGGGCTAAGGCTACCCTCCCTCCTAAGGGGTGCTACCAGGCTTAATTTTAGGGGGAAATGTGCTGAGATCCTCAAGGAACTGATGCTGCACAACTGCAAGGAAGTAGGAAGTGCAGCATGGGACTGGGCTGATAATTGCAGGTGTTGTAATACAAGGTGTGTGTCTGGTTAGGAGGGATGATTTGGGGGCAGGAGGAAAAAGAGTCAGGTTGATGCCTGAGGAGCTCTGTTGGAAAAGATGCTGCCATGCGTGCAGCAAGTAACCCATCCATGCGTTGGGTTACCCTGTGTATGCCAGTATATGAGTCGTGCACTCCCATGGGCTTCCTCCCCACAGAGGGTGCCGGCCAGGATTGAGCAGCAAATGAAAATACACCTCCTAATTGCATCGCTGTAATGCCTGCCAGCAGGCTTTGCAAACACTATCTAAGCCTTGCCTCACCTGTAGGGTAGAGAGTTGAAGCCACATATTACAGGAAGGGAAACTGAGATACTCAAAGGTTGTCGCTGACTCTTTCAAGGATATTCTTTAAGTCTGAGTACCTCGATTCTTGGGTTGCTTGGCTTGAGATGCTAACGGCCAAAACTGCTGACATCGGCCAGAGCATTGAATGCTTGGCAAAGTTGGGCCCAAAGTTTCTCAAGCTGGTGTCTAACCCTAACCTTAACCCCAAACTGGGGGCCACTTGGGGTCGAAATTGTCCTGGCTTATAGGATCAGGACTACTGCCAGGATCGTAACTCAGATCTCAAGGCAGAGAGCCATTTTTTTTATTTAAACATTAGATTGTTTTTCCTTCCCTCACTTGCTCACCACTAAGAAAACTGCAGGGTCACTACTTAGCTGACTTTTGCAGTCATCCCCAAATGCCCAGGTACAAGGCCAATGAAATGGGTGACTACACACAGTGCAGCTGGATTTGGCCGGAGGTGGCACATCAGGAAACCATTGCTATGTACGGCCAGTGGCTACACTTGGCTTTTACCTATATTTGCCTCTTCATTTCTGGCATTGGCACCATTGTGGAGTGGGTTGCATGGCTGTGCTTTGACATCACCAGAAATGTTGGAGTTGAAAGTTTAAATCAGGCTCAGTAGTGCTGCATTAATGGTAGGTATAGGTACATAACACCTCATGTAAGGGTGAACTTTCATCACCAATGGACATGAGCTGGATCTGGTGTTTGGAGGGATGGGGCGCTTGCAGCTCCTATTGACTTCAGCTGGAGTTTCCGGGACTCGGCACTTCCGAAAATGAAGCCTGTTACTGTTTGAGACAGCCTGCCTTCACTCTGTTGGGCTCTTAGCTCGGGGTTTCTGACACAGGGGAAGGCTTTTTAATTTGTTTCCATAGCAGATAACTCACTGAGGGCCTTTGCTCGCGAGTACCCCTCTCAGATCCAACCACAATGCAAGCAGTAATAATACTGCTGCAGGGGAAGCTGAGCCTGTTTAGCTGTCGGCCTTCAGACTTGCAAGTTAGCTGGGCATGGGGCAGGGGGAAGTCGCAGCAGTAAAACACCAGGGTGGGAGGTGGCATCCCGCAGTGAAGGGGAAAAGCCACTGACAATAGGCACTGTGTTCAGAAAAACAGAGATGTGCCAGTGCATGGCCAGGTGAACGGCTCCTTTGTGCTCTCACAAAGACATGTTGTGAGCGGCTTGCGGCAGGTATTGTAATCCTCCCATTGGCACCCAGGCAGGTTCAGGACAGTACTGCTGAAGGGGCTCGGGCTTTTTAAGGGAGCCCTTCTCTCCGCAGAGCCATGGCAGTGATGATCTCAAAGGCTTCTTCAGGTTTGGTTGTGCGTTCCTCCTGGCGCAAGCAGCCCGAGCGCCGCATGCCTGGCAAAGAGCCGCCGCATTTTTCCAAAGGAGATTTTCAAGCTCCAAGACGGTTTCTTAAAACCGAGTGACTCAAAGTACCATTTTTGCATTCTGCTTTGCAACTGCTGAGCCAGCCTCGGCACTAGTGAGTAGCTGGGGGAAATTGCACGGGCTCTCTGGAGTGCTCATCATTTGAATGAAGTCTTTCTGCTCTCTGAATCCCCCCCTGAATCATGCTGTGGCTCTCGCTGGGGTGATGGAGGAGAGGGCAGAGAGTTACTTTAGGAGGAAAGAAAGAGCGCCTTGGGGCACGCCGAATGGACTTTGCAGCAGAGGCTGACACGGGCTGAATCTCAGAGGAGGCCTCTTCTTGTACGAGGCAAGCTGTGCGAGTGCTTTAATGAAGCTCTGCTCTCTCAGGCTTGGGGGAAGGAGATGGATGTCTCTTGCCTTGTTTTAACCCTATCTGCAGCACAGCCTTTGAACCTCTGGGGGAGCTTGGTTGGGATCAGGCTGGCAGAATTTGGCCCTTCCACATGAGGGATCAGATTGGGATGAGCCCCCGTGTGGGTTTGCTGGAGTCAAGGCAAGCACGATGTTTCCCCTCTCCCTTTGCACACCCCGCTCACGGAGCAGTCACCTAAGCAAGCCCTGGGAGCACGGACAGCTTGCCTTCTCAGCCCCGCCACCCGAGCAAGCCAGGCGGGGGACCTGGGGGTTGGAGAGGAGGTGATCTGCATGCACGGGGCAGTTTTCCGCATCAGCATCTCAGACCTCCCTCTAAGCATGCCTGTCGGGATATGCTGCCTCTTTAATGATACCATTTCCAGCATGTCCTCTCGCTTTTGCACTTTCCTTTAGGGTTAAAGCTTGAGATGCCCTGGAATAACGTCCACAGCCCTTTGATACTGCCCACATTTCTATAACATGCAGGAGCCCCATGCTGTGAACGTAGCGTGTGCCTACAGATCCAGCCCCATTCTCCTCCAAGCCCTCTACTTCCTCGCCACCCCTTCCTCCTCGAACGAGCCAGACCCTTTCCATATCGCTCTGCAAATCTAGTCGGGTCCCTAAGCAAAGAGACTGCTTTGGAGTTTGGATTAAGGAAAGATTCACCTGAAAATGCACCTGGAAGACAAAGCCCAGGATGAGTCTGACCCTTCCCCCGGCTCCACATTACACACCAGGGGACAGCATTACCCCATTGTAAAGGCTGCTGGCTCCACATCCCCTCAATGAGTCCTGTCCCTCGTTCACCCATCAGAGCCGAAGCCCGAGCGAAATGGCCTGTGCAGCATCCAAATCCAGAGCCGCCTCTCAGGGGATGTGGGAACGCTGCCAGCCCCAAGAGACATGCCCGGGAGAGGACACAGGTAGCAGAATAGTAGCTAAGAGATGAATGCCTCATTACACAGCTCAGGGAGCACAGTGCCTTGGTCTTACAGTGCTCCCTGCATGAAGCCAGTTTACAGATCCCGAGATAGCACTTCACGCTCGCTGAGTTAGCGTCCAGCCTGCCTGGCACGTCACAGGAGAAGAGCTAATGCCATGCTGCGGGGCGCCACGGCACACGCAGCAAGCTGGAGCAGGCAGCATGCGGCAAGCAGGGTTAGCTTTACATTCGAGAGACTTTCCATCCAGGAAAGTGAAGTTAAAGGGCTGCGAACACCTCAGCTGTGCCCCCCCCCAGCCAGCGTTCCCTAACTCGTACGGCGGCCTGGGCAACATGCACTCAGCTCCCTTGTGTGTCGGTAGCAGAGGAGAGTTTTAATGACATAATCACCTACCTCTTTCTAGGTGGGTAGGTGATCAATCACTAAATTCACAGCTATGGACAGTCTCGGTCCCCCCATTGGGTGGTCGCACAACTTGAGTCTCTAATCACGTCTGTCTTCACTAACAACCAGCCGGTTTCTGGCTTGAGATCCGAGTCACGATCCCGGCTTTAGTCCTGATTCTATAAACCAGGACAATTTCAACCCCAGGTGGCCCCCAGTTTGGGGTTAAGGTTAGGGTTAGGCACCAGCCTGGGGCACGTTGGGCCCAATTTTTCCGGATTTGCCAAGCATCCAGCATTCTTGCCAATGTCAGCAGGGGTTTTCACGCCGGGGGATTCTGGCTTGAACATGATGCGGGAGTGACTTTGGGGCTCTCTCTCCCAAATTGTGGTTAGCCTGGTGAATCAATGACAGCAGGGCACTGCTTTTTGACTCCTTGTGATGGCAGCCAGTAAATGCATTTCGGATTCACGATTGCACAAACAAATAGCCACTATAGAGATGAGAAATGGAACAATTTACTGCCTGTATTAGATCAAACTGCTGCGCTGTTTGCAGCCAGTTGGGTCAGGATGGATGATTTGGGTTGCTTTTTTAAGAAAGGCAAGATCGTTTTTACCCACATTTTTCCATGTCTTTATTGGACCTTGCGGCTACCCAGTGCATTGCCTCAGGTCTACTCTGTCCCTTGCTTTTGTAGTTTATCTTCTTTCTTGTTGTGCTGGGAGGAACTTTACTGGTTACTGTCAAGAGTAGGATCCAGGATGTAGGACCTTTGAAGTCAAGATGCAAGGAAGATGATAGTCCTACAGGGGATTTATAGCAGCTAAAGATCTGGTTGATGATCCATAAAAATATATTGGTAATTAAAAAGCTTTTCCCTTAAACAAGCAGTGGTGAATGATATGAAGGACCGAATTCACGGTTCATCGCTTCCCTGATGTTCATTTTGGTTTTCTACGTGGGGTAGTGCAACCCCTGTAAGAACAGCCAGATGCAGGGAGTCAAAACCCTGGGAGCCAAGTGCCAGGAGGCAGCAAGGTGAAGCTCTTCCGGACAACACTTGACTGTCCCTGCCAGAGCTGCTTAAAGGCAGTGATGCCCTTCAGCAGCTGCTCCATCTCCTACAGAGAAAGTCGTATGTCAGATCCCCTCCAGGGCTTTTGACTGCTAAACTCTGTTTGTAATGACTTCCTTATCGACGCAGTCATTATTTCTTAGCATTTGGGGGAGGAGGGGGTCTTGAGAGGGCGGGAGAGAGGGAGAAAAATTAAACACTAACATCAGTCTGTTTAGAAATAAGCCAAGTAGAACAGGGTTTTTTACGAGAGCTGAATTCATTAAATAAAAGGTTCTTGGAAAGTCCCCAAAGAGATTTTAATTGAAAGCGAAACAATATTGTTTTCCCATTGTTTAACTGAGACGGCGCAGATAAAAATACTGTTACTCCTGCTCGAAAACCCAGCTGCAGCTGCAGAGCGGAGCTTTTGTTTTTGGGCCACGAGTGCGCTTCAGTCTCTGCCCCATGGGGCAATTAGGTGTGGGATTTTCAGCCCTGGCTTCACCCTGTGCTAGCTGAAATCAGAGAATATGTTAACGGTAACTTCAAAGCTGGAACAGTGCTGGCTCAGAGCTTTAAAAATCCCAACTTCAGTGTACCTGTAAGGTCATGAGCCCCAAAATCCTGAAATAACATCAGCGTGAGTAACAAGTTTCTCCCATCCAAATTAGGCTTGTTTGCAATCGCACACGATGGCTTGCCCTCCTGTTCCAATCTCTTATGTAGTACTACGGGGCACTACTATACAGCTACCGGTTTACACCCCATTTTGGTCATCCATTAAGCAATTTCTGAGCGTGCAAATTTCTGAGATTTCTTAAGAAGAATGCCACTTGAGTAAAAATGGGCAAACTTTAGTACTCACTGGGTGCATCTACACAGGAAGCTCATCGCTACAGTTACGTAGCGTCAGCAGGCACAAACCATGAAGCCGCCGTACTGCGCAGCAGTGTCGGAAACAACCCGTGCACCCCTGGGACTGCGCAACAAAGGTGGTTACGACGCAGTCATTTAGTACTTGCCAAAGCAAGTACTAAATGCACGGTAACATCGGAGCAGTTGGACACACGTGCAGATGCACCCGCTGTTTCATTTCCCTCCCTCACCACCAATATTACAGGTTATACCAGATGTGGAGTTGTACCAGATGGAGATGGAGAGGGTCAATAATGAGACCGAAAAACCAGGCAAGGCAAGACGGTACTCGGCTTGCCAGTGCAAGCCCAACCGGGTTTGTAGGCGCAACTTGCTGGAGGGTCTGGTTGTCATGCATAGGACTCAAGTAGCTGTGGTGGTATCTGGTAACCCACCAAAGGCACAGTGTCCATAGTCCCCGAGACCAATGGCTGCCAGTGTCCCAGTGTTCATACCAGATGTGAAATGCAAAAACTGGAGGTGAAATCCTGCCTTGTTTAGTCTGTGGATGCTATTATATTGCCTCCCCTGGGGCTGATTTTTATCTTGGGCCCAGAAGGATGCATCAGCAGAGTGAAATGGCCAGTACCACAGGGCAAGTGTCAAAAATAATTGCTGGGGGATACATCCAAATCTGCTTCCCTCCTCTGAAAAGAACAGTTCAGACATTCTTCCACTCAGGGAGGAGTAGTATAAGTGTCTCAATCCCCATCTAATAATCAACAGCCCATGGAAAGAGTTATGCTATCTCCTGCTGTGTCTGTAGATGTGGAACCTGTTGCATCTCTGGTGTTAAATACAAATCTTCTCACCCCGCTGGAGCTATGCCTCCTGGAATTTGGTTCCTGGAGACTTTGATTGCCACCTAGCTCTTTAAAGGCAGAAGCTCTGCTTTTAGTCTGAATTGGTCGCCGGTGTCTTCTGTGTCAAACTTCCTTTCGCCACAAAACCTTGCAGAGCCCAATACAATGCCACATTCTTCTTTACTCATAAACATCCATTTTGAACTCAACACACAAAATCTAGCCCTGCTAATCATGCCCCTATGAATAAGTAATGCCATGACTTTCTCTTTGAACCGGAAAACCCTTAAATATGCACAAAGCCCTGGCTACCTTAACAGTCTTTTTTTTATATTGAACCTTGTCAAGGCAACTGAAAGCAAGCCGGTGCAGTTTTGTGCACGCGTGTGTTTCTCCAGCCTTCCATTATCGCTGCCACATAATTTAATATTAACATTTTTAATACGCTTTAGAATGCACAGTCAAGCCGCGGTACGTGGCGCTTCGATATATGCAAATCCTTTTTGTGTGTGACTCTTGACATTTTCATATGCGGGATTATGCGAAGCCTTTTCTGTGCCTCTAATGTATGCTAATCTTTGTTTCTTTCAAAATGCTTTTCAAGCCTTCATAAAGCCATGGTTCCTTCTTTGCTGGAATCCTACATCTCTGCAGTTCCTCTCCCAGAGACAGGCTGCCTTTGAGTGCAAGGCAGACTTTTTCCATTGACTTCCGCAGGCCAGGACCCAGCACTTTGTGCAGAACTGGGTCCGCGTACATGGAGACATTAAGATTCCACGTAGGCAGCGCGTTCACGACTAGATTGATCAAGGCACATTTGGAGTATATTCAGGGTGGTTAGATGCTTAATTTAAAAACTTATGAAAACACCCCCCCCTGTTTTATGGCTTTATAACTATGTTTGTAACACCTTCGGTAGGCTGGTAACACATACTCCTCCTGGCTGTGATATGTTTGTAGCAGCTGTTTACTGACACTTGAATTAAACAAGTGCTTGGTAAAGGGGGACTGCTACATTTCGCAAAGGGTGTGCAGCAAATTGCATGGTGCGTACGCTCTACTTTGCACACCCCGGCTGTAATTTGTGCACCAAGACAAGATGCATGGGTCTATATACCTCTGGGAGCTTTTCTGTCAGTGGTTTAACACACGCTTTTCTACTCATTCAGAAGACACACTATATTGTAGCTTCATTGTAGCACAAGTGCAAAAGTTAGATCACACTTAGATTAATGAAGTAACATGTCCCAGAGGTAATATCAGCCCTTCCTCAGAGAAGATTCAGCATGTGTAATGAATAAGTGTTTAATGCAGCCTCATGATGGCTGGTATAATTGATTATCCGACAACACTTATCAGTTTACAAGGCAACAAGCGTGCAAAGAACTCTTTGTCCTTGTATCATGTTAGAGAGATGCTCAGCTTCCCACCCAGACACATCAGAGATTACCATGGGGGACAGCCTATCTGACCCTTTGCACTTACAGGATTACACATTACATTGCTAATCACTACTTTTTATTTTATTTGTATGGAATACCACAACCAAATGGCAGAACAGGCTATCAACATCCTATAACAAAGGCACTGAGGGATAAGACTAGAGTGCCAGTTTTAGATTTGATATCCATTGCAAGGCATCATTAATATCCTGGTGCAGGTCTTCAGTGTAGCCATTAAAATGATAAATAGGACCGTTCTCCATGATGTTTGCTATAGTTTGAATTTTCCACACTTGTACTTAGGGTCGTTAATACAATTCCATTTATGTAGCAAGTAGGTAGAGCTACCTTGTCCAGTACAAACCACGTTCAATGTTGTCCAGCTCCCCTTTGGTAAAGCAAAGGTAGGAGGTTTAGATAGGGAGTCCGTGGTAAGAAATGTATTAATAATGTCAATTGTGTTCCATTGCTGGATCCATTTTTTCTTGATGTCAAAGTTTTCACTTTGTATGAATATGAACATATACAAAGTATGCTCTTTTCCCGCATAGCAAAATAACCTTCTCAACTTAAACCTTGGCCTAGGGTGTCATTAATGTCTTCAAAAATTGGTAGTGAATTAAATGTAAGCAGTTTTCTGTAGACTCTATGGCTAAGTGCAGGCTCAAAAATCCAGAGGCAGCATCAATTCAGTCTTTGCTGGTTAGTCTAACCTACGTCGACTGAACCAATAAGCAAGTGAACAGACCTTCTGTTTGGATTCCAGAAATGCAGCCATGTGACTTCCATGGCTCAGGCCACAAGCCGGGGGTGCTAGAGCACGCCTCCCTGGTTGGCTGGAGCAGACAGCTTGGGCCAAGGCTAGCCCACCCACCCTGCAAGGGGGAGTTTGCTAGGGAGATGCAAAGCATCCTGGGATGCTGGGGGACTGTGCATTCACTTGAATCTGGAGTGGATCTAGGACAGAATTTCAATAAACTGATTTAAAGTAAATCAGTTAAGTCTGATACTACATCCATCCAGGTTTATCTTAAACCGGTTTTGGCCATTTTGAAAGCGGCTTATGTTCACTGAACTTCTGTTGTGTTACAAATTTAAACCAGTTTCTGATCACTTATTCCAGTTATTTGTAACTTCTGTCCCTAGCCTTAAAGTAGCCTTTTTACACTGAAGATGAGGAAGAATATGAGAGAGAACGGACAGCCAAGGAACAGGAGTGGATTTGCAAGTACCTGCGCGGAGTCTCTTTGTTTCAGTCAGTTGAGAGTTAGGCTGGTATGGGCACTCCTGCCCCAAACTGGGGCACAGTACTCAGCCACTGAATAAACGAAGGCCAGCGCTGATGTTCTGAGAACTTCAGCATCGCTTCCCCAACTTGTACCAGCCGGCTTTGAGATGATGCTACATACGACACGTTTGTTCTTAGTTTTTAGTAGAAAATGCCTATAGGTGAGATTACGGTCAAGGTGAACTCCTAAATATTTGGGGTTGAGTTTATAGTTGACCAGTTTTCCACAAAAGCTGTTTCTCACCTGGACATTAATGAGATGAAAAGAGGGAATAAGCTGTTTTGTCTGGTTTGGGCTGCAGATACTATTCGTTAAAATAGTCTTTTAATTTTGCCAAATCATTACTGAGTGTACTTTCAATATGCTACTTGCTATTATCTAACCTAACTGTTCTTTACTACTCATGGCATGGAAACACCTGCCAAATACTAAGCACTTTCCATGTACGGGAAGTCAACATCCCTTCCTAAACAGCTCTTTAGAGTAGGAACTTGCCCTGGGGAACAGACCACTGGGGTCCTGTCTTAAAGCAGCCAGTAAATAGGAAGGCAAAACATCTGCTCCCAAGGTGTTTAAACCATATCCTTTATTTTAATCCATTCCATCGTCCAAATTGAAACCAGAGCATGCAGTAGAGTTCTCCTGTTTCCATTACCTTTCATCTCTCTCACTTTCTAGCTGAACCACCACCACAATTAAATTCTCTGTCTAGTCACCTGCAAGTGGATGTCACTGGATTCTCCTGCCCCATAAGAATTTCCAGTCCAAACTGGAGAAGTCAAAATGCCAAATTCTTGCAAACTGAAGATTTGAAGGAAAAGTATATTTGGATTGGGTCGGTCGAAACATTTTTTGTTTTTCTTTTGAACTTCAGTTTTGTACTTGTTTATTATTGTATGGTAACTTATCTTTCTGAAAGAAAAGGTATTTTGTGCCAAGCAAATTGATCTTTTCACTTTGAAAATGGCAAAATGTCTTATTCTAGGAGAAGAATAGACTAAAACCAGCCCTTGATCATGAACAGTTCTACTTTGAAGGATCAGTGTTTTCAGGCAAAAACAAATTGAATCAATACATTCTGGACCAGGTCTGTCCGGAGGACTGTGGCCTGTAGTGAGGTTGGTAGACGAGCTAGTGGCATGGGATAGAGTTACTAACAGGTCACTTGAGACTTTCTTGCTCCCTGAGATATCATCTAGACTAGAACATGCACAAGGAGTGGCGTATCTTAATTCATGCCCTAGGACAAACCTAACAGCATGGAAAGGATACAGCTCTGAAGAAAGTACCTGTCCAATACACATCCTTCACTGGGGACCTACAATCCATACAAGGTTGCTTTGTACTGTTTGGTTGTCTGGGGTGAGTGTGATGGGATTTTTGAAGGGGTGCAGGTTGTAGCTGTGTTGGTCTCTAGGCATAGACAGACAAGGGTTTTTGGGTAAATCTGATATCTTTTATTAAACCAACTAAATGGTTGGAAAAAGTAGGATTTTTTAAGGCATTTTTTAACTCATTAGACTCCATTATCCAACCCCTTAGGGAAAGCAACCTCCCCAAAAGCCGTTCCGTTTCATCGCTTATCAGAATTCATTCAGATGAGTGCAATCGGAGAATCTGGGTGAAACCTTAGGAGAAAGTTGCATTATTCAAAAGTTTTGATACGTTATTTAAATTTTACATGCACTCTCCTTTGCCACCTATACAATGCGCAATGGAAAGCCAAACCCAATTAAAAGGTCATGTTTTAATAACATTACATCTATTAAATACAGTAGTGTGTCATAGAGAGTGGTTTATTAGATGAAGCCAACAATTACATGTCAATAAATAACTGTTTGCCATTTGCATAATTGAGGACTCAGCTAACCGAGATTCAGAAAGCCGAGGAGGTACTGAACTTAGCTTTTGAAACAATAAATGCTCCAACGTGATTGACGTTGCAGTGAGGCTGATGTGTCAGCTTGGAGTTTTGCTTTCATGATTTGTGTTGCAACAACTCATTTGAATCTCAGCCATGAACCAGGACTCGACTGTGCTGAGTGCTGTACAAACACAGAACGAAAGGATAGCATCTGCTTCACCCATTCACAGGTATTTGCCCCTCAAAAGACCTGCTGCCTGGTCTGCCCAGTTTCAGGCATATGGGATTTCTGTGTGTAACCCAGCTTGTCTGCCCAGCATTGGGTGGGGAGTTTTGGGATAGGGAGGGAAGGAACATGCTTAAAGAGCTTTTGTTATAGCAGGGAGTTGGGGGAGGGAAGATTTGGATCCTGAGAAAGGGAGAGGTCAGATGACACAGGCAGATTGGGGAGACAAGCATGCTTTCTTAATTAACTGAGCTCAGCTGGGTGACCTGGCATGAAAGCTGCTTTCCAGCTGTGCTCATCTGTAGGGGCTGGCCCTAACCAAGGATTTCTTTTCCGCCCCTTGAGTTACCAGCGGCACGTCACTTCAGCCTGCAAACTAACATCCAGCAGGTCTTGTTGCACAGAATCTGCAGGCAACAGCATGCAGCAACTGGACCCAGGGCTCTCGCAGCCCCTCCATTGTATCTCCACTACCCCTTAGGTAAATGCAGTGCCAACGTGGCACACGCTACAAAGAGGAAAGCAGGAAGACCCCTCTCTCCCCCGAAGGGCACAGCATCTGGCAGGTAAGCCCCTTTCACAGCTGGGGTCGCTTTGCAGAAAGAACGGCCCCTGTACCAGGATGTAATCTCGCCGAACATTGCTCTTCTGTAAGGTTTTCTGTGGGCAGAGAAGAGGAGTTGCATAGAGCAATGTGCAAGCGATAGCTGGTTTCCTGAAGTGATGTGTGGGCATGCCAACCGTGTTTGGGTAGAGATGTGCCAGTAGAGGCTGAGCCTTGGCTGTCTCTCTATCTTTTATAGCAGTTATAAGCTGAGAGAAGTCAGCCAGTGAGGTTTACTTTGGAGGGCTTTTGCTAATTACCAGCTGCTAGTGGTTTTCCTACAAAAGCTGGTGTGAACTGAAATGTGGTTAGCACCATTTTGACTAGAATATACAAACAGTGGCTTCCTCGGTTTATCAGGTCCCTTCGGGTTCAATTGATACTAGGTGTGGCTCTGGTGATTTTGCTGCGATGCGTGTTTCCCAGTCATAATTGGTTATTTCACTGAATCTAGCCTGGCGTAGCTAATGTGGCTCCAAGGGGGAGGCGGATTCTGTTCTGACCCTTTGGGCCAGATACTTCCCCCAACGCTGCATTGAGGGGGGCAGGAGGAGCGCTTAGATGGGCAATGCGGAAGTTTGCCCCCCGCACCTTGGGATGAGTTGGTGGCACTGGCATCTATTTGCCTGATAAACTGAGCAGTTTGGGTCCTGAGGGAGGACAAACCTTTAACCATATTGGCTTCAGTGGGCTTTGGGTCAGGCCCATGAAAACATGATATCCAGCCTTGTGCTGTGTCCCCAGAAACACAGTAAATTTGCCCTATGGCAGAGATCATTTTAAGGAGGTGTTCTGATACTAAAGCTCGGTGTGCCTCATGGATATGCAGATGTTATAGCAGGAGACTGGAACCCACTTATGAATCAGACTTGAAGCTTTTTCCTGGCCTTTCCAGCCCAGGTGAATGCTGGCATTACCCGAACGCTCTTGGTCTAGGAATGAAGCAAGTGAGCAGGCATTCTCTTTTGATTCTGGAAATGCAGCCACGTGACTTCCATGGCTCAGGCCACAAGCCGGGGGTGCTAGAGCATGCCTCCCTGCTTGGCTGGAGCAGACAGCTTGGGCCAAGGCTAGCCCACCCATCCTGCGAGGGTAGAGGGGGTTGCGGAGGAGATGCAAAGCATCCTGGGATACTGGGGGACTGAGTTGACATAAACCTGGGGGGAATCTGGGACAGAAGTTCAGTAAACTGATTTAAACTAAATCAGTTAAGTCTGATACTGCATCCATCCAGGTTTATCTTAAACCGGTTTGTAGGTGAACTCTTGCTTGCGCAGAATGTTTGCTAAAAAAATTTTTTTCCAACTATTTAGGCTGGTCTACTAAAAGATCTCAGATTCACCCAAAGCACCTTGTCACCTCTTTAGGCTTTGCTCGTGAGTACTGTGGTCTAACTAAGAAACCACTCCTTGAAGGACAGAGCTACTGCAGCAAACAGGGAGGGAGGAAACTAATACCTGCTCTGCCGGCCCGTGCAGGGAGCAGTGGTGGCCATCAGTGTTGAGGCAGAGCCAACCAGGCACCAAACCTCTCCTGACCCTGCATCTCCAGCCCTTCCCTCGAATGTTGCTGGGGGAATTTCACTCACAAAACATCCCCGCGACCTGTGTTAAAGTTTGCCGTGGGAAAGCTGTCTGTTCAGGCAGTGGAATAGACATGCCCCATGCAAAATCCCATTAGAGTTGCACAGTGGTGGGTGAGAAGGTCATTTAGGAAACTTGGAAATGCCAGGACTTGCGTGCTCCAAGGATCTCCAACCCAGCTGGGCACCCTGGGCCTCCCGTGGCCTCTGCACATCGATAGATCAGATAGAAGTTGATTTATGCAAACTGTTAGCCTCAGAAATGCATAGCTCTTCCACTGCACAAACTCTTTCCATTTCTTCCCATCCACTGTGATGGATGAAATGCTCCTAGTTCTTGGGATACCACGAGGCCGGTACTGAAGACACCGTGGGGATTGCTTTGCACCGGGCCGAGACTCCCAGTTCTTCCTGAGGCTCGCTGCTCTGAAAACATTTCCTTCGTTGCACAAGGCCCCTCAGGATGATGAGCTGGCATCCCCCGGGGCTACTGGGCTTCCATAAATCTGGAGCTTCCACACTGACAGCCCGGCCTGCCTGATGTGTGCGCCACAGTGTGACTGTGACAGTCAAACAGATTTGTGTATCAAGCTGCAGTAAAGGGTAGGGGCAAAAGGGCCACAAATCATTCTCTTGTGAATGGAAAGGCAGGCTGGACTCGAGAGCGGCTCGCTCCCTTGCTGCGGGCAGGCGATGCCATGGTGCCTTATCTTCTGTTTCAACAAAAAAAAAAGCGAGGACCGGGGAGGAAAGGTAGGAAGACTGGAGGGGGATTGTTTAGCTCTTACAAACCCAATCTTTTCTGCTTTTTAATTAAGTTGTCAACTAGAAAATAGAAAAGTTATCCGGCAGCATTGTGACAGCTTGTTCCTTTTACCGAGCGTATAGGAAATGAATTGCATCCGATTTGTGTAGGTGTGCATAACATTAGCAGTTTACAGAAAAACTTCAAGGGAGATTACAGAGGCTGCAACACATCTGTGGCCCTCAAAGTCTTTGCGGTTTTCTAGGATGCCCTCCATGGCTCACAAGCGTGCGAGCCGGTTTGCAGGTCTGAGCATCCAACCCTGGAAGCTCCAACTCCTGCCACTTTAAATGAGAGAAACTGTTTGCACTGTTAGCGGTCCCAGATCCGTGATGCTTAGGCCAGCAGGTCTGATTTGGAGTCGGAGGGCAGTCCGGCACATGCACATAAGCCGGTTCCTTGCATTTGCCATCACCCAACATTTCCAGTGGGCAGCAATTTTTCTACAGGGTTTGATTTAGCACGTGCATTATGGTATCAAAGCTTTATAGTACTCTGCTTTCAGGGTACTGACCCAAGGCAACTAAGCTCAGAAAAAGGCCATGCTGGGGATATGAAGGGCATAAAAGGAAGGAGAAAAGAATGTTACTGGGGGGGTTTTTTTACCCTTCAAAACTTGCTTCTGCTTTTTCTTCTTTTCTCCCTGCTTAGCACATCCCACACAATGACCATAAACAGAGCAGCTTGAAGAGCCCATCAGCTTTGCACTGGAATGAGTAATGGGCTCCATCACATTCTTCTGTCGAAAAATCCTCTGCATGGCTGCAGTCCCCCAGGCTTGCACTCAGCTGTGAAATATCTGTCCCAGCTATGAATAATGCTGGGGTACTTAGCACTTCCTTAGTGTTATGCTTCTCCCAGGTGTGGTGCAAACATAACCACTGGTGATGGACTTTGGATACTTCAGGCTCTCTAAACAAATACCCAGGGCCAGATTCATGTCCACCAGTTAGGCACATATGTGGACTTTACAGGCATTTGTACACGTGCACGCGCCGCAGTGCTGGGCATTTGTAGAAACATCAGTGCTGAGAAAATGGCAGCAGCACACTTTTGAACTAAAGCACATCAAAGGTGTTTTAGTTCAAAAGCGCACTGCTGCGCTGTTTTCTCGGTGCTGACGTGCATTTCACCATTTATACACATGAATGTGGCACAGCGCCAGGCGCATCATCTCGCGTGCGGAGCAGACTCGATTGATCAAGTCTGCTCCAACACAGTGGTTTTCTGGCACGTTGGCGCAGACAAACTTAGGTGCATAAACACCCTACGTGCCCAAGGGCAATTCTGTCACAGCTTGCTCTACCCCCAGAGATCTATTAATATACAAAATGAATGGGTCATCCTCACCAGGCTACCTTTTTGTGACTCATTCTTAAGGGTTCAGGGATGTGTGTCACGAGAACAGATTCATAGATGATAGGGGCAGAAGGGACTTCAACAGCTCATCGAGTCCAACCCCCTGCCTAGGCAGGAAAGAGTGCTCTAGTTAAACTTGATACCTGAAATAGGTGCAAGAGGTACTGCACTTCCCTTTGCGACAGGTTATTCCCATCCTGCCATCTGAGCAACTCCAAGACCCAAGTTTAGATACTTGGATCTGTTTCTTCTTCTAAGAAACATTATCTATGTAAGACATGGGTGCGGGGAGTGAGACTTTAGCCTGCTGAGTGCTACCAAATCCTTGGATGAAAGGCAGTCTGGATTCAATTCTTGTGCCAGAAAGTGAGAAAGAGCTGAACGTGGCACTTAAGAACTGCCGTTCACCCAATTAGCAGTTTCATAAGTAAAATTGGCATTTTAGGACTTCAGTAGGCTGGATAGATTCACTCTTAACCACCTAAATCCACTAATATGCCAGACAAGTGGACTAGGATCTGCTACCTTCAGCATCAGGGCTACTTTTGGTTTAGTTAGCTCACGGTGACTTTTCTTGATGGTGCCTCCCAAGGCCTGAGGCATTCCTCATGTGAAAGGAGTCTGAAGAGCAGGCAGTCCTGGGAGGATCCCAACATTGAGATTTCCTGAAATTGGTTTGGTAAGGAGATGGTTTCAGCCTTTTAGTACTGGTCAGTGGTTCTGCCCTTAAAGCTGACAGGCCTCCCCCGAGGCTCTGTGCCTGGTACTGGGTCAGGGTTGCGTGTGGCTGGACCAGGCAGCATGCACATGAATTGCTCTCCCTCCAGGACAGAGTTTTGCAAAAGAGGCAGCGCTGCCTGAGGGAGAACGGGGAACGAGGTCCGTCTTCCCCTACGCTAGGGACAGAAATTACACATCAACCACTATAAGAGATCAGAAACCAGTTCCAATCTGTAACACAGCAGAAGTTCAGTGCACATTAACTGCTTTCAAAATGGCCAAAACCAATTTTCAAAAATCAACCTGGACGGATGTAGCATCAGACTTAACTGATCTAGGTTAAATTAATTTATTGAACTTCTGTCCCCAAACTCCTCCAGATTCAAGGTAACTCACAGTCCCCCAGCATCCCAGGATGCTTTGCACCTCCCTGCAAACCCCACCCTCACAGGGTGGATGGGCTAGCCTTGGCCCAAGCTGTCTGCTCCATCTGAGCAGGGAGGCATGGTCTAGTGCCCCCTGGCTTCTGGCCTGAGCCACTGCAGGCATGGGACTGCAGCACCAGAATCTGTTCACTTGCTTCTTGGTTCAGTCTGTGCAGTTTAGACTAGCCTACAGAGATCGAATCGATTCTGCCTCGTGCTTTTTGCCTGTACTTAGCCCTAGAGACAGTACAGCAGTGCACCATGCTTACCGTACACATCTGTTGTGGCATGAAATCCTACGCCATTGCTCAGCAGCACTGCTCCAGCATGCTGTTGACTGTATTTGAGCAGCTCCCCTTAGAGCGACAGTCATTTCTGGTGAGAAAGGGGAAAGGCCCTCCTTAGCTCTGAGACGTCTCATGGAGGACCTTGAGCAGAACAGCCTGCCCCGCAGAAAGATTCCCCTTCCTCCTCTCCTCTGGGCTGCAGAAAGATCTCTATACCTGCCCTAAATTAAGCCAGCATATGGCTTAATTTCTGATCACAGGCTCAAAAATACCACAAGAGAAGTGTAGAGCAACAGCTGTGGACTATTCGGCACAGCTGGCCACCACTGCAGCCACCCAGTCCCTCCGCAGCACATTGAGCAGGGAGGAGCAGCTCTGGCTGGCAGGCTGGCCCCCCCCGATCTTACAAAGCAAACGTGCTAGAAAGCAACATTTTTTTTAAAGATGTTAGTAGCAAAAGCCCTTTCCCCAATACAACAAGAAATGCTGGGGGGAAAAAAGGCATCTAGATCAGCTGGAAATAAGAGCAGAATGAATAAAATGAAAATTCAGCTTGGAAAAAAACACAAGGTGATAAAACATGCACGTTCCCTGGGCTGTGTAGAGATCTGCGGTGCTGAATGGCTGGAGCAGAGAACTGTGGGTGACTGTAGGCAACCCGTAATCATGTGCTAGTGAAGTAGTCCAGTGCTGCACAAGCAGCGTCACCACGTCATGGGACAGCACAAGCATTCTGCAGGGTTCAAGTTCAACAGCATCAGTGAGTGGGGGAAAAAAATGCCCTTCTTTGGAAGAAGCTGAAAAAGAAGACACAAAACCCCAGTGAGACTGGAAGGGTTGGTTGCTGTGGTCTCAGACATGGGCAGCGTGGCTGAGCGGTGATCAAAGTCCTGCTGGTATTTGCAAGCGCCAGCGAGGGTGGTGCTTAGGGTGGCAGAACAGAGTCCTGGGACGAAAGAGGATCTGGCAGATGTGAAAGCACAGCTGACTGGGGTGGGAGGGCACTGCGGTATCATCCCCAATCAGAAGTGGAGAGAGCCGTGAGGCAGTGAAAAGTGAGCAGGATGAACAGTAGCCAGTCCAAGAGCAAAGGACAGACCTGGCAATGCCAGAGGCAGCTGAGCTGGACCTGAGTATCCAACCTTTGCTGGTCCACAAGCTAGTAGCCGGCTGCGGCAGCACTGTGCTTGACTCTCCCTGTCACCCTCAACTTCAACTTTTTCATCCCCTGGCGCCTTGGGTAACCTCAAAGAGCAGCGCATAACCCAGGGCTGGCACCGCTGGGCTAGAGTCCTTTTTTAGCTGTGCAGGCCCGCGGGGCTCTGTTCTGCTGATCTCACCCTCTTGCACTTCTCCCCATGGTAAAAACCTTGTTCTGCTCTTTTCTCCTTGTCCAAAGGCTCCAGACAGCCTTTGCATGCAGCAGGCTCAGCATGGGATGCATGGGCCTGAGGAGGAGTTTAAATACCCTTGCTCAGACTCTGACTTGCATTGCCTCTTTCCCCTGTAGCAGCCTGGTGGGGGTGGTGCAGTCCGTAGAGCTGCCTTAAACT
>JAGPOW010000261.1:11546244-11586622 GCA_030014935.1 Caiman crocodilus
AAGTTCGTCACGGTCACACCTGGTTCCACGCGCCGGCTGGCACAGCGTCCCAGCTGCATCCGCCTCGTCTGCTTCTGATGAAAGCCCTGCGCTCTCCTCCCCCACTGACAGCCTCTCGGGAGAGGTGCAGCGTGAAGGAGGTTTCTTACAACACAAAGCCAGTTTCGGACTACCCTATTTTTTCCTGCTGTTGTGCACGGGGGAACAGGGTTTGCCTAGATGCGAGACTTTCAGTGGTTTCTCAGCATTGGCGGCATTTCCCAGCTTTGTCTGACGTGGCTGATTTCAGTGACTCTGAGGAGCTGAGCGTGTTTAGACGCCCTCCCGCCACGTGGGACCTTGCAGGGGCGCAGAATGAATGGGGTAAAGTCTGCCGTGGTCACTCCTCCTCCAGCACGTACACTTCACTACAGCTGTATTGTGCCAGCCTTGCCCGTCCAGTCCTCTGCTTTCCCAGGACTTCGTGAAGCCCCCCTGCTTCCGCCTGTTGAAAAGGCATATCTCCTCTCTAATCTGTGCCTGGCTCCCACACCAGCTGTTGGTCCTCCCTACAGCTCTTCCTGCTAGATTACAATGCCCTTGACTCTGTCCGCTATTTTCTCCCCCATGCTATAAATCTTGTCACCTCTCTGTTTCCCGTTTGACAAGCCAAGCAGATGGAGCTCTTTAGGGTGGTCGCTGCCTAAGACGTTGTCTCCATTCCTGAAATCTTTTTTTATGGCTTCTTCCTGTCCCTCCCTCCTATTTTTAATGTCCTATTTAAAGTGGATGAAAGAATCTGCATCTGTGCAGCCCGTGTCCAAGAAGGGTCCTGGTCTGGGACTAGGACACCAAGGGCGCCCATACACATGCAGCAAAGCTGCTCCGAACCGCACCGTGACCACTGCACAATAATGGCAGTGTAATTACTGTATGTCAGAGCAGACTTGATTAATCACGCTGTCATTATTGTGCTCCAGTAGACCCCAGTGTCTCGTGGTCAGCATCCCCGCACTTCAGAATGGCAGTGGGGACTTGTCGAATGAGCTTTAGTTAAAGCACCCCTCCATTAAAAGCTGTCCTGTAGCTGGGACCTGTTGCTGGCCCTTAGACTTCATACTCTAACTGCGTGCCCTGGCACAGGTGGTACGTGGAGGAAGAGAGCGCCGGGCTTGAATGAGAAGCAGATAGAGATGGCTGGAAATTGGAGGAGGTAGGGACTGTTCAACCCCCATCCTCTGTTTTACCTCTTCCGCGTCCAGCTGGCAGCTCTGTGGGAGGTCAGTATTAGCCGCACACCTTTAGTCCATTAGCACTGAGTTATGTTGCCTTCTGGAGAGGAGTGGGAAACATTCCTCCCTATAGAAGCATTCAGCATTGAAGGACTTAAAACCACAATAGGAGAGAAGAAAGAATAGTTTTTGGGCAAGGATGTGGCAGAAGAAGCCTTGATCCAAGATGATAGGTATAGGGAGGATCTACATGTCGCCGTAGCACGTCACAATGGCGACATAGGATGACACGTGTCTACACGTGACTGGCAGCGATTTCACCATGGCAACACACTCCCCCAGTTTAGTGCACTGCTATGGCAAAGCCATGGCAAAAGCTAACAGTGTGCCATGCGCACGGTGCAGTACAGGGGGTCCTGCGCCATGTCTGAGTACTTCCAAACGGCTGTCTTCCTCCTCCGGGAAGGTGGAGAGTGAAGGCAGGTTCACACAAGGCCAATTTCAGGCGCCCCTGGTTTTTTTTACTGACTCCGTGGGCAAGGAAATAGTGTTTGCTGAGGTGCGAGCCTCTCATTTTCTGCTGGACAAAGGAAGTACTAAAGCACGGCACAACAGAATCGCCATAGTGCAACGTGTAGACGTGCCCACAGTGACCTGAATACGGTGCCAGACCAGCAGGGCTGCGGGGCAACCTCTTCTCTAGTGGCTGCAGGTACAGCACTGCCCAAAATCCTCTGCCTTGATCCCCGTGCTCAGCTGCCATCCCCCTCTTTGCAGTCTGTCAGCCCAGCCGGGGAGCATCCGGTGGGGTGTTTCCATCGTGGCAAGGACCGCTGTGCGCTGGAGGGTCGATCACGTACTCCAGATCCAAAGGGAAGAACTGACGGGGGGAGCATTTTGATCACTGCATTGGATTTAACTGGTGACCTAAAGGTCAAAGCTTAAAAGTATTTCCAAGCCCAACAAAGTCAGCAAAAGCCAGGTTCAATTCATTCAGTAGGCTTTTCATCAGGCCCCAAATTGTCTCAGCAGTCTCTGGAGCCATCCAGCCAGCGTTGCCCTTCTAACCTGTGCTCCCCTAGGAAATGTGAGCATACATGGGCTTCAATATACAACGTGAATTAAAATAGCATGCACAAGACAACCCAGGGTGATTCTTCTGGTTTTTCACCTACCCGTCACGTGCTATAGAAGAAGGTGCAATTATGTGTTTGGAAATGCTGGAACCGAGTGTGTGAACAGAGCGTTTTTCAACGGCAAATCTAAATATGTGTTTTAACTTGTAGCTGTGCTCAAAAAAATTCTTGGCAACCTCCGTGTTTGTTTTGGAGCCCGGCACAGCTCTCTTGCACTTTCACTACATGAAATGTTTGTTTAAAAAAAATCTTTTAAAACAAGCGCACAAAAAAACCCTCCAGGAAATTATAGCTTTTAGGAGGTTCGGGGGTGTTTTTGTTTTAACCCAGGCTGTTTAGTATTAGGAGGAATCTTTACCTAAACAGACCAGCATCTTATGCTGGCAATGGATCCTCCAGGGTCATAATCGGGAAGCTTTTTGCTTGTTTAGGTGCAGTCACCGACAGACTTTCAAGGTGATTTTGTTTTCCGTGGCTTTCATCACATGTGCACACATTCAGATGGAAACTTGGAAATTAGGAAGCTGCAAATCCTTCGGTGAAGCATAGTCTGGGCCTGAGCCAAGTGCGAAGTGTGTCTGACAAGCCCCGTATACCAAGAGAAGCTGCATTAAATAAGGGAAGGGGGGATGTCCATCCACCTCCCTGCTGTTCTGCCACTTCCCGCTATGTGTGATACAGCAGGTCCTCCCGGGACCCAAAGCCTGTTGCAATCAATGGAAAGTTTCTCTGTGACTTCAATAGGCTGTCGGAGGACCCCTCAGGGAGGCAGAGACTGGTTTGATGTGACCGCCAGTTAAAGTCTCTGTAGTAAGTAATGCACGTATACGTGGGGGTCAGAGTTAAGGTTACGGCAAGCTTTTACATTTTGTGGCAAATAAATATTCCCAATGTTCCCTGGGTTGTTCCATTTTGCTTTTCAAACCGTGCTGGGACCTGGACCAGAGGACACCTTCCCTCAAATGCAAAGTAAGGCTCTAAATCCACTGGGTTGGGTTGCCTTTAATTCTGGATCAGGCCCAGAACTGGAAAGGAGTTGCTTTCAGCCCCAAATGGGCAAGTTCTTCCACAAACTGATATTATTTCATATTGCAAACACAGTCCGGTCTCGATCACAATTGGCACTTAAACACAGAGCGAGAGGCAGTCTCTGCACTGATGTGCTTTCAATCTAAACAGCCAACTGATGGGGAAAGGAAGTTCTGTATTTATTTCACAGATCAGACGAAGAGATTAAGTAACGTGCTAGTCATGCAAGAAGCCTACTGCCAGGAACTCGTCTTCTAAATCCTAGTCAGTACCATAGCCACATAACCAGCCTGCATCTGAAGCTGATCTGTGAGATTTCTGAAGTGTCTCAATCCACTTGCAGTTTAGTGAGAAACTCAGCGATTAGCCTAAGTGCCGGGGCTACATTTGTCAGGCTCTGACTCCCCGTACGTGACTTTGTCGAGTCCCAGACATGGCCTTACGAACAGGAAGTAATTGAACCGTGCAACCCACCTTGGAGGCCTCTCGGTTTTGTCTTCCCCCGTCTGACAGATGCAAGCACAGGCTCTAGAGGGGCGCAGGGCAACATTTTCCAAACCCAGCCCTGATTTGAGGGGCCATTTTTACAAAGGTGCTGAGTTCCCGTAACTTCACTGGAAGTTACTCAGCACACCTGAAAACCAGGCCTTGTATTGTCCCATCCTGACTCCCCCAACTTGGCCATTGCTTTTAAAAGCATTTTGGCCTCAGCTATTTGCCCATGGGCACAAGGAACCAGGAGATGAACTTGGGAGCCCTGGCCTTTACACTTGACTCTGCTCGTCTCCCGGCCTCGTGTTGTGCAATACACTGGACTCCCACAACCACGGACCTGTTGGACGCATGCTGAGCTAGTTGAAAATCGAAATGCCAATGTAACATTAAAGGGTTCAGAAGGCACTCCCTTTCCATGTTTTCATTTAAAAACAAATAACAAACTTCCCCCACTTTATTTTAAATTGTTCGGTGTATTAAATAATTCGTGATTTGTTCCATTTTTATAGAAAATGTTATTTTAAAGTGGCGCTTTCACACACACGTTCACATTCCAATAATGCAAACTGTATTTATCACCCCAAAATTGTCTGCTTTTTTCAGTAAAAAGGTTTGAAAAATGATCAGTGCTGTGCTGGCTCCTTACTACTACGGAGGAAACGTCGAGCATTCAGGCAGCTGGAAAAAGCTGCGGGTCTCTCTCAGTCTCTAGGGCAGACAACAAATTAGGCATCAGCTGGGGGCTTTGCCCTAATAAACTCTTGGTGCATGTCTGTCTGCCTGTCTGACTCTACCTCCCCCAGCCCCTTTGCCCTCTGCTTCCCTCCACTGCTGGTTATAAATACTCGGTGAAGCTAGTGGCCGTCAAGGTCAGTTGAAGGCGTTGAGCTGATTTCGCACAGTGTCTGCACACTGTGAGCAAAAAGGGCCAAGATGCCTTAGCTACATCCTGCTAAATCGACGGGCAGAGATTCAGCTTTTATAGGCTGACGTTTCCTCCCTTTGGAAAGGCCACCATGAAATTTCTCACTGTGCAAAGCCCTGGAAGCTGTCTCTGCTTTTATTTCCGGGGTTCTTGAGACAATCTGAAGCTGTTGGGTGGGGAAAGCAAAGCACAGAAACGTATGCGTTTTCTTTTTGTGATTTTGTGCAGGTGGCAGACAACGCGCTGCGGCTGCAAGGAACGAACATGAAGGCGGCTCCATCACTTGGGACAGAGGCCATGAGATGATCTAATCAACCACACACGAATGAAACCATTTTCAGGAAAAAGGAGGTTCGTCCAGCCCTTCTGCTTGCCTCGGTGAACTCAGGCTCCGATACTGATATTAATTACCTCTCGATCTGCTGGAATGGGAAAAGGAAACTGCAGTTATCAGTTTTGATTAAACGCTCCATGGATGAAACTGTAATGGTGTGAAGAGAGATTTGGGACAATTTTGAACCAGTCAAAAAAAAAAATCCATTTTTTTTTTCTTGTTTTGATGCTTGTGGGCAAAATTAAGACTTGTCCCTTCACGAGAGAGGTAACTGAATTGCAGTGCTCGGCCTGAACACCTTCTGGTAATAAAACTCCTGCAGCGTCCCCTCTTTGCCTTAACCTGGGTTACTGTGTCACACCTTGCCGGCCAGACCAAGGAGCCCCCCAGGAAAACCATCACCATGAGGAGACGCCATCTGAAAATGTTCTCATTGCTCTTCGTGTTCATAGCGGCGATGTCGTTCTTCCTGAACTACAATCACTATGAGGTCATGGTCACCTGGGCCCCCCAGCAGATTGTTATGCAGTTTTCGGAGCAGTTCAAAAAGCTGATGAAACACCCCAGGAGACCCTGCAGCTGCAAGGCATGTGTGTCTGAGCTGGGACTTTCCTTGTGGTTTGATGAGAGGTTTAATCAAACTATGCAACCTCTCTTGACCACGCAAAATGCCTTGATTTCTCAAGACAGCTACAAGTGGTGGCTGGTAAGTGGGGAGCTGAGCAAGCGCCGGTGTTGGTATTGTACCATAATCGTTATTTGTTGCGGTAGTAATTAGAGGCCTCTGCCTGATAGCAGGGCCAAGGCACTGCCCGGTAGTGAGAGAGAGTTCCCACTGAAAGAGCTTGCAGTCCAAATAGGCAAGATGATCAAAGAGGAGAAAAAGTCGGTGTTATTGCTCCTGTCTTTCCAATATGCACACGCTGATTTGCCCAGAGACACAAAGGTCTGTGGCAGAGCTGAGACCTGAACATGAATCTCTCAGATCTTAATACAATCCCGTAACTACAAAATTCTTCTTAAAATCATGCACTTGTTTTGTGCCTATTCCTTTTTTATGGCTTATATTTGTAATAGTGCTTATCTTACACACACTATTTAAAAGCAGCCAAGGCATCCTGTGAGTCTCAATGTTCTCCTTGGGTAAGTTTTAAGGTGGGGACTAAATAAAAAGAAAAAAAAATGTTGCAGAATGGCTTGTGGAACTCCCTGCCCGAGGTACTACAGGGATTCAGATGTTAACAAGGTGAAATATATTAAAAATGCCATGTGGATAAGAATAAGCAGTGTTTTATTGGCTAATATAATCCAAGGGTGGCCAACCAGAGGCACGCATGTCACTAATGGCACAAGCGGCCTCCGTATGTGTGACACATGGCACATCTGGGAGGGGACGAGCAGCACAATGGCAGGTCAGGCAGGAAGCAGAAAGCAGAGCAGCAGATGGGGTAGGGAGCACAGGGAATGAGAGAAAAAGTGAAACAGCAGATCAGGCAGTTTAGGTATAAACATTGCATTAGCAGGGACCTGATTACTACCAGCTCTCCCGCTGCAGGGCTGAGTGTCATGAGGATGCAGAGGTGACTGGGGCACAGCCCGGCGGCAGGAGGGAGGGAGACCCAGGGCAGCGCTCCCCACCGGGCTGATCTCCACTTGGAGCGCAGCCCTGGCTCCGCCCACCTCCCACCTCCCACCCCCGGGCTGCTTCGAAACTCGAAACGTTTCGAAACTTTCAAAACATTTTGAGCGCCCTCGTTTCATTTCAAAGCTGTCTCGAAGCTTTTTGTTTCCTTTTGATTTTGCTGTTTCGAGCTCCAAATGCATTAAAACAGCTTTGAAACAAAACCCTCGGTGGAATTTCACACAGCCCTACTAATTACAGGTTCAGTCCTGTGAGATGATGAGCACCTCCAACTCCTACTGATCTCTGCACTAAGGTGGATACTTCCTACCTCTCAAGAGGTACTCAGCAGCTGACAGAATCGTCCTATGATGGCGTACCCTTACAGCTCGATGGAGGATGTCATTTATGTAACTCTCCATGTAACATCCACCCTGAAAAAAGAGCTTTTTAAGCTGCAACCTGGTAGAGGAAGTGTCTCTGTTAGAGGGGACCCCCCTATGTGTAATGTAGTATAGTAATAACACCAGGTTTGTCTTGCTGTACTTGCCAGGGGAGTCCAAGGAAGAAGAATTTAGTAGTCATCCTGGAACCCGGCCCCGATTGTGATTGTAAAAGCCCATACTTTTATAAAGCATGTCCTGGGATCTTTCATAGAGCCTTGTCAGCAATGGATTTTCTGTGTAGTGGTCACACTGGGAGTGGGGAGATTAGTTCAGGTCAACCTGAAACAGAAACTTTGGAGAGGGATGGCAGAAGAAGGAAGAAATCATAGAAATAAAGGGCTGGAAGGGACCTTGAAAGACCATCAAGTCCAACCCCCTGCTCTGGGCAGGAATACTGCTGAGATCAAATGATCCCAGCAAGGTGTCCATCCAATCTCCTCTTGAAGACTTCCAAGGTTGGAGACTGCACCGCCTCCTTGGGAAGTTTAGTCCAGATTCTGGTCACCCTTACCGTAAAGAAGTTCTTGCTTACATCCAACCTGAAACCATCCTCTAACACTGTATGGCCATGGCTTCTTGTCCTCCTCTGGGGTGCCCTACTGAACAATTTTTCTCCCAGATCCTGATATTCACCCCTTACATACTTATAGACAGCCACCAAGTCCCCATCAGTCTTCTCTTCCCCAGACTGAAGAGTCCCAGGTCCCTTGGTCTTTCCTCATAAGGTTTGTCCTCCAGGCCCTTCATCTTTCTTGTGGTCCTTCTCTGGACCCTTTCAAGATCCTCCGCATCTTTTGGAAGAGTGGCGCTCAGAACTGGACACAGTACTCCGGCTGGGGTCTCACCAACGCTGAGTGGAGAGAAGGGTCATGAAATGAAAATGAGAACAATAATCATTTTGAGCCAGCCAAAAAAAGCCAAAAATGAAAATTTTCATCTAATTTTCAAATAATTCAGCCCCTTCAAAATGTTCCATACTGTTTTTGTTTTATTTTGTATTTTAACAATCTAGGTGAATTGCAAGATGTATACAGCACTTCGACATGAAAAGTCAAAGCATCTTGTTTGAAAATGTCAACACAAGGCGTTTTTACTTTTCCAATTTTCTCCCCAATTTTTTAAAGCCAAATGCAGCCTACATCTGGAGAAAATTTTGGTCATCCCAACACTTCTTTTTTTGGCTAGTGTACTGCCAGACAAAAATATTTGGCCTAAGTCTAATTTTTAATAACCAGAAAAATCCAGGTCTCCATTTATATGTCTCGTCTGAAGCACAGCTCTGTTTAACTGAGGACAGGACTTGGTTCTTATGTTAATGGATTTTTGATAGCCTCTTAAATCTATGCTGATCTTGAAAGTGATTGTAAAATTTCTTGACAGCCCAAAAGGGAGCATTACAACTTAAGGCAATGGCCGAATTTAATTGGCACTCATTGTACCAACTTACTTATTTCTGACTTTTTTAATATAATAGTGCGAGAAAAAAATGGCTACTGAAGTGCTTGTGCTTTGATAGTAGCTTTTTTCAGTTCTTTTTTGGAGAACAGAGACTGCAAAGTAGCAAGTTGAGCTGGGTTCCTGTCTTACCGGTACTGTAATTTAGATGCCATTGTGACTGCAGTGGAGATATTATCGATCTGTGAAACTATAACTTATTTCTGGTTGACACAAATGAGGTTTTTAGTACTGTGCTAGATGCAAAGATAGCCATCATCCCGAGGAACCTGCAGTCGGAAGGCCCAACGTTTCCACCATTGCTCTAATGTGTAATGTGTTATTAGGAAGTAAGGGTTGTTTGTATACGTAAGCACTGCATCATGAGACCTGCCAATTTTGTCTTAAAACCAAGACTGTTTCAGGAAAACATTGACGAACATTTGAGGTGAAAGGACCAAGGAAGAATGTTCAACCAGCCCTTTTTTACCCAGCAAAGAAGTAGTGCCGTGAAGTGATCACACAGCAAACTTTATTAAACTGCTGCAGACACCAAGATGGCTAACAAATAAATGAGAATGCAATACAGATAATGCATAATACAGATCTACCTAGATGTACTTATAATCAATTATAAAACTAGAAGCAGTTATAAATTATGAACTAAACAGACTGCATATAATCTAAACACCCAAATCCTAAGAGTCCTGATAGGTGGCCAACCTGCCAAGAGGATCTTACTCAAAACAGAGACTAGGTTTTAAGAGGCACAGGGTCTCCGAACATCTGCAGGGGGAACTTCAACACAGGATGCAAAAGGGACACATTTTGGATCACCGGCCCTCTTTTTATCCTTCTTCATAGTAAAGTCTTACACAATGACCTTAGAAACCTGGACAAATATGGTAATAAAAAGAGATCGTTACATCATCCAATTAATGAAGATGGTATATACCAACCAAAATCCCTATATCAAGATTAGATGTTCTGAGACTAGCTAGTTTTCCGAGAAGTATTTCACACCGAGAAACCCAGTTCCATTTTTCTCAAGTTGCTTTTTCTTAAATTAACTTATGCTAATGTAACCGTTAGCCTCCTAAGGCCTACTAAAACACTTTACTATGGATAATGTAGTCAAACGTATTCTAAAGGTCTACAGCAGGAGACAGGCTTTCTGCACCCTGTCCCAGGCGTGTGAAACACCACGATTTAATCTGTTGTGTCGTTGTTTAAAGCAATTTGGCATTTTTGAATGCCCTGTTACTTTCTTTACATTGCTTTTATCTAAGCAAGCTGACAAGGCAATCCTCCATACTAAAAAACGTGCAGTCATATCCCACACTCAGGTCTACGGTCCATTGCAGAAAATGCACTGCGCTTACTGTAACTCAGGTTAAAAATCCAACCTTATTTCTCAGAAAGGTACTTTGGGGCTTCCTGTGCTGTGACTCTTTTCTCATGTTTTCCCCGAGGGGCACCTGCACACATCACAAGGTTTAATCCTAATTAAATAGGCTTATAACATTTAAAAGAAGTGCAAGAGCCTTTGTGTTTGAAGGTTGGCAGGTCCTGTTGTGTGATGCAATGTTTTTCTGTTCATATCTGCCTCCCAGCCCCTTTCATTAGCTGACTTACTTGTAATGGTATTTTCTCTGGTAGAGAAATGCTAGGTATGCTTCCACTGTATGAGTTAGCCTAAAGATAAGGCAGCAGTAACAGCCGGGTCCATATTTTTAGGCTGAAGCATAATAACATAGAACTAAGATCTGTGGGAAAGGCCACCATCATCTGTCTAAAGCCTATAGGGACCCAACGTCAAAGTTAGCTTTTCTTTAAAGTGTTTTGGAGACTAGTTTTGTTTTGCTCTTGCAGGTCAGAAAAGATAAAAAATTAAGAGCTCAGACTCTGCTTTGACTTATCTCGTTGTAAACGCAGAGGGACTCCATTGAAATCAGTTTATTAAAGCTGCAATACTTCAGATCAACTTCAAAGTTCCCCTGGCAATCTTAACTGCAACACGTAGTCCATAAACTACTGTGTGACCAAGATTTTATCATGCGTTTTGTGACATTTGGTTGGGTTTTGCTACTCATCTGAAACAAAAAAATCAGTTAACTAGTTCTTGTGGTTGTTGAGAAAAAAAACTTGAAAATAGGATCTTTTAAAGATTTGGAAACCAAAAGACTCATCAAAAAGGCATCAAATGCCCCCCCTCTCCCATGCACACACGCATACCCCCACACACACTGCCTTTGTCACACAGATTTATCTTAAGAAAGGGCATTGTTTACTAGATCCATGTTCATTCATCACAGGAGACGGTCTGGCCCTAAGTGTTCATAGGCAGTCCTCAGACTTAGGACACAATTGGTTCCTGAAAACCGGGTCTTACATCGAAACGTTGTAACTCGGAACCAAGTTTCCCATGGGAAACAATGTTATAAATAGGGGTGGGTTTGTGAACCAAGGCCCCCGATACCTTATTTTCACCAAAAATAACCCAGAATTTTGTACTCAATCAATTACAAATGAGTAATATCGCTACATTAATGTATTTATATTGTAAATAGTGATCATATTGATTTGGAAGGACTTATCTGAGGCGGGTTTGCTGGACTTTTTGAAGGGCTCTTGGTTGGACTTTTCGAAGGGTTGTTGCTGGAGTCTTCTCGGGAGTCTCGGCTGCAGGTTTCTCGGGAGTCTCGTCTGCTTTCTTAAAGAAAGTGTCCCAGGAAGTGTGGACAGATGGGAGACGCAGGGGACTTGTTCGCTGGCGTGGCATGGCGTGGCATGGCATCGGGTCAAACATTGCAAAGTCCAAACTGATATCAGGAAGTTGAAACAGGGTGTCAATTTATAAGCGTTGTGAGTGTGAACCGTTGTAACTCAAAACGTTATAAGTTGAGGACAGCCTGTACAGCACAGGAGGGCAATTATTTCGGGTGGAGGGCCGCTTACTGAGTTTTGGCAAACCATTGAGGGCTGCATGACGGGCAGCTCGGGGCAAATAAATATAAAATTTCTAAATATTTTAGCGGCGCCGCAGGCTGCACAGACTGGCCCGGCGGGCCGCGTTTGGCCCACCCCTGCTGTACAGTCTAACGCAGACAAGAGGAGGGAGGGGAAGCAGAGAGTGAGAGGGTGAAGCACCATGCCCCATATCAAACAGCACATCCAGGCCATAGCCAGGAGCAGACCCCAAACTCCTGAGGGGCAGTCCAGCATTAGAGTATGCTGCTTCCCGTTGAATTCAGCGGGCTCTGGATTAGATTTACTGTTAATACTTAACAAATCAAACAAGGGAGGAGAACATAAACCAACGTGTTTCTGGATTAGGTTTGTAATTTGCTGTCTGGTAACCTGGTAACCTATGCTCAGGTCCAGGCATTAATCTCAAAATCATTGTAAAATGATTTTGCAAACTAACTGACTAAATCATTGGAAAATGATTGGATTATTTTTTTAAAACACAGGCGGCAAAGCAAATTTGCAAAGGTAGCTGCAGCAGTAAAATCCAGCGAGAAGTGGTTGGCACAGCTGCTAATTACATCACTGTGTTAATCTGCAGAATTAACAGAAAGACTTGCCGAGCACTTTTCCAGCACAGAACACAGTGCGCACATCAGTCCTGACAGCAGCTTTGTGAGGCATAGTCAAGATTATCCGCAGTGTATAGATGGAGAAATTGAGAGAGGAGCTGAAGGGAGAGTGTGAGTGTTTAATGAAGATGCTCTGGGCTGGAAGTGTGAAATCACCATTGGGCCGTGTAACACCTCAGACCGCTGCACATGGAGGAGATCAAGGCCAGATCAGGACCGGCAGAGGCAGGAGTACAAGTCAGGACCCTTTCAAGTTGCCTGCTCTGCTTCTTTCCTGAGCTCAGAAACAAGCACTACCCGCTCATTCCCACTCCCCGCACAAGCCCAGCCAGGAGGCAGAGCAGGCAGCGTGGACAGCTCGTGACTTCTACTTTGCCACATTGCCCAGACGAGGGACAAGTGGCCCAGGCATGGCATGCAGACAGTGCAGTCATGGTGGCAAGTTGCACGGGAGGCCGGTGCATTCAGTACGGGAGCCCTCAGCACCAAGTTAAAGGGCATGCCAGCAACAAGAGGTATCGTGGCACTGGTGGAGGGGATGGGAATCGGAGTGGCACTCGGGGAAGGGGAAAGGTAGAAACACTAGTCCTGGAGTAGGTGCGGGGGGTCACTGCTGGCGCCAGGTGGGGTCCTACGGGGTACACACCACTGAACTCAGCTCGTGTGGCAAAGGGATTCAGCGACACTGGGCAGCAGAAGTGGCCAGTTACGAGGGTGGGTGGCATTGTCTCATACACTGGGCTTAACCTGACACGGTACCAAAAGCGTTGGCCAGTCACCGGCCTGAAAAGGAGCAAGACATGAAGAGGGGTGTTTCCCCTGTTTCCTCTGATTTGCGCTTCAGCTGTTCTTTTTGCTTGCGTGCCTCGCAGACCAAGCAAGGAGATGGAGAGCGTACACAAATGACTCTAGGGAGATGTGATTGTAAAACCACTGATAGAGAGGGTATTTCAGACGTAGGAGATGCATATCTGAGACTATCTGTAAGTCAGTTTTCTTCTGAAAACCCGAGTAGGTTTCAGGTTTGCTGTTCCTGTACACAGCTCGCCTGGAGGGTCAGCCGGATGTAGAAATCAGCTCTGTTTGATTCCCTCTTTCTCCTGTCATGCTGGTCGGCGCAGCATTACAGTGCTGGGGGCGCCGCCGAGGAGCATGGTGGAGCGTTGACTCGGGGACCCCGGGACTGTCAGACATTTCATCCGTGAGAACCTGCCTTTTGAAATGCCTGTGATTTAGCTACGTTGAAATAGATTTTCAAGCCAAGCCAAGCCAGCAAGCAGCCTTCAGTAACAATTTCCCGCACTTAAGTTGAAAGTTTTAAGGGTCAGCAGGTTCTCAGCTGACTACGCCTTGCTGTTCTAACTCGGGTATTCCCAGACTTCCCAGAGACAATCAGTTTTGTGCTGAGATGGAACATGGAAACTCAGTCCAAAAAAACCAAACAAATCGCAGCGAGCAATAAGGACATGGAAACAGAGCGTTGACAATGTTTGCAGGGTCAGGAACAGGAAGGTTTCTCTATTTTAGCTTTATCTGGCCCCAGCAGCTTGCTCATACTAAGGGGGCACTGGATGCATTTGTTCTGTGATGACATCCCCTCTAACCTTGATTCTTGTGAAATAAGTTCCCATTTCCTGCTGGCTTCTGTAGCCGTGTTTAATCAAATCTGCTTCGGTGAAATCACTCCAGATTCATGCCAGAACAGAAAGGAGAGTTTGTATATAGACGGCCCTGTCCCCCTCTGTTTTCCAGTCAGTCTTTAACCCTTCAAAGACATAAAAAGGTCATTACACCCATTGCATCCCTCTAGTTGTGCTTCAGTTCTCCTCGAGAAGACAGTGTCATTCAGTCTCTCTACTTTCAGGTGCTTAGGATATTCTGAAAAAATTACTGGGTGGTCTAAATTCGCTCAGGTACGTGATCGGCTCAAGGGTGCCTTTCTGGAGAAAGATTTGGATGTCAGAAACAAAAGATGGAGTTTTCTGAGGAACCTAAGGGCAAATTCAAGTCTGCAGAACGAGAAGGAGAGACAAGTCTCTGTGCGCGTTCAGATAACCCAGAACGAGCTCCTCCAGAGATGGTCGTATTCACTGTAGACGTAGGGCCTCAGGCCAAGTACAGCCAAATCAATTAAAAGACTCCCATTCATTTCTGTGGGTTTGGGTTGCAGGATCTGTTCTTAAATCCTTCTGATCCGTATGAAGAAATTTGCTTTGCAAATGCATTTTGGGTTGGATTTATAAACACGTCACCGAGCCTGTGCTCGCGACACATGCCCGCACACCCACCCGGCGGGATGAGCTGGGCAGGCACAGTGCTAATGTCGACTACTCTGGCTTTACTCTGCAGCTTGGATGAGTCTCACCACTTGCCCCCAGTGGTGGAACTGGCTTTTCCACAGTGCCGCTCCGGAGAATGGCAGCCTAAACCAAGATGGGGGGAAGTACATAAATTGCTCAGGCCACCTCCTTTCCTGCACTGAAATACCGCAGGGAATATTGAGGGTGGTCAGAGAAGGGCTCTGCTTACGTTGGAGCAAAGGCACTGTCATAATGGCCCAGACCTGTGGTCCAACTCATGTGGTCTCCGGTAGCGTGCAGGGCACCTGGCTGCAGAGGAAATTATAATAAGCCAGGTAGGAAATAAACTGCCCCCAGGGAGAGGTTCTTTCTGACCCTTTTAATCAGAGGCATCTTTATGACCTGAACTTGAGGGTTGTGTCACTTCATAGATCTCAGCTGCGATTAGACATATTCTTGTTATCCCTATACAAATCTAATCTCCACTTGTTAAACTCTTGGCCTCAGGGCTTAGAATTGTGCCTCCCAAATTAAAGCGGTGAAGGTGCATCTGAAGGTGCAGTGCACCCGCGGCCCACACTGCCTGCGTCCAACCTCCCATGCCTGGATGGGGGCCCGTGCCACCACGAACACTCACTCTAGTGTTCAGAGCCACGTTGGTAGCAGAGCCCCTCCGTCAATCCGTGGGGCTCTCCAGGTCCCAGATCTCTGGGATCCAGCGTGGGGTGCTGGATCTGGCCTGCGGGCTAAGAGTTTAGTACCCCTTTTGCAAGACAAGGCCTGTGCGCTGGGCACACGAACAGAAGGAGGGGCCCTTATCGCCCTTCCCTGATTCTTGGCTGGAGCGCAGCCGCCGGGGCTTGCTTGGAGCACGGGTCCCACGTAGTCGATGAGAGCGGGGTCGTGCAGCAGCCCCAGTCCTGCCTGGCAAAGAAGAAAGGCACAGGAAGGCCCGCACAGCAGCACTTTTCACGGGTTCAGCGGTACCCTTCCATGAAGGCACTACTGAACTAACAGCTCATTCAGAGCAGGTCCCCAAATAAAAGAAGCGTGACTTCCCTAGGGAGGGGCACATGGTATGTGGCCCTCGACTCCTGCCTGCAGTAGCACGCTGCCCCCCTAGCAGGCATCTCCTTGCAGAGACAATGGGCGCTTTCTAGAGGCAGGAGACACAGCAAAGACCCATCAGGTTGCTCTTGGCACAGCTTTACTTCAGAGTGGCTCCTCTTCAGTCCAGAAGAGCCGGAGCAGCATGTGCTCTGCCCTCTTCCCCACCCATCCTGGCCACTCCTTCCTCCTGGATTTGTGCTGCCTCTGCCCACCGGGCACTTCTGCTGCTCTCCGCTCCTCCTGCCACACCTGCTCTGTTCGTCCACACTGGAGGGGTGTGAACAGGCTGTCACAGTGGAGGAAATCTGATTCGGAGACCAGATTAAGCTTCTGGGGAGTGGAGGTATGTGCCTGACTAAATTCAGTGCTGGGTGCTTGAGCCGGAGGCACCGCGCTGTGCAGATGAGAAAGCCAGGTGTCCCACAATCACCAGGCGAAGAGCAAGGAGGATATAGAAGGGAGTTGTGGGGGGGTAAGGTTAAATACTCTGGGGAGCAGGAACTCCCGTCCTGTCCTCCTCAGGCCAGGAAGTGTTGCAGCGTATCGCAAGCCATTAGCACAGCTAAGCAGCAGTTAGAAAGAGAGCAGTCAGCAGCATCTTCCTCTGCCAGACGCTCCCAGCATCCATAACCCAGAGCACTCCTGTTCTTCCCAACAGAAACTGCAAGGAGAGAAAAATCCTAAGAATATTAATGAAACCATCAAGGAGCTGTTTGAGACCATTTCGGGCGATGGCAGTCAGCTGCAGGAGAGACGCTCTTCCATGTGCAGAAGGTGTGCCGTTGTGGGGAACTCCGGGAACCTCCGGCAGTCTCGTTACGGCCAAGACATAGACAGCCATGACTTTGTGCTCAGGTGAGTCCATGGGAGGTGGAAGGACCTGGCTCCATCACTTCAGGTTTGCCAGTGTTTTTAGGGCCCAGCTGAGCCCAAATTTGCATCCGGTGAGGCAGCTGGGATGCAGAAGGATGCATGGCAGAGTGCAGGTTTAGGCTTGGGTCCTGATCATACACCCAGAAAAGTAATTAGAAGTTGACTTCCATGAGAACAGGGTTGAGCCCTTACCAATACACACATTACTGCCTCCCTGAGCACAGACCTGGGAATCTGTGTTGCTCTTTGAAGCACACATGGGTCACATCCTGCATGGCACTGGGCTCCCTCAGTTCCCTGTATAGCTACTGGGAGCTGGTGTGACTCCTGGTGGCACTAGTTTCACGAGGGTTGAATGTGGCCCCACATGTTAACTGGACAAACGCTGGCCTCGGTCTGCTTGGAACAGAGGCAACCTCTGTAACTGATGCTGGGCGCTGGCTGATTGTGCCTGCTTTTCCATTCAAATATGATGATTTAAATACAATATTTGCATTTGATACTGGTAAGTAATTTTTACAAACTTTAAGCTAATACCCCAGATCAAACTCTGCCCTCGCTTACCCTAATATAACCTCTACCCAGAGTTCATTCACTTCTGGAGTGGAACAGAAGCAGTTCCACCATGGACAGCAAAACACAAATCAGGGCAGGAAACAACGGGGCAGTTGCAGTTGTTTCATAACAGGTGGCATCACCAGGCATGGTAAGACCATATCACACTGGAGTGGCAGAGGAATTTAGGTAGTCAGAATCAAACTACCCAAAATGGAGCGTGCCCACGATCTCCAGCTTCTGCAAAGCGGCCAGGGGAACTTTATTGAATGCAGCAGTCAGAAGATCTGCTCGTGTCTCAGGAGCAGTATGGTAACTCCTAGCAACACTCTTGATTCATTACTGACTCAGAGGAAAGATTGACTTGAATTTCATCCCAGACATATCTGGACCGCTCCCACGTTCCATCCAGTGCTGCGTCGCGTCTGGGATACGTTCAAATCAGTACAATCAGACATGACTGCAGGCCTTTTTAGGCCCAGGGAATTGTCTTGGTGGTGGTAATGAGGAAGCAGCATGCCCTAACATTTGCTTTGAAAGACAACCCTTTATAATAACCCTTTATCACTGGAAGGGAGGAGATGGTTGTGTGGTTTTGAACGGGGTCCTTTTATCTGTAATCACTGTGCCCCTTGTTTCAGGTGCCATAGAGACTAGCAGTCCCCCAGGAGGAAGAGCCTTTGAGATGACATGGGGCTTTCTACTGAGCCTGGAACTTTGTCCCTAAAGGGTCAAAAAAAGGGACAGTGACCTTTGAAACCTGCCATGATGTCAGTGCATAAGGAACAGCCCACCCTTTCTTTTATCCACTGGCATCTTCTTACATTGACAGAAATGTTCCACCATAAAGGGCTCAGCTGACTGAGCAGGGATAGTTTCAGTCCCACCCAAACTAAACCCAGGGCTCTTCCATTAACTGATGGACTGCAGCTCTTTTTGACTCGCTTACACACCCGTAACCTCAAGAGAGCCATATGCGAGTGAACGCCTAGCAGAATTTGGATCTAAATTTTCAGGCATGTAAATGGGCTTGTGAGAATGTGTGCTTTCCTTTAATTATTTGTGTGTCATGGACTCAAGCATCAGAGCTTGTAGAAAGCAATTTGAAATATCCCTCCCCTCCTCCCCGACACAAGCACACACAAGTAGAGACCAGAGGAGCTCAAAAATACCCTTCCGCCTCTCTGGATTGACTGGGCTGCATTCGTGTGCCCACCCTTGGGGACACACGCACCTGCTGAACACAGTAGGGGCCACACACAAACCAAAGAGCGCCGAGTGCAGCCTTGAGCGGTAGCGCCATGCTCAGTTCAGCAGTGGCAGCTGGCACGCCTGCCTTCAATGCTCTACAAGCTGCGTTTCTAGATGACTAAAGCACGTCAGCAGTCCAGAGGTAAATACACAGGCAGGCTGCCTATAGCTGTGCTCATCCGTGTTATAATAATCATTCATGATTAATTGAGTCTGCTTCACGTTCTGATTCAAGTTGTTGCAGCATCGCCTCAATGCCCCGCCATCACTTGTATTAAGCCACTATACCCCTTAAACTTTGTTGAATGAGCTTTAGGTAGAGTATCCCACAGCCACTTGGAAACGCGCAGGGGTTTAATACATGTGGTGGCGAGCTGTTTTAATTAGAGCAGCTCTAATTAAAATGCATATATAGGCAGCCACAGTGAAGACCCAGCCCTTTACTGTTACCACTAGGCAGGAGGTGAACATGCCAAAATAACGTGTGCCAGTGGCCTAGACTCGTTAACCATCCTGAGATAAGAAGCATAGTCTGGGGAAGTTTTGGGAGCCCGGCTGTGTTTAGAGTTCAAAAGAAAGCCCCAAATTCAGAGCCCCCGTTGTAAAGGAGCTAGGTTCACCCAAGGTTCAAACCAGCCCTTCACTGAATCCAGATTGACCGCTTCAATTTGTCACGCTCTGAAACCAGCTGGGTTTTATACTGTGTGAGGTTTACTTTGCTAATGCTCATGGATTAATGTCATTGTTTAGTGATTAGGGCATGTGACGGAGAGCCAAGGAACCTGGGTTTTAGTCTGGGATCTGGTGCGGGGTCACTGTGTGGATCCAGGCACGTCACTTGATTGGTTTGTGTCTTTTTTCTCTCAGCACTAACGTGGTGGTGCTGCTTATCTCCTTGAAAGCATGGCGATAGCTAGTAGTCTGTATTTGATCTTAGTGCATGGGTGACGTCAGTGTGACTGAGGCCAGGGTGTGTAGCATTGACAGACCTTTCACCTTCATTAGCAACAGGCACAATTTTGCCTTCCACGGAGCGGCCTCTTACTTTGTGAGTCACGCTATTGAAATCCTTGCAGAGTAAGGCACTCGCTAGAGCAAATAAGAGCAGCAGAAATGCCCAGCGTTTGGTACTGTGGCATGGCTTGGGCTCATCAGGTAGGCAGATTTACCGTTTCACACCAGTGCTGCATGTGACTTCATGAAAGTGGAGCACATTTTGCCTTCAGATTACAGCCCTTTATATACAGTCACATTCTTCCGTGTATTAGAAAACAACCAAGTGCCTAATTCCAGCTTACGTGATGGCCTCTTTATTACCCCTCTCTGGCTAATTAAACCTACTTTAAAGCCCCTTTCTTCTGCATGTCACATAAATGAGACTTGAGCCCAGTGACTCTTTTTCTCCCCCTCCTCCCCAGCAAGCACCCGGGGAAACAACGGATGCAATGCTTCTCCTGATGGTTGTTCCCTCTCTTCTTCTTTTTGGGTGGCAGGATGAACCGTGCTCCCACCGTTGGGTTTGAATCGGACGTCGGGAGCAAAACGACCCATCACTTCGTTTACCCCGAGAGCTTCAAAGAACTGCCAGAAAATGTCAGCATGATTGTCATCCCCTTCAAGACCCTGGACCTGCGCTGGATTGTCAGCGCTCTCACCACAGGCTCCATCAACCAGTGAGTAAATGTGAGGCCAGTGGTGCTCAGGCTGAGAAAGCGGGGAGAGCCCGTCTACCGCCTCGTGTGATAGCGCCAGAGAGCCCAGACCAAACCTCTCTGAGATAAATTCCCTCTGTGGATCCCAGGAAAGCCACCAGGAGTTTTGCAGACTCAAGTTTGGCCGCAGATTTGTTTTCTTATAACAGCCTGGCTGTGGGGGGAGGCTGGTGTGGGAGTTCAGAACAAGTCCCACTTTTGTCCCCGGCTCGGCAGAAGTGGAGAAGTGGAAGAGGATGTTTGCTGCCACTATAAATAACCGCTTTAATTGCTGGCTTTCTGAGCTGTTTTGGGCAGAGTGACTCACGGTGGCTGCTCCACACCTCTCTCCTGTCAGGTAGCACTTCGTAGGTGGGAACTGTGTTGTTTTCTCCTTCAGACCCTCAAGCCTAGAAGTCTTCTCATGGAGTCCACCAGTTGGAGGGGACACCGCTAGGACACGTGTCCTCCAGCTCAGTGGGTGAAAAGGGGGCTTCTAGTGTTTAATTCCACCAGTGACATTGCTTGCCACCTCTTAGCCTGCCTCTACCCCGCCACTTTCTCCTTGGCCCCAGAGCGGTTTCAAGTCCATAGTGTCAGCCCAGTCTAGGGGTATCAAACCTCTGGTCTTCAGATGGAGCTGTCATCTGGCCCATGGGGTTCCTAGCAGGACTGGGATACAAGGGACAGCAGCATTAAGGCCTGTGGCTCTCTGAGACCCTTTCCAGCTCTCCCCGCCCCTGGAGCTGGAGGTAGGTCTGGCCTGCGAGGAGCCGCACAGTCTGGATCCTGCCTCAGGGCTACTAAATGAGTTTGACACATCTGATCTCGTTCAAAAGGAGGGAGAAGCTGCTGGCTTCCATTAGCTTCTCAGGGCCTGGAGAGATGCCATATTAACGCCAGCGTAATTTGTATCAGTTGCGTACAGCAATATAAATCGCACTTGGGATCCAGAGGAGACAGGCTTGCGGCTACCCAGAGGTAGTTGCACACAAGACGTCGTTGTTACAGTGCTTCAGCATTAGGTAGCAGGGGAGCAGGTAGCTTATAGTTTGCCTCAAGAAGAGTCTGGCTCATGATCTGCTGCAGACAGATGACGTCTACACCGGTGTACTTATATCAGTGTAGCTTCATCCCTAATTTCTCCCAGAGTAATTCTACACCAGATCTGAATAAGTTTCCCTGGGTTAGGGCTGTACATCATCCAAACTTATAAGTTCCTCCAGACGTGTAGCCCTCCAGGCCTCTGCCTGTCATCAGACTGTCCGTTCTTCATCCTGACTGCCTTTGGCTGGCCCGTTCCCAGGCAGGCGGCGGCCGAGCCAGCTGGGCCTCTGTCTGGCTGGCTTTCAGCCTGAGCATCTCCCTGCCTCTGTGTGGCCATCATGGGTTTATGCACCAACTGGGCAGCAGCTGGCTGCCTGCTTAATTTGCTGCTGCCTGACAAGGCCTATCGGCCACATCGCAGATTTCTCAACATTATCATTCCTATTTTAAGATGAGGGAACTGAGCCACACCGAGGTTTGGGAACTTACTGAAGGTCATGCAGCGCCTGACCAGACAAGGAGGATGGCCCAGTGGCCAAGGTGCTAGCCTACACCTAGGTCGAGTGCCCTGCTCTTCAAGTGGCGTCCTGCCACTGACCTATCCCCTGCCTCGTGCCCTGCCATTGACTTTCAGCAGGTCATTTAAGTCTCCTGCTGTGGCCCGTTGTGTCTCGCATCAAAATACTTAAAATCAGCCACTCCATCAGCACCGTGATTGGGTTGGTATGATGGGTGCGGGACGAAGGAAGGAGCGTATCTACAGCAGAGGCATGTGGAGACCCCAGACCATTTGATTCGGCTCATTAGGCCAGGGTCAGGTGCAGCCTAACATCTGTTTTGACGTCTGAAAAGAAAGGTCAAAATTCCCATATTAGCCTGCACCCCTGGGGTGTTGCGAGAGTGAAGTGGTTTAACAGGGTTTCCCTGCATGGAGCCACATGTGGATATTGGAGCAGGCTCTGCCCCAGGGTATCATTGTAGCTCAGGGGTGGGCAAAATGCGGCCCGCGGGCCGGATGCCGCCTGCCAAGCCATTCTACCTGGGCTGCAGGGCCCCTAAAAAATTATAATAATATTTATCTGCCCCTAGCTGCCTGTCACGCAGCCCTCGATGGCTTGCCACAAGTCAGTAAGCGGCCCTCTGCCTGAAATAATTGCCTGCCCCTGTTCTGACATGAAAAGCTCAGCTGCAGTACAAGGAGGGGATGTCCTGCTGATGGGTTAATCTAACCGGAGAGTTTCTTTGGACTCAGTCTCCCCTCCATTCATCTCCTGTCCCCTGTCAATTCTGTCCTCTCCTCCCTTCCCTCCTTCCTGCCTCCCTCAGCAAACGCAGGGTTTGGGACATCTTTCTTGTGCATTTTTAATTTCCTGCTGGGTAATTGTTTCCCATTCAAACAGTTTGGCGAGATCCCATATCAGAGCCTGAATATCCAGGCAGCCGGTTCATTCAGGACAGGACTAGATTAGAGCTGCGGCTAATTGCAGGTCCACAAAATGGGGAGGAGACGGGAGCTGTCACAACGAAGAGGAGAGGTGCAAGGAGAAGATCTGATTTTCCGTGTGTTTTCACTGTCCCATGTGGCTCAGGAAGGCTCCAGAGGCTGGAGACAGAGAGCACGGGGGACGGGTTCAAAGCTACCCTGCTTACCTCCTTCCTGGTGAAAACAGAGCTTGCTGGGGATGTGCTGCTTGTTGAAAGCCAGGTCTGCGCCCCGGGGATCCTGAGTGTGGCAGGCAAAAGCAGCCTACCGCTGTCTCTCACAAACGCACAAAGATCATTGCAACGTCACCTGAGGTTGCAAGGGGGGACTCGGCTATTGAAGAGCCTTTTTCTGAGCTTATGCTGAGCAGGATGTGAGCTGCCATGGGAGACCCACCGGAGCAGGGGACCGATCAAGTTCATGCGGGAAGGTCCTAGAGAGCAGGCTCACGGACTCCCACCACGGCCAGTCTGCTGGACCGAGGCCACAAGCAGAGCCTCAGGCACGGCTTCATCCCTGCCTTCAGAAAGAGCACATGGCGCGGGGAGACGGATGGTTCTCCCCACAAGCCGTACAGAGGCAAATGATGAAGTGAAAGGGGTATCAGGGCAGTTGAGAAAGGCTTGTATCGGTCAGACTTGATGGACGTCACTAAGGAATGGGGGGAGAGCCGAGATTTGAGTTCAAGGATTACAAATGGTTGGAGCTAGGACCTGCGAATGGGGTCTCTAGGTCAGAGCAAGTAGCCCTGCATCATCTCGGCTGAGGCATGAGGCCTCTGGCAGATCTCTGTTTTTCTTCGTTACTCAGAAGTAAGGACAAAAAAGCGGGGCAGGCAGGGAAGAAATGGACAATAACACCGTGTCCCCCGCACGCCCTGAGTCTCTTGCTCTCCCCTCCCCTCGTGTCTCAGATACCCCTGATGAAGGGGAAATCGCTGCTCCCTGATCCCTGTTGCATTTCCTCAGGATGAGAGGGCTGGCTGAAACTAATTAAATTGTTGAAAGCAGACCCAATAATAGCTAGTTGTTACTAGTGCCTTTTTCATAGCTGAGTTATACGCTTCATTATGTTTTTATTTGCTATCAGGATCACATTCCTATATTCTCAGTCCCCTAGATTTTCTTCCTGACAGTAGAGCTTAATGGGCATCTGTCCCAGTGACTAATTATGCTGCTAGTGGGACGAGGAATGGGACCTGACCTCATTCACTTCCACCCATCCACTAGCGGTCCACATCCCTCCCTTGTGCTGGGCTGTCACGGTTCTGGGCAACCGAGGACGGCAGGTTATAAGTCACGACCCCACGGGGTCATTCGGGGATACCCAGCAATGGTGACCTCCTCTTTCCCTGCTCTGCACAGAGAGCAAAGCCTCTGTCAAGCAGTTTCTTGTTCAGAGGAATAGTGAAACGTTTCAACGTTTTCCCTAAGGTCCCTGCCTGAGTCACAGGAAACTAGGAGAGACTTAAAATGTGCAAACAAATGCTTCCACCCACCAGTGAGCAGAGCTGCTTGGCTTTTTTCTAAAGAAAAGAGGGGGAGGGGAGGGGTGTTTTGGCAAATGATGGTCTTTTTTTCCAAAAACGAAAACTTTTTTGCAGATTAGTTTACATTTTCTCAAAACGTCCTGTATTTTTTTCCCCCTCCTAATTATAGGGTTGCTTTTGCTCATGTCACTTTTTCTCTGTAAATGCAGTCACGTGCTCGGGGATTTTTAAGAGTGAATATTCCCTTTCCACGTTCAGGGAGAATACCAGTTGCTGTTGTTTTTTTAAACAAAAGCTTCAGTTAAAAAACAGAAAATACGGGAGGGGGAGAAAAAAAAACCAGTCCATTTTGAACAGGAGCAAAACAAAGCCTCTGTCATTTTTATGAGATTTTGAGCAAGTTCTCTTGATGATAATTATGCTATTTAACTAAGCCTGCTGACACCGATGGGAAGCTTCCAGCTGATCGATGTGGGCTTTGGATCGGGCCTTTAGTTATGCCCCGTCAGATGAGCCGAGTCCGGTGCCTAGGGTTACTCGAGTCTTGTGCCCGAAGTCAGCCCGGCCCTCCGCCTGCAGCTTTGTGCGGATTATTACAAAACATCGTGCAATCCTTTAATCTGCCTCATTGAACAATAGGCTTTGAGTGAGGAGTAAATTAGTTGTTGTTGTTGTTTATTAATTCATAGAGTGCTGTTTCCTTGTATTAAGGTGCTTTGAAAAACACCATCCAATGTGCTAACCAATATTTGCATGACAATAAACCACGCAGAAGCAGGCGCTGGAGGCGCCTCCGTTATATTTCAAAGCAGCCATTGCCTCAGTTTTCAAAGAGCTTGCAAGGCGCACATCTGCTGGGCAGCACCTGGTGGCCATAAAACCAGGGCTTTTGCTTGCAGGTACCTCCCTGAACTCCACGGATAAATAGAGGAGACTGCGAGGTAGGAGTCCCTTGGGTACCCACTGTGTCGTGCTCTGAAAACACAGCTAAGAGAATGCATTTTGGACACCTGTGCCTTTGGACGTCTCAGCCCCCATCATTGGATTGCTTTTAGTGTCCTCCTGTAGCACAGAGTGGCTCTGGCTGCACCTCAAAAGCCATCACTAAAGCCTGGCTGCTTCTCCAAACAGATAATCCCTTCTCCTTTAGATCATCTTATGGGATTTCAGCCTGAGGACTGCAGGCTGGTCACACTGGTTGGAAAAATCCCTCTCCAGTGTGAACACTTTTTCCTTCAGTCCCTGCTTATGTTTCTCTTTACCAGTAGATTGAGCAGATCCATCACCACTTAGGTGGTGCAAAAAGGTGGCTATGTGATAAATGATGAGGTGGTTAGACTACAGCATAGAGTTGGCTTTGGGCTTGATTGGTACCTGGCTGGTTACCCGCAAAACATGGCTACTGGCTTGTCCCTTTCATAGTATCATAGTAGCTCGGGTCGGAAGGGACCTAAACAGATCATCAAGTCCAGCCCCCTGCCTTCATCTCTTTAAAAGACCATAGAGTTGCCAACAAGGGCAGTGGGACTGAGGTTAGCTGAGCCTATATGGTCAGCGGGACTGGGGCTGGCTACCAAAAGTGGTACCAGAAGGATGAGGGGCAGGGGATATGAGGAGTACAAGATTTTTGGAGGATTCGGGATACCGAAGGCTACGTGACATGCCACGCTGCCACAGTCTCAAGGGGGTTAGACAGGTATTTGGAAATGCTGAATTCTCCCACAGCTCCAGGATGAGTTAAACTAAGAGGCATTTTGGGAACTGGGCTTTTTTGAAAATCTGGCCCGCTGTGGCCAGGACAACAGGCATTGCTAAAGAGAGAGGGGGAAATTCTGGTTGCAGTGGGTTCAAAGAGCAGACAAGAGGGTTGGGAAGGAATTACCGTCCAAGGAAATGACTGGGAAGCAGCGGATGCTTGAAAACACCCGGTATGTAGCAAAGACTTAAACACAAATGCTAATGGGCAGGGGCTGAATAAAGAGATGGAGGTAGGCAGGAGTAAAAACTTGGAAAAGTTAAAGTACATATAGGAAGAAAAGGCTCCCGTGGCGCTTTTCACTTCAGAGCAAGGACCCGTCTTCTGTGTAAGTAAAAGATCCAGCCCGTACCCATAGGTGTGCTCTGAACAGCCGCAGACCGAGCGCTGCAGGACTCTCCGACTTCAGGAAAACCCCCCAGAGACTTTTTTCCTACAACCCAGCACACACGTGACCTGGCACAGCTGCATCCCGCCAGACGGGACCATGCATGTGACGTGGAGGGGACAGGCTTTTCTTTTCCAAGACGGGGCTCTGAGCTTTGACAGTGTCACGAGCATGAGCTGCAGTTTTACATTACAAGCCCCCAGCAACTCTCTGTGTCTGCCCCATTTGTTTAAGACTTTACTTTAAAAGCAGAGAAGCCTCATCCAGGGCTATTAAGAGGGAAGGAGTCTCCTCCTAGCGGTGAAATCTATTTTTGCCAAGCACAAGGCTGAAAGCAACCTGAGCCATTAACGTGCAATTCGTTTGAGTTATTAATTATTGAATGAGATAGTGAAATGGTGCTACATTTCCAGCGTTTGTTACATTTATCGCTCTCAGGTATTACACATGTATTGATCTTGCACTGGTTGCAGTGATTGACTTTGCTGATTGATTTTAATTGTATGCTTTCCTCACTTTAAAGTACATCCCATTTGACTTTCACTGATTCGGGTATTCTCTTCTTTAACAGCACATATGTTCCAGTTCCTCGCAAAATCAAAGTGAAGAAAGAAAAGGTGAATTATGTTTTGTTTTTCATTCTCTTCATTAATGAACTCACTGCCGTAAAATGCTCTTAGGCCTAAAAGATTGATAGGATGCAAAGAATGATTAGATATTAATAATGAATAACACAAGCGATACAGATACCCGCGGCAACAACATTAGCAAGGCTAAGACTATATGGCCTCATGTTTGGGGGATAATCTTGCCAATAACTAACTGAGGTAGTTCTCGCATGACCAAGTCATTACATTATTGCCCCTTATGAGGATTTTGTGGCTTCCTCTGATACCGATCAAAGACACAAGAGGAGATTAGCTGGCTCATTAGTCTGACCCCAAGCAACAGTGTCTAGATTTCTTCTTAACGTAAACTAGGAGGTCTTAGAACTGCAATGCTTTAAGCATTGAGCAGGGTTTAGTGTCCCATTAGCAATTACCCCGGGCTTTTATTAATCCAGCTGCTTGAACTCAAAGGCCGATTACCTTGTTTTCAAGAACTCTGCCTTTGCTCACAAGTATCCTCGTTGGAGATCCCTCAGGGTCAAGGATGATCGCTCCCATGAGTCAAGTCAAGAGTTGTAGATAAGTTTGTTGATGGCTAAGCCGGCGGATCCTAGAGCCGCAGATACCACCAGCGGTGGTTAAAGAGAAGGTGGAACTGCAGATTTATCGATCTTGTTTCCTTTTCTTCCATTTCGATTGTTTTTCTGCCTCCAAGGCGAGGTGGCGTTTCTCAGAGTAATATGTACTTTCTCTCATGTAGCCATGTTCCAGGCTAGTTTTGCCCAATTTATGCTGTCAATGCCACACTTTTTAATGTTCACCTTGAGGTTGTCCTAGAAGCATTTTCTGTGGCCCCCCACATGCCCTTTGTCCTTGGCTGAGTTGGCACTATAGCAGTTGTGTTGGTAAATGTATATCAGAGGTGGCACACCATGCCCTGTCCATCGCAGCCAATGTTGAATAACCAGCGCTTCGATGCTGATGGTGCTGGCGTTGGTCAGGATCTCCTGGAGGTAGCGCTGGTTGGTGAAGCCGGTCCAGGCTTCCAGGCACCCACGCTTCGCAGTGTAGGGTTAGGATTAGCCCAGCCGTCTATAGCGGGAACTTGGTTCACGGTCGTGTTCATTGAACACAAGATGATAGTCTTCTGAAGGCAGAGCTGGCACATCAGATCCTATACTAGATCTCCTTGTCGATGCTGGCCTTTTGAGAGATGGCTGCTGAGTAGGGGTGCAGCAATAAAGATTTTTTTGGCTGACACCAACAGCCGATTATTAACCAGCCATATCAGCCGATGACAATCCAATATCTGATATACAGCCCGGCGGCTTGCAGACCAACATCCAGCTGGTAAGTTTGTAGGGAGGAAGGGCATGGGGGATAGACAGGGCGTGGGGAGGCAGATCGAGGCCCCCATGGTGAGGGAGGGAGTGGGGCTGGGGTTAGGGGCAGGGGCTGCCCAGCCAGGGCAGGGCAGGGCAGAGCCACGGGCAGCTTGTCTGGGGGCCAGGAAGCGGGAGGGCAGTAGCTCCCCGCCACCGCGCACCCCTGGGGGAGACGTGAGGGGCGTGTGCCCCGTGGATTTGTGCATGGGGCGAGGGTGGGCTGCCCACTGCAGGCTCAAGGCCAGGGGCTGCGCTGGCCTCTTCTCAGTGTGGGGGGAGGGCTGCGCTCGGGGCAAGCATGGGGGTACTGGAAGGGGGCCTACAGCGAATTTTGGTGTACAAAATTACAGCCCACCCCACAGCCCCCTCCCAGCACCGCCGCTGCCTGCCCGGCCCACCCTGAATGCAGCTCCAGCCCAGGCCCTCCCCTGCCAGGAAGAGGCTGGTGTAGGTCCTGGTCCCGAGCCTGCAGAGGACAGCCTGCCCTCACCCCGCACACGCATGTGGGGGGCACATGTCCCCCATGCCTCCTCCGGGGGTGTGCACAGCAGCAGGGAGCTCACTGCCTTCCCTGTGTCCCCCGGACAAGCCACCAACAGCTCCGTCCTGTGCCATACCCCGGCTGGGCAGTGCCTGCCGCTGCGCCTCCCTCACTGTGGGGCCCATTGTGACAAAGCTTGATCTGTGAGCAATAAATGTGGGTACTGATACAGGGCAGGGGGGCAAGGCAACTTGTATTTTGAAGTAGTCATTTCAGTAGGTTGCCCTTTAAACACAGGTTCCTTTAAGCAGGAGACTCAAAATCATCTGAGATTCAAAATCGTCTCCTGCCTAAAGGAGTGTAAGGGCTGCCTGCTGCAATAGCTCTTAAGAAAATAAGGGTGTCCTTCTTCCCCTCTCGTTTATCAACATTCAATGGAGCTTGTGCTCCTAAATCCCGTAGGCAAGGCACTTTTGAAAATCTCTCCCCAAAACTACAAACAAGAGTCCAGAGCCATAGCATTCCAGGTGCCCTTCAGGAATGGACGGTGGGTTTACAGATACTCCTTTTCTTGCAGAGTAAGTCAAGTGTCAATATGCCATTATTATGCATTGTGCCCTGTTCTCCAATACAGGAAAAAGTTTAAGGCTCCTGAACCTGAACCCAGTATCTAATTTTTTGCATATAGAAAATAGATTAGAAATTGATGGTGCATACATTTTGATACTTTGCATTAGAGCATACAGTAGGATGCCTTGCATTAAAGCATAGACCATGAATCGGTCTTCATGCTGCACATAAGGCACGGCCCTTTCACTGCTGAAAACTAGAGCACTCCTGTAGAAACATGCCTGAAAGCAGCAGGTGGTGGTTCAAGCATGTTTCTGTCAGGGGACTTGGAGTCTACCACAGACTGCAGGCATGACCTTGAGTGAGTCACCATATCTCCCCGTGCCTTGGTTCTCCATCTCTGAGTAGAGGAATAACGGAAGAGTTAAGCCCTGCCTGTTGGGAACAGGGTGCGCACCCCACACTGCACTCACTCCGGCTGGACACAGTGCCCGCCCCAGCTGATCCAGGACTGAGCCCGCTCTGGCCAGTCCAGGACCTGTGCTGCATGAGGTGCCCACCCCAGCCAGTCCAGGGTAGGTGCCATGTTCAGCACACGTCCTGGACTGGCCCACGCAGGAGCTACATGTGGTGTAATCCTGGACTGGCCAGAAAAAGCAACATGTGTGCTAGATCTGGCATGCATGGGGGTCCATGGGCCTGATCCAGCCTAGGGACTGGCCTCTGGCACCAGATGAGTTTGACATCCCTATGTTAAAGCATCATCATTATATGACACAAACCTAAGCCATGGATGAAAAAGTACAAGCCATTCTCAGGTACATAAAATGGATGTATCAAGTTCTCTAATGGCTAACCCTAACAGTCCTGTTCTGAGTTCCCTGCCCCAAAACCATGCTGAGGAAGTCAGGAAGGAAGTGACACATTTTCAGCTGTTTTCAGCTTCATTTCCCATAGTCACCCCATCCAAGAGAGGGCAAACAGAGATGGTCTTCGAGAAGAAATCACAGCGGATTTTAAGGCAGATTCAGGATGACTAGGGGCTATGTGCAGTGCCCTAGCAGATAACCACAGCTCAGAGCATCCGTGCAGTCTGAACATCTAGGCAACAGGACAGTAAATGGGGGGTGTGACACAAAACCCGCCCCCCCGTGAGAAGAGATTGCATGCAGATATCAGTAATTAACCTCTGACTCCATAATGAGAGCCCTGCAGCTAATCAGCTTGCCTGGTTACCCAGGCTCTCTCTACAGGCAGCTCGGGAGGGTAGAGCAGGGCTGTAATGGAAAATCTTCTCTTTGCATGGTTCAGAGGAAGGATCAGACCTGAGGTGCCCCCACCTCTTGGGGGCTGTCCTAATGCCAATTTGGTGGGGTCTTCTGGTGCATGTGCCCTCCGTGTCTCCTGTGAGAGCTGCTCTACTTCGTGTAAGCTACTTAGCCATTAAGTGAGAGTCTCGAGTAGCCCGGCGCCTACTGGGTGCCAGTCTCCACCCAGGGAAGACATAGGTTCATAGCTCCAGAGACAGAGGAAGAAGTTAAACTAGGTATTCCACTTTCTAGGTGGCATCCCTTGAGGTAGGACTTAGGTGGTAGCCTTTGTGGGTTAAATGAAAGTGTTGCCTCTACTTTTGTATATTTAAACCCTTGAACTTCTATTCAACACAAATTCCCAAATTGTTGCAACTCCGCTCTTCTCTTGAGAGTGATGCCTGGATTCATCGGATCCATAATTCCCCTGGGAGACAGGCGAGCGTGATCTAGGTGTGACAAGAAGTCAGAGAAGGGGTAAGGGACTTGCTGGCAACCACACCGCGAGACCGAGGCTTGGACAGGAATAGAAATCCAGGGCCAGATTCCCAGGTGAAGTAATCGGTCATGGACAGACTTCTGACAGTTCACGCCTGGCCCCATAGTCCATTGGAAGGGAGAGTGGCAATGGGCTCCGTCTTTCTATGGACGGTAGCAACAAGACATGGGCATGAACTCACTCCTTCCCTGCCAAATTCTGGTGCAGAAGCTCACCTTCCCCACACCACAATTTTGCTAACCAACATCTCTCTCCAACTCTCCCTAGATCCTGGTCTATCACCCAGATTTCCTCAAGTATGTGTTTGACCACTGGCTGCAGCACCATGGAAGATACCCCTCCACAGGCATCCTGTCAGTCGTATTTGCTCTCCACGTCTGTGATGAGGTGAAGGCTGTTTCCTTTCACACTTTTACGTACATCAATAACCCGATAGACTCTAGCACTGTGGCCTAGGTCCTGTTTCCCTGCCTAGGCACCTGAGCGCGATAGCATCCGTTCTGCTTGAGTCCCTGCAAAACTGTTCATTCAGAAGGTGGGAAGGTCTTCCTCCTCCTCACTGCTTTTTTATAACTTGGTTGTAAGGCTAAGATAACAGCATCTTACCAAAAGTAAAAATTCAGTGTTTTCAGGGATTTGAACAGTAAAATAAGATTGCATTTAATAAGGGCATCTGATCAATGGGATAGTATCCGGCTCTGTAAATCATGTCTCGCTGAGATGCCAGCATGAGCTTCCTGCACTGTTTGCTCACCTTTACCCATCTCTTTTAGTCATTCCACTATCTTTAGATAAACCTGGGCAATGGCCACATCCCTGACATAAAATGAAGCCAACAAAGCTCTGTTGATTTAGGCTAGTTGAGGTGCTGAACCTAACAATTTGTGGTCCTGTTGAGACTTTCTCCACCTCTTTCTAAGTCTGTTTAATGAGCTCACACTTCAGTAAACTCTGCCCTGTCTAGTGTTTGTGTGCTTTTTGCCCAGTCACAAGTCCTTTATATTGGATCTGTGTAATTTCCTTACAAAACTTTCCCAAGTCCCCCTAAAATAAAATGCCAGTGGGTCCCTATCTTTAAGAAGACCAGCAAATCCCATAGGCTGTTTTTAGACTGGGCCACTCCAAATACAACGAACCAGTAATGGTCAGGACTTTGTTAACCTTCTGTCAGCTGTTTCATAGGAGTCTCATCTTGTAGGAGAGTCCCTGCCTGGTACAGATTTAAGATTCAATTTTCAAGCCTCCGGTCTTTTCCAGTTTTCAGAGCTGGTTGTCTACCACCTCTTCCCACCCCCGACCAGGTAGAAGGAGGTATGTCTAGAGGACACTGTGCTCCAGAAATCCCCAGCAAGGGGGTAGCCCAAGGGGAACTGTTAGCAGATGGTATAAGTTAGGCCAACCCTGAGGCTGCTGCAGTTGACACATGGTGATGAACCCATTCCTGACCATCTCCAAATTCAGGGGGAGCGCCGGGATGGTTTTAAAGAAACTTTGCCTTTCCACCTCGTGCCCTACCTGCACAGAGCAGCTCTTCTTTTCCTGATTTTCTTCTTAGGAAAAAAATGAGTTGAGGATGAGATGTGGGTTGCAAACTATCAGGGGAATTGTGTTTCCTCTTTGAAAGTTGGGAGGGAGTGGGCTTGAAAGGCCGGGGGCCTTGAACTCTAACAAGAACGTATCAGCGGTCTCTCCCCCATAAAAAACACTTTTCTCTTCCACGTGTACATTAATGTCTCTACGTGTTAAAAAATCAAAAATCCCTTGTATGAAAAACCAGATCCTAATTTCACCCTGCCCCTTAAGATATATTTATGGAGAAACCCAAATTGATAAACTAGATATTTCTGTTGTGCTACAAAACAAATGCAGTTGAGAGTCACTGTTTGAAAGAAAATGTGCATAGGGTGGAGTCCTTACAGTCCCATCCATTCAGGCCTCCCACTAACACCGATCCCTGACCAAGAGCAGAGCAGGAGCTGTGATTTGACCCGCAGTGCCAACAGAGTACCCATCTTGTCACTGGGCATCAACGCCCCTCCAGCCACAGACACCTAGCTACAACTGGACGAGAAGTATCATCTTGAAAACTATATATATATACACACAGTAAAGAGAGAAAGCAAGGGTCTCTTGTAGTTCTGAGGTCTGGATTCAACAGAGAGGGGTTCCCAAAGGCAGGGGTTATGATCTGGTCAGAGTTGGTGTCAGAAAGTCGTGACCACTTGCTTTCCTTTGTCACTAAGAGAGAGGGGAATCCGAGACCGGTAGCAATAGGTTTCTCTGAAGATCCAGGTGTAGAAAAGGTCTCAGCATGGTTTACTTCTGTTGCAATCCCTTTGGAGAAAGACATCGTTTTCTGCTCTGTGTGCTCAGCACCAAAAGGGGTGCTGGCCTGGGGTCGAGACTCCCTGGTGCTACCACTGTATAGAAACAATGGAAGTTTCTCCGAAACCTGAGTTAAGACCTCACAGCACTGAGGGCAAACTCTGACGCTGTCACTTTTTGATTCTCTCCCTTGCTAGGTGAATCTGTACGGTTTCGGTGCAAACAGCAAAGGGCATTGGCATCACTACTGGGAGAACAACCCGTCAGCGGGGGCTTTCCGACAAACCGGAGTCCACGATGGGGATTTTGAATCCAATATAACTTCGACTCTTGCTGCTGTTAACAAAATACGTCTTTTCAAGGGCAGATGACCCTTCCCAGAGAAAGGGATTTGTGACTGCAATTTCCAGTACACTGGGCATGTACCGAAGCACAGAAAGGGGCAAAGTGAGGATGATCCAGGAGCTGGGCAGCTTTGAATATCTGCACCTGCAGTTGATTAGGAGCATGTCACTACTGCGGTGGCCACCGAGCAGAACAGTACTGCTTCCAGACTGAACTTGATTGCCTCATTTGAGAATACAGATCTCGGGGACATAGGAGTCAATTGTGGGCCATACATGATCTGCTGAGATAGGGAATGAAGGGGAGGATTAAATGCTGAAATATTGGGGAGAGAGCTGCCTCTTGCAGCTAAAGGAGACCAGATCGTTGCTTTCTAGGAGCTGCTGGATGCATGCCTGTGCTTTCCTTGAGTAAGCCGGAGAGGTCCAGGAGAGGAGAGGTGAGACCAACTCCTGGGTGGCTGCAAACAGCTCAGTAAGGATTACCTCAGAGGAACAAGTTCACATATTTCACTATCAGTCCTTTCTTCAAACCAGCTCTTATATTCCCTGTGTTATTTCTAGGCCCATGTTGTATTATGGAGAGGCGGGATGCACCTGACTGGTCTGCTGTAACAGCAGCCTCTGACCTTGCATCAGTTTGCATTCAGAGCATCTAGAAATCTGGAGAAAATCCTTCATCTCTGCTTTTTTTTTTTTAATGTAGTGTCTTATACAGCCATAACGAGGGAAAGAACACGGTTCCAATCGAAAACTCCAGCAAAAAAATGGCCTTGTTTTTAGCCATTTGTTTGTCCTTGGCTTGTTTGTTTTAAACACGACTTTGCTGTTGTCATTTCTGAATGCTGGTTTTTATTTAAACCATGAGAGAGACGTGGACTATTTTTCTTTCAATGATTTACATGTGCCTTTTATATCTGTGCAACGAGATATATTTTTTTTAAAGTCAGAAACCCTAAATTAAACATTTTATAGGGGAAAAGAATTAACCAAAGTTTAGGCTCCACATAGTACCATTTTGTAGTCAACACTAACAACAACAGCTCCGATATCCTACTTGAAAAGTGGAAAAAAAATCAAGGGTAGTTTTTAAGGTAACTTCTACCTTTTTTATCAAAAGAGAAAAAAGAATCAAAAAGTTCCAAGGAAACTGTTCATTCTATTTTTACAACTCGAGAAAGCTACACCTATTTAAATTGTATTTAAGTGGAAGAAAATGGGTGGGGATGTAAACTACCAATGCTATAGGAGTCTACAGCACTGTAATGACATATATATGATATATCCTGTGTGGTTTGCTTCTGCAGTGCAACCCAGACTTCTGAATTATGTGGGTGTTTAGAGAAATGTAAATGTTCACATAGATACTTCTATGCAGTGAGGGGAGGGAAGCCAATAAGAAATGTCGTACTGGGGATTTTGTCTTGCAGACTTTTTTTTTCCAAAAATCAGTACAGTTGATCTTCACCTGTTACTGATTGTTATTGTAAGCATGCATTAAAGAGCAAACTCCAGGGATGCATCTCCGCAAGCATTTGCCGCACTGCTCATTTGTATTGTGGTGGATGTATTTTGACAGTGAGATCCCAGTGTCAAAAAGAAAACCACACCAAAAATAGTGGCATGGCGCACGTGGCTGCAGCGCACGCCACACCAGAGCCTGGCTGGCCAGAGCCATGCCCTGATTGCCAGATAAGCTCTGCATGCCCAGATCACCACCACTGCAGCCCTGGGTAGCCCCCACGACCCCAGGTAAGGCTGCTGGGGCCCACCACCCAGGGCAATCTGCCATGTGCCAGAGTACACGTGCGGTAGTGTGCCAGGGGACAACTAGCATTGGCACAAATGTGTGCCGCTGATAATTGTCCCCAGGGAGATGCACGTGGGGATGCATCCTAGGGGGCTTATTTGTTTTTTGGGTTTGTTGTTGCTGTTTCTGAGTTTTGATTTCTTTTTCTTTCATGCATATTGTAGCTCTTGTTTCACAGTGTCATAAAAATGGGATTTAAGGAGCAATGGGCCCTAGACATCATCCAGAAAAGCCAATGGGAGTCTTCCCACTGAAGTCAACGGCCGTTGAGTTAGGCCATGAAAGAGTTGCTAATTGGATTGTCCATGTATTGTGGTAGTTGAAATCTGTGGTAAGCTAGAAAAATATACCTGAAATAGTTTTATTCTTTTATTGGCCGAGCGAGTGACAACATGTTAATTCAGATGCATGCTCTGGTAGCACCGTAAGTGAAATACCGGCCCCTTCACCATCAACTTCTGTCGGGCTGGATTTTACCCTGTTGCTTTGCTTATTAATGGTTTTGGATTTGTGGCAGAAATGTACAGTGTAATGGCATGGTCACTTGAAACCTCACTAAATAGGGTCTTGGTCCTCCAAACACTTGTTAGTGTGAGTAGCTTTACACAGATAGGTCATTCCAGCGCAGAGTACGAGGAGTCATAGCTGTCCTGCTCTTCTACGCTGGGCGCCTCTTTCCCACAACAGGACCACCCACTTTCTCTTGGAAATACCTTCCTATTTCTTCATGACCCCTAGCTTTACAATATGGAGGGGGCAGGATTATTGACCCCTGTGTCAGTAATTTGAGATCCTTTATCCTGGCACAATGGCTAATCCAGTTGTTTTCTGCAGATTTCAGGATAAAGGACAGTGATAACAACTTACCATCATCTGATGTTGCTTTGTAGAAGGATGAACTGTGCCCACTTGAATCCCATTTTTTATGTTACCACTTTTTGATTATTGTAAAATAACATGTTTCCAACTGATGTGACAAGCTAATGTTTCAAACAAAGAGGCTGCATTAGAAGTGGAGCCTGGGAGGAGGAAATACCACTTTAGACATTTCAGTTTTCAGGCTGTGGTACAGAGGCTCAGTTTGGCAGAAACCTGTACATCTTGAATGCACCATATTTTTATACTTCTTTTGTCCAGGGTCAAATTGCAGCTAAATCCTCCTAATATTTAAAATGGAGAATGCTTTCAAAGGTGTGTGGCACAGTTCAACACTCAACTTCCATTGGCTTTTCATAGGAGCTGGCATTTTGAGATCTAACTTCAGCTGAAGGTCAATGGAAAATGGTCACCTCAGTTTCAGTTGAGTCTCTGAAAATTTCCATCCTCTCCAACCAAATTAAAACTTGCTGTTTTGGTTTTTTTTCTAGCAGAGTATTCCTTATAATAGAGGCTGGTGTTTATGACATTGAACTGGAATGCACGATATGTCCGTTCGGGCTCCACAGGTCATAGTCAACTCTCCAGTCCTCACCACTGGCCTGCGGGAAAATCCCATTGAACTTTTTTGCTAGCAGCAAAGAAGGACATTTGGAACGGTATCCATTTGTCAGGGTGTGCAGAGCAGGTAAGGGACCAGACTCTCTGGAGACAGGAAGAGGAACAATGCTGATTTGTGTCATCCACTTTCCACCTTGAAGGAACTTGCTGATATTTCTCTGCAACTTTTAGAAATCCACGTGGGTCCCAATCAGTCTTTGTCCAGATTTCTCTGCCTTTTGCTCTGCTGATTCAAACGCCCTCAGCATGAAGGGGCACCAGCAGAGGAGGCTGGAAAAAGAGTCCATTCTTGTCATTGTTTGCAAACAGTCTTCCTGCTTGGAAATGCTCTATAAAAAAGAAAATAATAATACCATTAATACTAAATCAGGTGACAAAGTTTCATAATCTCGAACTGCTTTTTCTTACCATGCAAACATTCCAAAGCAATTCTTGATTGCCTGCTTTGTTTTTAACCAAAGCCATGTCTCGTCAGCACTTTTTTCTTCCATCTCCAGATTTGTCTTCTATATTTTTGAGTCCATTGTTGATTTTGATAATCAATATTTTTTTCTGATTGTAGGGAGTCTGGTCCACTCATTCTTTGATGTTTAATTTATTAAAGTTTTCTCTATTATCTGAATCATAATAAATTTTTTTACTTTAATCAGCTCAACAGCATCCATCTGTGCACCACATCTTCTACCCACCGGCTCATTTCTAGTAGACACTGTACATTGGGTCTAGCCCTACTACTTCCCACCCATTTCCCCCAGCCGCCTTCCCCCAGTCAATTTATGCTTATTCTTCTCTTCCGGGAGATGAGGTTTAATCTCTCATACTTCCACACAACAGCCACCCCACAAATCTCTCTTCTCTGCTATCAAGCCCCAATTTTTATGAGAACTCTCTGAGCAAAGCCCCTCTGCCCAAGTCTCTCCAAAAAGTACTCCCTTCATTTCGGACAGAAGAGGCATCAGTTGAAGGCAAATATCTAGGTCAAGGTAGGATTGAGCCCACCTCTTCTTAAACAGCCATCCCAAAACAAGGCAGGTGAGGATTATTAAGGGACTATTATTAAGCCCAGTAAGGCCCAGCTCCTCTAACAAGGGACATCTGTACACATGCTCTGGGGTGAGAGGAGAGCCGCTCTAATTAAAGCACTCACAGCATCATGTGTATTCAGCATCCCATGCTTCCAAATGGTGGCAGGGGTGCTTTAACTAAAGCTCATTTGACGAGCTTTAGTTAAAACACCCCCGCCGCCATTTTGAAACACGGGGATGCTGAACACACATGCCACAGAGACTGCTGGAGTGCACTAATTAGCAGACTCCAGCAGACTCGCAGCGGTCTCAGTTAATTCAGTCTGCTCTGACGTGTGCTAACTAACATGCATCCCAGCAGAAGTCCGTCGTGTATAGGCGTCCAAGCTTTGCACAGTTCTGTCCATGGAGACTTGTTTGCAGCTCTCAGATCTAAACCTATAACCAGTTGTCGCTGAAGTAGAGGGAGCTTTCAAGTGTCATCTTAGCAGAGCCATGCAGGGTCTCCCAAATCCTGGGTGGGTGATCTAGGCATGGGGATACAGCATGAAAGGGGAAGTGGTGCTGTCCCCTCTCCCTTGCTTCAGAAAGTGGTTCATGCATTTTGCCCACAGCTTGATGTGAGACCACCTACTGGATATTTCTTGCCAGCAACATAAGCTGCTTAGCTTTGTTCAGGCTGTTCCCATTTTAAATAATTTTTAAAGAGCAAGGGCAGCTCAGAGCCTGTCAGACATAAATTTAATTCACATGCGAAATCTGTCTATTGAAATTCATCCAGACAGCTTAATGATATGAATCCAAGACAGCGATATGACAATGTGCTGCAATTCACTTACAATCAGGGCATGCAAGTCAGCAAGTTTTCCAATTAGACTTAGATAACGGTCTGACAGTTACTGTAAGAGCCACTCATCAGCCTGACCTTCAGAAGCCCACACTCAAGAGCAAGCTATCACACTCATCCCTCCGGCACTTAGCTCAATCAGTGCCGTAGCATGTGCTGATCACAGTCAGCTGATACAGCTCATCCAGCATTAACCAGGCTGACAACGGGCACGTCTACACGTGCAATTAGTGCACATGAATAAACTCTGGAGCATATTGCTCTGAAGTTTTTTGCTCCTGGGTGCAACATTTGAACATGCACCGGGGAGCAGTTAAATCTGGAGCAATGATCTGCGGCGTTTATGCATGCGCAACACGTGGACCCTAGTTGGAGCGGCCCCAGCAAGCGGTCAGCTTGCCTACCTGGGGCTGCTCCAACCGCGCTCAATGTGCTACAGAGGAGGTGGCTGGAGCGTGAGCAAGGCTAGCTGCAGTAAACATCTTGTGTAGACGCATCCAATGAGCTGTGTGTTAGTCTGACACTGGAGGTGATGAGCACAGTGAGAATCACGTGGAAGGTAACGGCTCACACCAAGGCTAAAGGGAAGGTGGAGGCCACCCTAGTAGGCAAAATGCAACTCAGAGTTGCACACCTTCTCCTGCTCCGCAATGCAGAAGAGAATGCAGAACATTGCTTTCTCCTCTGTGGACTCGCTCCGCTCCTTTAGTGCTGGCTGTCAGAGGGCAGTTCTCTCCCGAAACCCCCTTGCTGTTTGTTTCACATCAGCTCGCAGGCAGAAACGTGCTGAGATACAACATCCCCATCTGAAATGATCTTGTCAGCAAGGTAATCTGCATAAAATTACAAACAAGAGACTCATGAGACCAGCGAGAAATACAGCAACAGCAGCAACAAACCCCAACCAGACAGACCAACCAGAGTAGCTGGCCGAGGGATTCTGCTTATTCCATCGTCTGAAGCAACAAATTACCCATATGGGAACAATACAAATTTCCCTCCCTGGCACGAATTTCTCTGATGGCTCATACTTAGAGTAGCAATTAAACCCGACAAATTAAAAGGCAAGTGCCTCCCTCAGCACCTTTAAAAACTCAGCTTCCAATCTGTCTTTCACAAAAGCTCACAGGGAGCAGCTGGGCTCATTCCTTTTCGTTATCTTCAGGCACCGTGAAATAAAATGTGGTCCGTCATGTTTTTTGAGGGTTGCTCCATTTTGCACAGGCAACGCTCAGAAGATAAGCCATATTTTTCTAGGACAGAAAATGTAAGGTACTGTCTTGCTCATGGGGTTTTTCCTACTGAGCTGCTGAAGTTCAAGCATAAATTAAGTCAGAAAAGTCTAGCCACCTCTCTTTTCTAGGAGGTCACTCTGGAGGCATCTTTGTATCATAGTACCTAGGGACAGAAGGGGCCTAGAGCAGGCCATCTAGTCTGACCCCCCGCCAGTGGCAGGAACGAGTGCCAGGGTCACAGGACCCCAGCCAAGTACCTATCTAATCTA
>JAGPOW010000261.1:11586722-11635768 GCA_030014935.1 Caiman crocodilus
TGCAGCCTCTCCCTCTCTTCTGGTGTCCCCACCTCAGCCCACAGTTTGGTGTCGTCAGCAAACTTGGACAGCTTGCTTTCCACCCCCTTGTCCAAGTCAACGACGAAGATGTTGAACAGCGTAGGCCCAAGGACCGAGCCCTGGGGGACCCCGCTACTAACATCTCTCCAGGTCGAGTACGACCCATCCACAACTACTCTCTGGGAGCGCCCCGTCAGCCAGTTTCTGACCCACTCAACCATGTAGGGATGGCATCTTGAGAAGTACAGGACCTGCTTTAAATGCAGGAAGGACATCCCTGATCTTAGAGATTAGTGGGAGAAAGGGAATGGGGGTTGGAGTCCTGGACCCTAGTCTCAGCTCTGCCTCTGATGCTGTGTGACTTGGGGAAGAGGGTTTCCCCTCTCTGGACCTCCAACACTTGCAGAATAGGGATGATAACCCAGTTGGATTTACAGGCTGAGGGTAGGTGTTTTGCAGCGGCTTCAGAGACAGGAGTATGGACTTGTGCTGAAGGCCGGCCCATGCCAGCTACCAACAGTGTAGCCATGAGTGTAAAGCACCAGAGGTAGGATAATTAGCATTCAGGAAGACTAACTGACACTGCTGCTCAACAGTGCTAATTAGCCCCCACTAGGAACTGTGCAGATGTTGCGACACAGTGCACAGCTTGCATGGAGCTGCACGGTGTGTCTGAGCACACGTTGGGTATAGGCATGGCCTAGGAGGGGCAAAAATGGCCCCTTCACCTGGGGGAGGGAGGTGAATGGGACATTAGCCTTGGGCACTGACTTACTTTGAAGGGCACCAGTATGCCCCCTCTCAAGGTGATGGCAGGCACAGTCATGCTCAGCCCAGCCACAGGAGCCAGGCAGGCACGGTCCATGCCAGCAATTTGTCTGGGGGCAGGAGATTTGCAATGACACCCCCGCAGAGGCTTTGCCATGGGAGGGGGAGCAAACAGCAGCAGGAGCGGCCCCGGAGGCACCATCCATCCACCCCCAGCAGCAGCCTGAGCCCATGCGGCTACAGCAACAACCACAGCCATAGCAGCTGCCACCTGAGTGAGGAAAGCTAGGGCAGGTAAGACTCCCCTCCCACATGCACCCACCTCTATCTACTGCTCCAGTAGTCCGCATAAGTCCCCCTTCCCACCACCGCCTCTGCCCTGGGTGCTGAAAGAGCTCACTATGCCTCTGGCTTCCCTAAGGATGAGAGCAATTGCTGCCAACCCTCCCCAGCCTGGGCTGTTCTTGCATAATATTTCTCTGCCCTCTGCCCCCTGCCCTCCACCCCACATGGCTGCTAAAAAACCAGGAATCCCACAGCTGGTGTCTGAAAGGAGCTGCAGCCTGAACAAAGCTGGCAGTGGCCCCAGCCCCATTTCCCCACGGTCTTTCCAAGGAAACAGCACGGCAATGGGCTAAAACCTCTGAAAACATACTGAAAATAGTATCACTGAACAGGCCCAGAGACCACAAGCCAGACCCTACCTCTCCCTGCTGCACATGCACTGCCTGGCTAGGGTAGCACTTCCCCACAGCTCATTTCAGGTACCTTTCAATGGCTCATCCCATCAGAGCCCACCCCAGCCCCCCAGTCACTGACTTTCTGATCGCCATGCCCCGGGCAACAGGTGGAGCTTGCAACGTGCCCTCAAGGTCACCTAGGGCTGGTGTTTGCTCTCATGCTGTGCAAGGTGCAGTGCATCAGTGCACCATCTATCCGTGAGCACAGGGATGGCGCTTGAGAAGTACAGAACCTGCCCTCCAGGAAGCAGGGACTTGCTGCTGGTTTGTATCGCCTGACTGTGATTCTCCACCGTGGACCGGTGCAGATGAGCTGGATAACACACCAGAGGAGCAGAGCAGACCTACGGCCCAGCCACTGCTTGCTCACAGCAAGGTGGATTAACAGGAAGAAGCACTACTGCCCCTCTACCTCTGGAGGCCCAGACCCATGACCCAGGGAGGCCAGCATGTTGGACAGCTGACACTGCAGGCCAGATTGTGACAATCCCTGGGTAGGTCCAGGAGGGAGGTGAGGAGGTTACGCTCGCACCCCTTTTGGCTGCATGGCATATGCTTAGTGAGCGCTCTTGAGCTTGCCAGCACATCTGCAGAGCCTCTAATAAGATCTACGTATGTGTTGATCTCTCTGGTGGGCTCTGGCTTGCTCAGTGCTCCAGAGGCTGTGGGGTAAGTGTTGTCACCTTTCATCCTGCCCCTTTCCTCGCTGAATTCAGGGGAAAAGAGGGCATGAGAAATGGCAGGAATTCATCCCTTGGGCTCCAGAGCGTCTGGCAGTGGGTCTGGGAGGAACTGTGCTGATATGCCAGTGCTCACTGTGCACATACAACATAGCCAAAGCAGGGTGCAACCGTGCCACTACACACCCTCTGATCCCCCAAGTAGCCACCCTGGGATCCACAAGTAAGAGTGGCCCAATGTACAATAAAACAGGGGCTTCTCCAAGGCTAAGGTCCTCTGTACAAGACATGCACAGTCTGGCCCTGCGCCACACCTTGAAATTACAAGACCTCTTCAGTTCAGTTTGAAGAATGAATTTTTTAAAGGGCCAATTGCAACAGCAACAGAGATGATTGATGACTATCTCAGCATTACTTCCCTTCATTTACTTGCTCAAAATGTCTTTTCCCAGAGACAGGCCCTTTTCCATTAATAGATCACAGACCAAATCCCCAGCTCACAGAGATGGCAGCAGCTCCCCTGAAGCCAGGGGAGCGATATTGATTTATACCAGATGAAAAGTCCAGCCCCCAGATGAGTAATTTCATGACTAAGCAAGAAGACCCAGTACATATAAATAAGTGTGCCTGGAATAATGTTTTTATTTCCTGTAAGAAGCAAAGGAATGCGAAAAATCATCATCTCATGGGTCTCTGAGCAGTGAGATGTAATTAACTCATCTCCATCAAGGCTGGGGATCTAAGCACTTCATTATCTGCCTTATTAATGGCTACAATTAATATCTGATTAAGATCTCAGTTCCATCAGTAGGCATATCCTCCTATAACAGACACGGAGCTTTCCATGTGGAAAAGAAGCACAGGCAACTGGTGCTGCCTTAGTCAGGGGGGAGCATGTGCCCCACCTGCGACCAATCCTGCTGACCGTGGAGTTGGGGGGGGGGTCCCTCCACTGCCGATCCTGCCGACCCCCCAGGGGTGATTCTGCAGACTGGGAGGGGTCCCCCGTGCAATGGCCAATCACTGCAAGTGCTCCCAAAAGCGGTTGCATCAATCGCAGGAATTGGCCGCCGCTCGCAGGAGAAGCACCGGCGCTCCCGCCTGCCCCCTCTGCCCATCACCTAAGCAGCAAATGCAGTCAGTCAGGGGGTGTACCAGCGCTCTCAGGGGTTGCACGTGAAACCCTGCGCACCCCCTACGCATTGCCACTGAAAAGAAGGACCAATGAATTCACAAGGCCGCATTACAGGTTAGCTTTAAAACATCATAAAGGCACTTAAATTGACCTAAGTGCCCTCTCAATGTTTTTAAGTTATACCACTCGGAATAAGGTTTACCCTTGAGCCTTTTACCCAGGCCATTCCAGGTACTGCTAGACTGCTCCAGGGAGATAAAACACCTTACTCTCACACCTCCAGCATCCCAGAGTGCATCAGTCCTAGCTCTTCCTACTCCTCTGTTCTGTGGGCAGACTTGTAACCCTCCTGAACTCTACTGCCCAGGGTGTGATGCAGGCTGGAGGCCAACATCCCTCCTGCCCCGGGAGTGTGACTCTGCCCCCAACCCCGTGAGAATCCAGGTTCAGCTCATCAGTTTGCTGCTTGCTCCGGTGCAGCCCAGCACTTCGCCACTTGCTCCGCACTGACTTGTTTCCGCTATCATCATATCTCAGTGCCTCACACTCCTCAAGGCCGCGAAGCTTGCTTAATAACTTTTTTCCAGCTATTTGGGTTGGTCTAATAAAAGATACCAAATTCACCCAAGGAATCTTGTCTACCTATGTCCTTACACCAACACGGCTACAACCTAAAACCCTCACACTCCTCAATGCATTTATCACCCCCACACCTTTGAGAGGCACGGGAGTGCTATTTTCTAGACAAGGAACCGAGGCCCAGGAAAGCAAGTGAGGGTCTCAAGGGTGCACAGGAAGCCTATAACAGAAAAGGGAATTGAACCCAAATGGGCACAGAGACAAACCGCCACAAGAGCTAACTGGACAAGGTTGGAGACCCCCCACTCTGAGGCAGACGGCTTCCTTTGGTCTTCTGCTACATTAAAGGGAGGAATTAATCTCTGACAGCACACTTCCAAACCCACCTCCAGCTGCTGCTGAGGTTTGCTGCCTGTCCAGTGGGTCTCCAGCCAGACTCAAGACAGAGATCCCCGGTTCCCAGACTCTTCCAGTGAAAACAGGAGGAGCAGCAATCTTAGAAAGGTATCCGTGCAGCATCAACAATGCCATGAAAAGCCCCTTATGACTCTAGCTGTCCTGCGAGGCTGGTTTGGGCCAGCACACAGTCAACAACAGAGCCGGGGTTAGAAGAGCTGGTTGACAAGTTTCTACTAAACCATTTCTGCCACAGAAGCCTGGGATTTTGCCTGCACAACCTTTTCCCCCAAAAGCATGAGCTCTTTGAAAGGAGCTCCATCGATCCTAACTGAACATTTGAGCACAAACCACCCAACCATGTCAGTAAATGGTGAACTATTTGCCAATGAAGGTATTTGCAAAGCTGCCACTGTATTTTACGGGAATTGTAGTTTGGCGGCCTAGTGCACGCATGCTTTTCTAGGGGCCTTTTTCCCCAGGTAGACTACATCTCCCAGGATGCAGCTCAGCCAGGGGTTTCCAAGGTGCGTGGCCTCTCCTCTACAAGAATAGGGTGTAGTACAAAGGAGTTGTATTCCAAACAGGCAACCCGGCCAGAAGAGGAGACTTGGAAAGGCTGGAGTACTAGACAGCCGAATAGGAAGTGTGGGATGTAGCAGTGATGTTTCCAAATGCACATTGCTTGGGTTCAGGCCAAAAAAAGAGTTCCTCTTTGAATTTTCACTGGAAACATCAACGTTTTTTGTGGAAAATGTAAATGCTTTTCTTTTGTTGCAATTTCCATAGAAGTCTTTTTCTCCTCTGTCATAAGACGGGCTCAGATTGCACAAGTTCAGGGAGAGGCGAAGAAAAATAGAGCACGTTTAAGGGTGACTTTCATGCCTTCGGCTTGGGCCAGCATTGGGCTGGATGGAGCAGCAGCGGAGGCTAGGGCAACCATACACAGGTGAGCTCAACTAGCGTTTCAGGAAGGCACGGCTCTTTACAAACAGGATACTCCTGTCGCCCTCCTCATCTATGCGCACGGGAGCTTGGAAAGGTCTTCCAGTCGGTTTCCCAGCCCGGATCTGACTGTGCTCTGTTTGATTATTAAGAGAGTATCAAGTCTACCTGTACGTATGTCGGGCATGGAGAATTCCACCTCTCCCCTGTACCGCCGCTTGCAGGACAGTTGCAGTAAGGGAAGGTGTTTTGCTGATGCTCTTGCAGACTTTTGCAGTCTTAATTTCAACCCATTGCTCATAATTAACCCTGTGAAGTTGCCTAATGACTGCTGATCCTGGACTGATGTTTCCCCCTTTCTCCTGGCGGCAGCTGTTTCTGTCCTACCAGAGGTGTTCCTTAGCCAAGCTGCACAAATTGAACTCTAATAGCGTTGGTCCCACTAGCTGTATCTAATGTGAGCCACCACACGGGAAGAAATGAATCTACCTAGTGCAGACAGCTAGCAGAAGTTTGGCTATTAATCTTTCCTCCTCACACAGCCTGTGCATGCCTAGATTCATAGTTATTTTCTGTCCGTGTCTTGGAGGTAGAAGAAGTGTTCAGATGTGAACATAATTTCCCAAGTGTGCGGAGGGGGAGGGATTCTCACTTCCTTGCTCTGTGATACAAAGGCAGGGCCCTCCTTGCAGTAGCATCATGCTGTAAAGCCCAGTTTGCTGCTTGCTATATCATTCCAGCGCCCTTTGACAGAATTACTTTTTCTTCCTCTCGGTGAAGGTTTGAGGCTCACAGTACTTGAGCTCAGGAACATGAGCAGAGAGCAGGCCTTGAACCAAAACACTCAAATCCAGATAGGTGAGCAAGTGTTGCATGCAGGAATTGTGTCGGAGCCAAAGCCTAGCAAGCCATTGGGCTAGTACAGCTAGGACGTGTCATAGAAAAGTTTAAAATTGTGACCCCCTTCCAGATTGTTAATGGTCCTTATACTTGTTTCACCACATATTACGTTTTATTGTCTATGATTGTTGTTAAACCAGGTTGTTTTGTTAATGTTTGTCGCATGTTAAGTGATCCGACCAAGGCCATGAGAAAGCGGTAGCGGAGAACTAGCTAAAGCTTCTTTGGGAATAAAAGGGTTAAACGACTGACCTGGATAATAATGATCGTTGTGAGGTATAGTGATCAGAGGCCTACTCTGGGAGTTGTAGCTATTAGCTAGGGTGGTGACACCCCTCTCCCGGGGGTCTCCCCGGCGGAGGCCTGGGGATCGCTGGCTTGCAGTACGCTGCTGCAGCGGCCGTGCCGATTTCACGACCCGTGTTCTGTCTGAATCCTGTACTGCCTGCCTGCCTCATCCTGTACCTCGCTCATCATTGTGTATAAGTTCCAGTAAGTAATGTTTTCTACGTTCGCCTTTATTCCCGCCATGCAGCGCTCTCTACCCAGGTCCCAGAGCACACCTGGGTTGGTGCTACCACCCAGTCACCTCACCTGGCGTGCATCAGGCACGAGGACCTCCGCTGCCACCCGGAGCCCGCCTCGGTGTCCACAGGACGCACCAATTTCTATAGCCAAAGACACATAAGGGAGCGATGTGGGTTAACATCATGTCTGGCTATTTTGGACTGTCCTTTCCAAATGACCAGGTGTACAGCTGGGTTGTGTGGGCCTTTTGGCCTTCAAACTCACCGCTGCAATTGGGGCAAGACACTTTAACTGCTCTGTCACTGTGCATTTTGCACACATGAGGTTGCATCGTTCTCAAGGATTTGCACACCCTCTAGCAGCACTCATCGTGTGTGTTTTTCAGAAGCTGACCGTGGCAGCAATTTGTGTTTGTGACTGGTCCTACCATGCTGTACGTACGCAGAAAACTCCGTTATTTGAGCTCCACCGTGCCCTGTGGCTTCTACCTACTATCATTATTGTGTAAAGGGGAAGAAACGCAACAGGAAGACACACAAACGGTCAGAAAAAGGAAGTGTTATAATCTCCATTTTACACACGGGGGATCTGTGACTAGACACAATACACAGAACGGCCTGCTTTGCCGAACTACAAAGCATGCAAAACTCCAGCTGTTCTGCATGGAGCCTGCAGGTATTTTGAGATTCAAGCTCCAAGTGACTTGCCTGCGGGTACGGGAAGACAGAGGCACACCCAGACACTGAATTCAGTCGGATCTTTTGTGTCCTTGCCCAGTGCCTTACCCGCAAGATTACTGCCTTTGTATTCTGACGTATTATAATGCTGCCGGCTTCTGACTCGGAAGTTGCATAGCAATGCAGTTGCATAGCTGCGCGCATTCACCAGCAAAGCTGTTAGCACAGGCTTTGTTGCGTTGGTTGTTTGGTTTGTATGCTGGGTTTTTTCGATGTCTTAATTTCATCACCAGAGGGTGCTGGAGTTCTAGTCTCATTAGCTTGCCTCTTGCCTTCTTAAAACACACATCCGGATCCTGTTATCAGCCTGTCCCTGCTGTACGGGAATCAAAGCAAGCTGCATCTTCACGTCCAAGAAGGGCTTTCTGTTCTTATTCCAGTTTCCTTTACAACCGTGTCTCCCCAATGGTGCTGCATCTTCACAGGGTGTCGACTGGTGGGGAGAGGAAGCGTGTCGCTTGCTTAATGGAACAAGTAGACCACAAAATGGATGGAGAGGGCATGTTAGTCTGAGGTCGGGCAGAAGGATGGGGTAGGCATTGGGTGGAGCTAGACACTGAGGTTACGTGATGTCTCTGGAAGAGAAGGATCGAATGGATGCAGTGGCCCCAGAGGCGTTGCCCTGCGAATGTACAGTACATTATAAGCCTTGCAAGGTGACTCGGGATCCCTCTGGCCTTGTGCACGATGGCCTTGTGCATGATGGCTGAACAAGTCAGCTGAGCCCTATTGGCCCTCCCATGCGTGCTGACTCTGCCTGTCTGGGCAAGCTCACAGGGTGACTAGAGAAGTTAGACAAAGGGTGGGAAAGAGGACATAGCAACATGCCCATTCGGTAGATGGGGAGTACCTTAAATGTGCCACCTCCAACAAGCAATGTTCCTCTCCTAGCGTGCTCCTGCGGCCTTACGGCTGAGGGCAAGCAAAACTCGGGGGCATCCGAACCCCAAGTCTCCGGGCTTAGGCCTGCATGTAGGAGGCCTGCCAAAGGATTTGGAAACATCTGAAGCCCCAGATGGGGGTGGAGGATGTTTGCCAGCAGTAGGGCCACTTATGGTTCTTGACTGATTCATGGATTTGGCGGATTTGGCTTAGAACACAAAAAAATCTCTAAAAAAAAAAATAAAAATAATGTACCCAGGGCATTTTAGCCATCACTAGCGCTCTAGTGCAACGGTTTTCAACCTGTGGTCCACGGACCCCCAGGGACCCACAGACTGTCTCTAAGGGGTCTGCGATAGATGACTGTGATCAAGCAAAAGTATGTGAATCCCCGCACTTGCAATTCAAAGGGGTCCACACTTTTGTTCGACATTCCCAAAGGGGTCCACACCTCCATTCGAAATTCTTTATGGGTCTGCAAACGAAAAGAAGTTGGAAACCACAGCTATAGCAAGTTCACATACAGCCTCAGCCTGGTTGTGACACCGTCCCATGGATGTTGTGCTCTTTTGTCACTAGAGGGTGAATACTACTTAAATGTTGGTGTCTTCCAGCAGCGCTCCGTCCTAATAAACGACCAGCAGAGCAGAATGGTGCGGTCGTTTCCGCATGGCGCTCCCATCCCAGTAGCACAAAGAGAGCCATTCATCGCTTCCTGCCTTTACAGCAGACTGGTTTGGGATGCTTTGGCTTTGAGAACAAAAATGGAGGGAACCTACAGGAGCACCCCAGAATACCTCGGAGCCGGGTCGCTGCAGATGCACGATGCAGCAGAGCCCAGGGCACTCTGGTCAGAAGCATTTGCACGCTGTCTGTAAAAGTGCTATCTATCAAAGACATAGTGCAAAATAGGAAAACAAAACACAGTGTGCTTATCCCACGTGGGTCATTTACAGCCTGTGCAGATGGCCTCTACCCAGCCTCCTGTATGCAGGTGACGAAGAAGAATTTGCATGCAGTTCCTGCAGCTGTATCCAAAATAGGCCAGTTGTGCAACCACCCTATGGATGGCATTGCTCCCTTACTGCTGGGCAGTGAACATGAAGTACAGATCAGCATCTTTCGCTGGTGCTTTGTCATCATAAACTCCTCGTGTTAAGTGGGGTTTGTGCTGAGCGCAGAATCAGGGCCTCAAACCCAGGGTGGGGATGTTCCCACCCGTCCCATCTCCATCTCCTCAGACACAAGCCGTGCAGCAGCTGAGCCCTGCCACGTTGGGTCTCCAGCTTGTTCTCAGCAAGGAAAACAAAAATCAAGTGCTCGATGCCAAGAGGCAGAGGACACCACTGGGAGGAGGGCTGCTTACGACTCAGCCTTGTAACCCCAAGAAGCACCAGATCGTACGTGGACGGTCTGACCCTCGAGACGGACACCGGGTGTGAATCTGCAAAAGGGTCCATTGCCCTCTGCTCCTTTAGTGGGAACTGATTAACTAACCATCTTGCAAGACTGGAGCTGGCAGCTGTCACCTCTTCCAAAAGCTTAGCAACCGCCTTTTGTTTTTAAAACAGCCTGGGCCAAATCTGTGCCTGCCGTAAGCTCTGTGAAGCCATGCCGATTGCAGCAGGCGGGCGTGTGGCTCCATGAACGCAGTCATGTCTTATTATACTGACATGAGTACGTCCAGCAGGGACCTACGCACGCTGGCAGCCTTGAAGTCAGCTAACCGGCCCTGGATGGATGCCTAACAAGGGGACTGGTGCCATGCGCATACTTCCCACGGAGACTTGTCAATTAATCTGTGTAAATGTAAACACCGTCTGCTTCGTTTGACGTGTGATATTCCTGGCAGATATTAAAAAAAAATCAAACTTGGGCAGGGACAGGGAGAAGGGGACAGGAGCGTCCTGCTAATTCTTCTCTCGTTCTTTCCAAAATGGTTTCCTCGGGAAGGGCCTTGTATTAGGTCAGCTTCTCCCTTTTTTTACTTCTGCGTAAAAACTTGTTTTAGATGTGCAAATATGGCTTCATCTGACACCGCTCATCGTGGAGCATCAGTTAGCTAAGCGTTTGTCTAAATGAAGAAGGAAATAAAGGCAAAGGGCCTTGAAATGTCTTGGTTGGAAGCCAGGGGTTTCTTTCTCCACCTTGCAGCTGTTTTACAGGCAGCAAACTTTGGAAAGAATGACTTGTAGCGCACCCCTTTGATTCTGTAAAACAGTCAAAAGTGTTTATAGGTGGGGTTTTCCTACTGCTTTGGTAACCTCCTTTCTTTTCCCCATTGAGGGAAAAAGGGGTGGTGGGGACAGAAAAAAACAGGGTACACCCCAAATCATGCATTAGACGCAAGAAATTGAGAGAAGGGAGGAAAAAGATTTTTTCTTCACTTAGCCTCTCCTCTCCTAGCAGCCTCACTTTAGGATCCGGGGTACGTGGTGGGATTCACGTGCACATCTGTCTTGGGAGTCTGCTGGAGCCATGGCTGATTTCATGAGCCACGAGGCCCAGCATTTCCAGGGCAGGAAGTTTGGTCATAGGCAGTCCATCATGCTGAATGGGATTTCTCCTGGTGCTGCATGGCCAGCACTTACCCTTTCCCCTGACCCCTGGGACTCTCTGCTACGTTGGGGGGCTTCAAGAGGAGGCTGCACAGCTATTTGGCTGGGGGGATATGATCCCAGCACCAGTTCTTGCCCGGGCAGGGGGTCGGACCTGATGATCTGTTTAGGTCCCTTCCGACACTAAGTACTTTGATACTATGACCCCAGAGGTGTAGGAAGAGAACTAGTGCAGAAAGCTAGTGTGGTAGCTCCAGTATTTTAACCATGCACTTGCCAAAGTCCCTGTTTGCAGTAGCAGCACATCCTCCCTTCCCCACCTCCTCCCCGTCACGCTCCTTGCTGCCTACATCTCACTGCCCTGCTCCTGCTCCAGGGCTGGGAGAGGTGGCTGCATGGGGACCCAGCTTAGTCACTGACTGTCATAGCAGTCCTACATGGGTTTCTACTCCTGGGCACACAGGTAACACCTGGGATGGGACAGGGAAGGCGAAACCATCCACCGCCACCCTAGTCGAGCAACCCAGCTGGAGCAGGGCAGGAGCAGCTCTGGAGCCCCCCGGCCCCGGCCCCGTGCCCAGGTTAGGCAGCGGCGGGCGAGGGAGGGAGGGGAGAAGGGTGGTGCTGCTGAACATGCAGGCGTGCTGAGCGTGGGGCTAGGGGTGGCTTCTTATCTGCTTCAGGACTTAAGAAAAGTCCCCAGCTGCTGCTCCCATGACCTGGTCCAAAAAGGAGGGTGCAATTGTGCCACTGCACCTCCTGGGGATCCGCCCCATCAGTGCCTGGTTCTTCATCTGGGTGGGAAAAGCCTTCACCATAACTACATGATGGGTGGGTGGTAGGCCACTGCCTGGCACAGCATCTGAATGGGACCCGGGGGTCACAATCGACCAGAAGATGAACATGAGCCAAGAGTGCAATGAAGTTGCCAGCAGGGCCAATAGAGGTCTGGCGTGCATCAGCTGGTGTGTTGCCAGCGGATGCAGGGAGGTGCTTCTCCTTCTCTGGTGCTGGTGAGCTCACAGCTGGAGCGCTGCGTCCGGTTCTGGGTGCCGCACGTCAGGAAGCACGCAGATAAGCTCAAGAGAGTACAAAGAAGTGCTGCCCGTATGATTAGAGGCATGGAGGATAGGCCCTATGAGGAGAGACTCCGGGAACCGGGTCTGTTCAGTCTGAGTAAAACCAGACTGGGAGGTGACTTGACAGCGACCCAAGAGTACGTCGGGGGTGAGCGCCAAGATCTAGGGGGGCACCTCTTCAGGAAGGCACCCTTTTTTCAGGATGAGCACCAATGAGCACAAGCTAATTGAGTGAAAGTGTAGGCTGGACGTTAGGAAAGACTTCTTCTCTGTAAGGATATCCAAAATCTGGAACACTCCCCAAATCTGGGGGAGTCGCCATCCCAGGAGGTGTTCAAGAGGACACTGGACAAGCACCTCGTGGGCCTCGTTTGAGCCCAGTTACCTCCTGCCCATGGCAGGGGACCGGGCACGATCACCTTGCAGGTCTCTCGCGGTCCTTTGATTCTAAGGTCAAGGAAAACCTATAGTAGAGCCATTTAAATTAGAGATCAAAGGCAGATACCTATTAAAGGACCATTCATTAGTGTGTTACCTCAGAGAGTGACTACCATATTATCTCGAGTATAAGATGACCTTGAATATAAGACAACCCCCCTCCAAATAATTAGGTTCGAGATATGGAAAATTTATAAATGTATTATATTTTTCCAGGTGTAGAACTTAAGTATTGGAGGGTTGTCTAGCATCCTCCCGTCCCCCTGCTAAAGCAGGGAAAGCAGTGGCAAGGAGGGGCCAGGTGGCCCCTTGCCCTCTGCCCGGCTCACTTCTTCCTTCTGCAACCTTTTCGGCCACGGGCACCACCGCAGCCCCAGCTCCCATCAGCCTCTGCCCCTCCCTCCTGCTCCCCTCCATCTCTGCATCTCGCCTGCAAACTCCTCCTGGTCTCTGCCCCTTCCCCTCATGCCTTGCAGTCTCTGCCCCTTACTGTCAGATGTTGCTCGGGCTTCTGCGTCCCTGAGCACGTGGAGGCTCAGCCCTTGCCTGGCCGCGCAGCAGTGTTGGCACAGGTGCAATGCAGCCACGCTGCACCTGGTGGTAAGGGGGGCAGAAGCTGCAGAGGGCAAATGTACACGGGGCGGTGCTCAGGGCTGCAGTCAAAGCTACAGCAATGACCTTTTCCCCCGTCCACTTTGTTTGTGAATATACGACATGGGGCTTTCCCCCCCATGCTGATTGTTGGGAGACTCTCATCATATATGCAAGTAAATACAGTAAATGCATATAGCACTCAGCGCTGCCATCCTTGCTCATGCAGGATGGCTCCTTACTCCAACAGCAGTCCCATTGTCTTCACTTATGCTGCAGGCATAAGTAAAGCAATAGTCAATAAGTCATGCCACCTGTATTTGGCCCATGGGGTCGTGTAGGTGGCGTCAAGCAGTAAAATGTGTTATGCAGATTTGCCCCAGCTGACCCATCGAATATTAGAAATGGTTCAAACTGAAGACTTGTGATCACAAGAGATTTAGTGCCTCGTACCCGCGGCTAATCCAGCCGGGAGGTTCCAGGTTGGAGCCTAATCAGCAGTGGCCTAGCTTCGGATTCGGATGGGAATTGCTCAGGGAACTGCCATCTTGTCATACTTGTAGCCACACCTGAATTCTAGTTATTACTACTGCAGGTAAAACAAGCTCTGTGTTTCTCATCATCCTGGTAACTCTGTCATACCTTCTCCTTCTAACGCTTTCCTCCAAGTGCCACCAAGAGAGTGTTAATACATATGTGCAGCACCTTGCACCCCTTGAAGGCTATGGCGCTATGCCAGGTAATGGCTCCCACCCAACTTTAAGCCTTCATGTAAACCAGGTCAAGCTTGATCAGCACACTGCTTTCTTGACTCATCTGCAGTGCCAGCCCCAATATTTCCAACCATCTGTCTGTTCATCTCTTTGCAGAGACCTGGTGGTGAGAGCCGTGTGATAAGCTGCAAAGCCATGTGCTGAGTTTAGCATTTCACACATCCGTTTGTTGGCAAGGTTGGGATTACTGCAGCTCTGCGCATGAATCAAATGGCTTCAGTAAGCCGAGCGCAGTTGCAGAGCTTGGAACAGAAGGCATAAAGATTTTTTTCGAAGTCCAGCTATGAAGCGTCCCGCCATCCAGCTGTTCGCAGAGAGGCTGTACTTTGCAGGAAGTACCAAAACGTTAAGGCGCTTACAACAACGAGGGATTGCATCTGGGCTGATGCACAAGAGCTTTGGTTGGCAGTGACCAGTTAGTCTGGCGCAAATAGTGGAAGCTCGGTGCCTGGTCTCCCACAGTTGCTCCCTTCTCAGTCTTCTCTGTTACCATACAAACAGCCAAGCCTTTCCTGAGAAAACCCAATTGGGCTAACACCAGTGAATGCAATGGAATTGCACAGGATCCAATGCATTAAATTCAGGCACAAAATTAGGAGCCAGTTTAATGTCACCAGTTCTCCCTTGACCTTCATTCTTGGGATTTATTTGTCTAAACGCCATAAACCTCATTCTTCTTCTTGTATCCTTTCCGTCCGGAGAATTTAAGTTTTAGGGGGTTCTAGACAACTGTCCAGCGCCTAGGACACAGGGTTTCAGACCTGTTCAGAGGTTTCAAGACATCACTGTCTTGAAACCTCTGAACAGGTCTGTAAAACAGCCAAGAATAAGATGACCCGCTCAACAAAAGCTGGAGATCAAGGGAATCAGTGTAATATGCACACATTTGCATATCAAACTCTGCTGCTTTAGGACAGTGCCCAATATTCTGGTTTTCTGTACACGAGACTTGCAAAAAGCCACAGACTAGTCCAGTTAGCTTCCTCAGGGGGTGCCCAGCGCCCAAAAGCTCATTTTAAATCTCTCCTAATCATCCAGTCGGTCAAATAAAAGATCTCGCCCCCCAAATCCTTGCCTCTTGCATATTTCCATGGCTACAACACCTCCCCAGTGTTACTGCTGTTATTGTTATTGTATGTTTTATATTACAGCAGCATCTCCAGGCTCCCAGTTGTGTTGTGCACTGTACAAATATCGGACAAAAAATCAGTCCCTTTCCCGATGATCTTGCTAAATAAACATTTAAAATGGCTGGTCCCTGCGTTATCAGTAGCACCAGTCCATAAAAGGTAACTTTTGTGGGAAGTTTATCCTTTTTCTAACAATGACCTCTTTTTTATTATGATATTTATTTCTGCCTTTCATGCTTTCCCCTAAGTTTTGAAAACTAGGGGGAAACTAAAAGAGTGAGGGAGAGGGAAAAATACCCCAGTGGTTTGTTTTCAAAGAAGCAAAATATGGTGAGCAAAAGGAAAATTTTCCCCAAAGCATTTTAAAAACATTTTGTGTGTGCGCGTGTGTGTCGGAAAACGCTCCATTAGTGATGAGACAGCATTAGCAGAACTATTTTTAAGCCGGTTTCGAGCAGGATTCATTCTGACATCATTTGAGAAGCTGTAGCGCAGATGTTAACTATTTCACAACCACCTCTGCATAAAGTGTTCCAGACCAGAGAGGCTTACGGTCCTAGTGATGAGCTCTTGTGCCTGGCAACAGATATCGCTGTGTTCATGTAACCATCGTGGTCCAAGGAAGATGCAAGAAGCAGGGTTTTTATGGGAATAGCTCTTATTGGAGTGACTGTGTGGTTTGGCGAGACGTTAGCCAAGCTTTTGGTGCACAAAACACCCTTGCTCAGAGCAAAGTATGATCAGACCAGATGACTTTCAACACGGTCCCAATCCTGCAAACTCATTCCTGCTTGTAGACCTGCATTCATGTGAGTTATTCGACTGAATTCAGAGTCCAGAAGCTTGGGTGGGTGTTTGTGGCATCAGGCTGTATGCTTTCATGGTCTTTATTATGACATGGCCCAAGGCCTTTCAGAGTCAATGCAGCAGGCTGTGGAGCCTATCCTAAGGGCATGTCTACACCATCAAAGGATTGTGCAGAGGAGCATGGGAGGCCTTTCTATGTGCTCTGCACTTCAAAATGCACAAGGCATAATCCACCGAGCTCTTCCAGGAATGGTTCCTGGGACAGCCAGCGCCGCGAAGGCCGCTGTACTGCATCCTCCGTCAGGTAAGCATATGGGGAACGGGCATGTTGTACTCCACTGGGACGCCCCTCATGGGGCCCAGAGGCAGTGTAGACATGCCCAACGAGTCCCTCAAACCAAGTCCTGAAATGTAGGAAAGGTGATGTGTGAGCTGATTGGCATGGGCCCGCATCATTTGCTAACGCAGGCTGGTCTCTGGACTAGAACAGGTCTGGCCTTGGCCAACACTTGTTCGTCATGGCTCAGGGACCATGTCTGGCATGTCTCCACTTCTGTTTTAGCCAGGAAGATGCAAGCAAAGTCCTTTTGGGTCTGCTCTGCCACTGGCCAGTTGGAACCTGGCAGCGCTAAGGAAATGGCTTGATTCTGAATAATCATTTAAACAGGGGGAAAAAATGCAGGAAACCAGGGGGCAACAGTCCACAGTCTACAGGTTAATAAAGCAGTTGATAAGAAATGTCTGGGTTAAAAGGTCAACGACAAAAAAAAGGTCAGTTAAGGATAAGCGTTTGGATGCAATTAGCAAAGAATAAAATGTCATCCCAGAGGCCTGCCTTGCTCTTTTTCACAAAAGTGATTACTTCCCTCAAATTGGCTTCTGTTCTTTCAGCAACACATCTGTAATAACAAGACGGATCTCCCCATAGGCCCACATTACTCCCCTCTTTCCTGTTTCTTTTTCCTCTTACATCAATAACACAATCACAGCTAGTCGTGCACCACAGCCGTCTGCCGAGCCTCTACGGCAAGCATGTCGATCTGCACTGGTGCGGCAAAGGGAGATCTTTTTGGGGGAGCTGGTCCTTCATCTGGTGCCATCCTGCCTTGCTTTCTGCTTGATCCTCTGCTAGACTTTTGGCCCTCGCTGACATGGCTACATTGGAGCCGGTGAACTGAAAGCTGAAAAGCCCCGCTCCATTCCCAGTGCCTTGCACTGTCCAGTTGCCCAGGGAAGGCGCTCGTGCACCACTTTCATGTCATCTCCAGTACTCATGAGTCCCCTGAAGCCGGTGGCAATGAGAGCTGTGCCACGGGGCAAGAGGCATCGACCAGCCAGAGACACCGTAGCTCACGTGAGTGGTGCCCAACCTGTGTGTGGCACATTGACCCCCTGCATGCGAACGGTTTATGGATCAGCCATCCTTTCTTCTGATTGAATTGCTTGATGCCCTTAACACAGTTTTCTTCTGGTCACTTCAAAAGGGGGATGACTTCCAAGTGTCTGGATCATACAGCGGTTCTGACAAACTTTCTAAACCTGCGGTGTCAACCCCATACTGCCCAGTGGGCCAGATCCAGGCTTCAGGGCTCCTCACTGACTGGGTCTGAATGAGGTGGTGCTGGGGCAAGAGGAGGCAACAGCCACAGGGGTTATCGCAGCTCTCATTCACCACCTCCGCCGGCACAGGGCACCGGTGGGGCTCCGTACCGCAGTGCTGCCTGGCCCCTCTACGAGCCCTGTAGGCCATGCTTGGCACCCTTGCTCTAAAGCAAAGCAAGAAGTGATGATTGGGAAGAACAGGTAGGACAATGCGAAGAGTAAACCACCAATTGTATATGGCGACGACACATAAGTATAACATGAAACTGCCCTGCGTTGGTGAGCAGCACGAGGTGCAGTGAGAAAAGCCGGCTTTCCTATTTCAGGTTTGCTGGTCCTCGGGCCAGAAAAGAATCGAGTCAGGAAAACAAACAGGATATTACACTTGATGGTTTCCAATTGTATTTATTCTTTCCCTGATGTCAGTTTTGTCACGCAGGGGAAAAGAAAGGAACTGATGTTCATCAAAGTGTCTTTTCTGGCAGGGATTGCACAGGCTCGTCCTCTGCCAGACTCCTAATTGTTTTTCAGGACACTCGACGGTGTTTATCTGGGACTTGGGAGGGGGCGGTGGGGGGGCACCCTGCAGTGAATCATCCAGATAAAAAAACAAACCAAAGCAGAGTGTAGCACAGGCGGGTCGCGGAGAAGAATGTGGGCCATCAGCAAACGAACATTGCGTCTCCGGTGTCTGCTGAAAAGAATGAACGAGGAACAAAACTGAAGAACTTAAAACATAATAATAATAGTCTCAGTGACAGGTCAGTATACAGGCTGGTGCTAAGCTGGACAGAAAAGAGTCGAAGCCTTTTGAGAGCCACCAGAATGATCCGTCGTTCCCAGTGGAGTCTGTAGATGTTCACAATGGTCCCGTGTGGTCTGCTGATGTCCTGGGACTCGCCCCGCATGCACACACACACTGTGGGGACGTTGCCTCTTGGCTTCACCGGGCTCCCTAGACTTGGTTCCCTACTGGTGGAACTGGAAAGCTGTGCTGGGCTCCTTTGTGGGGCTCAGGTTTACTGCTTGGGTCTTTGAACTCGGATGAATGCTCTTCCAGACGTATCTTCCCCCTTGCAATGGATCCTGCAGAGCTTCCCTTCCTCCTGGCTTTCGTGTTTTTTATCAGCCATGGGATCATTAACTTCATCACTAAACTGCGAAGATCGCACCTCACCAAGACAGCCTGCTGATGTGTCGCCGGGGTGCAGAATCAAGGAGGGGTTGCTGCATCTGTCCCATTCCCTTCACAGGTGGAGGGTAGAGGCTTAGCAGTCATTAGGAAGGAAAATTCTTGGCTTGTGAGCCAGACAAGCTCTAATTAGACAGAGTCTTACCAGTTTCTCATTTTTTCCATACAGATGGTAACCAAGACCACTTGGAGTGAAATCAGGTCATAGACTGAAATGATGAGGAATGGTAGGAAAAGGGAAATGAAGAATTGTGAACCAGACAGAGATGATATTTGAGATGAGACTCAAAAAGAGATGGCCTTAGGAGGCTGTTCCAGATGGGGCAATGGCAGAGAAGAAAATGTTTGAAATCTCCCTTTGCCTTTCATCACGGCAAGCAGGAATCTGACTGGGTTTCCAGCCTGCCAAGTGATCTGTGCTGCCTTCCCCTGGGTGTAACTGTGCTCTGTCCTCAGGAGGATGGGGCTTGGGGGCTGTTGACGGGGGAAAACACAGCCAGCTGCTCGACAGTCACAGATGTAACTACTTCTTCTCAAAGAGGATCTTCCTTTACGGTAGCGGTAGTAGAGCTTATATGATCTCTGCTAATCACTGCAGAGCAACAGGATTACGTTCCTTGGACAGATCTGAGTTTCCCATCAGAAGAGGGCAGTGGTGCAGAGATGCACATTAAACTGTTTTGAAAAGACATAAAGTCTAACATTTGTTACTCAGCTTCTGGGCACTTTTGGCACTGACCTGTGTGTTGGTCTCTTGTCAGACTATGCTAAGAACTGCAAAGGTTACAAAAGCTTGTGGGCTAGTTAATGAATAACTCTGATGTTTATCCTCTGCACCTTCAACTATATATTCCTGCCTTGCAAAACTTGGCTGTTTTCATTATCTTCTTTTAATAAGTAACTAATTTTGGATGAGAATAAATACACCTGTTCTCTTAGTGCATATGGGACGTGCAGTGGCTTTCACTGGTCATGTTGGAGAGAAGCAGCTTTCAGCTTGGTTTCTGCAAGCTCAGATACCCCAGTTCTCTTGTGCAGTTGTACCAGTATTTCCAGATAAAGAAATGAAATGTAATTGTAAGGGTAGAAAGGGCCTGTAGATAGGGCCCTCATGGCAATACCTTTCAGCAATATTTCCTAGCTCACTTCTATAAAAGACTGGCATCTCCATGTCCTTGCACCCCGTTGTTTCCACTTGTGCAGTGTGGGTGTACTGTGTGACTGACTCGCTTTCCTGAGATTTTAACTATCTGCATGTCCTAGGTGCTTCAAGAGGACTCGGAGGACGGGATCATCCTCCCTCTGAAAACCAAGTCCTGCATCATTTCCTCACACCTGCTTTGCCTGGCCAGCATCTGATGAATTAGGTTGTTGCCTGGGAAAGTTTGCACCTCTCTGAACAAGTTAGCCTTGAAGGTGCATGGTGCCCTACCTTCTTTCTGATTTAAGACTAATACAGCTTACCTCTTCTTTGCATGGTTGTAAATGATTCATGAGGATCCAGAATCACCTGAATGTGCTCGTTGTGCCGTGCTGCTCTCATGACGCTAGACAGGTCTTGTGGCTGCCCTATGTCACAGGAACGGTGCTCTCCAGCTATGTCATCTCATGTCACCTCCTAGCACCATAGAAAACAACAGCTAAATAAAATAAATCAGCCTTAGATAGATGCACAAATGAATGGCTTGCTACAATTGGCCTCTTTAGGCCATCTTATGCATTTAGATTGGTCCTTCTTGTGCTGCTCCTCCAGCATGAGCAGCAAATAGCATTATAAAGGAATTTGCAACTCCCTGGAGATCAGCACTTATCATTTTCACTAACCTCAGTCTCAGCTGTGCTTGCTGCAGTGGGGAGCAGATCTCTGGCTGGAGCCGACAGAGAAGGGGAGGGCAATTATTTCAGCTGGAGGGCCACTTAACGACTTTTAGTGAGCTGTCGAGGGCCGCAAGGCTAGCCCTGCCCCATGACAGGTGTCCCACCCCCAATCGCCATCTGGGGACTGAATGTCCGGCCCCCTAACTCTGACTTTTGCCGTTGAAAGTCCCTCTCCTTGCCCCTGGAAATACTCCTTTTGGGAGGGGGGTTGCCACCTTGGAACCAGAAAAAAACAAATCGTATACAAAAATCAAACATCTGCTATAACATATTTATGGGTGCCTCATGCCAGGTATCAGAAGAGCAGCCGTGGGATGGTAATAAATGTTTTTTTGGAGGTCCCCCTGGCATGATGAATCTGGCCCATAGACTGTATTTTTCTCACCCCCATTATAGAGTAATTCAGAGAAGCATATAAGTCTATAGGTGCCATTCTGCCCTAACTTCTGCCTGACTCGAGAGTAACACAGCTATTAGTGGCAGTATGGGGACAGCCACAGAAATGGTATTGGATATGCCGGTATTTGCTCAGCTGCTTCTCCCTGCTCCCATTCAGTGCTGATCTTTGCCATGAATAGGAACATCCTGCTATGTTAAGGGAGCTTTGGACCAGGGCTTTACTCTAGGAAAATAGATCAAGGCCCAGGGCCTCCACTCCCAGTTTTGCTATTTACTCTCATGTGACTTTGGGCAAGCCGAGGACTTTGTTGCAGGCCAGGGGTAATTTTGCCTGTCTTTAAGTTTATTATGAGGCCTTATCAGTTAACGAGTGTAAGGTGCTTTGAAGATGTCTTGTATGCATACCAGCCCAGCTGCTGGCTTTATTTTTCATTCCATCCAGGAAGAGCACATACCAACTGCTGCAACTTCCTTAGCCTGACAAAGGGGTTTTGAACCCAAAAGCTTGCCTAATAATTATTTTCCAACTATTTGGGTTGGTCTAATAAAAGATATCAGATTCACTCAAGGAACCTTGTCTGCCTTTGAAAATGGCTGGCATGCAAGAATCACAAAGGAATCATTATGCTATACTTCTCTTTCTTTTGGTCCATTATCATCAATTTATCATCCTGTTTATAGGCTGTATTACTTTTAGCCCTGCCAAAGCTATAAATTGCTGTAGGATCAACAAGTTAAACTGACTTTTTTGTTTTGAAGACCACGCATGCAAACTCACTGTCTTGGCACTGTCCCTTCCTCACATCTGCACAGCCCCACCAATAGGACAGATGTGCAGACAGAAGTAAGCATCCTTAAAAGGCAGTTACATAAATATAAGCCAGGCAGCCAGTGTTCGGCAGCATCTCTATTACCATGATGATGTGCGATGCAGAAAGCACACAGCTTGAGTCCCAGAACCCAGGCTGAGTTTATGGAGCTACGACTTAAGAGGGGGGAACTTCTTTCACTGTAGACTGAACAACTTAACCAGAAACTATCCATCAAGAGACAACAAATGTGGAACCCCACTGTGCAAATTTTACAGCTGTTTTGCAGAGGAGATGCACTCCTGGAGTTGCAATGATGTTATAAGCCTTTTTTCCCCCTTCTTAGCATTGATTTTTTAGGTTCTCCCTGCTACCACTTCCCTTCCCAGCGAGCAGTAGCCTCTTATACTCCAATGAAAACCTCCTCTCACAAAACCAACTTGGTTTCACATTGCTCTTTGGTAAGCTGCTTTTAAGGCACCAGCTTTTTAATCTGAAGAGGGAAGAATATTTGTATCTATTATCAATTTTTTTATTAATTCTGTAGTTTAATATGCAGTAGGCCCCGTAATCTGTGTTGTCTGAAAGGCAAAGGTAAAGGGCAAATAAAAGGAAGGCATCTTTCAAAAATGACAAACCAGCAGTTTTCCATTTGTCATATGCTGTAGGTAGAGCAAGAGTTTGCTGGTTGAGCATGGATAATTAAGGAGTAAATGAAGTACAGTGATCACAGGCATAAGCAGAAATTAGGTTCTACAAAGCATGCAGAGAGCAGGATAATTTTAGCTATAGTTGTTACAGTTTTAAAATAATTAAGTTTCACTGCTCTGGCTTCCTTTAAAATGTCTTACTCCAGCCCCTGAGTTTTGAGGCACACAAAGTAACCAGTCATTATGGAAAATCTGGGCAACAGAAAATATCTTGGAGTGAGAAATGAAATTGTCCCTGCGCAGAATGTTTTCCTCATCGTTTTCCATAAGGCGTCAGCAAATCTTTAAATAAGTCTCCTGCAGGAACAAAGAGCTGGCAGCATAATGCTTTATTCTGTGCTGAGACATTGTCTCTGCTCTGACGGATCTGGTACCTTGCCCTCATAAACAGAGCACCCTGCAGCCAGGAAAATAAAATACTGGGGAGTTGCTCCACAGCGTTAAACATTGTACAGCATGCTACCCCCTTCCTCAAATACTTGCCAACAGATGGGAATTTATTGCCCTGAGAGACCAATGAAGTGTAGGCATGTTTATCTGAAAGCCAATATTTGATAAGCATTTGACAACACAGTTAGCTTCATTAGGGAGCCAAAAAAACATTCGACAAGCTTCCATCTTCTAATTAACTATCCAAATGGTGCTACGTCAAACCGAAGCGTTCTGACTTTGATTGGCAATGACCTACACCCAAAAACATGCCTCAGACCCGCTCCACTGTCACACCATTTTGCCATCATCTCCCTGATAACAAATGACTTCACTGATTTCATACCACCGTGCGTCCGCACCAAATGGGTTGTGGCGAACACAGAACATAAGCACAGCCCCACACCCTCAGAGGGCACAGCTACCCATGCGTGTAAGCACGACGACGTTTCATGCGCACTAAGCTAATGCAAATTAAGTGATTTTTGGCAGGTATCTACACGTGCAGGGACTTGGCACTAAAGGTAGTCCCAAGTCCCTGCAGCCCGGCCATGTGCCCCTGTGGCCACTGGCAGCAGCTCCAGCCTCCGGTCACACGGTTGCCAGCACTTGACAGTCATGTTGCAGCCAGAGCCAGCTGCCACCGCCTGGCAGCCACCTGGTAAACTCTGATCCCTGCCCAGCCACTCGCCTGCCCAGAAGCCGTGTGCCCAGTGCATGTGGTAGCTCCCGCCTTGCCCACCCTGCCTCCCCATGCCAGGGCTGCTCCAGCCCCTGCTCCTGCCAGTGACGACCAGCACCCCATGCACCTGCTGGCCATGGGGCTGGCCCTACTGGGCCCAGCAGGCCCCAGGACAATTGTGCAGCCACCAGTGGGGGCCAGGGAAATGCCTGTGAGAGGCCCTGCCCAACCCCACCTCTTGCTCTCCCTACTCCAGCCCGCCTGCACTGCTGCCCACCCCTGCCCACCCCCAGCACCACTCTCAGGACATGCACACGGGTGAAACAAAAAACTTTATTATTCAAAACACCCACCCCCATCCCTCCCCCTCCCCCTTCAACAAACAGAACCACCTCCCCCTCAGCCAACAGGGCCCCTCCATCACCCTCCCCACCCACCAGCAATAAAAACTGGCTTACAAGTGGGAAACTATATACAAGGAGAAAACTATTTACAATATTTTGGGTCTTCAAGCCCAGAGTGGGGGCTGTGAGCTGGGGGCTAGGGGGCATGCCCCTAGGGTAGGTGCCCTCAGCCCCTGGATATCCCCTGAGGCTGGGCTCAGGCCAGCCACCTAGTGGCAGGGCAGACCTGGCACTAAAGTTAGTGCCAGGTTGCGTCTACACGTGCATTAATGCACATTGACTAATAACACCTAAATTTGATACCTACATTTGCAGAGATCAAATTTAGGTGTGATACACCTAAGTTAATGTGGATTAAGGGCGTGCGCATATAGACGTACGCCCGTAATGCGCGTTAACTTAGGCTAAGGCGCATTAATGTGACTTGTGTCGTTGCACCCAAAACGATGGAAAGCACTTAGAGTGCTCCCTAGCTAAAATCAAGGGAAAATCGAGGGGAAGTTTGCAGGAGCTTGTGAAATTACACAGCACTTCTTTTAGTCTGCATTTAATGGGCAGATCATGTGAACTTTCCCATAGTTTCCTATGAAAATATGGACAAACAGAGGCCTCTGCAGAGATCAGTTAATGAGCATTGCTCACCATAGAATATGGGCCAACAAACTGGTGTTACTACTCCGTGTTAGTCATCCACCTCTGTCATGTGACAGCAGAAGCCAAACAGACTAGTAATATTCAGTACACGTCCAAATGGAGCTCACTTGTGCTCGCCTGGCTGAGCTTGCATGTGCTATTACAGCCCTCGGTTCCAGTCCTCAACCCAAGCTGTCGCTGCTCATGCTCCAATCCCAGCCACCCCTGCTCCTAGCTCCAAGATGGTGGCCTTACCACAAGCAGTAAAACACATGCATGGGTCAATGATGACAGGCAGCTTAGATTCATAGACATAAGGGCTGGAAGGGACCTTGGAAGATCTTCGAGTCCAGCCCCCTGCCCCAGGGGAAGTCATAGGATCCCAGCAAGCTAAACATCCAAATGTCTCTTGAAGGTGTTTAAACTAGGTGCTTGAACCACCTCCGGCAGCAGTCTATTCAAGCCCCCAAGGTTTGGGACTGTGAAGAAGTTCTTCCTTATGTCCAGCCTGAAACGGTCTTGCAGGAGTTTACGACCATTCGATCTTGCCATCCCCTGGGGCGCTCTGGTGAACAATCGTTCCCCCAGGTCCTGGTGGTCACCCCTGGTAAACTTATACGTGGCCACCAGGTCACCCCTGAGCCTGCGCTTTTCCAGGCTGAAGAGCCCCATGGCTCTCAGCCGGTCGTTGTAAGGTCTGTTTCCCTGACCTCTGATCATGAGCGTGGCTCTCCTCTGGACTCTCTCAAGCTTCTCCACATCCTTTTTGAACTGTGGAGCCCAAATCTGGATGCAATACTCCAGCTGCGGCCTCATCAAGGCCGAGTACAAGGGGAGAATGACGTCCCGGGATTTGCTGTAGAAGCATCTATGGATGCAAGCCAGCATTTTGCTTGCTTTACTAGCTGCAGCATCACATTGCAGACTCATGTTCATCTTGTGGTCAATCATGACCCCCAAGTCCCTCTCGTCCATAGTGCTAGCCAGCACAGCACTGCCAAGCTTATGAGGATGGTGCAGGCTTTTCCTCCCAAGGTGGGGAACCTTGCGTTTTTCAGTGTTAGACACCAGCAGGTTGTCCTCCACCCATTTGCTGAGCCTGTCAAGGTCCTCAGGTGTGGATACTTTACCCCAGAGTTTGGTATCATCATTGAACTTGGCCAGGCCGCTCCTGACACCATATGATCTTTTAGTGCAAAGCTGTAGAAAAAAAAAAAAAATCCTTGGGTGCATGAATGGGAAAGCAGGAATAGGTAAATTATTTCACCTGTGTGCCTGGCACTGGTGAGCCCAATGCTGTGTCCATTTGTAGTGTCTGCAATTTAAAAAGGTTTTCGAAAAATTGGAGAGAGTGCAAGCAAATCATTCAGAGGCTGGAAGAACTGCCTTCCAGTAAGGAGCTTAAAGAGCTCCATTTGTTTAGTTTGTCAGACAGAAGTTTGAGAAGTGACTTGATTACAGACTGCAAATACCTTACCGGGTATTAAAGGGTTCTTTAATATAGCAAAGAACAAATGGCTGGAGGCTGAAGCCGGATGAATTCAAACTGAAAATAAGGCATGCCTTCCCAGCAGGGAGGGTGATTAACTGCTGGAACAAACTTTCATACACAAGATAATCGGAGGGGTTTAGTGGAATCAGCTAATTCTACAGAAGACTTCTGAAGCTAGACGCGTTTGTCCTTTCTGTTACACTGGTGTAAATCCTGGGGGACCCCACTGGAGATGGTGGAACGAGCCTGATGCAAAAGCAGCGTGAGAAGAAAATCCAGCTTCGGAGCTGCAAGGATCTAAGAGAGAAATCTCTTTGACAGTGGCGCATGACCTGTGATATCACCCTCCACGAGGGGCCATGAATACCCCGAGGCACACTCATTAACTAAGTGTATGCACCTAGCCGTGCTGGCCGTACTTAGGCGGGGTCATGTTTGCTTCTTTTTCAGGTAACTGATCTCACTCCTGTACAAGTCAAGCAAACATCCTGAAACAGGTACTCACACGTTGGCTGGAGCAGCTACGGGCTGATGTGATCAAATCAGCAAAGCTTGCCGCTGTCTCAAGGCTGTGGCTGTCCTTCCTAGATTGCAGTGGCAGGGCTGGGGAGGGTCACTGTGGGCAGCAGAGGGGCTGAATGGCCCTGGGGATACAGCACCGTTATCGGAGGCGGCACACGGCTCCGGTGCTTGGAGCAGGTGAGAAAGGGCACATCTTGACCACCCCAGCATAGCGCTAGGGAGCTGCGAGCTGAGACGGGCTACACTTGCTGGGCCCACACGGCTGCCCCAATGGGAAGTAGGTCCGCCAGCTTAGTGCAGGGCTGGGTGCGTTAATGAGACTGTGGTGCCGCAGTAGGCCAGCTGCACGGTGCCGCCTTTGGGTGGTTTTGCACACCCCATCTCAGTGCAAAATGCCCTCGCTCCCTACTGGTGCACCCGAGCCACTGAGGGTCAGTGAACCTGGATGGGGGTGTCTGCATTGCTCCCACTGCGCTTCCAGGAGTGCTGCCCTCCAGCCTGCTCTGCCCACTGCTCCCACTTCCGTTACACGTGCCAAACCTGGAAATGGGGCTGTAAAAAGGCTCTGAGAGCACCCCCTGCTGCTGCTTTCCAGATGCCTGCCTGCAGAGCCCTTGAGGGTGGCAGCAGGGCATCCCCTCCTGCCAGGGTCGCCCCCCATTGCCAGAGGGCACCTGTGGAGCAGGAGCAGGAGCGGGCAGACTCCCTGCAGAAGCAGCACAGATCAACTTTTGTCCTTCATCTGCCCTCCATCCTTCAGCAAGCCCCTTAGGTGCAATGTGCCTCAGTTTCCCCACCTACAGTTCCAGATTAACACCCTCATGTGAAGTGTGCTGAGATCCTCTGAGGTGAGGCACATTCAGCCCTTGCACCCAGCGCGCGCAGGTCAGGGAAGGTGATTTTCTCTGCTTTGGGCGGTTTTTTCCTGCATCTCCTGCCCCCTCTCTCCACTTGCACGATAATGAGAGATATTCCTTTCCAAGCAGGGTGGGAGGTAAATAACCTACCAGCGAGCTTACATGGAAACAAGCTGAGCTTGTATTTAGTCAGCATACAGTCAGACGAGGAAACCTTTCACAAAATGCAAACCGCGGGGCTTGGAAACACCGAGGAGGAGCAGCATGTCCATCCGAAAACTCAGGCAGGGACAGCTCCGTGGCGTGTTCAGAGTTCGTGGGAGCCAGGAAAAGAGCGGTGTTGCCCGGGTGCGGAGTGACTCGGGTGCCAGGTGCGTTGCACTGGGATCACATGAAAGGTGAGTGTTACTGGAGCGGCACCGCCCACTCGGCTGAGACGTGACGGACGTGTTTGCAGGGAGATTGCTTGAATTTTGCAGCGCACCACTGATTCACAGCGGGGACCTTCGAGCACTTTGGGTCCCCTCTTCCTTCCCTGCTGCTGAGCCTATAACCCACCAAAGTCACAATTTTTATAGCAGCTAGTCTGGCAGGATCTGTCCCATTTAGGCTTCACTTCATTTGCACTTTTCTTTTCTCCTCTGGTACGAAGCTTTGCTTTTATTTCTGCGCTAGCTAATTGTCCACTAGAAATGACAGGGAGGGAGCCCCGTGCCTCCTCTGTCCGGGCCCGCTCCCCTTTACCCCCTGCTGTGGGGGGTCCAGGCCCGCTCCTCACCCCCCGGCGTAGCAGGGTGGGGAGGGGAGGACTGGGCCCGGGGGTGGGGAGAAGCCGGCTCACCACGGGAAAGGGAGCAGAGGGCCCGGGCCGACCTGGCAGCGGTGGGGGAATGGGAGAAGTGGGCTCAGAGCCAATCAGAGTGCAAAGAAAGTGTTATGGACAGACAGACAGACAGACCTAGGCTTTTATACTATTTGAATGTTGAGGGCTGGTATCTGGGCACTAGCACTGATGGGTGTCACAGACCTAGCAGGGACCCCTCTTTTGTTCAGACCCGCATCAACACCACTTCTGTGCTCTGCCTCAATCCTCTGGACTGGATTAGATTGGATTTAACCTCTGGAGTTTGCACAGCTGTTCCTGATGGGGTCCTCAGGCACATTCCCAGGGCACGAAGCATCTGTCTAACACCCCACCCTGCCAGCTGGGACCTGTGGTCCATCTGCCCGTCCTCGCGACCTGGATGCTGATCTTAGACTCCCGCACACCTTAAGCACGCCCTCTTCCAGGGCTCCAGATGTGTGGGCATTCGAGGGCAACCCTCTAACCCTTCAGAGACGTGTACTACGTGTAGCACACACCCAGATGGGTTTGGCACAGGTGTTCTGCTCTATATTGCTCTATTTCTCATGCTGATGAATAACCTGCACTAAACAGTATTCCCTGGCACCCTTCCCTGCACTGGTTACCTCCCCATCCTACGCTGGAGTCAGATTGTCTAGTCTGATCCAAGATCCTTCTTCTGCCGTGGCTTGCTTTGAAACCATAGCATCTCTTCAGCTCAGTTGGCTGCCGATCTTGGTTTCACAGCTTAACCAAGCCATTGCCCACCGCTGCAAAAATGTGCTCCTTTCTTCCCTGCCCTGCCCCAGGCTTCCCCCATTCCTTCGGTGAGTCCTTTCTTTGTCACCTCAGTCCTTTTATCCTGCTGGGAGAGTTTCCACTGTTCAGACTTCCTCCCTGGATCACCTTGCCTTACCCCATGTCTGGTTGGAGCATGGTCCTCAAGTTCAACGGTCCTGCTTGTATCCGATCTGAAAGAGTCATCCCACAGTCTTTGTCATCAAGGGTGCATACAGGCAAGCATGAACACTACCACAATTTCATAACTCCTTCTTACCCAGAAATCACAAATTATACGTGCATGGATACTCTGAATCATCATCATCATCATCGTCATCGTCATCATCATCATCATCATTACTGTGCATTAGAAGAAGAAATTAGGCTGGGATTTGCAGAGAGGGTTAGGAGAATTAGGTGCCCAACCCATTGAACCCAATGGCAGTTAGGCATTGCAGTCTGTTATATTGCTTCTGAATATCTCAGCCTGGGACGCTGATTGCAGGGGAGGATGAGTCACCCTGACCACAAGATAAAGAGGCCATAACCTTTTCTATGTGTCGTGCTGGAAGGAAGTGAATTTGAGATGCTACTAAAGCAAGGGTGGCCAGCCTGCGATACACCGGCAGCCTGTGCGTGGTATGCAGCAAAGTGAAGAAGGGAAAGGGAGCAGAAAGTGGAGCAGCAAGTCAGACAGGGAGAAGCAAGCAGAGCAACAGATTAGTCACATCAATATGAAGCTTTGCTTTTCTTCCATTAGTTGCCTGCCGGAGCAGGCCAAGAAGTGTTTTTTTAGCGGAGCTGTGAAATGACATGGGGAAAATGAAATGGTTGTTCCAGACAGGAAGACTTGCAGAGAAGATGCCTCTTGTATCAGCAGCAATGAGGTTGTGTAGAGGGACAGAAAGAAAGCAAAGACTAGGGGAAAGGGGAGCAGAAGACAGTGGGCTCCCTGTCTCCCCTGAGGTTAGTTTTCAGATTGGAATAAGTTGTCAAGGAAAAGCTTCAAAATGGGCTTTGGAATGAGTGGGGCGGTCGCAGTATTCTCTAACATGCTCCCCTGGATGCATGAGGAGCTATCTATCCCTGACTTACTAGTCTTCCCTGCCATGCTGCCTTTCCAGAAAGAGTATATGCAAGTCTCTTGACCCTCTGGACCTGGATGCGTAAAGGTACACATCTGTTTAGATTTCCAGATGCCCGCATTTATGTGTTGTAAGGTGAACAGTTTCTCAGATTAAACTGATTTTATTAGCAATGCTGCTGTTAGCACATTCAAGGAAACTATGGCACGAAGGCAGGACTGCTACATCTGCAGCATTGGACTCCAGGAGACCGTGAAAGCTTTGCGATCGGGAGCTTTAGTTTCTTTTATGTCACAGCAGCTCAGTGCCTACTGCATGTGCAATGCTTGCATGTTCAGTGGATGGCAACCCGGATTTCCTCTCTCCTCGAGGATTGCCCAAACCACTCAGACAGCCCAGATCTACTAAAGCAAAATGAGGGAACTGGATTCAGGTCCTACTCAACCGACAAGCAATTAGCTGAAAGCAAACACAACCGCTCCCTCTGCAGGGTTCAGTCCGGTTGGTTTGCTCTGAAATCACCTACCAGATTTTGAGGGCTGGAGCCTGAGGGCAAATTAACTGGAGGATTGCCTAGGCGGCGGATGCTGACAAGATTTAGATGTGGACTCGGTACCTGGTTCGTTAGTGTTAGTATAAACTGGGTGGTTTGGGGCATGCTAAAGAAGCAAATCTCTGAGCATCCAGAAGGCAGCTTTGCTGGTGAAAACAAAGGTCGTGGCTCCCCCACCTCTCTTTTGACCTTGGGACTGCTGCCATAATCACTCATCGCTCGGGCATTACACAGGCAAAGTGCACAGCTCGGGAAGTATACTGCAATTCGAGTGACTGGATCTTAAAATGTGGACGGAGCTCGGGCTAGTACCTCCCAAGTTTGTTTTTGTTCGGGTTTTTTTTGTCCTCATTTCCCAATCTGACCCCTGCTTTCAGCAACTTAATGCTGCAGCATAGCTGAACACCCAGGTGTTAAACAGGATTGCACCTGCCAAATGCTACTTCAGCTCAAGTAAATGTAAGGCCTACCACCTGCCTTCCACTGATGTAATGTCCCTTGGCTGCAGAACAGAGAAGAAAATCTGGTCCGTTGTTAGGAATGAATCTGGGGGCGTTTTTTATGTAAGTAAGTAAATCTTTGCTGTCTGGATTCTCACTGTGAAAGACCTGCTTAGCGTTGAGTCTGAAAGTCACTCACCTTTACATAAAGCACTGCCTTTGACACCGCTTCCCATCAGCAAGCTTGCCCCAAATAGCTGCAGCCAGCCACCTGGCAACACCGTTAGACCATGGGCATCCCCCCCACTCCCTGCCTTTGACAGTGTGGTCTTGGCAAGGTATCTTTGTCCAGACCGTCTGTCTTGGGACACCCATCCTGCAAAAAAGGGATGGAAGCCACCAACACGTCTTACACAGACACGCGAGCAGCATTCAGACGGGGAGACCTTTCTGGCGCTCATCTGTATTTCATCACCAGCCTCATTAGCAATCTATTTTTCACCCACCTGAAAATTAGTCATTAGTATGCAAGCCTACAAACACGTAGGCTGAAATAAAGTAGAGCACCCATGAATATGGAGGACCAGATGCTTCAGGGAATTACCATGCGGATCCTCAGCATGCACAAAACCACAAAACTGTTGCTTGAGATGATTATGCCATTTTGTAGAAACAAAACCTGAAGCTAATAGGGCAGAATAGCAGTATTCAAATCCCTCAGAAACGCAAGCTATCACGGATGACAATGGCTAGAGCCACTTTGCAATGTAAATACTTGCCGGGAGGAAGATGCAAAACGGGGTTCCAGGTCCCTTATTTTTCATTCAAAATCCTAGATAGGATCACCGCAGTCCAAGGGTAGCAATTAGCATTCCTTTAAAGTGGAACTGAGGGGTAGGTGGAGTAATGTTTGATCTGAGATGTATGCCATGCCAGTGGCTGTTTGCACTAGCTATCATCTGGAAACGAGCTCTTGCCTAGGGCAGACTTTCTCACAGGATAGTTCTTGGCAGTAAATTTAAATTAAAGCTGGTTTCCATCTCCCCACGCAGGGTTTCACCAAACCAACCAAAGTGCCAGATGAGACTGAAATAACTCCTCCCCACGCTAGTGTGCAGCTTTGTCTTCCACTAAGACAACCGGCAATGTCCCAGCCTGCAATGAATACCCCTGGCCCAGATGGGTGGCGGTGCACTCAGTGCAAGTCACAGTAGGCATTGCTGTTAGCACCGTCCCCTCTGCCGCCGGGGGACCTGCCCGACCAATCTGATACAGTTGAGAGAGTATGGGTCTGTGGAAGATGAACAGGACTCTGCAGACCTACAATTCGAAATCCTGGCCCTGCTGCAGCCAGTGACAAAACTCCCATTGACTTAAACAGGACCAAGATTTCACCCGCAGAAGTTAATAAATCAGGAGGTTTCTTCTTATATAAGTCTTACTTGTTGCTGTGCAATGGAAGTGTGTGCTGAGGATGTAGCTCCCTATTAGCTTCTGTAAGGGGAGTTTGAAACCCTAGAGGAAGGATATCATTTTCTGTTGGCTCCTACGGGACTATGCAAACTTCTTGACAAAGTATGTCCTGCAGGCTCTCGCTCCTGGCTCTCCTACCATAGGAGCTGGGCCTTGCAACCGCAGCTTTCACCGTTGGATATACGGGGCCTGGCTCCTGGTCTGATGGGGCTCAGGCCCAGATTCCTGACACGTGTTGTGGGATGATTGCAGACCGTGTCTTGGATTCACCCCTTGAACTCTAGCTGGATGAGACAAACATTCAGAGTCCCACCCTGCTTAGGCATGCAAAAGATTTCAGGGAAATCTGATTTGATAACATGCTAAACACTTCTTTCCCATGGCTTATCTGCCACACGTTGCTCTTCCATGGCTTCCAGGGGAAGGTTGGCTGATAAGTGCGGTGCCAATTTACTCATCTTTCAGTGGCACCCATTAAGGGTCAAGTGTGTCAGCATTAATAATCTAATCCTATCTACAGACCAGTGCAATGCAGCGAGGGCAATCTGCCTAAATGCGTATTGATATGGTTTTGAGCTTCCTAATGACAGGACACCTCCATAATTGAAAATAATCTCTTTGCAGCCTGTTGGAAAACAAGTTGCCAGTGGTTTTCTGGGATGGCATGAGGGAAAGGGAGCTTGTGCATGTGCTTGGCTTACCAAAAGAAAGCGGTATCCGTTACATGAGCAAGGCTGCTGCGCATCACTGGATAAACTGAGTCTTGGGAAGTCCGTCGGATGCAGCCCCAGAGGTACACCAAGAACATTTAGGCAGGACAGCTCGTGCGGTTCCTCTATTTATGCCCAGTGCAGTGGGCACCAGAGGTGCTGTGTTCAAGAAGGGACATCTTATCCATGCAGGAGTTGCCACGGATGATCACTGTGTGGCAGCCAGAGCTGTCAGGGGTTGGTGGGACCATCGCCCCCTACTCCTGACTACCCACTCATGCACATAGCTTAGCATCCTCTGTTTGCCCATGCCTCTGGGCAAAATGCTGGAAAAGGCCACTTCATCAAAACCACAGCTAGGCCCAGGAAAGGGCTGGCTTCAAGGAATTTTTTTTTAAAAAACGCTTTGAAAAAGAAAAAAGAAAAAAATTCTGCAACTCAATGAAGCATTTCAGCATCTCCTAAATGAAACAGCCTGTTTCTACAGCTTGGAACAACTTTCTGGTTAGAAGTTGAAGCCAATGACAGCCAACCCCCCACCCAAAAAACAAGTAGGGGTCACAGTAAAATAATTCTGAATTCACGCAGTGTTTGAATTGAGCCAACGAGCATGTTGTTAGTGGAAATTGTGACTTTCCCTCCTGATTCAGGGCATCTTGAACAGTTTCACACGGTGGGAAAACCATTGCCTCCCCTGTTCTAGGTGCTGCGCAGCCTGGCTCAACGTCTCTGCTCTCACAGGAGAGCTTTTGGGAGCTGCGTATGAGCTGAAAGCAGCTCTCGCCGCCCAGGGGCTCAGGGGTTGCAGGACTGCATGGGCCTTTTGGACTCCTCTTGCTGCCTCCGCTTCTCTTCCTAAGGAACGGGGCAGGCAGGACCCTGAGCAAGGCCCTGCATAACCAGCCCTGGCTGGGAGGACAGGCTTTCTGGGCATAGGGGAGGAGGTTTTTCTGGAGTGAACAGGGAGCGGAGATTTGATGGGGGAGAGGGGGAAGACTTTGAATGCAATGGGCTTTTGTTGGCCTTTCTGAACAGTAAGGTGTGGGCTGGAGGGAATTTAAGGGAGAGCGCCGAATCTGGAAGGGGTGAGAGAGGGACACGGGGAATAGGAGTAAGACGAGTGGGTCACAGCGAGCAGGTTGAGGAAGCCTGGAAAAGATCTGTGTGGGAAGGGACGAGAACTCGCAAATGGGAAAACATCAAACCGAATCACTATGGGGTCCATGTCCCCTCCCTCTGCGGTAACGCAGCATCCCGAGTCAGCATGCAGAAAGGGTCGGGGGGCTAAAGGGGGGGAAGATTGCACCCATCTTTTCCACTCCCCTCTCCCCAAACCTGTCACCCTCCCCTGCCTCAGCGCTTATAGTCGCTCAGGTTGAACCCACCAGATGGAGGAGGGATCGGAGGAGAAGGGGATCAGGGGAGTACAGCCCTGACACCTGCTGCCTCCCACACCCGCTCTCGAACAAGCAGGAAAACAGCACGTCCAATTCTTCAAATAGATCCACCTTGCATCTGTGTTTTCAGGATGAAGCCATGGGTCCCACCCCGCATGGGTGTCTTTTTAATTTTTTTTGAGTGTTTTTTGGCAAATAGTAAAGTGTGCCTGAAAAACCAAAATCCACCAAGAGGCACAAAGGAATGGGACTCAAAAACAATTGCTTTTCGTTGACCTTCTTCAGGCCAGTCCTGTGGGATCCGTGAATCCTTTGGCTCTCTGCGTCTTGCATTTCTGATCAATAAAGAGAGCTGTGTCCTCGCAGCGAGGAATACAAAACCTGAAAGACAGCAGCAGCTGTGACATTGCCATCCACCGGTATTTTTTTTTAATACAGTACAATTAAACAATCAGTCTAGCAAGTGAATCTTGTGACTTGCCTTCACCCACTCACACTTACTAGATCTAACAAAGGATATAATAATGTTCATTGTGCTATGACAAAAATAACATGGGGGGGTGGGGCGGGAAGCGAGCTTTCCCTTTTGCTGATTCAGCGTAAGGCAGATTTTTGTAGATAAGGGCAAATCCCATTACAGGACACTTCAGATTTTGACAATGCCACGGCAGCTCTCAAGAAAGGCTTGCACGTGGATCTTTTCCTACCGGGTCTACTGGCAAACGTCCTAGTGTCGGGGCGGCAGATCAAGCAGCTATCTGTGCTGAACAAAACGAGCGGTAGCAAAATGTTTGTGGCAATGTTTTCTCTAGGCAGGTAGTGGCTGGTTTGTCTGAGCCGACAGGACTCTAGACCCAGCGTTGTCTCCGTATATGATGCTATGAAACAATTTGGGCATATGAGGCAATGTCGTCTGCTGGTTAGAGCACGGGCCGTTGAGTCACAACGGGGGTTGCTAAGAAAACGAGGTCACAAATGACTGGGCTGGTAGTGGGAAATTAGAGTCCGCTCACGTTATAGAGGAGTTACTATGTCATAGGAGAAGAGCATTTTTAGAGGAGGGGAAAATATGCCGGTCAGTGGTTGGGACATTGGACCTGGGGGACCAGGCAGATGAGACAATAACCACCCCCATCCCAAACACAAGCACATGTCCCATCTCAAACAAACACAAGGGGAACGGGGTTTCACAGTTGTTTTTAAAAAGGCTATGCCTGTGAAAAAGGGCCAGAGAAGCTCAGAGAAGAAAAGCAGGAGAGGGAAACCAAGGCAATAGTTATAAAAAGCCCTGGCAAGTGTGAAGGGGCATGGAGCTATGAGCAACGATGCTTTCTCCCTCTTTGAGTCCTGCTCTGTTCAAGGAAAGAGACCTTTGCCCATTCTTTAGAAACAGGATTGCATCAGAGAAACGCGTGACTCTATAAGCAGTTGCTCCTAAACAAATGACCCTCAGACTCCTGTATTTGGCTAACCGCTGGAGTAAAAAAAAAAGGATATCAATACTAAGAATGACTTGAATGAATGGAGAGTCGAGACCTAAATGTTTGGAGGTGAAAGCTTGTTCAATCCAGAAGGGCACCACAGATTAAGGCCCTTGCTGGGAGAAGAAGAAAATAAATATGGGTCAGGAGTGAGATCGAGATTCCTATATATAGGGGAAGGACTCTCATGCCTTCCTACTTCTGTATACTTATGGTTGCCTAATGCTGACTATTGTACCCAGACCTGTTTTGTACAAGTTTTCACACTTTGGGTGAGAAATATAGAATTCATGTTGTATAGTTTCTAGTAAGCAGAAAGATTGGAGTAAATCAGGAGCGCTTTATTCCAAGATGCTGCAAAATCTCATGTAATGAGTACAAAGTGACTTGACATGCTTTTACTACCAGCAGTTCCTAGTGACAGCATTTTTTAAGACAAGCCTTTCCTATATCTCATTTTGATGGGAGTGGGTTTAACGCTCTGCATCAGATCAGTCATGCTGGTGTTCATTCATAGGAGTGTAGGTAGGTAAAGCCCAGGACCCAGTGACCGTGGCCATTCAGCACCCAGAAGTATTTTTCAGTGTGGTACAGGACAGGGCATTGCCTGAATCCCGGCTCTGCCATCTCACAATCCTCCTTTTTGTTCTCTGCCTCTTTGTTGCATCTGCTGCTGCTGCTGTACTTGGCACACTACAGAGGTGGCTGTGTTTCTGCACCGTATGAGGTGATTCCAGAGTATGAGCAATATTTGGTAAGGTTTTAACTATCATGTCTCATTATTATTAGAAATGTTAGTTTTCATTACAGGCAGATCAAGGCAAACATTTGAAAAAAATGAAAAAATAGGAGGGTGGATATATACAAATATGTACTGTTTCCTTCTCCTCATTAGGGACCACCTGCCTCTGTTTAGTTCTTGTTCTTTTCCTCATTTAAATTAGAGCCCATTTGTTTGATTTTGAATAGCCACAAACCTTTGTTTAGCCGAGGGGAAAATGTACAGGGCTCAAACTCCGTGAGATGGTGTTTGCCCAGCTTTTGCCAAACGCTAAGATTTTCCAGGAGTTAGGGAAAATCTTGCAGTGCTGAATATAGAGAGTCCCTCCCCAAGTTTATTTATCTATTGCAAGCGATAATGAGAATTTAATCAATAACTGACTTCCAGTTGGCTATCCCCAGATATCCTGGGCTAGCACTGATCTTTGTCCAGGCGCATGACTGGTGAGCCTTCGAAGGACGTGAATTGAAGCAGATCAAAGTGGAATATTTAACTCAGGCTGCCTAGCAATAGCACCAGCAATAATCTGGCTTGCAGTGAATAGTGAGGTGGAAGCATAGCTGAGAAGATATGCAAGGAGATCTACAGCACAATGAGCCACTCCCTGCTTTTGAGAAGCTCTGATCTGTTTTTAGCCGTATTTCTTTCACGGGTTTGTGACTGCTTTCAGAAGCAATGTCTGTGTCCTAGCAAGCATGGGCTTAATTTTGGGTCAGCATTTCCCTGATCTTTGCAGAAGAGATTACTATAAATGTGGCTACTTGGGAAACAGAAGGGGCAGATCGCTAGTGAAACTATCATAGGAGGGAGCCATAGCTTGCTCCCTTTCACGCCTATACAAACTTACCCTTTTTTTCGTTGCTGCATTAACTCTTAGGCAGAGGGTAGGGCAGCACCTTCTAGGTCCAGGACAAAACCCCAAATCTAAAGCGCCCCAAGCCCTAAGGTAGGGGTGTCAAACATACAACCTGCAGGCCACATTTGGCTCGTGGGGCTGTTCCGGACATTGAAAGGTGTGACCCGCTGCAGAATTTGGGGTCCTTGGACTATGGACCAATGGGACTATGGGACTATGGGCCTTGGACCATGTCCAGTGGACATGGCCATTGATGGCAGCCCCCCAGACCTGTTCTACTGCCCACACACAGCTCTGTGCCGCCTCATGCCTCTGTGTGGGAAGGAACGAGAACTCACAAATGGGAAAAAATCATACCAAATCACTATGGGGCCCATATTCCCCCTGCTGCCTCAATGCATCCCTGTTTTGCTATCCAAAAGGGACTCTGCAGTGCCATCTATCTGGCCTGGATCTACTGCAGTCAGTGCTGGCCCAGCAGATCCGGCCTGGGAGGAGCCCCTGTGATCCGGATCCGGGTGAGTCGGACACCTCTCTCCGGGGGAATTTGTAACAACAGCTCAATATTGCTAATTGAGGTATTACCCCCCATTTCACTCCAATCAACAGGGGGATGTCTGCACAGGCATTGGCAGGGATCCATAGGGTGTAGCAAAGAGCGAACCCAATAACGTCGCCTGACAGGTATTTTTTTAAACGGTATTGTCTTGTGTTGTTGCATGCCACCTACACGTGTGACTGCAAATGGATGCCTGCATGGCCTTCGTCCAGGTCTCGTGTTTGTTTACAGTGCTAAATCAAGCGCTCTGGCCCAGCTCCCTTCCATGCGAGCGTTTGCATGGTATGCTCACTCCCGTGTACTACTCTTCTCCCCCGTCGCTGCACGCCCGGTAGCGACTCGGACTGTTTGCACTTGGCATTCTGGGTGGTAGGCTCCACTCGGCTCGGCGGACAGAGTACTACTCCGGGACTTGGACACTGACCTTGAGCAAATGACTTTATCTTGTGCCTTTCTTTCTACTTCCTTCCTTGGCCTGGTCTTTGAAATATGAGCATCCAGCTGCAAAGACTTTGTCTCCGTTTGTGCCGTATCTAACCTAACAGGGCCCTTATCTCAGGTGTGGCTTCCCGGCACTACCATAATAAACACAACTGATACCCACTAAAGAGAAGGTTTGACTGTGGCCTCATAAACACTAGAGATGGCGAAGACATTATACGCTGGACCTTTCCTCACACCAACAAATGTACCTGCCCGCCATATGGAAGCGATTATTTGATTTCTTCATCTTCCCCTGAAAGCACCTGGCAGAAGAGTACTTGAGGGATCGGTTCTGCATATTGCACCCTTTCTTAGTGACACAACATGCCCCGGACTTGAGGAAGCCCATGTCAGTGATTGGAGCAGGGTATGGTATTTCCTCACCATCACACTTGAAATGGGGGAACAGCCTTCTTTGGTTTGCAAGGTTGGTGTAGAAGCTGAGCCATAGAGCAAAGGCTTGAGAATAGTTTGGGTGACCGACTTAAGTGGCTCAGCTGGGGAGAGAGCCCACTAGTCTGTAGCCTATAAATGAGCTTAAGTGTTCCTTACAACTGCCTTAAATTAACTCTGCCCAGCCTGTAGTAATACATATGATTAAAAGCACTGGGCTGAGTCTTGCTCACCACGCTAGAATACCTTTACCTTCGAGGCAATCGCTCAGGTGATTAAGATGTCCTCCCCAGGCATTAGGGGTCAATGCCCACCCTCTTTCCAAAGTCTTGGTACACTTGCTTTTTTCTCCTCCGCTTCCGACCAAATAATTGCTGCTTCACTTGCTACCTTGAGATCATATGCGGTAAATCCGCACGATGATCCTGGAGATTATGGAGCATTAGCAGAGTAGAGTCGCGCTCCATTACCTTGTTTACACTGCGGGCACATGGCACATTTACAGTCGGCGAACACCAAGTCCACCTGAGCTGGGATTCGCCGTGCTGGGGAAGCAGGACGGCACACCTTCTGGTAGCGCTTGCTAGGCGGCTCTGACAGTCTCCCCACAGATAAGTACAGGAATGCGCTTCAGGAATGTAAACAGTCCCAAAAGGTGCTGTGATCCCATTTTTCAGCAGACAGAAAGCTTTGCACATATAAAAGAAAAAAAAAGTGCACGCCTCTAAGTAGCAACAATACCCCTGCCAAAAAAACCCCAGCAACTTCATACTGCTTTGGGGTGGGGTGGAGGGTCATTCACCGGTCAAGTAAGGAGGCTCTCATTCATAATACAGGATTAGAAGCTGACCTGGGTTTAATTACAGTGCATGGAAATAGTATCTAAAGTGTATTCAAAGAGGTGAATTTGATTAAATAAATCTTTCAGGATCTGAGAACAACCTGACCTCAATCAAAAATAAAGGAGTAAGCATTTGCTGAAGTTTGGGGTCATCTTAATCTGCCTGCCCTGCACCAACTTCTGTTATTTCTACGCAGTACACAGCCTCTCCAGGAAAGCTCTGAAAGGCCCCCATCATTTCCTGTCACACACGGCCCTTGCCTCCTTTCTGGTGACTGCAGTCTTACCAACTTCCTTGTATGCAGTCAAAACAGAGCTGCAAAGACAGTGGTGTAGCATGACGTGCCCCTTGTTTTAAAGGGCTAAATCCAAGAAAGGATTTAAGACGGCTTTAGGTGCCTAAGTATAAAACTGCAATCTCCATCCCCACTAAACCAACTCAGCCCCTGCCGGCTGGACGTGAAAGCTTCCCAGGCACCCCGTGTTCTGCTCCTGAGTATGCCCAGGGCTAGCCCAACCTGAGCACCTTGCTCCTACCTAATCCACATCAGGATCCAGCTGTTAGGTGGAGTGTTACTCGAGTCATCTAAAAGGTTCAGTCCAGTTTGTGCTTGAACACGAGGGGCTCAAGTGAAGGGCCTCAAACCTCGTGGTATACCTCGTACGTGGCTCTGAGAGCCCTGAGCAAGCTTAAGCCCTTCATAGGGATTTGGTGATGCTCTGCCTTTTTCCTAAATCCTGGTAGAAATATGGCCACTGAACTGTCCAGACTGGGTCATGCGCAGAAGCCAAACTGCAGACACTTAGAGAGGTTTATAGTCAAACAGAGAGGCGTCTTGTGAGTTTAAGCATCTTCGGGGTGTGGGACAGCTGAGCCGGGTGTCCTAGGTTGTAGTTTTGGCATTAGGAGACTCAATTGTATGGAAGTCCTACTTTAGGTGCCTACATCATTGACTGGAGCAAGTCTTAAATACTTGCTGAAATCAAGGAAATGATTCAGTGGAAGTTTATTTCAGCAGAGGCTGGATTGGACCCTGTGAGGTGGGCAATGCAAGACTTGGAAGATTTGCATGAGAGAGGGTCTGGATCAAATCCAAACCTCCTCACATTTCCAAGGTGTGTGTTTGGAGCTAGGATTTCATCTCTGTTTGCAACATCAATGAGAGAGAATAATTATTTAGGGCCCATTATTTACATTTAGATCTAGCGTTTCAAATTGCAGAGGTGTGTATTTGGGTCTGGGGTTTCATTTCTGTTCAAAACATCAAGGAGGGAGAATAGTTATCTACAGTTCATTATCCAGGGATCCAGCATTTCAACACAGATCCCTCTCATTTTAATCAGGCAACTTTGATTCATCTTGTATTTTAAGCTTGCTCGTTTCCCCACAGCCTAGAACAAGCCTCTGTAACACACTTCACATGAAGCAAATTAGATAATGAAACAACATGCATTTAAAAATGTAAGATCAAAACTACTGCCCAATCAGATCTTGCTTGCAGCAAAACCTGTTTTCACGCTGTTCCAAAACCCTGCTAACCACAATTGCTTATTAACCATTCTTTCTTTTTGGCTTCTTGTATTTGTTCTTCTTGTTAAAGCCATTAAGTTGAGAAGCTATTTATTTACAATTTACAAGCTAAGCTCGTGAGTTTTTCATGTGACAACATCTTGTTCTCTTTCTGTCCAGATTTCCTGGAAAGACATCGCTACTGACAGATGTAAAGAATTACTATTCTTAACTTACATTTAGGCCAGGTGCGGATGTTACACTTTTACCAGTCCAAGTGATCAGAAACTGGTCTATACCACTAACAGAGTGTGTGTGTGTGTGTGCACGCACGCGCGCACCCACCAAAGGGCGAATGTGCATTCTGTTTGCTAGAGGTGTAAACTACACCGCTTACAGGAAACCCCATAACTTAGACTGATTCTGCCGCAGGCTTTTTAAACGAATGCATGTAGCCGTTAAAAATAACTCACTTTTTAAAACCGACTTTGTTCATTTTAATACAAGAAAAACTACTGGTTTATTTCTAAACCAGGAAGAATTGGGACACAACTTTCCTCTTGAACGCACACGGGATGAGTACAGGCAGAGCACCGGGTGAAACTTCACTGCCATGCTTTCCAGAGCAGAGTCATTATCTGGAAAGAAAATCGCTTGTGTTCCCAGACGGTCATTCTGCCATATGTAAGAGGTAAGCAGTTTTATGGATGATGTTTTTTTATTGGACTACTGCATGGTTGGGATAGACTTAGACAAGCTTCCACATGTAATGCATTCTTCTTCAGGGTTCATTCTGCTAAAGTTATATCCGAACATCTGTACAAGTCCCTGTTGGAGCATTATTGTCCCTTATATTGTTCCCCAGACGGAGGAGGAAACTGAACCAAGGGCTTCCCCTTCCTTGCCCTAATCACTAACGCAGTCTATAAAAGAGGCCTACCACCAGCAGTGGTTTAATAGGAGGCAACAACAAACTCTGCATTTTGACAGGAGTCCAATCCTGTCAATGCGTGTTAGGTCTATTCCAAAAATACCTACCACACTGAATCCCTCAGGGGACTTAGGCAGAGGAACATCTAGTTCCTGGATCCTGATCAGGCTTATGCATGAAATAAGTGCCAACCTGCTCAACCTTGACAAACCCGAGGGCTTCGCGGGCTGGTTCAGGGTAGAACTTGGAGGCACTCGGGGAATTGTGAAGGTCAAAAACCACAGCCCCCCTGGATGGAGGTGATTCCAGTTGAACGAGGTGGCAACTGAGGGGGCAACCTTCAGGGTACTAACTTCGGATTCAGCCACCTACCATATGCCTTTAGGTCCTTATTTACCATGGATTTAATCCATTGTCTCTCCCTGCCATGGTCTCCACCTGTTAAACAAGCATAATAGTGCAAGCCGCTTGTGAGCATGGCCATAATGCGCTGGTTCCTTGTAGAGACGCTTCCAGGAGAGGATATGTCCAGCATATAATGTTCCCACCAGAGTACAGGCAAAACTCATCAGGCTCTGGCAAACCCAGGCAGTTTCAGCCTTCTGCCAGTGGTGATATGAGCACAAACAAGGAGCTACCATTTTCACTTTTAAAAATGTCTGTTTCTATATAAACCATGTGCAGCCTCAGAGCCATAGGAGTTTCATCGTCTTTATTCATCCTCTGTCTTGCAGCAGGTTGGCATCCTAGTCATGAGCTAGGGCCTCATTGTGCTAGCCACTATATTCAAGGCATAATACAAAGATGGTCCCTTAGCCTCAAAGGGTTAAGAGAAGGGGTGAGCAAAATATGGCCCATGGGCCATATCCGGCCTGCCAATTGATTCTACCTGGCCCGCAGGCAGGCAGCACGGGCATTGGCTCTGGCCTCTGCAGACGCTGCAGGAGATGCTGTGCAGAAGTTGCCTTTTCTGCCCTCCTGGCACTGTGCAGCAGACCCTGGGTGAGCTGCGTTTGGGCCCCAGCACTCCTGTTTGGACTGGGCCGGTGGTGGCCCACCTGCCTGCAGCTCAGAGATGGCGGGATCCACCCCTGGTGCTAGGACCGTGCGGTGGGAGCTCTACACCTGGAGATGACAGAGCTCCCCTGGTGAAGTCCCAATCCCAGCCTCAGTCCTAGCCCCAGCCCAGCCCCACCTTGTTTGACATGTTCTGTTCGACTCCATTTAAATTCATAGCAAGACTCACAGAGGGGAGCTATCTAATGTATTAATGATCCCCAAACTTTGCACCTTTGGACAGCAATTCCAGGTAATTTTGTGCTGGCAACATCACACCCTGATATTCCCGTCCACCACAGTAGAAACTTTTTAATTTCCCGGGGCCATGAGTGACAACAGAGGATCTTGCAGGCCACATGAATAGAATATGGCCTCTAGATGTAGTTGGGAACCAGTACATGATGGTGTTTCGGGTTTTTTTCACAACTAAGCACCTCGACATAGCTGTGCCAGCAATGCCAGGGGATAAAGCTCTGACCATTCAGTGGTAAAACTCACCTATTGATTCTGTTAGGAGCAGGATCAAGCCCTTTTGTTTTTAAACAGCATTTTGCTGAGCACGTATTAGTTGCAGTTAGTCATTAAATAGATTCACCTGACAATCATTCTACTACACAGAGTTCGTGCTTTGTGCTGTTCTGGAAAGGGATGTCTGTTTTTAACTCGGCAGTCTGTGCCATCTGCAATAAAAGTCTGCCCTTCAGCATGGTTGTGTAAGAATCATTTAGAGCAGTTATTGACATTTTTAAACCTTAGACATGTCTTTAATTTGCGGGCCATAAACATAACAAAACAAATTCTGGTGCCAAAACTCAGTTATTTACTTCCCAAGGCTAATCACAGACATTCAGAAAGCCCAAGGCAGAATTGATCCAATCTGCATGGGTGTCTCGAAGCGGCATAGATTTGATGGTGAGTGAATGAAACTTGTGTCCGCTCTTTGGTTGGGGGAGGCAGGTAGATGCCTGCAGTGGCCAAGGCCAGAAGGCAGGGGGCGCTCCCGCAGGCCTCCCAACCTGCTGGACATTGCAGAGGGCAGCTGAACTCTGGCCATCCCTGACTGTCTGCCCAGTACATGCCCCCAGCGCCCTGCTGTCAGCTGGAGGGAGGGGGAGAAAAGTCTGTCCCTATCCCAGAGTCTGTCCCTATCCCCACTGCAGTGTGGGGGGCTTTTCCCCGACTGCTGTGCCTGCCTGGCTGGGCTGGGCAGCCGGCTGGACTACACAGCAGGGCAGGTGCAGCAATAGAAGAAAAGCCCCTGCCATGCAGGCCGCTCAGCTGGGCAGACCCCAGCTCAGGGAGGGCAGCGGGTTGGGACAGGAGGCTCCATTCCTCCGCTGGCCTGCCCAGCTGGCATGTGCAAGCAGGACACAGAGCTGGGGAGCAGGGGCTTTGCTGCCTCATCCCTGTGAAGCTGGAACAGAAGAGTGCAGGCAGAGGCTAGCCCGCCCGTTCTGCGAGGGAGGGTTGGCGGGGGCTGCTGGGACTTAACATGAGATGGGAGGGGATTTGGGACAGATGTCTGGTAGATCCGTCTTCTCTAAATTGATCAACTCCAATACTGCATACATCCAGATCTATCTTAAATGAGGTCCCATCATCTTTAAAGCTGTCCATGTGCACTGAGCTTCTGTTCTTTTACAGGTTTAGACCAGTTTCTAATCACTTATACCAATTTACGTGTAATTTCTGTACCTAACCCAAATCTTTCTCTCCATAGACACGTGTGTTAAAGCATTTGATTGTGAAATGAACTTTTATAACAAAATTGCATCAGTATCCTCTTTCTTCATAACGTGATCTCTGATTGTAACAGTACTGCCCTCCCACTGATTTCCTGACACTGATCATTCAAGGCCCAAATTATTCCAATGACTATAACATGGGTAGGCAAGCTACAGCCCACAGATCCTTTGGATCTGACCCACAGACATGGATTTCAGTTGCATTTAGTGGCAGTGAGCTTTGACTGTGGACAGTGTTTGCATGCTGCTGTGGGGATGGGCATTAGCTGGAAGCGCTCTGTGCCACCACAGAGACACGAGGCAGCCGCGGCAGGGTCCTTCTGCCTGCCCATCTCCAACCTGGGATGGGTCAACTTTCCTACCCCTAGCCTGTGTGTGTTATTCTCAGGACAACATTTGTGACCCATGTTGGTGTTTACATCCACAAAATGACCGAGGAAGGTTAAGCTTTGAGTAACTGCCAGTTTGGCAGATAAGGCCAAAATGTATATGTTCAACACCCCTGCTCAGCTGGCACCTAACCCATGTGGCTCTTGAAGTTGGTAGTTGTTTCCCTAAATATTTTGCTGCTGCAGATGGACTATTTAGTGCAGTAAGGTCCTTTTGTGGATCTCGCTCTGAGCGTCAGGGCTCCTGGATTTTACTTCCAGTTCTTCTCCTAACTCGTCGTGGCCTTAGGCAAGCCACTAACTTCCCCGTGGCTCAGTTTACATAGCAGTTAATGAATACAATAATTACCTACATCCCAAGTGTGTCGCTTGACTCAGTGTTTGGTAGGACACAGTTGGCACCTTCAGATAAAAGGTGACAGTCAATTCTAATTAATACCTGCCAAATAAAAACATACTAGCATGTGGTTAGAGTCTCTTGAGTGCAAAGGCCTTGAATAAAAATCAGTGAAGTCTCCAGTGAAGTCAGCCATCAATTGAGCAGTGCAGTGCATCACCCTCACACTGCCAGATCCGCTCACAGACTGCTCTCTCCCACCACGGACTGCCTTGTACTTTCAGCATGTAAGCATCACCACGTACACCCCCAAACACTGTAAAATCATATCTGCAACCTTGACTCCAGCCGGAGTCAGGTAAGTCCATTCCTAGCTGCTGCTGCAGGCTGCTACTTGCATGGTTGCATTAATTTTAATGGAGCAATGTTGTTTTACACCAGTTGAGGATAATGCCTGTGCTCCCTAGGAGTCAAATACATCCTTGTATAGACAGTTGTCCAGTGCCTGTGCACGTACATCTCAGAATAGGTCTCGCTTAGGCCATGGGTTTTATGCATAAAATGTGAATTTTACCTTATAGATACGCACAGGAGAATAAAATTGTTTTTGAAATGAAAAAGTGCTACATAATCATTAAAGTTATGCAGTTGAAGAGCTAAAATTTGAGGTACTTTAATGAGAGGAGCCAGCTTCAGCAGCAAGTTTTATCGTCACCATTAGTAGTGACGTGGCCGTGAACAGTCAAACCTTGCAAAGCTCGCGTTGCACCAGAAATCCAGTCCTTGCTCACCCAGAGCAGTCAGCACCCAACCTGAAAGTATATCAGGATAATAGGACTTTTGATGTTATGCAAAGAAAAAGTAACAGGCTTTTCTTCTGTCATAAAAAAATAATAATACCACAGATTGCCAGCAAAAATAGCTGAAAGCCTGCAGGAAAGCATATAATAAAAATAAGCCTCTCACATTCTTTCTAGCCTGGCTAGATGCTATTCTTTTCTTAGTCTTCATTATAAACAACTGTAAGGGAGGCAAAATCCAAAAGAAACAAAAGGATATTCGTCACGTCACAGAAGCAGTAGACTGGAGTGAGCGCTCCCAAGTCTATGGAGGGCTAAAAGGGAGATGATCTTCTAGTCAGTGCTAGACGTTGCCTCCTTTACAGAATAGGAGCTTTGCTACTGCCGCCTGATAAACCATAGTCCACATTTTAACATTAAACAAGCCTAGCATCCTAGGCGAGGATACTGTTTTCCTCATGGGCTGATCGGTTAGCCAGTTTTCAGGGTTTTGCAGTTGAACGGAAGCAGAGATTTCTTGTTTATTTGCATAGAAACCAAGCCCCATTTCCCCCACGATGAGCAAACAACAGGCCGTTTCCTTACTCCAAAATTCCTCCGTCTCGGCTCAAACCTTGAATCTCTCTCTGCCTCCTCTCTGTGTCCCACGCTCAGCTGGGAAACCAAAACCCAGTTTCTTAACCCATGCACTTTCTATCAAACCCCACTGCCTTAGATCTGCTGAGGCCTCTCCAGATGGCAGCTTTCCTTGCTTCTTGCTGTCTTGCCGTATAACACAGTTTTATTGCACCTTCTATTAAGCTATCCTAGCCGCTGCTGCCCGTAACAAGGTCCACGCTTGTCTTTGGATCAAAACCTCAGTTGATAGCAATGGCAAGCACCATCCAGGGTCGCAGAACTGAGCGCCGTCCACCTGCAAAAAATAAGTCCACGGTGGGCAGCCACATTCAGAATAGTGAAATAGAAGTGTCTCCACTTTTATTTCAAAAGAAGCCACGTTCCTACACAACTAGAGCACCTCAGTGGTCCCAAGCAGCTGTGTCATGTGGCCCCATATATCCCTGGCCAGTTTGTAAACCCTGATCTTTGCAGCGGGTAAGGATCCTAACGCTACAGAGTACCCAGGTTCTGTATTTGCCACTCCCTCGTGCTGTGTATGCATTGCGTTTGCTTGGGTATACTAACAGCCAGCCAGCGTAGTGCATACACTTCAGCAGGATGATGGACCCAATGCTTGCTTTTTTCTGTAATTTTGCAGGTCAATCTAGAATCCATGAGGCTGAAGAGCTTACAGCACTAGTGAGAGCCAGAGCGAGCGAGCAGATGCTGGGCCCTGAGATTAAATATGTATTTGATAAAGCTTAGGTTGAGGTTTGGCAGAGAGGTGATTGTGCACCCATATGTTTCCTGCCCCTTCACTGCAGTGATGATGCAAACCTCACCACCATTTGTCTGTCTCGCTTGCCTTAGCACCCTTTTTATTGAGCAGGGAATATCATTTCTATCCCTTTACAACAGGTTTTGTCCTTTAACTTTCCAAGTCTTTCCTTTAAGAGCTGAGACAAATGCTTGTAGTGCTCCACATGCCGTTAAAGCACCCTAGGAAGTGAAAAGATAGAGCGTACACAGCAATGACAGGCTACAAATCAGCCTGGACCACCCCAGAATTGACTGTAAGTGAAAGAGGAACAAGCTGGATGCTGCTCGATGACACAGTTCCTTTTCTGAGCTGCGTGTAGTATTCTGCTGAAGATGCAGGTGATGTGGTTTTGCAACAGCCGAGAGTTTGAGAGCTGTTATTACTTGGTGCCTGATTACCTGTGCTTTACTTACAGTTTTGGTTTCCTTGTTGCCTTGTTTTAGAAGCCCTAAAGGACAAGAATCTGGCAGCACATACCCAGTTCACATCAGTAGCTTCCACCAAAGTCTCAGCATTTTGGTAACACTATTGGTACTCATTAATGGTGACAGCGTACTTTATGGGCGCTTGTACATGTGACGGGGGTTTAATCCCCAGGATTTTAATTTATGCCTTCTAAATTGAAACAGTGGGATTTTCATTGAAAGAAAAGAGTGTGTAGGTCAAAGAAGCTATTCACTATCTTTGAGATATTTATCATGTAAGTCTAACATCTCTTTTATTTCTAATCCCAGGTCTCTGTGTTCTACATTTAACTATGCTGAAGACCCTTAGCAGCAAATGTAATAATCCCTACCCATCTCTTGAGTCCCATTGTTCTTTATCATTTCCTCTTTTCATCAAATCAGTCTCCTTATTAGCTTAACTCTGGCAATGTTGTTTT
>JAGPOW010000261.1:11636235-11654089 GCA_030014935.1 Caiman crocodilus
TATCTGCAAACTGGGGATACCTCTTGGTTTATAAATATTCTGGTCTTGGACAGATATATCATAGCCTTCAAACAACTGATCATAAATGGTATGCATTTCCTTTTTTAAAAATATACTTTATAGAGACTTCTTTTCAGGTTTCTGAATTGAAAACAAAGAAAATTTGCCATTTGAAAACAGAAAATCATTACCAAACGTGAGACATTTTTCAGTTTTCATGAATGAGAGACATGTGGGTTTTCAGTTTTCTTGTTAATGCATTTAAAATGTTAAATAAAGTTTAAAAAATCCATTTGAGAAAAAAGGCTATTTAGTATTAGGGCTTTGGTGGGAAAAGGCCCATCACCTTTAATAATAATGCTTAGGTATACATGTGCTCCATTTAGGGATCCCTTTGGGGATCGCATGGAAGAAATCTAGTCAGTGCTGGAGCAGAGGGACTGAAAGGGATGAAGTAATAGGATCTGGTCGGCTTTTTTTTTTTTTTGGCGCTAATAAATGGAATAGACAATAAAGGTTTCCCTGGAGCTGCAGGTTTGGCAGAAACACCTGAACAGGCCTTGCTAGTGCTCGAAGCACTGGGAATATGTGACACTGTACATGCAGGCAGCCAAAGAATTTGTTGTAACACAAGACACTGCAAGCAAACAAGGGAAGCTGGTTGGAGGACATTTTTCAGCATTTCCCCTGAGAGATTGTTAGGACTTGTGAGTCACCTGGATGAAAACGCTTTAGAGCAAAATGCGTTTGCTGGCAAAAGAATAATGGGCATTGCAGCGTGAGCTTAGAAAGTTACAGATGCATCCATCACAGCTCTCTCCTGTCGCTAATGGCTTGGGTTTGTTATCATTCTTTATTAAACTCAGTATGTTTCCAAAATGAAATGGGGCAAGGCCTCTTTTTTTTTTTTTCTATGTAAACTATTATGAAAACATGCTAAAAAGACAAAATCTCTATTTTGTTTCAATGAAAATGTTTGGTCTGCTGAATAAGGTTGGTAGAAGGCAGGCTTTTTTTCCCCCCAAATGCAATCATCAAAGTAGGTATTTGAGATAAGAAGCTAAGTCAGTAGTGTTCAAATTTTTATTAACTGAGCAGTTAATAAATATCTACATGGCAAACAGCAAAGTTTGAGGAAAAGACTGCCATGCATGCAATAACCTAAACAAATAATAAAACAAATGATAAGGCTGATAAGATGCATTGAAATAAATTGATGGGTGCCTTATGTTTCCAATGCATGAATGGGCTTCTGTGGTCAGCCGCCAGCCCCGAAGTGGCAATGCTTCTCAAACTGAATGCTAATAGCCAGAGGCAGGACTGGTTTCAATGACTATTATTAAGATTGCCTGAAACTTCCCATTAAATGTCATTATTTACTTGCTTATAATATTGCCAGACTCTGAACCAGCTTGTCTGAAATATTCCACAGCCTAGCCTGACTTTTTTTAACTTTCAACCAACATAATTGACCATTTCTGAAAATGAAGCTAGAAAGTGAGTTGTTTTTCTGCTTTAAATTCTGAAGAAGAATTTGGATGAAGTTGTTCATCCACAGACTTTGGGAAAGAGAATAAAAGCCTGGTAGGGACCTTGGCCATCGCTGTGAAAACCCACCAGATTTTGGACAAGTTATAAGCCTTCAATTTGCTGCGCAGTGGAAAACAAGACATCCAAAGAAAGGGATAGGAAGATGACGAGGGGGTTATGGAGCAAGAAGGAGGACAAGTTGTGTAATAACACAGGGACCCTGAAGCAGCAGCAGCTCTGCAAACGCCTGCTACCGGCAGAGTCTTTGTTACACTTGTTGAGGCCCTGGCCAGTCTGCAGCACAGGTGCCTCTTTCCTACCACCTGCACGTGGGATGACTTGCATTAACTAACCTATTCATGTCCCTACGGACCGGGACCCCAGGCCATTTCCCCCGTTCCTCAGGCTAAAATAGGCTCTTTCACCTGGCGTCCCACCCTGGAAGTGAAGGGACAGCCCCCCTCCTCGTACGCTATGGCACAGGCAGTAGAGGGAAGGATTCCCTTTGTAGGACCGCTGCATCACCATTGTGCCTCCAGCATTACAGAAGTAGATGATATAGAGTGAATGCTTGTGAAGTACTCAGAGGCCAAAGACAGATGTTACACTTACAGGGCTGTACATGCTCTTGTAGCTCTACAGAAGTCAAGGAGACAGCTGTGCGTGCCCCGTGTGGCACTACACAATGGCAAAAGCACTACAGAAACGTCCATGGCCAAAACGAGAACTTCTCTGCAGCACCTGATTTTCGAGCAGCACATCTAACAAAAGTCAAGTGCATTGCAGCCCTATATGGGGTCTCTCGCTCCCCCAGCACCTCACACTGCTCTGCTCTCTCCATCCCCCAGACACTCCCAGGAGGAAGACTAGGGTGGACTTTCACTGAGCATAACCTTGGCAGCTCCCTGCTCTCCTACTTGCTCACTCCTCCCTAGGAGGAGCCTGGTCCTGGTCCCAGGCTCAACCGTGTCCCAGGGGGCTGCAGCCCTGCTCAGGGATAGGCTCCTCTCCCCCAGGGTGGCTGGGAGCAGGGCTATTGCCTCCAGCCATGGCGGGGTTATGCATTTGTATCTGCACCTTGCCCAGCTACATTTTTGCTGCGTTTCAAAATGCAGCAGTACTCATGACCAGACACTACAGCGATGAGCACCATAAAAAAGCTAGAACTTAGTCTTATGGGGCTGAGACCTGTGTGGCATATTGGCATTTGAAACAGCTTCCAGTGCTGTTTTATTAGTCAGCAGAGTAATGGTTTCATGAGCAAAGCACACTCCTGGAGTAGTCTCAGCTCCACAATAGATAACTTTTATGGCCCAGAACAAGCCAGGTGTTTTAAAAAAACCCAAAAAAACTTTCTTCACAGGGAAGTTGTGAGGCTACACATCTGTGAGATGTTCAGCTGCTACAGTGAGAAACCCCAGTGAAGGCTCAGAAGAAACATACTGCCATAGCTTTGCTGCTTTGAATAGCTGCCTGACCCCAAGGCCCTCACACAAGTGATTTCACTGGCAATTTTATACTTGTCAGGATTTTAACCGTCGAGCTTCGGATATTTCTGGGGAGCTAGGCAGCTCACACGGACCTACCGTCACTCCAAGATCCTACTTCTGTTACAAAGGAAGTCAGAGCACCGAACTGTTCTTGTGGGGATGTGGAGTGACCTGTAGAAATCCTCACTTGTTCTGGAAGGATGAAATATGCCACAGTACAGAAGTCCTGTACCTCTGAACAGTATCCCTATTTAGACGCTATGCCGCGAGTTAGTGGTGGAAAGGGACCTTGCCAAAGTCTTCTTCACTGGAGTGCATTAGCCACTACATCCACCCAAGCCAGCCCAAGCTACTGTCTGCACGAGTTGTCGCTGGAGCCAGAATAAGAGGACCGCCTGATGGAAAACTCAGTGCTTGCTATGAAAGTGTCATTAGTAACTCTATAGTATGAGATCCTCAGTTAATCCTGGGATTAAATCCCTTTCTTAGAGCTTAATTAGTTAGGATTCATTATTCCTTGCGCATCCTTTCCACGTGTATATCACCATTTATACAGTCTGGATAGCTGGAAATACATGCATGTTACTGAGGTATAAGAACAATTTACAGATATCTCAAATGGGTCACAATTAAGGTCATTTGTGAAAAGTGACTGTTTTTTACCTATTTATATTGTTAACTAAATGTGCCATTTGCAAAACAGTAGGGCCTTTGTATCGGTCACCTGAATGCATCACTCCAGCTAGTCTATAACCTCATTTTTTTTTTTACTAATAATCCCTCTCTCTGTTATGAATTCAGTTAAAGGCGATGAACAAATGTAATTCTATGATAATAAAATTGTTTTTATGTATATGTAGCTAATAACAATGGGTCATTTCAAAGCTCCTAGTGTTTGAAAAAGTAATCCTGAAATGCAGCATCTTATCTCATTCCTAACATCACACGGGGCCTTCTCTGAAATGCACCATAACATGTGGTTTTGATTTTGCAGTACTGATTGTCTGCGCATAACCATCTCCTCTGCCTTGTGTGAATTCCCCTTAACACAGATTCCCCGGAGGCTCGTGTACCTGAAGCTTGGACTCATCACAAGACACAGCCGTATCCTACAAATCCTGCCTGCTTGTATCAGCTTGATAGGGAAGAGGAGGTGCAGAGAGGGAAAGTGTTGGAGCAAGGCCAGGCGGGGCATGCACAGACTGCCCTTACAGATGCAGAGGAGCACGTCCCAGGTTATGAAATCCCCATCCCATTTTAGAATAGGGCTTCCCTCCTCTGCTGCCCTCCGTTCATCCTTCCCAGTTGTTTTCATTCCTGGTTGCTGTGTCTGCATTTCCTTGACAGAAAGAAGCACTGAGTCACTGCTGCAGCTATGTGAAGTTTTTTGGGTTTTTTGGTTGTTGTTTTTTGTGGCTATGACTGTGGTGTGTGATCTTCTGCACGTCCCCTGGCACTTAGCAAACTTTCTTCTAAACCAAAACTCACGTGTCTAATCACTTCCACTCTAAGCTTCGGAGATTGCATAAGAGACAATATAATAGCTGGTTTCTTCCAGGCTAACTGCTCAGTAAACTGGGGAAAAGTCCAGCCAGAAAAAAGTACAGAGAAGCTCCACTCTTTCATCCAGCTCTGCTGAGGTTCAGATCCACGCACAAACCTGTGCTGAGCAAGGCAGAGGTAGGAGTCAGGAGACCCTACGAAGGGAAGCTTCACTCTATAGACAACTCCTCCAACCTGCCCAACAGTTTGCAGGGATTAGTGCCAGGAGGGTAGATGGGGCAGAGAGGAGGATTTGTCTCCTTGTGTAGAACAGGGTTAGGATTGTTGTAATTAATATGTTCAGCAAATTGTATCTTGCTAATTTGAAAATGCTCTGTTTGCTGGTAACAGATGGATTTTCATCTTGTGCTTCCAATTAGATTGTGAACTCATCTGGGCACAGCTGATCTCTTCCGTATGCGTTTGTACCAGCCAGCCGTAACAGGACCTTGATCCTGACTGGAGCGTATTGCAATGCAAACTGTAAATACTGGTGCAGTAAAAGCAAATCATTGTAGGAAATCTAGGGTGGAAGAGGTGATGTGTGGCTTGTGTTCAGGGTCAAGGGGGAAAAAGCTGACATTAATTTAGTCATCCACCCTGGGAACCATTGTACAGACAATGGGAGGACTAGATGAATACTACTCATCCTCTGTCCCATCTTTTTTCTGGACTTTTGTCTTTTGGCATGTCATGTGTCTCACTTGCACTCTATCCCACTGGGTTCAATGGGAGCTTTGCCTTCAGAAGGCACTTATTATTCTTGCAGGTCCCACCCAAAGTCTCATCAAAGGCAATGGGCCCATTTCTGAGGGCCTGAATCTAAGGATCTCTTCCCAGAAGCCCCTTCTAGCCCCGAACCAGGTCCCCTTTGATCTAAAGCTGAACAGTAAAATGAGCAGGAGGCACACACAGAGGGTGAGGACACTTTGATCTGCTCAAGGATGCTTAGAGCATTCCACCAATGAATAGGCGAAAGTAGGGTGTGGGCATTAGGAAAGATTCCTTAGGGCATATTCGGTAACTTATCTCCTATGCCTGAAATAAAGGTTTTCCATAACACCTGACAGATCATGTGCTACTCAGTCATGCTGTCTTCCAAGAAGTGCCTTTCAACCAGTGTTTAAGGGGGAGGAAACTACAACACCACTATGCGATGAGAACATTAATGCTTTGAGCAATGTTTGATAAATACAGTGCTCCATGGACCTGCCATTTTAGTTGTGCTAGACCCTCCTTTTTCTAAAGTGCATTGGTTTTAAAATTGCATTGATAATTTATTGGTTCCCCTATGAGAAATTTTTTTTTTTTTGATTTTAGGACAGGTGCTCGCTCACCAGAGCAGATTCAATGACTTTAGGACTGGACCCTTGAAGGGTTGGGAAAGATGGGGAGGGGAGAGTTGAATATGTATGTTGTTTAGTCTTCATCCTATGAGGTAGTAAAATACCCTTGGAAATCAGTGGGTGGTAAGGATGCTCAGCATGAGGTCTTTGTTAGGGCAAGTGAACCAGTAGGTAGAAAGGTGGAAGAAACCAGCTATATGTCTCGGTTGGGCCACCACTACTTTGTAGCAGGATATTCTTGTACTCTCCTTAATTCCTTCTGCTTCAGAGAGGCATTTGCTGGGTTGGAGCCACTTCCTTTCAAGGCAGAGGGTACTAGACGAAGGTCTTGCAGCAATCAATGCTAGAAACGGCCGAAAAGCTTAAAAAAGGATAGCCAAGGATAATTGGTTGGGAAGACTGTATCAAAACTGCATCATGCATTATTCATGTGGTATCTGCCCACACAAATAGGAATAGTGAGTATCCAAAGCAACCCCAGTGCTTAAAGATATTCAATTCCCCAGATAGCTTTGTGGAATACATTCTTTTCTCTGAATAGGAAGAAATGCAAAGATCAGGACTGGTTCACAAGTGATTTTCTGGCAGATAAAGTTGAGACAGACCCGTGAAGGAAAGACCCTTGGACTACTGGGCCTTTTGCTGGTTCTCTCCACTAACCCGAATTCAGCCTTAAACGTACGACTCCCTCCGCTTGAGACCAGAGTCCTCGTGACATGGTGATAAGGAGGTTCGTTCACCATAACTTTAAGAGGAGCTCTTAAACAGGTGACATTGAGAGGTCTGGGTGATGCGCAGGGATCCTGGTTTTCTCTGATAAAAAAATCCTCAATTTTTGCATTGAAAAAGTAACCCCAAATCCATATTTTCCTGTGATTAAAATTAAGCACCTCTCTCTCTCTCTCTCTCTCTCTCCATATATATATTAGGGGTCTGGGTGAAAACCAGGATCCCTGCACATCACCCAGACCCCTCAACGTCACCTGTTTAAGAGCTCCTATATATATATATATAGTGGTGCTTCATTTTAATCATGGGAAAATGTGGATTTGGATTTACTTTTTGAATCTGAAAATTGGGGATTTTTTTAATCAGAGAAAACCAAGGTCCCTGGTGATATGGCAGGTGGTGTGAATGCCCCCTGGCTGGAAGCGGAGACAATAGTCACCCACATCTGGATGTCACATCTCAGAGCCCACCCTGAGTAGCCCCGTTCTGCTATTCTGGCACAGGTGCCTGTTACTGAACGGATGTCAGGTTGTAAACCCTCCTAAGAAGCTTCATTTTCCAGTCACCAGAATTATGTATGGCAGATAAGGATAGTATTGCTATAGAAGCAGCCTAAGAAAATGGTCTTGCAGCTCAGCAAATTGAGGTCACTACCGCAGGTGCCCCCATCTGTTTTCTCAAAAAAACTGGATGGCTTGATTAGAGCCCACCTACGGCATTGTAATTTATATTACAAGCACGGAAAGAAAGCAGGGAAATTCTTTTGTCATGCAATTTCTCAACCAGACAACGAACCAGTGCATGTTGCATCATCATCAGACAGTTAATGGGCTCTTGTGCATTGTGGCAAATTATTGTAATCCTTATAATTATTTATATCTGTTTATCTTCCAGGCCAACTGCCTCGTCCTGTTTCTCAGTGCTGTCTTCCTGCTCTGTTACTGTCTTGTGCAGACTGTAAGCTCCTTGGGGTAGGGAGTGCGCGTGCTGTGCCTTGTGCAGCACTGGCACTGGCATCTGGCACTTATAAGGCACATGTGTGTTAAAGAACGCTGCCAACGTCAGCCACTGGAAACAAGAGGAAAAAACCCCATTGAATAAATACTAAGAATGAGGAATCATAGATTTTTCTCTTCCCCGTCTCCCAGCAGCTAATATCGCAGTTTATTAGGACTAAATTCACCTTAAAGTTTTCTAAGAGACATTGGTGATGAATTTAGGCTTCAGCCTGTAGGATAATATTGCCCAGGATATTAGCTGATGTAAATCAGCATGCAGCACCAGCTGAGAATCTGTCCTATATATTTAGCTATGGTATATTTGAATTCAGCAATTAAACCTTGGAAACACGGCCTAAATAAAAATGTGATCTGGATAAAGTCCTCAGTGTTAAGGCTAAGTGTAGTTGTAGCAAAAGAGCTGATACACATTTGTATTTAATAAACCATTTTATGACAAAATGGAACTGTACAAAACAAGACTGCTTTAAACAATGGAAACCAGAGGTTTTTGTCCCCGGGCACTCTTAAACCAGCCCCGTACTTCCTATTTTACTTCCATATGCTACTCAAGAACGTGGATGCATGTCCATTACTACTGCAGCATGACAGCTCGTTGTGATTTTAAATCCTGAATAGATGACTGGTTTGGCCATGTTCCACTGTGTTTGCAACAATTTAAAAACAGTATGCATTTTGGCACACAGCCTTGGTTGCAGATATCTTAAACCTCATCCACTGTGTTTTATGCGCTAAGGGAACGGCAGTTTTAAGGGCTAAGTGACACAGTATAGTCCCTTAGGTAAATAAACCATAAAACTGGGAATCAGGGAAACTGTGACATGACCTGAGACCCAAACTTCAAGGCAATCAGCAGTGATAAAAATAGCATCTGCCTGGAGTCTTGCAGGAGCGGTGGTACTCCACAAGCACAGCTATATGGGCCTCGTCTACACGTTCATTAATGCACTGTAGTTACTGCGCATTTATCTTAGGACTTCCTTAATGAAGTACTAATCGAATGTGCACTAACTATGTTTACTGCACTGTAGTCCCATCGCATGGGGTTTTTTGTGCTAGGCTATTGCGCAGTAACTAATAACACTGCACAGTAGATTAACACAGGTTTTGACCGGTTTGCTACTGTGCAGCAACCAGCACGTGCAGATGGGCCCAGGGACTGTGAGGAGCAGCATTGCTGTGAGGGGGAGGGAAGAAGCAGCAGACTGAGGAGGCAGAGAGCCACAAAAGAGGAGCCTGGAGCAGTGGAGATGGAGTTTGGACAGCCGCTCCCCACCCCGGGGCAGTGGCGGGAGAGAAATCCTTTCGAGGTGCCAAACCTGCAGAGTGTTCAGATCTGTATTTTGGCTTGGAAAAGCTCTTAAAATCTTTGGGAGCAGGGCATTTCACCTTTAACCCTTAGAAAACAGGTGCAAACCCCCCCCCCAAAACACCCCCTTCTCTACCCCCAGAAATAACCATTTGTAAAGAATTGCATATTTTCAGGATCTTAACCGTGATTCTTGAAAGCAAAGCCTGGGGTTGGTGTAACAGGTTGGGGTCCCAGCGCTGGTGGTGATGCCTCCTGGTGGCTCTGTGCCCGTGGCTTGCTCCACCCCTAGGGCTCTCCCCCTCTCTCTCCTGCCACGCTTTGATTGATTATCAGTATGGACTGTCGCTCAGCCCCAGTTGTACTGGCCCCCAGACCCCTGGCTGCACCTCTATACTCCCAGGCCCCTGGCTGGGCCTCTGCAATCAACTGTGCCCAGCAGGGCACTCAAAGCTTTATGGGATAATTGCATGGCATCAAACTGTCCCTTTATCATGCCCCATGCCTCACAGGTGTTATCAGTACATTGTCCCTCTGTTGGGGGCCTCAGCCTCTGCCCCTCTAATTTAGCTAGACCTACTAGCCTACGTCCAGTAAGAAGAGCCTGGCTGCAAGGAACTAGCTGCCTTTGTCCCTTTTCAGAACCGAGCCCTTGGCTCCTATATGCCAGGTCCCCTGCTCTCTCTGTGGCTGTGCCCCTCACAGTAAGCTTTCAAGCCCTGAACCTGCCCCTGGTAGGGCTCAGGGCAGTCAAATGCCCCCCTGGAGACTAGATAGGATGGGGAAATGGGCAGAGAGCAACAGGATGAAATCCAATAAGGACAAGTGCAAGGTGCTGCATCAGGGAGAAAGAACTGCCGTCATACCTGTAGGCTGGGGGGTGATCGTCTCAGCTCCACAGAGGCAGAAAGAGGTCTCGGAGCCACTGTTGACTCCAGGATGAACATAAGTCATCGATGTCGTGAAGTAGTCGGCAAAGCCAATTGCATCTTGTGGTGCATCTGTAGGTGCTTCACAAACAGGTCCAGGGAGGTGATTCTCCCTCTCTGTGCAGCAGTGGTCAGGCTGCAGCTGGAGTACTGTGTCCAGCTCTGGATGCTGCAGTTCAAGCGGGATGCAGGGAATCTGGAGAGGGTCCAAAGAGCCACTCGTCTGATTCAAGGCGTGCAGGGAAGGCCCTCCAAGGAAAGGCTAAGGGACCTTAACCTTTTCAGCCTTTCCAAGAGAAGACTGAGAGGGGACCTTGTAGCAGTGTACAAATCCATAAGGGGAGAGCAGCATGAAGCAGGTGATGATCTGTTTACCAGGGCCCCCCCGGAACCAGAAAGAGCAATGGCCGTAAGCTACTGGAGAGAAGGTTTATACTGGACATTAGGAAAAAGTTTTTCACGGTCAGGGTTGCCAGGGTCTGGAATGGGCTTCCAAGGGAGGTGGTGCTCGCCCCATCCTTGGGGGTCTTCGAGAGGGGACTGGACAGGCACCTGGCTAGGATCACATGGTCCCAGGTTTGGTGACCCTTTTCTTGCCTGTCAGGGGCAGGGGGGACTAGATGACCCACTGTGGACCCTTCCAACCTTAAAATCTATGAACCTATGAGACCTTCACCTGCCCTATAGCCTCATCCACAAACCACCAGTAAACACAACATAAATACAAGCCTCTGGCTATAACATAAATACCAACGTAGTGGTAGTATTTGGTACCAACATGTAGCAGCCTTCGATTCAAAGATTGTAAGGGGCTGAGAGAGACCTTGGAAGATCATCGTGTCTAGCCCCCTGCACCAAGCAGAAAGAACAACTGGGCTCAGGCAACCGTCCCAGTGACCGCCCAGTGTCCTCTTGAAGATTTCCAGGGTAGGCGATTGCACCACTTCTGGAGGGAGCTTATTGCACAATCTGGACACCCTGACTGTGAAGAAGTTTTTCCTAATGTTGAGCTTGAAGCAGTCTTCTAGGAGTTTGTGGTCATTACTTCTGGTTTTATGCAAGGGTGCCCTGGTGAACAGCTGTTCACCGAGCCCTAGATGTACTCCTCGGACAGCACTAAGCTGCTACTAAGTTCCCTCTCAGCCTTCTCTTTCTCAGGCTGAAGAGTCCCAGGTCCCTTAGCCTTTCCTCACATGGCTTGCTGTGCATGTCTCTGAAACACACAGTTAACTCTTCCCTGGACTCTCTCGAGCTTTGTCATGTCCTTCCACCCCTACAAGAGTATAACCCCTTACTGACCCGGCAGCCCAGACTCCCCAGGGCAGGAGCTCCTTCCCCAGTAGCAGCCAGGGGGAGACTTCCCTGCTAGTCCCAGCCCGGAGTTTATATGCAGCCCGGGCCCTGCCTACATCCAGGCATCTGACCTCCTTCAGGTGCTGGCTAATTAGCCCATTAGCCAGTTGCCCTGGCTACCAGCAGCTGCGGCACCCTGCCTGTCTGCAGCGCTCCCTGGCTGGGCTGCTTTCCTGCTAAGTAGCAGAGAGCCCTGGGCTATCCCTTATAGCTGGCAACCAACAAAACCAGGCTCTGCCCTTCCCAGTTTATCCAGTCTGAGGGTAGCAACGTGCTTTATTTTCTTCAATTTGACCTTGGATTTAAGGTTGCCCAGGGTGCTTTAAAACCCTTTTTGGTATGTCTCACAGGGTATGCTGTCCCTTTAAAGTAAAAAAGTTAAGTCTCAGTTGCCAGCAAGAACTGAAAGAGAGGAAGTGGTTGCAGATGAGCAGTTTACAGTCGAGGAGAGAACCCAGGCAGCTGGCTGTCCAGGGGCCCGGCTGGCAGCCTTAAAATATTCCTCCTCTCCATCTAAAGGGATCCTGGGAAGGAGCACAGCTCCATGGCTACCCTGGGCACGATGGAAGCAGCCTCCTTCACAGAGCAGGACAGGCTGTTGACGGGGACGGAAGACAGCGCGTCCTGCAGAGAAGGAAACTGTTCCCTGTCGGTGGTGTGGATCTTGCCTGCCAGATCTCTGGGGAGAGGCTGGGTTCTTTGCAAAAATGTCTGCGGGAAAGAAACTCCCTACAAAGGGGATGTTTTGCTTGTTTTGAACTTTAAGACACGGTCTGTTTGAGAGTCTTTTCAGGCTTCCGCGGAGAGCTTGGTGCTCTGGATAACAGCCTAGGACAGGGCTGCATTTGCTTTTCAAAAAAGCATAGGGGTTTGACTTCTGTGAAGGTTATTGGCCTGCCACACAGCCCTCTGGCATGGAATGAGCATAGATTTTATTCCCTGTATCTAGGGTGGTAGGGCTGAGTACAGAATTACACCAAAGATTTTTCTCCTTAGTGCACTGAACTCCTAGTCTGCAGCGGGTTTGTCCTGGCATTTCCCAGCCTGAAGTCCTGCTCTTAAAAACTAGTTCAGTTAAGCCTTTATGTATGAGAATGGTCTGGGTCCTTCGTTACCCGCTTTCATTAAACCCCCTCCTTTTGTCAGCAGGAGGTCAGCTGAGTTTGATGTCTCAACTAGCTCAGTCTGATTTTTAACGTATCTAACAAAGTGAGCTTTCAGCTAATCTGTGGCAGCAGGTGTTCTCCGTCATAGATTCACAGAGTGTAAGGCCGGAAGGGACCTTGGAATATCATCGGGTCCAGCCGCCTGCTATCATCTTTCCATGGGTTCTGCCTCTCCTCTCTACCTACTCTACTTGTTTCCTAGTGTTGTTACTAGGCCTGTCTAGTGTATCGCATAGTGGCTAGCAGAATGGGAGAAGGGCCACTACTGTACTGTTAATATGAATCAACGACAGCGGTGGGGAGGAGGGGGAAGAAAACAAAAGAACATCATATAGGTTAATCCCAGATGGTTCCTGAAGCCTAAAATACACCACTTCCCCTAAATTAGGCACCCTCACATTCCTGGACTAGGAGTCAGACCTAGATTTGGTTCTTGGCTCTGCAACTGCGGCTGCGGAACTTAGGGCAAGTCATTTCACCTTTATGCCCCCGCTTATCATTATATCTACTGTCTGTAGAGCCTGAAAATGCCTCCGGTCAGGGACTGTTTCTTACTTTCACAGTATTGGTAATAGTACCTTGAAGCTGCAGTCATGGTCTAGGGACAGGCATTCAAAAAGCCTGAGCCTGAATTGATTCAATCTTTGCAGGTCAGTCTAACCTGCCTAGATCGAACCAGTTTGCAGCTGTACAGACATTCTCTTTGGACCGAGGAAATTCGGGCACGTGCCTGCAGTGGCTCAGGCTACAAGTCAGGGGGCACTAGAGCAGTCCTCCATTCCCTTCCGTAGTGCTGAGCTGAGGGGGGTGAGGCCAGGCCCCAGCAGGATGCTCTGATTAGGGAGGGGTTTAAAGCCCCACCCTGGCCTGCACCATCTCAGGGATGAGTGACTGGTGCCTCCCAAGTTGGGGGGCACCAGCGGGGCATAACTGGTCCCCCAGTAGCCAAATGCAGTGACTGGGGAGAGAGGTCCCCCAGCCGCCAGTCCCTGAGCATGCTAGCTGGCACTTCCGCCACTGACATCCCACCAGCAGAGCCAATTTCAGGGAGAGATAAGTGCTCTCTGTGCCCCACTACCAGCCAGAGCGCTCACTTCCAGGAGGGGCACCAGCACTCTCAGGTGGGGCACGTTCCCCCATTCCCATGCCTCCTCTATGTGTCACCTATGATCCCAGGCTTTTCCCCACTCGTTGCTCAAGGGATGAGAGTGTTGCCAGACCCCAGCCCCCCACTAGCACTCTGAGGCAAAGGAGGTGTGTGGAGAGCATGCATCTGTTGGTGATACTGAGTTTTTCAATCTCCTTCTCCCTGCTTCTTCATATGGTCTGCAAACCTGACAGGTGAAGTAGCCAGTAGGGGGCTGATAACACAGCATTTATCAGCCCATCAACCAAACAAAAGCCTCTCTCATTATTTCAGGTTCTTCTTAAACAGTTTTTTTCCAAGGGAGAAATGGAGGGACATTACCAGCTGACCTGTTGATTAGCTCCAAAAAGCCCCAAGCAGACACTGGTCTGTCTGCCTGTCCCAGTAAAATTCAAGACACATACACACATACACCTTTCAGCATTAGCTAGCATACCACATGCCTAGGGTCTGTGGGGCTGGTGTCCGTGCTGTGGGAGATCGGGGGGGGCGGGGGGGGAGAAATCCCTGCTTGAGCAGTGACGGCAGCGAGGCAGACCTTGCAATCTCCCTTGGAGCGCTGACTAGGGAGCAGAAGGGTGGAGCCAGCCCTGTTCTCTGGAGCAGAGAGCATAGCTCAGCCCAGCCCAGCCCAGGGATGCAAAGCATCTGGGATGCTGGGGGACTCTGGTTTAATTTAAACCGGGAAGGGATCTGGGACAGACATTGCATAAACCAGTTTGACCAAGATCAGTTAAATCAATGTATACTACATTGAACCAGGTTTATCCTAAACCAGTTTCAGCCATTTTGAAACTAGTTTATGTGCACTGAACTTATGTTCTGTTACAGGTTGAAACCAGTTTCTGATGACTTAAACGGGTTTATGTGTAAATTCTGTCTCTAGCTATGATGGTCCAGTGATTAACACATTAGTCTGGGGCTGGGAGTCTTGGGTTCAGCTGCTTTCTCTGCTACAGATTTCCTGCATAACCTTGGGCTGGTAACATAGATGATGCCTGACTCCATTTCCCTTTTGTATGATAAGAATAATAGGACTTCCATGCCTCACAGGAATTTTGTGAAGATACGTGTATTAAAGTTGACAGGTTCTTGGATGCTGCAGTGAAAAGAGCCATATAAGAATTTAAGACAGCTAAAAGGACCAGTACTCTGCTTTACTGGGCACAAGCACTGAACAAACAGCCTGTTCCTGATTAAAGAGTTTATCGTGTAAGTAGCGTCTGTATGTGCAGTAGCATAGGCATAAAAACTGCCTCGCACAATGGGCTTCTGGTTTCAGTCCAAGTTTTCCAGGAAACGATAATGAAGAATTGTGGTATCTAATGACTAGGGGCCATATTCTGCCATCCGTACTCCTATCGGGTAGTATTTTAATGTGGAAATGGTTCCAGCGAAGCCAATGGAGCTACTTTTGGAGTAAGGCTTCACTCACCACAAGTAAAGATGACAGAAGCTGGTCCCAAACTATTTAAATACCTCCATCGACAAAAGGATCAGCAATCTTTAGCCAACCCAATTTGGAGTTAGACTGAGACAGGAAATGTGAGAACAAAGTTAAAGCACCAACAAGTTAAACCTCCTTATTTTGACCCCTCCAAGTACCACAGAACCATGTTTGCTTTCCCTCAAGATTAAAGTAGGGCAGAATTTTCCTGTTTTAAAGGTTTTGCCTGTGAAAATGTAGGGCTATTGGTCTCTTTTTTGGCAAAGATAGAGGGAACCGTTTTAAACCCATCGTGTGGCAAACCTCTCCTTTAGCAATGAAGAGACTATGCTTCTGTATATCGTTCTGGAGATCTGGAATACACGTGTGCTCCACTATAATTCTGACATTTGCTGCTAATCCAAAGTCAACGTGTCTGCATTGTCTTAAACTCAAATATCAGCATAAAATAAGGGAGTCTGTGTGAAAAACATAATGGAAAACTTGTCTTTCTAATACTTAATGAAGGCAGCGATTCAGAGCTCCTCAGCAGTTGGTCCAGAGCCATCCTGTGGCATTCAGGTTCAATAGAAAGGACTGGGGCTTTGACCTTTTGGTACACACTGAAGCAGTGTCCCATTCAATTGATATTCTACTTATCACTCTGTTGGGCATAGATTTGAAACTTCCCCAGCTGGTGTCTGGGCATGAACAGAGGTGTCGTCCCTCCGCCCCCCTGGCCTTCCCTTTCCACTTCAGCATAACCGTACAGACAGGGAAAGGATTTTGTGCACCAGTAGGATTTGAACATATTATTTTCTGAATGGGAACAGAAATTCTGCACTTTTCTTTCTCGTATAGTCATACGCTCAGTGTAGCTTGAATTGGACTTTGAATGTACTGATCTAAAGATAAACTGCCTGGTTTGCAACCTCAACTGTATTGTGGAATTTGGTACCAAGTCGTGTCCCTGCCCAGCAAAATTGAGCGATCGCAGACAAGCTGCTAGAAGACGTTTGTAAATGTCACGCTGCAGCCCAGCAATTACACGTTCGGACAATGCAACCTCGTTATAACAAGCTTCCACTTCTCGCTACGTTTGTCATTATTCCCGTGCAGCAAACTGACTAGCCCTGTTATAGAAGACACAGTCTTTTAACAAACTTTTCTTGAAGCCCCGTGGGGACTCGTTAAAATGAGGTTGTACTGTATCGAGTGGATCCTAATTTTATTTTATTCTTTTAAGTGTACTCAAGGAAGAGTTTCTTCGTATGTTGTATGAGACAGAACTGCTTAACAGAAGTAATTGTGTGGAGCGGGCACACCAGGCCAACTTGAATTTTGGATACTAACTTGCAGTAGACTTCTAAACAAGCTTGGGATAGAGAATTATACTTAGAAACTGTTTGGTGACTAATTTTAAATAACAAATAAATGTGACACAATTCAGGCTGCTTGTAGACAACTTGTGCACAGACAGAAAGAGAGATGAAATGTATCCGATCAGTTATTCTTGCTGTTCTCTGAAGTATGATCTACTGTTAACAGATAGGAAAACATCACACTTGTCCAGCCTCCCAGAACAAGGCACTGGTTGATCTGGGAAAAGGACCCAGATCTCCTAACTCTCGCTCAGCTGCTCTCACAACTACAATATTTCCCTTCATTATTGAGCATTTGGAAACAACTGAGTGCTGAAGTTCACATTGGGAAGGTTAAGCACATTACATGGAAAGACATCTCACTGGCATCTTTTCATCAGCTCAGGGCATGAGTTAATGTTTTCTATTTTGGCATTGACCTAGTTTGCAGGCAATGAAGGAGCAGCAGGTCTCAATGCATGACTGAAGATAATATTTATTTTGGTTTTGGTTTTTGCAGCAAGTTTCACTAGCAAGTGGCCTGTACCATATGAATTACCGACTTCTTTTTCAGGAAGTGCAGCACTTTTTCAGCAAGAAGTTAGCTTCATTTAAACATTTAACTCTGTCCTCTAAGGATGACTTGTATGATCTACTTCCCTTATCTTATTCTCCTACTTCTCTCCACTTCCTCTGTCTCAGCAGAGCACTTAAGAGACTTGTGTCTCTTTTCTACAGTTCTGGAATTGTATCCCCTGACTATTTTCCTTCTGGGTAGTGTGACCATATGCCTTGGTTTGGCTGGGACCATTCCAGATTTCATAGGCTGGTCCCAGGCATATGGTGAAAATTAAAACAGAAGTCCCAGGATCACAGGAGTGTGAGATACAGTCTGGGGGAGATGGAGTGGCATGGTGTACCAGGCAAGTGGGTGGGCAAGCACCATGGTAGAGCACCGTCGCCAGCAGCAATGCTACTAACTTTGGGGGCGAGGGGGCCATCCCGGGTTTCCTTAAAAATAATATTGGACAAGGGATTGAAGTGTACTCTGTCCATGTTTGCAGATGACACAAAACTGTGGGGAGAAGTGGACACGCCGGAGGGCAGGGAACAACTACAAGCAGACCTGGACAGGTTGGACAAATGGATAGAAAACAACAGAACGCAGTTCAACAAGGAGAAATGCAAAGTGCTGCACCTAGGGAGGAGAAATGCCCAGCATACCTACTGCCTAGGAAATGACTTGCTTGGTGGCATGGAAGTGGAAAGGGATCTTGGAGTCCTAGTGGACTCCAAGATGAACATGAGTCGGCAGCGTGACGAAGCCATCAGAAAAGCCAATGGCACTTTATCGTGCATCAGCAGATGCAAGACAAACAGATCCAAGGAGGTGACACTTCCCCTCTAGCGGGCGCTGGTCAGACTGCAGTTGGAGTACTGCGTGCAATTCTGGGCACCGCACTTCAAGAGGGATGTGGATAACCTGGAGAGGGTCCAGAGAAGGGCC
>JAGPOW010000261.1:11654189-11685997 GCA_030014935.1 Caiman crocodilus
TCAGACTGCAGTTGGAGTACTGCGTGCAATTCTGGGCACCGCACTTCAAGAGGGATGTGGATAACCTGGAGAGGGTCCAGAGAAGGGCCACTCGTATGGGTAAGGGCTTGCAGGCCAAGCCCTACGAGGAGAGACTAGAGAACCTGGACCTCTTCAGCCTCCGCAAGAGAAGGTTGAGGCGACTTTGTGGCTGCCTGTAAGTTCATCACGGGAGCACAGAAGGGAATTGGTGAGGTTTTACTCACCAAGGCGCCCCTGGGGGTTACAAGAAATAATAGCCACAAGCTAGCAGAGAGCAGATTTAGACTGGACATTAGGAAGAACTTCTTCACAGTTCGAGTGGCCAAGGACTGGAACGGGCTCCCAAGGGAGGTGGTGCTCTCCCCTACCCTGGGAGTCTTCAAGAGGAGGTTGGATATGCATCTACCTGGGGTCATGTAGACCCAGCACTCTTCCCTGCCTATGCAGGGGGTTGGACTCGATGATCTATTGAGGTCCCTTCCGACCCTTACATCTATGAATCTATGAATATGCTCACTCTGCCTTTGGGATGATTTGGGCATGCCCAGAGAATATACTAACCCATGTTATTAAAGACTTTTTTTTCTGCTGTTTTACAGCCCCACCTCCACATCACCGTACATCACTTCAGCTCTGTCTTTGAGGTTGATGCTCTGCAATCAACTAGCCATGCGGTCTTCTTAGAGTTGCTGTTGACCTGCTGTCACTAGTTCTGCTGTTGTTCACCTGTGCTGAGAGCCTAAAAGGTTCCCAGATATTTTCCTCTTTCTTTCTAACTTCTTTCTCTTAGTCAATATTTTTAACATGCTGAACTTTAGCTATTGGGTTTACATTGATGGCACACAATACATATCTTTTTTATGATGCTGGTTATAACTTATTATTTTTTAGCATCATTGTACCACCAATGACTGGTGGTGGAACACGCTGTCCTAGGCACTGTACAAATGCAGAACAAAAAGCCAGTCCTGCTCGGAAGAGTTTATGACTTTACATAGTGAACCTGTAGCTTTGCTTCAGTTGTGCCTGGGAATGACACCATTTCACATCCAGCTCTTCTAAACCTGTCAACCAGGTCTCCATGTCCTCTCACTTTCCTTAACTCTGGATTGTGTACATCACAGGGAGAAGAAAGCCTGTGAGGTCATGTTATTTGCCTCTCTGCCAGTGCAAGAAACACACTTCTGTATGCCTCGGGGGTCTCAGTTTTCCACAATTCAGCCCATGCAAAAATGCTTCTGACTATTTTCTCGTGTGTCCACAGGGAAATGATTCCCACCCTTCACTGGACACCTCCAGGATGCAAAGTCCACAGGTGTTGTCCTTTACAAAAACCCTCCAGCATTTGCTCCAGCTTGCTTCACTGATCTGGTTTGCCTGTTCTCCTCCTGGGTTCCTGTCCTCAGCTTGCACCTGTCTACATTACCTCTCCATGCAGGCTTCCCACTCGCCTCCTGTGCAGCTCCATCATCCGGTGCAGCCTTCCCAAAACTCTCCACCTCGCTGTGGCTCTATTTTCAGCTTTCCATAAACCATCCTTTTTTCCCCTTCTCTATCTGGACCTCTTCATTTCTCCATCCAGCACCTGTTGTTTTTATGCTGTGCAACTGCACACGGTGTTTCTCTCTGGACAGAGAAGGCTTCATTCTCCTCTCACAGCGTTATAAATCAGAAGTCCACTGACGTAGTTGGAGTACCCCACTCTGGTGCAAAACAGTATCAGTGAGAGAAGAGCCTGGCCTGTAGTTTATTTAGAGAGCATGACACAAAATGGAGGTGTATGGTGTTATGCTACTGTCAAAACCCTGAATGCTGACCTATGCATGTCATCTGATAGCACCGCTTAATGAGCCCGAACCGTAACAACATTTTTATAGTCAGCCTCTGAAAAAGTATGTGAGGAGCAAAGCATCGGCAGTAAACAGCAACATTAATTGCAGTCACACACTTGAATTTTCATTGGTTGATTACCAGCTTTCCATATAAAAGGCATTGTTGTACTTGAAACTCGGGGTCAAGCTGGCTAATGATTCATGCCGTTGTTTACTTTCTCTGAAGCTTGTCTAGCGAGATTTCAACCGGTTTCATAAACTGGTGTCATAAAGCTAGTGCAGGACAAGCCCTGTTGCTCAATCGTGTCTAGATCATATTGATTTTAAGAAATAAATAACTGACCTACAGAACAATACAGTTGGGGTACTAAACTGTACGCTGTTTGGAATATGTTTCATTTAACGACCGTGGACAAGATTTTGTTCTCTGTTAGACTGGTTTCACTTTGGTGTGAAAAGAATTGTCCGGCTGCATCCCACACCTGAGTGAACTCCAGCGCTGGTATGTCTCTGGATTTCAAGTAATGCAGTATGTCTGCTGTTGAGAGCAATGGACTGTGATCCCATCAGTGTTTCTGTCACTGATTTGTTCCTGAATGTACGCTGCACCGAAGTACCAGGAGTCCCCGAATGCTGCAATATGTTGGGCAGTGAACTTGCTCCAAGTAGTCTTGAGTAAGTCACTTGACATTTTTTTTTTCTTGCCCATCTATGAAATAGGTGAAAAATAACATTTTTTTTAATTCCCAGGAGCACTGTAAGTACAATAGCCATGACTTGATTTCATGAGAATATTTTTGTCATTGGATTTTGGAGACTTGCATTCCTCAAAGTCTGCCGTTTATAGAATTAGGAAAGATTGAATGGTTGGGTCATTTTCCCCAAGTTAAAGCATTCTTGGGAAGTTCCTGGCCTTATTGCTTTAATCACAACACCTTTTTTTTTGTATTAGGCACAGAGATTAATCCAGAAAAGTTCAATACCAACTTTAAATATGTACCTGCCTGAAAGGATAGCTACATGTACTCTGCCTCTTCATGACCAGACTTTTTCCAGTCCAAGTGATCAGAGATCAGTCTGTACCTGTAGCAGAGCAGAAGTTTGGCACACAGCACCAGTCTATACGCATAACGGGACAGAAGTTCAGCACACAAAGCAAGTCTATACCTGTAACAGAGCAGAAGTTCAGCACTTCTGTCTGCACTCTGTGACCAGCTCCCACCAATTTTAAACCTGCCTACATGTGAGTCATGGATGCTGTGAATCTATGACTCACATGAGTCGGATGAATCTATGAATTCTTTCTATGAATCTCTGACTCACCTGTAGGCTGGTTTAAAAATATTAGGAGCTGCTCGTAAGGTGCAGACAGAAGCGCACGTCCCAGCTGTAACTTGGAAGGACTGTTGCAAAGCGTTCTGAGTTACGGTGTTACCCCAGACCAAACAGAAGTTCACTGTTGGTTCCGGGTGGGAGGGAAATCCAGTTGCCGCTGGGAGCCTGCAGCCAGGTTCCCACAGCAATGGCAGCGGCCAGGGCTCTGCCAGTGCTCCCTGTTTTCAGAATGGGAAGGGGGAGAGGCAGCAGAGGGAGCTCATTCTTGGGGCTCCCCAGCCTGTGCTAAAGGTGGGGTGGGTAAATTGGAGCCCCCCTCTTCCCCCCCACCTTGGGGGCTCCATGCATCCACCCCACCTCCCAGACTGAACTCCCTCCACTCCCCTTTCCCTCTCCCCTTCTTAAAACAGCAGCAGGCTGGGAACTCCAGACACAAGTTACAAAAGATGCTACATTTTGAAATGTCTTTATCTGATACCTCGTGCAATGAAGGGTCAGATTTTCACCCCACTGGCCATTTTTTAAGCTGTCTGCAGTCATGCACTTCTGTTTGGTCACAGCTATAAACTGCTTTCTGCGGCCAGATTGGGCAAAAATTGTCACTTCTGTCTGCACCCTAAGACTTGTGCCCCCCACCCCCCAGGGCAAATGTGTTTTCTGTTGACTATCAATCTAAACTACACCACTTACAGAATACCACATGACTTGGACTGATTCCACCTCAGGCCTTTTGAATGTCTGTACCTAGCCAAAATGTCTTCAGCACTGTAAATGGGGACAAATGTGGCCCAGTCTTGCCACACCTCTCTGATAAGGCTTGTTTGTCTCAAAAGAAAAAAGGGGGAAAACCCTTTGCAAATAGTATTTTTAATGATAAATTCAAATGTGTTTGGACATAAAGGTCAAGCTATATATATGAGACCTTGGTATTAGGATCTTTAGAAAGAAAATCAATAGTCCAAATTCTGGTGTGAGTCACCATCTGGCCAACCCTGTGGACATCAAGAGTCGGTGGTCTACAGCAAACACTGGAGTGTGATTCAACTTGTGCAAAGAAAAAATAAATTCTTAAACATCTTTTACAATAGGAAGTATTCCCCAGATCTACGTAGAAAATGTCATCAAAACCTATCTCCATCTTGAGACGTCCCTTAGAGGAACTACAAAAGGCAGGTTAACTGGGACACTGCTATAGGAGCTTGTTTGTATTCATGTTTGGCTTGGAAATGGGCTCTGAGTTGCAGTGCTTTTTTCCACCTTGTGATTTCCCTTCTAGAATCATTCTCTCCAGTAGGATACAAAAGGCTTGTTTGTCTTAAAAGAAAAAGGGGAGAAAAAAAACCCTTTGCAAATGGCAGTTTTAGCCAAGCTTGCTCATTTGAGCACCCAGTGCAGTGCACAATCCAGGGCTTTGTGCAAATTTGCAGAAGAAAGAACATATGTGAGCATTTAAATGAGAAATAAAAAGAAGTGCTGTCTCAACCACCCAGGAGCTGGGATGTTTATGGATCAGTTTCCTAAGCCAGTGCAGTGGCAAACAAGCAATTAGTATGTGGGTGGGCAGAATACAGCCTGTGGGTGGGATCCGGCCCGCCAACTGATTTTTATCTGGTCTGCAGTTGGGCACTGGGTGGAAGCAGCCCCACCTACCCGGCACCATGCAGCGCAGTACAAGCAGAGGCCAGGGCATGGATCTGGGCAGGTGGGACTGCTTCTGCCCAGCATCCCGTGCATTTCCAGCAGAGGCTGGAGCCAGCGCCCGAGCGCGGCTTGTCCAGCCTCTGCCTGCAGGGGTGGAACCTGGTCGCCGGCCTCTGCTGCCCCATCCCATCTTGCCCCGCCATCAGGGCTCCTGGGAGCCATGGGGTCGCGACTAGGATTGCCAACACTGCATCTAGTCGCGGAGGTTACCAGAACGCCGACATGCCCATGCACACAATGCAAATGTGCCCGCATGCCAGTTACAGCAAATGCATGTTACTATTACATTTTAAAAACTCATTGGACTACAGTATCAATTGTGCATGTGTGTGTGCGCGTGCATGCTTGTGTGTGAGCAGCCCTCAACAATTCACCAAAACTGGCTAAGTGGCCCTCCGACCCAAATGATTGCCTACCCTTGATTTAGGGGAAAATATAAGCAGCCAACTCGCATAAACTCTCAGTAAGAGGCCTCTACAGACATATAAAGGCAATCCAGGAGACGCTATCACATAGATTAGGTCCCAGTGAGGATAGGCACAAGCAAAGCATAACCAGAAAAAAATATGCCCTTTGTTCATTAAGATTTTTTTCGTGCAATATTTCCCTACAGACAGAGCCGGGTATTGATATGTGGAAGTGTGTAGGCAAATCAGATGCACACACAACAGCAAAGGAGCATTATAAACTGCTGCGGATACATTTCTGAATGTCCCTGGTCAATGGTTTGTCTTATGACAGCCTCTCCCCCACTTTTCCCCCGCCCCCCAGCAAGATGTGTGTTGCTGCCTTGGTTGTAAAAAAAGAAAGTTTTGGACACTTGTGCCCTCAAAAAGTGACATGCTTTCAGAAAGGTTCATAATGGGAATGCCACTGAAAATAAATTTGCCTAAGTGGGTAACTAGAACCGGCAGCTTTTCGTATTGTTTCTGCTGTGGCCAGAAAGGTTTTTGTCTTGTATTTGCCAGAATATTAAGTAAACTGAGACACTCCTTTCCCCTCCTCTCATCCAAGCATCAGCGCCCACAAACCCTCCCAGAGCAGTTTAGTAATCCCATCACCCGGAGCTGCTCCTTCCTTTCAGAGGATACTAACAGATGGACCGATCCCCCCGTCGGGGCCAAACTACAGAAGTTGTTCCTCCTCACTCTCTGACGTAATGGTCTGTGCATGGGGTGGGAGACTAGAGATACCAGTAGGAACCGTCTTTCACAACCATGTCACAATTCTGCTGATGGCGATTGGGAGGCTCCTGTCGTTAGGGTTTCAAAAGAAGCCGAATTGGAATGAACTTGGTGTCCACGCTCTGCCCCATTCAGAAATATCCCTGGCGAATGCTTGGTGTTTTTGAGAGCCTCGTTCAACCCCACTTCTCCGTAGGTCAATACGTTGCCAATTAAAAAGAATCCCAAAGCAAGACTGGGAAAAGCACGTTCTGTGTGTGTGTCTTACAAGCAGGCAAATGAAATCCTTTCTCTTCTGCTTTTGCCCTATACCTATTTTTAATCTATTATGCCCTTTTTAAAATGGATTATGCCATTTTTTAATCCCCACTTCATGTTAGTTTTGTAACGTGGGTTTGAAAAATGCAGGGTGAATTATGTATGATCTCATAGTTTGGAAAATGAATAAGATCAAATGATCTCAAGAGCCTGGGCACAGATTCTGGCAGGCCACTTCCTTCCTAGGTGTAGGTATACATTAATTATTATTGAGTCTTCTTGGATGGATAAATAGAGAGTGCCACACAGCTTACTAACAGCGGAGCATTTAGAAAGCAAACCCCTGCCTGCTGTGTCCTAGACCGAAACATTTCCCTTTCCTAATACCTAGCAGCTGGTGGTCAGGCAGCCTCACAGGTGAGCTGCATTACTATGAGTCCATTTGCGCTGAACGATGCAGCGCCTTTGCTTTCTCAATACATATATGACAGCTTTCCTCGGGACACATACATCCTGCATCATTTTGGATTCCACACCTTTTGAATTGACATCGTAAAATGTCTCTGACGTCGTATTTCTGAGTCAGTCTCACTTCTCCACTTTCAGATGTCACCGGCTTCTGCCAGCTACCTCTACAACCTTTTGATTTCAGACTACACCAGTTAAAACAAGTCTAATCCCACTTGGAATGACACTTTCAAAACATTTGCTCTGCAGCAGTATTTCTTGCTCATTTGAGCAGGAAGCGGGAGGGGTGGGGAGAGAGGTGTTCATTCAACTGACTGATAGGAAACCAGTTCCTCGCATGGTCAATTGTCCTAGCTGCCTGCCTGAAGGGCTGTGTTGAATTGGGCAATACTCGTGACATGACAGTTTTTAAAACTGCACCTTCCAAAATTAAATCCATGAGGGCATATGATATCCTTTGTTCTTGAGAATGGAAGGGGCCTAGGTTTTCGTGGATGCCAGCTGTGAGAATTTGAAAGGGAACGGTACTGAGTTGGCTAACATTGTATTTTCTGTAGCTTAGTTGCGCTCCCCCATCCCTCTAATGTTAGTCCCTCGCTCAGACAATTTGTATTTCCCCACTGGCTTTGTCATCTTTTTGGATTCACAATCCTAAACATCTGCTTGTAAAAACCAGGGATGGATGATTAGGATTCCCTGTCTGTGGAAGTCCTGTATAGTTTAGGGTCTTGCATGTGGCAGAAGCTAGGTTGGATGGGAGACAACCGAGCTAGTTAATCTGTGGCATTGCATATCTACCAGTCATAAAGGATATTCCCAGGCTTCTATGCAAGAATTACTGCTACAAAGTCTATGAAATATATGAAATTATAGACCCTGCTCTGTTCGAAGCCTGGTTTATCTCAGGAATACTTGCACACCCGAGCCATCTTGCCCGCATGACCACTTAGCATGAACAATATCAAACCTGATACAGCTGAGGTGTCTCTACTGGGTGCACAGAAGGGATGGTGCTCTCTGTTTGTGGCTCTTTCCCTTCTGCAAGGAAGGGGAAAGGCCAGCTGCTAGCCACATCCTGCCCATGATAAAGGGCTTGGCTGGAGGGACATTGCATCCTTTCCACTTTAGACTCTTTCCTATGAATTTTTCCATGAGTCAATGGATCCCCAAACAGAGCCATGCAACCCTGTAGACCTCTGTGAGTAGGAGGCATGACAATAACTGGCCAAAGATAATTGTAACAAGCAAAAGATTTGCTAAGATTTTTCGGAAGGTGCCGCACAAACGAGGCACTGCTCTCCCACACAGAGGAGCGCTGCCAGAGTTCCCTTCCGGATCTGGAGGACTGCTGACAAGGAGGGTTTTTTAAATACCATTCTGGGGTCAAGGGTTTCTCGTCCTGGCAAGGAATAGGTGGATGGCAGCCCCCGAGAGTTGGGAAGCTTTCTGGTTTTTGTTTTGCCAGCTCCTGTGTGATGCACAGTGGAGGTCATTTATTCTTCTGTTTCTTTTGCATTGGGACTTGGTATGAAGTCTCTCTCCTCTGTTCACTGACTATTCATTTGTTACATATTACAAAGTGAAAACCTCTCTCTTCACCCTTGCTTAAGTTGCAGTTCTTGCATAGGTGCCAAGTACATGGAGGCCCGAGGGCTCTGGTTCCCCTCGGGAAGAGGGTAGGGTGACTCCCCCCACCCCTAATTGGGTAGGACTGTCCTGAAATGGGAATATCGTCCCGGTTCTGGGCTGCATGCCTATGGGACAGCATTCGTCCCTGATTCCCAGTATCATTCAGGTTTTCTATTCACAGCCCAAAATTGCAGAAAACGGTGGGTTTCTCCTTGCAGGCTGGCAGAGTTCCTGCCTGTAAGGGGCTTCAGGGAGTAGGATGTAGAGGGCACCACATGTGTGTGTGTCCACACATACACATGGCCAGGAATACAGCCCCAAGTAGTGGTGGAGAGGAGCTCCCCCAGCTGCCTGCAGATAAGTCTGTGGAGGTGGGGGCAGATTGAGGCCCCCATGGTGAGGGAGGGAGTAGGGTAGGAGATGGACCTGGGAGCGCTGTGCAGCCAGGGCAGTGCATGGGGCCCGGGGCTGGGGCAGGGAGCAGGACAGAGCCATGGGTGGCTTGTCTGGGGGCATGACTCTCTGCTGCTGTGCACACCCTTGGGGGCGGCGGTATGGGACCATGTGCCCCCCACCCCAAATTTCTGCATGGGGTGGGGTTGGATGTGGGCTGAGGGTTCGGGGATCTCCACCTTGCTGCCCTTCCCCTGGGAACCCCATGCCAGCTGCACGGACATAGCAAGGCATCTCCTGCCTGTCACGGTGGCGTGGCTGGTGCAGGTCTCCCAGGGGGAGGGCAGCAGGGCAGGGAGCCCTGAGCCTGCCACAGGCAGCCGGCATCTGCCCGTGCCCCGCGAGGCTCCTCGCAGCTCTGCTCTGGCCATACCGCTGGGGGAGGGAAGGGCATCTTAGCCCCCCCCGGCAAAAATAAAAGTCCGTGCCTGTAAGTGTTTACATTCTCTCCCTCTTTGCTACTATATATAATCAGTATACTATTAATTAAGCAATTTCTTGCCTTAAAGTTCATCCAGAGCAAATGCAAATATAAAGTCCTGACCCTGTTTCTTTTCCTCCCTTTTTCATAGATTCAAAGACACTAAAGCTGGAAGGGACCTTGGAAAATCACCAAGTCCAGCCCCCTGCCCAAGGGGCAGGAGGTCAGCAGGGGTCACAGGATCCCAGTGAGTTAAACATCCAAATGTCTCTTGAAGGCATTCAAAGTAGGTGCTTGAACCACCTCCGGCGGCAGTCTATTCCAGACCTTGGGGGCTCGGACAGTAAAGAAGTTCTTCCTTGTTTCCTGCCTGAAACAGACATGGAGGAGTCTGTGACCATTCGACTTTGTCATCCCTTGGGGCGCTCCGGTGAACAGACGTTCCCCCTTATGAAGAGTCTCTGGCTTGTGCAAACTAATTTGAATCAGACCCTGTGTTTTACATGCTTAGATTGTATAATTAGGAGTGCTAAATAAATGGAAATGAGCATTATTAGATAAGGCTCAGGTTTCAGCCTTGTAAAATGTTTCTGAAGTGTAAAATATGGACAATTGAGGTGTTTTATAGTGATGTCTCCCATACCTTAGAGTTTTGCAGAGTACAGTGACTTTAATATTGACCCAAAAATAGTTATCAGTACAATTCTTATTATAATTTCTAGTGTATGGACAAACTTACTCTTGGAACAACTTCACAAAGGGAGAGGAAGCTGCTGCTCTGGGGTGCACAGCAACTATTATGCTCTGTTACATGGAGGCCTGTAGCAATACAGGTGAGCTAAACGCATAGGTAATGCATAGGGGGGATACAGCGGGGCACATGCCCCCCCTGAGATTGGTCAACACTGCTGCCAGCGTCTGCAGCTGGTTGCCACTTGCCACCCCACTCCCCCGCCAACAACAACACCACCGCTTGGCCCACCCTCACTGCCAATATCACCATGGTCGCCTGCGGGAAGTCCCCGCTCCCCGCCGCCATGCCCCCATCACCAATGCTGCTGACACCTATGGGTAGTCACTGTGCACCCCCAGCCTCAGGAGGCACAAGTTGTTCATGGGTAAAGGGTTTTGACTTTGACCCTGGATGAAGCATAGTTAAAGTTAGAGAGGTTTTGCTACTAGAAAAGCACCTCACCTTCCCCTTTTAAAGCTGCTCCAACTGTGAATTTGTCCATACCCTTATAGGGCTAAGTCTTTATGAATTAGCATGTGGTTTATTGATGTTTAAGAAACATCTACAGATTATTTTATACCCAGAATTCTTAAGCCAGGTACAGACATTCACTTTTAGCAGTGTAAGTGATCAGAAACTGGTCTCTACGCATAACAAAACAGAAGTTTGACACACACCGACTGGTTTAAAAATGGCAGAGCCTGGCCTGACAAAGGGTATTTGTACCCGAAAGCTTGCAAAGAAAAATTTTTCCAACTATTTGAGTTGGTCTAATAAAAGGTGTTATATTCACCCAAAGAACCTTGTCTGCCTATGTCCTGAGACCACCATGGCTACAACCTACACCCCTGAGAACCTGGTCCAAGATTTAGCCCCCAAACCAAAGGGCAAATGTGTATTTTGTTCACTACCGATCTAAGCTATGCTGCTTACAGAAAACTCCATAACTTAGATTGACTTCAGCTCTGGCTTTTTGAATGTAGGTACCTAGCCGTAGAAACTATAATATGATTTTTGGTTGCATATTCTATGAAATTAAATATTAGAAATCCTTCACCTTGATTTTCTGTCACCTTAGACTTAGCATCAAGTGTCAGAGGAAATAACCCTAGGCTCTAAAACACCCAAGTGTGTATATGCAGATCTAAAATGCAGCAATATATACTTCTGTGTTGTTTCCTGTGACACGTCTCTGTTTTCCCATGGAGCCAGTAACTAAGGCCCCTTTAAAATTCTTTCATGGTTAGTTGATATTCAGCCACAAAGACATACTTTCCTTTGCTAGGATATTTGATGCCTCATTATTCCTAAACACTGTGGCAATACTCAGAGCATGGCTCTCAAGCTCCAAGTGACTCTTGAGCTTGTCCCCTACATTAGGTATGTCTTTCCTGCTATCATGAATAACACAGCTCTTCAACAGGAGTGTGCTTATTATAGTCCACCTGGATGGATTCATGCTGTTGTGCCTCTTTGGTTAATACTGACTGCTCATACGGCTCCAGAACCAGTCAGGGCTGAGTGTCGTTGACATTATTTCTGTATATGGTGCCAGGGGTAGGTAGAAGACGTGGGTCCAAAATGTCCCATTTGTTGTTCAGCTGGAAAAAGGGCACTTCTGCTTTGACTAAGATGTTCTCTTTGGTCTATGAGCAAGGCTCTGCAGCCTTGCACTTGTGGAACTAGCCGTGACTCACTCATCCTGGCTCGGGCTCTCGGACTATTGCTGGAAGTTCGACTTCTTGGTTAGAAAAATAGCATGATGTTTTGTGTCTTGTCATCTTTGTTCCAGTGTTACTGTTTTTAAAACCCAAATGCCTCCCTCTGGTATTGTATGCATTAGAACTATGATGCCAACCCTTCTGGCCCTGCAGGTCAGATGAGTGGCACTGGGCCAGTCTGCAGGTGGGATCCTACAGGCAGGGTTGGTCCCCAGGCTGGATCCACTGTTCGGTTTGTGCTCAGGGTATGATCCAGCACCCCAGCCCTGCCCTGGCCCCCAGATCCTGCACCCTGGCTTGGCCCTGCACACTGGATCTGGCCATGGCCCAGCCCCACATGCTGGATCAGCCACAGACTAACCCCATACGCTAGCCTTGCCCTGTGTGCCAGATCCTCGTGCAGCCTGACCCCACATGTCGGCACTCTTATTTTATGAAATGAAATATTAGAAATCCTTCACCTTGACTTTCTATCACCTTAGAATTAGCATCAAGTGTCAGAGGAAATAACCCTAAGCTCTAAAACACCCAAGTGCACCCTGTGCAGGGCTGTATCCTCCAACCCATTGGGTTCCCTGCAGGTCCAGCAATTTGGCAGTAAGGGAGCCTTAATTGCTGAGGCTCTGGAAACCACAGAAGTTAATGCTGTCCTGCCAAATTGGTGGACCTGCAGGGAGCCCCACAGGCCAGATGCTACAGCCCATGTGCCAGATCCGGTCCATGGGCTGGAGGTTGAGCACCACTGCTTTAGAACCAAACGGATACTCCTGTCCAGTCCAAAATATTGGTTTACCGGGTTTTTGTATTTTGAATCCAGAAGCTCAACACCAGGACTGCATGCTTAATTAAGGGCACATGGTTGCAGCTCTTGTTCATGTGATCCACGCTGAGAGTGCTAGGGAAATTTTGTGCTTGCAGGAGTGTGGGTTCAAAGCTGCGAGCTCAACATTTACAGTACAAGACTTAAAAAACAAAACAAAAAACAGTCCATGCTGGCTGACAGGTTGAAAATGTTACATGGGATGCCCATGTGATCCAGATTTTTTCTTTCTTTTCAATAATCATTCCACAGTGCTATTGGTATGTAAATGCAAGCTCAGCCTTAGAGCCTGGAGGGGCATGTACTTCCAAATGCATTTGCAAGTAATGAATACACATTATTATCCTCCTGCTGATGCTGGGCAACAATTGTACGCTTTTACTAATCTTCCTTGTCAGATCAAAGTGAAGACTGAAAGCAAATTCCTACCTGTTTAAGTACTCCCATATATTGTGGGTAGACAGGCTTGTTTTGCCTGATTTTAACAGCCTTCAGTTCAAAAGTTCAACTCAAACTTACTGAGAGTCTATGTAGGACAGATTGTCGCTGAAGAGCAGGGAGAGGGAGGCATCCTGATGGATGGAGGGATGGGTGTACCCATACACCGCTGCCTGTTAGCATCATTCACACAGCGCTCGTTCCAGTTAGGCTTTGGATGGGAGGGTTTCTTCCATTTGCATCTGGAAACAGCAGCTTCCTTTTAGCTAAAGAAACATATTTTAAAATAGAACTGGTAGGGGAAGGGAACTGTGGGTTTCAGCTGCAGGAAGAGATGATTGTGTGGAGTCAAAAGGTGAGAGGGAATCACAGAACTGTCCAACTCCATGATGTTTATTCATCTCTTCCGCCTGGTATAATGATAGGTAGCAAAAAGTGATCCATGCACCATGATGCTTACAACCCTGCCTGCACCCAAATACCTACCCTTGACAGACTACTCCTGTGCTCTGAATGACCTAGTGTAGCAGATCAAATTGGAACGCAGCCTTCTGGGCCGTACTTCATGGATCAACCCATCCATGATGAAGAAGGTGATTGAGAATTGCTCCAGCGTATACAGAAAGGTTGAAGACAGAACCTTTTTGATTCACACTATATTGTCTGTGCGGCTGAATGACATTTAATATCCCTGGTGCAACGCTGCTATGGTGAATTTTGCTCAGGGTGTTTGTCTTAGCACTAATAATAGGCTTAGAGACATCTACATTTTATTCTCTGTTGTGAAATTTGGTAAAATGACATTTACATTGTAAAACCTAGAGAAAACCTAGAGATTAATTAGCTACAAATCTACAGCCAATCCTCCCCCTTTGTGAGAGAACCTGGTACCCATAAATCCCAGCGGGGCATCTGTGAGGAAGGTATCTATCCATGATCAGCTACCCTTTTTTCAACTTGTTGGGTCCTGTTGTGTTCAGCACTGTAGGTAGGATGGAGGGCTGTGCTGGGGCCACTAGCTGGGCTCTGCTGAGTCTTCTGTCCATCCCAATCTGGAAGTGCTTTGTCTATTTTCTTCCCCTTGAGAGCAGGAGCCATGACCTACAGGAGCCATGTTATCAAGGGGAAGATAGAATAGCTGGGGAGTAGATGCTACAGTGGAAGCATAGGTTCCTCCACATGGACTTGCTTTGCTTCAAGTGAATCCTCTGTGATCCCTACACAACTCATGCTAACTTAGCAAGACAGGAAGGGTTCCCAGATGGGGAAAATTAAGATAAAACTCCATAAACATAAACTTGGAGTTTCTGTTCCTCTAATTTCTGCACAGGGGCATGACTTGCTTTCCGGTGGTGCATCCCAGACACCACCGCCCACTACCCAGGCTGGCCAGCACCTCCCTGATTCTCTTCTCCCTCCAAACTCTCCCCAGGAGAACACACTGGGGTGTGGAGGAATGTGGTGGGAGGAAGAGACATGCCTTGTTTTAATCAAATATTGAAGCTGCCAAACTATTAAGGTGTGTTTATTAAACAAAAACCATGCACCATTGCCCATTCCAGAACCTAAAACCTTCTTCTCCGTTAACATTAAGAGAGTGGGCAAGGACCTTGACTGTACCGGGTGGTTGTGATATTGGGAAGGGAGTGGAGTGGGCAGCCACAGGGGGCTCAACTTACCAAACACAACATTTTGGGGTGGCAGGAGGAAATCTGTGTGAAGCAGCCAAACTTTGTGTGCATAATAAAGAAAAACTTGGAACACTGTCCACTCCAGAACTTGGCCCAGGGGTTGCCTTTCTTCACAGAGATCGTGCAGCTCCCCCACAGCGGGACCCGGGCCTGTGGTGGCCTGGCCCAGTGGTCTGGTGGGATGCTCCCCCACCCCAAATCTCTTTGAGGCCCTGCACCTATACTGGTGATGACTGGTAGCTGGGGGTAACAAGTTGACCCTGGACAGTGGGCTGGGTCAGTGCTGGCCCTGGCCTCAGGTCTTGGGCAGCTTGGTCTGCGTCCCCTCCCACGTTGCTGCTCCCCAGAGTGGGCCTTGCTGAATGCCTTCCTGGCTCCCCAGACCACAGGCCAGCAGCTCCCACCTGCCATATCTCCTGTTGTGGGGCCCAACATGCCCATGCCAACCCCCACATCGAGAGTCCCCTTTGGTTCTCATGCCATTGGTACCATCTACACGTGCATCTCCCGTACTTTGCAGGTGTCCAGCTGACTATCCTGGATCCAGCATTGTGGGCTCCACAACTGGGCCTCCTGTGCACAAATGTAGAGTCTACAGACAAGGGAGACACTGAGGGATTTCTGGTGAGTCCTCTGTCCGGACCCTTTCCAGCACCTGGGGTCAGAAGCTGCACAGCTCTTCATGACCTGATGCTGACTGCAGCACAGGATGCCTGCATTTTTCCTCCCAGATGCCTGGGCCCAGTGGGCTGGGAAACCTATGTGCCAGTGCCTGGAGTCAGGCGTGGATTGAGATTCACTGGGGCCCTGTGCCTCCTCCCCACAGCCCAGTGCTCCCCTGCAGCAGGCCAGGTACTATGGCCTTGTGTATTGTGCTAAATTTAGATAAGAGGTGGGGTGAAAGGAAAGGAAATGATTGTTCAGAATAATCCAGTCTGAAATCTGTTTCCACAATGTTTTATACCGACACTAAATGAGTCCCGCATTGGTCATGACCTTGACAGAGTAGTGTGGATCAAGCTGAACAGAGAACTGGATACGGACACTTCAAAACAACACTGTACAAGATGAACATCTTGGATAGCCCCTTGTGTGAAGTGGTGTCCACAATCAGCCCAGCATTTAATCGGAAGCTGCAATCTTTACAAATCATAGAAAATTAGGGTTGGAATGAACCTCAGGAGGTCATTAGTCCAATTCCCAGCCCAAAGCAGGACCATCCCCAATTATATTATCCCAGCCAAGGCTTTGTCTATCCATGTCTTAAAAACCACCAAGGATGGGATTCCACCACCTCCCTGGGTAGCCTGTTTCAGTGTTTTGCTATTCTCCAGATGGGCTAGGTAGAATCCACACACTGAGCGTTGATACCAGACAGTGGCTCATAGCTTGTCAGAGGGAGCAAGGGGAATTGGGGGTGTTGAAAACAGGGGCTTTGCTGACTGTTGTCAGTAACAGCTTGGGAGCAGGGCCAGCCCAGCACTCAGGCAGACTACATGAGCTCTGCCCAAGGCCAGGCCGCCACGCCGTGCTGGGGGTGAGTGGTATGCTGCAAAGCCCCGTGTGTTGCCAGTACAATATAACGAGTCGCGATGGGATCTGGTACCGATGTTCATTACACCACTCTAACCTACAGTGCTGAATGCTCTAAAGTTAGTCCCAAGTCGGCTCACACACAGTGATACTGCTCAGTAAGGCGTCTATATGTGTGTTAGTGCACAGTAATTAATAGGGTTATTTGTTTCAGATTGTGCATGTCTACATGTGTGCAGTTACTGCACAGTAACCAAAATTACCGTGCAGCACGGGCACGTACCTACACATAAACACCTGTACTGCACAGTATATAGGGTGACTTTTACCAACTTGATTGTAAACTTGATACCTGCATCATTCATCACATAAATTTGCATCATGCAGGCATCAAATTTACGCTCAAATCGGCATAAGTCACCATATTTACTGTGCAGTACAGTGTGCAAGTGTAGAGGTGCGCCCATGCTGTACAGTAATTTCAGTTACTGCGCAGGAAATGCGCACTTGGAGATGTACCCAGTCTGAAGCAAATAACATCATGGTAACCTCCCACAAATAAGCTGGCTGCGTTTCAGGTGCTATCTGAAAACTGGGGTTTTACTCCTTGGTTTGTTTAAGGGTAAAACATGGCTCAACCTCTCTCTTTAACAGGGGGACAGCTTACATTTCTGAGAGTTATAGCTTTACATGCTTATGGCCTAATGAGCACTTTAGGTGGTAAGGGCTAAGACTATAGGACTATTGGGATCTTCAAAACTCTTATTCAGCTTCCACCTAAACCTTTACAGGCCTCTATCTGCTGGTGGGCATGGGCATGTGCAGAGCCACCCAAGTCCTAAAGCAGCTTAGTAATCATGTTTGAGGCCCAACGGCATTCCTAAACCAGAATTTTTATGCCTGCCTCACCCATAAGTTGAATCTGATAGAAGTTTTTGAATGTCCCTTCTGGATTCGGCAGATTAAGACTTCTGAGGGCCCACAGAAAGTTTGTCTTAACAGTGCAGTGGCTACAGTCATTGCCTGGGAGGTGTCAGATTGAGGCTTAAATATGCATTTTGACTGGTTTAGAGTAACCAGCTGAATCATGGTCTCCCAGATGGTGTTTCAGGGTGAATCCAAACATCTCCTGATGGAGCTGTTCCGTTTTGTGGAAATAATTGAAGAAGGAAATTCAAACTTGACTGTCCCACTTCCCATACAAGTGCCTAATGCAGAAACTTTTGATTCAGGCTCCTGCTCTTTTCTCACAGACCTAGTGCATGCATGAACAAGTGGAACGGCTTCAGTTGGATAGAGCTAGGACAGACACGACCCTCCATGCTACCCATCAGCCTCATAGTCAAGGGACTTTCCTGCAACGTGGGAGAGCTAAGTTAAGGTCCATGCTTCAAATTTGGATGAAAGGGGATCTCAAAATAGATCTCCACCTACCAGGCGAATGCTCTAACTACTAATACACTGGTGCCCAGGAGTGTGCTTTGTGAGAAAGCTGACAATCTAGAGGGGGTTGGGTGCTGAAATCCCTTTGAGGCCTTGGGCTTAAACCCCACTCCTCTCCTTAAGTGTCTCCCTTCTCAGCTTGCTGATTTCTAGGGTCCTGTCCTTAGGTTCCTGGCTCTCCCACGCATCGCACAGAGAGCCTGGATATCTCAGGACTGAGGATTTCATTATGAAGTTCCTTCGGAGAGTCCAGTCCCTTAAGTAGCACGGCTGGCTGCGAAGCAGGCGTCTTTGTTAAATACAAAAAGAATTGCTGATGGACCTATTTATTTTTTCACTTAGTAAAAGAGCCTATAAAGGGACAGTAACCTGAATGATAGCAACTGCAATGTTCAGCACAGGTTCCTTTATTTTTTTTGGTACAAGTTTCAGAAATCTGAGCATTGTTACAACAAGACACAGAGGATGACCTCACCCCTGTATATAAGTGCCTGCTGAATTAGTCAGACAAACCTGCTGGAAGCGGTTTTCAAGCGGAAAATAAGTTTTATAGTGAGTCTGACAGACCAGTCTGGGGCAGTGCGCGTGTGTGGGTATGTGTGTGTGTGCATGCGTGCGTGCATGTGTGTGTGTGTTTTAAATTGAGGTCAGTGTCCTTGATCCAAAGCTGCAGTGGATGATTTCTAGAAGGACAATTGATCTGTGTGAGTACATAGACAACAACTGGAAATTCTGTTACAGTATAATTCTCCATGGATGGGGTGTGAGATCTGGTGTGCTTCCAAAGAGGGGGGTTTCATTTGACATGAACCAGGGTAACTTTAATAAATTGTATATAAATATTTAACTTACTTTCATCCAAAATTACAGCCACAACACTGTTAATAAGTACATGGAAACACCCAGCTATTCATGCAGTGACTAATCGCATCCTCACAGCTTGAATTTAAACAGTATGTAAGGGGCTTTCTAATGAAATGCAAAAATCAAAGGAAAATGCAATCCGCATCCATTTCATTCCAGACCAGCAAAGCTTTCCAGTTAGCTCTTTAGTCTGCTTGAAGAGGGTCCAGGACCTGTGATCCTAGTCTGAATTTGCTCAGAGTCTGAGTCTTTCTGATTTGGGATTTTGTACTTATCTGTGCAGAGGATTACTCCCTTGGAAAACTGGGCCACTCCACCTTCTCTTTCCAATGTCTTTCTTCTTGTTCCAGAACTTTAAAGTTGAGTGCCATCAGTCTTCTGGAATGACAATGGCCAGTTTAAAAGTCTGGGTTCAAAATAGGTTCAGGTTGAGAAGTGAAAGGATTTTGATGTTAGTTTCCAGACCTGAGTTTAAAAGAAATGTAGAGATGGTAGAACTCAATGTCTGATTCAAAAGGCCATGTAGAACACTTACCAAGCTGTCACTTCGCTGCTGATTTTGGACCTTGGAAAGAGCACAGGAAAGGGTGGGGGAAGGGTTGTGGGGCACGTAACATAATGCAAATTCAGACTAGGATCAGAGGTCCTGGACCCTCTTCAAGCAGGCTAAAGAGCTAACTGGAAAGTTTTGTATCAAATAAAGGCAATCGGGACTGGTAGTAGAGTTGATATCTTTTATTAAACCAACAAGATTTTTGCAAAAAAAATTCTTTAATTGCAAACTTTGGGGCACAAACACCCTTCATCAGGCATTGGAGAAAGGATTGTCAAAGTTCTCCTGGGTAGAAATGAAAGTTCCTATTTCATAGGATTTCACAGAGGAGTCAATAGGTGGAAAACTCTGGGCAGTCAGTACATAGCTGGTATGGAGCCTCTCACCTCCTATGAGGATCTGCGATGATGGACATTACTTTGAAACAAAAGTAGGAGTCGGATCTCAGGTTTCAGCTGGTCACAATTGCTTCCTTCTTGGGAAAATATGGAGATTGTATCAAATAATATTTTTAGGAGTATTTTTAACCCTCACAAAATTTTGTGTGCAACTTATTGCATACCTGCATCCAGCTGGATTTCATGGTTTTAGTTATGCTGTTTCCTAAATATAATAATTCAAGTGAGGCTAAGACACCTAGTGAGGTTTTTTTCCCCCCCAGAAGGAATATTCCCCATCCACTTTCAGATATGGGATACTTGTTAGCAGCAGAGATACTAGCATGCATTTGAACAGTTTTACTGTCTGGCAACAGTAGGCAACCATCGATCCTTCTGTATCATGGTACATGTGTGAGAGGTCACCAGGACCTTTAACACGCATGATTAGGCAGGAGTCTGGAGGCGTGGAGGCTGCCCAGACCTTCCATCTCCACTTTATACCATTGACAGTATGCAAAACCATACTGTCATCATATGTGCGTTCTGCAATCAAAGCCAAGTCTCCCACGTGACAGACAAGGATTCGAACACTGAACAACAACGGTGGGTTTGAGCAGCAGTAACTTGTACTCTCATGCAAGCTAGCATTATTAGAGTTATTATTCAGTTATAAAAACTGAGTGAGCTCAGGGGAGTTTATTTCAGCGCTCAGTTTAGAACTTTATTGCCAGCCAGATACCTCGCGCGAGGACACTCTCTTCTGTTAGAAAGACAGGTTTTGCTGGTGCAGAACACAGAGCAAACATTTTAAAATCAGGAGAATAGAGACAGGTAGTGCAGGTGTCTCACAACACATTAGAGAAAAGGGCTTTATACAAAAGTAGTTCAGACCTTTCACAAATTAAACCTACTCCATGGTGGATTTCTATCCGTTGGACAACTAAAATGTGGTATAGCACAGGATATAAGGTAGTAATCTGTATACAAAGCCCTAGCCTTTTAATTGTGTATAAGCAACGGAGATGACTATGGCAGAAGCAGTTCCCGTGAACACCTGACTCACCACTTGCAGCGCACACATCCCTGGACTCAGAAATGTGTTGCAATCAAATGCTGTTCTTTTGAAATTATTTAGCATTTTACCAGTGAGTTAAGTGGGAGCGTGTGCAGCGTGTGATGTGTCATATACACACGATTTGTTTGGAAATTCCCAACTAGTCTATTAGTCTGGCTTGACTGTAAGTTATCCACATGCAATGACTCTTTATTTTATACAATGAGATTTTACTATTGCACTGCTTTTCTTAGGACTTCTGAAAACTACTGATCTCTGGGTCCTTTTGCCTCTGTATTCACTTTTATGTTGAGTAGGAAACTGCACAAAGTGGAGCCCTGCTGGCAGGTATAGTGTGGAGGAATAGGAACCCTGGCTCCAGGCTTCAAGTTTCAGCTACATCATTCTTTCACTGGGGAGCGAGGGGTTTTCCTGATCTTGATGTCCTCTGTTCCTGGTAGTAGCTACTGACTTTGTGAGAAGCCCTTGATTAGTGTCACAAGCCACCCAGCTCCAGTAGCGAAAGGCAGCTAGCTACATTAGTCTGAAGCCTGGCAGAAGGCAAGGCGAGGTGTTGTATGTTAAAGTCCTGTTTTATGTTACTCCAGATGTGGCTTCATCACTGCTGAATAGAAGGGAATAATTGCTTCCCTTGACCTACTGGCAACACACCTACCAGTGCAGTCCAGGATGCTATTAGCCTTCTTGGTAACAAGGGCACACTGCTGGCTCATATTCAGCTTATTGTCCACTATAACCCCATGTCCTTTTCCACAGAGCTGCTGCCTACCCAGTCAGACCCCAGCCTGTCCCGGCGTGTGAGGTTGCTCCATCTTAAGTACAGGATTTTGCACTTGTCCCTGTTGAACCTCATGAGATTTCTTTTGGCCCAATCCTCCAGTTTGTCTAGGTCACTCTGAATCCTAGCCCTACCTTTCAGCGTATCTACTACTCCCCCCAGCTTGGGGTCACCTGCAAACTTGCTGAGGGTGCCCTCCATCCCATCTTTTCGGTTGCTGATGAAGCAGCAGTGCATTCAAGCAGGAGTGTTAAGTACGATCATATGGCAGCAAAGTTAAGATTTCTTGCTGGAGGAGTGTCTCTAGATCCAATTAAATAATGCATTCATCTATCATCCCACTACTCCAGGGGGATAATAGGAGCCCAGCTCATTGATCCCAGCCCAGCACAACACAGTCTTGAACCAGCTCCTGTGCAGTGCCAAGACTAGGGCTGACCATCAGCAACCTACACACAAGACACCGTGTTAGGCCCTTGTCCCATATTACATGTAGCAGTAAAACGGCAGTACATATTACATGGAGCGCACGTTAACTGCACCTCCAACGGCAATAAAACACACGCTCAGTGCCACTCTAGCACAGCAAATAAGGACTCTTCCAGCCAGCAATATCTCCAGCTCGTACTACTTGACCTGTGTTAAGCTAACATTGCCCTGCTCCATTGAGATAAACAGGCAGGAGACCGGTGCAGCGCAAGGAAGGACCAACGAACAGCTGTGTGTCAGTCAGTCAGTCCCAGCCCCCACGGCACGTGCATCTTCAAGAGCTCTGGTGCTCAGCGCAGGTTTTATTTAGCTCAGCAGGGCTTCCCCTCTTGGTCCCTCTGGAGCAGTGCCAGGCTGCACTGGGCGCTGTGCCCACGCCAGGCCCCGAGATGCCTCTGCCCTACCCCACACCCCCACATCAGGGCCCCACGTCGCCCCCACACATGGGGATTGGGCTCTGCGCCCCAGAATCCGTCCCCTGTACGCTGGATCAGGCCCTGCGCACCCAGTGTAGCGCATGGGGTCACCCGGTGCCCTCCACGGGGCTCTCTGGGGGCCGCAGCCACCACTTCCCAGCTTTCGTCTTGTGGGGAGCCGCGACACCGGGGCCTGCGGGCCTCGAGCTCCCGCAGGACGTGGCTGCCCCGAAACTCCCAGGCGGGCCCCGGAGGCTGTGGCTGAAACCCGTGCCAAAGCCCTGGGAGGGGGCAGCCCCCGGTGCCTGCCACTGGCACCGGGCAACGCACGGGCTCGTGCAGCGTGCGCTACACCTGGCCGCTGCCGGGGCCCCAAGGGGTGGCACACAACGCGCTCGGAGTGTAACGGGCCCCGGGGAGTCGCCACACGACGCGCTTTAAGTGTAACGGGGCCCAAACGGGGGGCAGGCATCACGCTCTAAACATACGGGCTGCCGGGCGCGCTCAGCCGGCGGGGGCGGGGCCGGGGGCGGGGCCGGGGGCGGGAGGAGGGTATAAAGCGGCGCGGGCGGCGGCGGCGCCACACACCGGGCAGCGGCGGAGCGGAGCGGGGCGAGGCCAGGCCAGGTCAGGTAAGCGGCTGCGGGGCGCGGCGCCCGTGCAAGCTGCTGCACGCCTCCTTTAAAGCTGAACATCCCTACTGGTAGTAATAATAGAATAAGGACGCGGCGCGGGTGGATGCAGGGGTGCTCCGGGCGGGCGGCTGCAGCGGTGCCGGTCCGGGGCGGGGCGTTTGTGTCCGCCCTGCACCGCGTGTTGTTTTGGGGATTGCTGCGTGCACCCCGGCATCCCACGCTGCTGGGCTCTTTTCCACCCAAGTGTGTTTCCAGCAGCCTGTGGATTTTGCAGTTCTTGCTTTGACAGGTTGTGCTTGCGACTTCTTTTCCCTCTTGCTCTGGAGCTGCTACCTTTCGGTGGTCGTAATTTATTAATGCTTTTTTATTTCAGCCTTCCAGTTGTAGTTCTGTCTCTCTTTCTTTTCTTTCGTGTTTTTTTTTTTTCAGCTGGATACTGACCACACACAGATAATTCCTTTTCAAAATTGGATGCCCTCTACTTTTGCAAGCCCTTTAATTGCCTGCTTCCTGTTTGACCTAAGTGTAGCGTAAAAACTGGCTTCTCTTCCAGCTCGTTTCCAGCAGGGAGATGTCTGTTCCCGCTGTGTTAACTGTTTGTTTAACAATTAGTAGGGAGGTGGCTGTAGGCAGTATTGCAGCACGAATCCTTGCACTCTGCTTGTGCTCGGCGACAACGCTTCCTCGTTGCTGTGATCTTCCTCCCTGTTTTATCTGTGTTTCCTGTCCCTCCATTTATTTCCAGGAGTGACAGCTAGGGCAGCAGCTTAAATCCATAATGACCAGATGACGATGGGAAGATGCCTATCCCTAAATTCTGGAGATCAGAAAAGTGTTTCATATCTAGTTAACTCACTTGGACACTTGATGATAACCAAGTGCCAGGCAACTAAAATTTCAGCACCAGCTTTTTTTGTAGAATAGTAATAAAGGAGGCCTCCCTTTAAAGCTCCTGCTCTACAGTGCAATAGCAAACAAGCGGACACACCTACTGGCAAGAAATGCAAAATCAGTAGGAAGGGTGGCTTGATCTTTCTGGTAATCGTGTGCTGCATGTCCCTTAGGATAAGTTTATACTTCATGAGAAACTTGTTATAGATATAAAGTTATTTATATCATGTTGCTGTACTTTTAGGATATTAACTTGCTTTTTTTATATAAAATTTTAGAAGTACTTAATCCCACTTACAGCTGAGCATGATAGCTCATGTGCTTTTTCTCTAAAATAAGGATATAAACTAGTTCTGCAATAACCCTTAACGCTTCAAAGAAGTGTTAGTCGAAGCGTATTTGTTTTCCTGTCCAGTAAAGTTACATTCTTTCACTTAAAGAAGTTAACTCTGTTCTTGGAACTTTTAGAAGTTCTTTATTGCCCAACTCCTGAGAATTAGATGACCAAAATCACTTCTCTAAACTAAATCTGGAAGAGAAGGGTGAAAGGCCTTGCATTTTCAGGCTAACATTTAACAAACATAATGGAAAGTCGTCTTTGAGAGCGTGGCAAATTTTGAGGCATAAAGGTTGTAGCTGTATTAGTCTAAGAAAACAAGTAATCGTCTAATAAAAATATCACCTCTAGCACACCATGTTGACAGTTTCAAATAAAATTCTTAATTTTTTGCAACTGTCTAGTCTATCTAATAAAACATGATCTCAACTAGCAAATTTGAGTGCTTTTGACTACCCACTTTGAGGAAACGTGAAGGCCAGAAGAAATGTAAAGGCCAAAGGATCCTTGCCTACACTTGAATTCCTTTGCCATGTAAAAAGGCTGTTAGCTGTGTCAGTCTCTAAGGTGCCGCCCTGTCTTGCCATCTGCCCGATTTCAGACAATATCTTTCAGACACATATGTTTTTAAGGAACAGCCTACTTCATCAGATGCTATGATGTCTTCTTCCATAAGAAACAAGAGATTGTGCTGACGTTTTGCTTTCTACATGTTTTTCCTTTCTTCGGTTGCATTCAAACCCCATATAGCAGTGTCTAAATGTTGCACTAACTCTCGCCTAACTGATCAAGCTTCACGTCTGCTAAAAGAGTACTGGGTAGCAGTGATAGTTGCTGTGCTGTAGCCACAAGAGAGGAAAACCAGACTTGGCTAGTTGCACAGTTACTTACCAGATGGAGCTGAATGGTGGGAATTGTGATTCCTATTTTTTAGCAGTCTTGAAGAGCACGATTCTGCTGCCAGAATAGGTGATGGAGATTGGATTCCAGAAATGCAGCTTGTTCTTTTAATCAAGACCAATGTCCAAAGCTTTTATGGTGGTGCAGGTGCTATAGCTGTTTAAAAAAAAAAAAAAAAAATTACTCTGACAAAGCTCATCAGCTGCGTCTTTCCATGCATCCCTGCAGGCGCTCACGTGCTCTAGGCTTGGCCACTCTCCGCCCTGCTCTCTGCCCTGTGTCGCTTGGGCAGTTTCGTTGCAGTTGAAGAGGGTCCTATATCTGATTTCTAAAGAAGCAGCAGCTTGGCAGAAGTTAGGGACTTTCTATCAAGCCCTCTTCCTGGAAGAGGGAAGGGAGTATTGCATGGCCCAGAAAGTGGCAAGAGCTATCTATCGCCGTTTCTCTGCTTTTTGTGGCAGAAGCTGTTTCTTCCAGGTTGCAAAATGTCTCGCTTGTAACTAATTTCAAAGTCTAGGCCTCATTTATAGCTCCTGAGTAGGGATGGCCCCTTTTCTGAAAAGTGGTCATCCCTGGCCTCTAATTAAAGCTTCAGTTCTCCTACTGGCATCCATTTGAGAGAGATTGTATACCTGGAGTAGGTACAGAGGGAGGGCTGCGAGGATCATTAGGAAAAGAGAGCCAGTTCAGGAGGAAAAAAACCCAGTGAGGCTGTTTGAGTCTCTAAGATGGAGCTTTTAGCAGTTGCCTGAAATGGTTGTAGTACCATGGACTCTGTGGCCCAGGACGCCTTTGCTCTGGCTTCAGAGAGATGTCAAACTTCAAGATTTGCAGGCACTTGCTGCTCCAGGGAAGGGAAAAGAGGGTGTGGTTTAGAGGCAGGTCCCTTCCTCCACCTTCTTGCTCGCTAGTGTTTGTGTGCACACTCGCATGCTCGCTCTGTCTGTCTCTTCCTCTTACCCGAAGAAATGCTTCGGTGCCAGCTGCTGCCAGTAGTAGCAGGCAGACAGTGACTTGATTCACAGTCGCTGGGCAGGTTTGAATAGCAGCTCTGAGCCTCAGTGGTGTCTCGGCAGTCCTGCCGCTGTGCAGGGAAGCAGGCTCGGGAGGATGGTACTATTCATGGCTGGAAAGTTCCCTCCAGTTGCAAGCACTTTCAGCCTGTCTACAGACACAAGTAGTTTTGCAGAAACTGAAGTCGTGGAGATCTCTACCAGAGTCACCAGTGCCTCTCTGACCAGAAGCTTCTGAAGACAGTACATGCTAACCAAGTCATTTAGATTACAAAAGCCTAAAGTATTCTCTTCACGCGCCTGTCTAGGTGGTGTTTTGAACGGTGGTAGCAGAAACAGCCCTGACCTGGAATCTTGGCAGGTTTTCCAGTTCTTTGCAAACCTGAAACACCCTGACAGACCATCTTTCTTCTTTGGGTGTGGGATGAAGGAAGGAATGTCCAGAAAATGCATGTATTTTTCTTTGCAAGCCAGAACTTTTATTTTTCTGAACTCTGTCGATGGATGTCAGTGATGTTTGAACCTTTAAATAGGCCAGGACCAGTAGCTGTATCGAGAATAATCATTTCAGTTAAGATACTGCTTAGCAAAGGTATTAATGTTGAAGTTATAAAGGTTGAGGTGGAGACAAACTAGTTAATGCAGCGCTTTCATAGCATTATTTACATAGTGCTGCCAGCATACATTGCTTAGGGTTGAAAGAGCAACTGATCTCTGTTCGGAGGAGTTCACTGTCTAAAGGCATAGATAACATAACGTGGCCTCTGCCATGATGGGATTACTAGATACTACTGTGATAATCATAGTGCAGATCATATAGTTGAAAGAAGTAGTACCGCTAAGGACTGCCTGGGGGAGAGCCTGGCACTTAGCTTCCTAACTGTAAGGATATGATGAAATGGCTAGGTTTGGCTGGAGAAATACTGTGGCTGTCTCTCCCATTAGGTTGGAATGGGTTGCACAATCCCAGCTGCTAGTCAGCTGCTGGCTTCATCGTAAACGCTTATTTTTTCCTGTTACGTGGCCCAAGACTCACAAGTTGTCAGCTAAGATATTTTACTTTCTTGATGAGATTTGATTAGTACCATTATGCAAATCTAAATTTAACATGACTGGAAGTCTTTAAGCCTCTTTTTTTTCTGGCTTGGGGGGGGGGGGGGGACGGATTTTGCTATCATTATACCTTCATTTGAAATTCATTAAACACTCGAACTGGCAATTTTGCTACCATTTTAAAGTAGGAAGCACATTGCTTCCTAGCTTGGCATAGATTTTTTTTTTTTTTTTTTTTAATGTATACATTACCAAAGTGACAGTAATTCAGTCACTGTACAGAAGGTAACAGGTGGCATCTTACTAATACAGAAAATGGGGTCTACACGCAATCTTGGCCTACAAAAGGCTGAGAAGCTACATGGTATTGGAGACCCCGGCACGCTAACATCTTACAAGCAGAGTTTGTGAGTGTATTCAGTGTGCTGTCCAAAAACATTGCTAACCCCTGACCTAACATTATTCACAACTACTTGGAGAACTCATTAAGTGCACACACTTAATGTCACACTACACTACCCGATTATGTACACAGTGAAGAGGTACAGTTTTGTTGCAGTAATTCCAAATGCATCAAATCCTAAAAGAAGACTAAACTTGTGAATTTATCTGCAAAATAGCTGTAGTATAAATTGAATTTAAGAGATGGGAGCTGTTTAGGTAATGTAACTCCTATTTAGGAATAGGATACACTGGTTCTTCCACTCAGATTCACAAAAGTTTACTGCTGGAAGGGACCTCATAAGATGGTTGAGTCCAGCCCCCCTGCTTTTGGCAGGAAAGACAACTGGGGTCAAATAACCTCAGCAAGGTGGGCATCCACTCTCCCCTGGGTGCATTTAGTAGGGTTAGATCATCTCCTTTGTCTTGTCATTTAGATTGTTTGTTTTTTTTAAGTTCAAGGTCATTGGAGAATTGACAGTGGAATAATGATCCTTGTGTTTGTTGTTCATGGACAGACTTGTATGCAGCTCTTTTTCCTTAGCATAGGACTAGACTGAGTATGTATAAGGTTAAAACTCTGCTCCCATACATCATCTTTCTATGTCAAAAGTTGGGGTTTTTTGCCTCTTACTCTTGATCACTGCTTAACTTGGTTCTGACTTAACTAGCATTGAAGATAATGATTAACCTTCATGAACTATTGCAAATGCTTTTAGAACTTCAGTCTAATGGCTTTTTTTTTACTGATTAAACTGTAGCTCAAACACTACCAGAATCTGTTGGGTTTGGCAAGGTAGACCCATAGATATGGGTCCAGAGTTCTAGCACGCATCTGTTTTACAGATATAAGGCAGAATCTAGGTTATAGGAAATGCTACTTTACAAAGAATAGGGATGCCAGAGTCCCACAGTAGTAATTCTCAGTTGCTCCACAGAGCCCCTTGATATTAAATGGCTCAGCTTAATTGCATATAATGTTATTTTTCATAGTACTGTAGCTTTGCATTTCATAAGACTTTAGGCTTCAAGGGTATGTGTATTGCTTGCAGCAGAAATACTATCAAATGCATCTTAACACTTGTTGAGGTTTGGCTGTGGTCTAAGTCAGTGGTTCTCAACCTTTTTTTGGACCAGGACCCATTAGTAAACATCAGTGGCCAGTCCTGACCCAGTGCCCCTCACTCCTGACCTGCTGCCCCCGTCCCTGGTCCCTGACCCCCAGTGTTTGGGGCAAAGGGGATATATAGAGGGCCCCAAGCAGCCCCTCGTCAGCTGGAACTCTGCCAGCCTGCAAGGGAAAAGCCACTCTCATCTCTTTTGCCTTTAGAGGAGAATCCATTTTTTGAAGTTGGTTCATCTGTTTTTAAAGTTTATTTGCAACCCTTTCCTATATTCTTGCAACCCACAGGTTGAGAAACTCTGAGCCAAGTAACACCTTACACTGTTTGTTAACACTTTGAAATAGGAGTGATCTGCATTGTAATAGCTTTGGGTACCAACAGATGGTTTTACATTGTCTGTCTTGCATAGCAATTGAGCTTCCTTGGGTTTCTTTTCACTTGATCAAGTAATTAGGTGAAGGTAAATTCTGCTCTTCCTTCCTGTTGCACACCTATCACATTGACACTTAAGTGTGACCTTGATACTCAACTGTACTAAAGCTAAACATTTCCTGTAGTATATGAAAGAACAGTTATCTGGTTGTTGTTTTTTTTTGTGTGAATTTTATTTCTTTGGCTCATTAGCAAACTGGAAGGGGAGTTAGAGGGTAGGGGAAAACCGAATTTAAGCTTGAGCAGAAGCCTGGGCTTTCTTAATAGTATAAACAAAGTGTCTAGCAAAAGCTCCCTTTTTAAACTATGTATTCAGCCATCCAATATTTACCCTGCAAGTGGGCTGGCCCAGATAATCCACTGGGGCTCCAGATCTCCCAGTCCTGTCTTGTCCTTGCTCTACTATTGTGAAATGAAACCTGGAGGATGGAAGGAGTGATTTGTCTAGAAAACCCTACGCTGCTTCCTGGGAATTCGCAGTGGTCTAGGTCTTTGCTCTTAAGTGTAGGTGGTTTTGAGGCAGGCCAGTGTCTGCTAGTGAAGAAGTGATTATAACCGATCCTCAGCTGCTGAATTGAGCAGAATCGGGATGCTATGATCACAGTTGATAAGGCACTTTGCTGAAGAATTGATCTGTGTTTTTTTGGAGGTACCTTGCTTCAGTTGCTGCACTTGACCTGCCTTACCGGATGAATGCTTATCCTTGTCTGATAATCTGTCTTCATAAGAGACTTGTAATGTAGATCCTCTGTTCCAGCGTAAGCCTGTCTACCTTGATGTAGCATGCCTGTTCTTGGGTGTCTGCCACAGTGTACCAGTTCCCTATTTCTTTGGAGTCCTCATTGCAATAGATGGGTGTTGCCTTTCTTCTCCCTGAAAAGATGGTTCAGTGTTTTTCTGCCCTTTCTCTCCTCTCCTTCAGTCCTTTTTCATTCCATGTGTTTCCTTGATTTTGCTTCCTGCCCTGTGCTCTCTTTTCGCTCCCTCTTTCACTTGAATGCATGTTCTGCTTGGCTTCCAGTAATAACTGTGTATGACTGGGGCATGTGTTTTGGCCCACGTTAGAAGAGTAGATGCACCTGAACAGACCTCTCACTTGTAGCCTTGTACAAACTGCTTCTCTGATCAGCTGTAGTGTAGGGCTCGCCATCAGGAAAGAATGGGAAGGTGAATTTGAACGGAATATGGCTCTCAGCAGTGTATTTTCAGTGGAACATTTAATGATCTCGGAGTCCTGCAGGCTTCCTCTCTCCCACTGCTTCTCCCTGTGAGCTTACCATGAGCTAGTCTGCTTTCTGTCCGCTAGGCTGGCAAGCAATTACATGCAACCTGTTTGAGAAAACTTTATGCCATCAATTAACATGCATTTAAATCTTTAATGCTTCTTAATCCCAGCATGATTGTTAGGGGACTTAATCCTTTTTACATTGTAAAGTAGAAAATAAACTTTGTATTTTGAGCACTTCAGCAAGACAAACTCTTTGAAATTGTGTACAAAAGAATGTCTGTGCGGTATCTTTTTAGGAAAGTTATGTGGTTACTTCAGCTGCAGGAGCCGGTGTCACATTAGAGGGCAACACAAAGCGCCTATTTAGACATGATCGAACTTGTACAGAACATGGGTAAAACAAAACCATTTTCCTCCCAATCTTCTTGTCAGCAAGTCAGTTGTGCTTTCTCTGTGGTCAGGCACTGTTTGGACTCCAGGTTTTGGGAACAAGTGGCTTAGTGTTCTTCCAGCTACATCGGCAGCATTGGTTTTGTTGAGGATCTCCAATATTTTGAGGAAGAAAACGTAGGGATGTGGAAATAGGTGATCTAATCATCTTGTATGGTTTAAAGAGCTGTATTTCCAGATGTGAAATGCACATCTTGTCATGGGTAAATATTTACTCCAGTCACCATAAAAGCAGTGAAGCCTGTTCGTCAGCACTTCTGAGCTTGTTGTTTCCAAAATATGTTGCAGGAGCGCTGAACTCCATAGTTTTTGTGCCAGAAGAGCCAGGCATGGGGTCCTTTTTTAAAAAAATTCTTTCTATTAAGTGTTTTAACCTTCTGGAAGCCTAAAACTATTCCCTGAGAACAAAATTCTCACTCCACAAGCACTAAGTCTAGTGTGTTCCCTGAACCACTGCGTCTGGGAGCAGGGCTTGGCACCATATGGCAAGTGGGCCACATCCTGCCCATTGAGCTGGAGGGGCTTGCATCTGTGCCTGCACTGAGGCCAGGAAGCAAGGTGCTGCGCCAGGGCCAGGCAGCTGGAAGTTGTGCCTGAGCCACTGCTGCTTTCTCGAGACCCCTCGAGTGGGTGCAGCTTCTAGCTGGTGGAGAGCTGTATCGCAGCGAGGAGGGCAGAGAAGTGGCTGCGACAAAGACACCGCTTCAAGCTGCTGCAGCTCCTCACCACCTGAAAGCCGTGTCATGACCAGGGACTGGGGAAAGTGGTGGCGAGGCAGGCATGGCTCTTAGCTCCCCGGCCCTAGCAAAGCTCCTTGGCTTACTGCTGCATATTGTTTAATATTACTGTGCACTTCACGGTGCTTATCCAGCACTGGGTCAGACATGGTAGGCAGGATGGGTTTGCTTTAAATATGTAAGTAGGAAACCATGATTGAAATGATCAATTTTTATGTTGTTTGGCCTTTTTTATGCTCCTAAAGATCAGTTGGTAACCATAAAAATAGTACTGAATTTAGAGTAAAGATGCTGATTGGCAACTAAAATAGAATATTTTAATTTGGGTTAG
>JAGPOW010000261.1:11733724-11748424 GCA_030014935.1 Caiman crocodilus
CCTATGCTGCTGTCACTTCCAGGGGCTCCTGAGTGGCTTTAAGCAATTCTCCCACAATGGGAGTTGTTCATATCCAGGATATGAATAGAGTTGCTGGCGGTATGTGGAGACATGCTGATCTATCCCCCCCTCAGCCAGAATGCATTTAGGTCAAAGCATGCATTTGCTAATCCTGGCATTCCCATCACTTTTGTTTGCAAGAGATCACCATCACGCTTTCCAAAGGGCAGCCCTCCCAGGGCACACTCACAGCATGTTTTTGGCCAATCAGTGACCTGGAAGAGAAGTGGGAAGTGGTCCTACCTTAATGTGTTTGGTTATATCTGCGTCACACGGCCGCAAGTTGCAGAGGCGACTTTCTTTCATGAGCTGGCACCGCGGGTTATCATTGGAAATTCTTGTTGCTATCCCTAGCCCGCAGGTCTTCGAGCAGGGGCTCCAGGACGAGGTGTGAACAATGCAGTTCTTCTGCCAGGAGTCATTCTCTCCTGCATAAGCTATGGAACAGATTAACAGTCATTACTCATTGGGACAGGTTTCTACATACACGTCCCTTCTAGGTCTCTCTCTATAGTTAGGCCAATAAACCAACAAATAATTACATTGAACGGACATAGAGTCCATGGGGCCGGATGCAATGCATCCAAAGGTGCTGAGGGAATTGGCTGATGTGATTGCAGAGCCATTGGCCATTATCTTAGAAAACTCGTGGCAAAACAGGGAGGTCCCAGACTACTGGAAAAGGACAAATGTAATGCCCATTTTTAAAACTGGGAAGGAGGAGGATCCAGGAAACTACAGACCAGTCAGCCTCATCTCAGTCCCCAGAAAAATCATGGAGCAGATTCTCACAGAATCCATTTCTAAGCACGTGGAGGAGAAGAAGGTGATCAAGAGCAGTCAGCACGGATTCACCGAGAGCAGGTCATGCCTGACCAACCTCATTGCCTTCTATGATGAGATGACTGGCTCCATGGATATAGGGAAAGCAGTGGATGTACTATACCTTGACTTAGGCTTTTGATACCATCTCCCACAGCGTTGTTGCAAGCAAGCTGAGGAAGTCTGGGTTGGATGAGTGGACTGCAAGGTGGATAGAAAGCTGGCTGGCTTGTTGGGCTCAGTGAGTGGTAATCAATGGCTCAATGTCTAGCTGGCAGTCAGTATCAAATGGAGTGCCCCAGGGGTCAGTCCTGGGACCAGTTTTGTTCAATATCTTTTTTAATGATCTGGAAGATGGGATGGGTTGCATCCTTAGCAAGTTTGCGGATGACACCAAGCTGGGAGGAGTAGTAGATACACTGGAGGTTAGGGCTAGGGTTCAGAATGACATATTGGAGGATTGGGCCAAAATAAAGCTCATGAGATTCAACAAGGACAAGTGCAAAGTGCAAAACAATCCCATGCACTGCTACTGCCCAGGGACTGACTCGATGGGCAGCAGCTCCCCAGACAAGGACCTGAGGGTCACAGTGGACAATAAGCTGAATATGAGCCAGCAGAGCGCCCTTGCTGTGAAGAAGCCTAGCAGCACACTGGGCTGCATTAGTAGAGGCGTTGCCACCCTATCGAGGAAGTGATTATTCTGCCTTATTCTGCACTGGTGAAGCCACGTCTGGAGTACTGTGTCCAGTTTTGGGCCCCTGCTACAGAAAGGATGTGGACAAATTGGAGAGTGTCCAGCACAGGGCAACAAAAATGGTTTGGGAGCTGGGGCACATGACTTATAAGGAAAGTCTGAGGGAACTGGGTTTATTTAGCCTGCAGAAGAGGAGATGGACTGTTCTCAATGGTGGCAGATGACAGAACAAGCAACAAACTGTCTTAAGTTGCAGCAAGGAAGTTTAGATTGGATAAAACACTGGAAGAGGTTACCCAGAGAGGTTGTGGACTCTACATCCTTGGAGGTTTTTAAGACCCAGTTAGACAAAGCCTTGGCTGGGATGATATAGATGGGGATGGCGCTGTGCTGAGTAGAGGGTTGGACTAGATGACCTTCTGAGGTCCCTCCCAACCCTAATTTTCTGATGCTTTGAGTCTAGAGTCATAGACAAGTAGAGCTGGAAGGGACCTTGAGAAGTCATCTAGTTGAACCCCCTGCCTGAGTCAGGATAATTCTTATCCAGACCATCCTATACAAACCCATTTTCTAACCTCTTAGCAAATCTACACCGTCAACCCTGACACAACAGAAGACATAACACCCTAATCTGCCACTGGTAAAGCAGGGGGGCCACAGTAGCCACAGTCCTGCTGCTGCAAAGGTTGTTAATATACTCTCGAGGCCCAAGAAGAGGTCCACGTTCTGCTTGACTCTGCTTTTCTACTAAACTCAAGTTTTGTCTCCCCCACCCAGTGTCCTTACTGATACCTAATTGATGGTCTGTGTGGGGCAGGGACTGTCTATATAGCACCTAGCCCAGTGGGCCCCCTTCCTTGTTTCTAGCTCCCAGATGCAACCATACATGAATAATTGAAGCTGCCAATGCAGGACAGAGATGAGACTGGAACCACTGGAGATGGTTTAGATACTGCTGATTCTGCTTTAAACAGGAGTTGGCGTCGATGGCCTTCTGAAGGCCCTTCTAGCCGTTTTTCTAGGAAGCTTAATTTTCCTGCTGATTGCTGATTGATAGTCCATGACTGAGGGCTTCATGGCTAAGGGATCTGGTACGGAGTTAGAGCCTTTCATTTCTAGGCAAGGGAGGACACATCGGCACACTGACTGGAAGGGGCCTGCAGCCCAACAAGCCCGTTCCCTGACTTGGCAGACAACCATTTGTCCAAAAGACACACAGGAGCACCTATTCTGGTTCCTCTTGCACACCACAGCTGGAGAGGCCCTTATTCAACAAAGCCCTGTGTCACACAAAAGATAAAAAGCAAAAGAGATGGGAGCACTGCCAGTGCACTGGGCATGGTGGTGAATAGCCCACTAGGAGCCACTCAGAGCCAGGCTGGTCTCAACTTGTAATGCATTCACACACTGTAGTGCAGGCTCCCGCAAACAGATACTGAGGGACGGTCCCTACCCTGCGGGATGTCTATTCTAGATAGACAAGACAGCCAAAGGAAGTATTATTGCCTCCATTTTACAGGTGGAGAACTGGGCCACAGACATTAAGGCCCAGCTCCTCCAAGGACACCAAAGTAAGTTAGACATCTAGGTTTCTTGGAGGATGTGAGTCTGCGGGACTTGCCCAAAGTTATACAAGGATCTGGAGTTAAGAACTGAACGCCAATTGCTTGAACCCGAGTGCGGGGCCTCACCTGTGCTTTGGACTGTGTGAAGATGATGAAGGATGGTCCAGGGATCAGGGCACCAAGATGTGGGAACACTAAATTCAAGTGCCTCCCTCACCTGACATCCGACAACACTGAGCGAATCGCTGCCCTGGCCTCAGTCCCTTTGTGGACAATCATGATAATACAATTTCCCCTCCTCTCTGAGCTTCCATGAGCATGAATACACATTAAAACATACACGTTGTACTGGGGAGGGCTGTGGTGGGGGCATATAAGTATGTACATAAAGGCGTAGTGTACCGTCCATGCCCTCAGGAAAACGGGGATGATACAGTGTACCTGATTTCCACCTTTACGCTGAAATACTCCAGACGCTGCATAGAGCAGATCTCACAGAAACGGTGACGTTGGGGTATGCAGGGACACAAGAGCGGTCTGAAATGTTCTTTGAACTAGAAGTGGGCTCAGGATGGCAAGGGTCAGTCCAACCTATCTCCAACGTCGGGGCTGCTCAGATTCAGGGTGACAGAAGCCAGCCAGAAAGCCTCCATCCCAGTCCAGCTTAGCTCAAAACTCAAGGCTGCCTGGCTTCAATTTGGGCCCCTCTCTACTTTGGATGGCCAGCCCAGAACGGGACAAAAACAGAGTTAATGGGACAAAAGCAAAGTTCCCCCATGCTGAAAGCTATTCCTTTTAGAGGGGCCTTTGCCCACCTAGCTCTGACAGCAGCACCGAAGAGGTTTGGATAATGCTGTCCAGCATCTCTGCAGCTGGGCTCGAACTCATCTATGATGGGCACTGCTGTATAACGCACACGGAAACTTCTCTGTGGCTGTGCCACGCAGCGTGGGGGTCTGCTACAGCAGCCAGGCAGGCTACCAGATGCTTGAGTGCATGGAGTGGAGACTCACAGCCCAGGTTTTAAGGTCCCTGGGTTCAAGTCCCAGCTCTAGCCAAGTCAGTGCTCGCTCCGTAGGTGCTATACCTGCAGAGGAGATGTGTCGTGGAGACGTCTTCCTGATCCTCCTGGAGTCGTCGCAGATCCACTGCTCGCAGCACTTGCCTGCCATCTTAATTTGCTTTGGGTTTGGGCACCAGACGAGCGGGGGGCGCGAGTTTACGCACATTGGGATACAGCCCACGGCCCCGTTAATGCACGTGCAGTTGTACTTGCAGTTGGGCTGGAAGGAATCTCCGTTCCTGTACCTGATGCCATTGAGGACACAACCCACCCCTGCAATTTCTACAACAAGATGAGAAAGAGAGAGAAGGCGATTGAAATAGCAAACAGTTACAAGTGACCAACCCCTTTACGGGGCGTTCTCCAGCCTGACCGGACCAGCATTTAAAGGTGCCAGCATCACACAATCAATGCAGACAGGGAAAATTTGAGGCCTTATGCTCAGAGCAGAGTGAAACTCAGAGTTTTGCAGGAAATTCTGCCCTTAACAGATCCTGTTTCCATTTTGAACTAAAAAAAAAATGAAAACAGATATCGTCGAGTATTTAGGTTCCCAGTAACACCCCTTGTTTTGAAACGGGATTTTAAATATTTTTAACATTTTTTATACTTCTCTTTCTCACACAATGTCATGAACTGTTAGGAGGAATGGTGCTTAACATGCCCTAATCGTACCTTTTGGGGATCACGTGATGATGCACTGTAACGTGTCACCTTGCCAGCAAAGTGCAACAGTTCGATTATTATATATTTTCTAACATTAAACGGTTGACCGGGTTCATCCCCACACAAGCAGGAAGCACTTGGATGTAGAGACTAAAAGAAAAGGCTTTGTACTTCGCTACAGAGCGGCTCTCCCGTTTTGCAGAACCGGCTCTGATGCGGCAGTAAGCCTGTGACACGAGGGCTGCGGTTTCATAGCCCGTCGCAGAGAGGCAGCATGCTCCCGTTGCTGCTGCTAGGTGTCAGTGCTGGTTAAAGCCAGGGCTGAGTCAGAGCCTGCTTCAGCTGGGCAATCAGCGGAAATGTTGGCTTCTAACACTGGAACCGCCTCTTCTCTTTCTACTGAATTCAACAAACCTCCCAAGTTGAATGGCCTTCCTTCTGATAAATTGGAGCAGCTTGCACTCCAAACAGAGAGTTACATTTCCGTGGCCTGTGCCCATCTGCAAGTCTGACCTTGTGTCTTGTCTTCGGTTTTGTCACACTGGGCAGGCATCTCCAGGGATGGATCCAAAGCGGGTGCAGTGACACGGTCACACCTCCCTTTTCGACTGTACTGGGGGGGGGGGGCACAGCAGCAGCCGGGCGCTTGTTTTAAGGGCCCAAGGCAGGTAGGAATCCTGCCCCTGTCATGTCTGCTCCACAGCTTGCAGGTTAGGGCACTCTCCTGGGATTTAGGTGGCATGAGTTCAAATCCCCTGAATCTGGGAGGGAGCAGGGGACTAGATCTCAGCTGTTCAATGTCCTGGGCAAGTGCTCTAACCATTACGCTCTTTACAGAAGATCAAGATCCTGCTGCTGTGGCTGCTATCTGCTGCCTACCTGCTCAGGTTTGGAGCCCTAAGACGGGTGTGACTTCTGCAGCCAGGAGCAAAAGGGATTCTGGGCAGACAGAGGCATCTTAACACAGGTTAAAAGTCCCCTTTGAATGACTGGAGACTCGCGTCCCTCCTGCAGAACTAAGGAGGGGTCTCTGGGGGTGTCTAAGTGCTGTCCACTGAAAGTATCAGCATTGCCTTTACACAGGCAAAGAAGAACGTCTCCCTGATCCTGGCCGTGTACATAAGGACTTTGCCAGGAGCTGCACCGCAGTCACTGAACAGATGAAGCAGGATTTGGCCCCAAGTGCACTCAGTCCTCTGAGTCCTCAGCCCTCTCCAGGGTCAGGACTCAAAAGCGTGGGCTGAGACCTTCCAAACAGGGGAGCGAGGAGTGAAGGGACCGCAAAGGCCTCACAAGAACCAGCTTCTTTGGTCGGGAGATTCCCCAACCCCTTTTGCCCTGCAGGGCCAGCCTGGGGATCCCATGCAAGAGCAAGACCATGCCCCTCAAGAGGCAGGAGGGAAGGAGTTAGGCCACAAGCTCACTCCTTTCTCCTAACCGTTCTCTCCTTGGGACCGCGCTGCTGGGGATAAGCAGAGTCCCACTCGCAGCACAGGTTTCCAAGCAGGCGTTTAAAGCCTTTAGAGCCAGCTTTGTGGACCTGCTGCCTAGAGATCCTCTTCCTGCATCCTCCTCCCGCCAGCCAGTCAGCAGCAGCTGCTGTTCAGGCACTTGCAAATCCAAGGGCAGGATTATGCCTTCGGGTTGCTCTTTCCTTCTTGCCCTTTGCAACCGCCGGCTCATGGGGCAAAAACCCTCCGAGCCACTGCTCAGCGACCCAATGGGTCTGAACCAACAGAGAGGGCTGGCGGGGGCTGGCGGCCTCACAGCTAACGATCTGAGTAAATCAGTCTCTGTTTGGACCGATGGGAGGTGCCAGTGCTGGAAAACAAAGTCAAAAATATATGTACATCACTTACGTGCACACACTCCTATTTCGTACCTAGGTCTGTCTCCGCTGTAGTCACAGTACAGGCCCCTGTGAACGTCACAGGTGTCGGCCTCGGTGCAGTTCTCCCCGACCTGCTTGGCGCACACCTTGCAGCATTCACAGCCGTCGGTGACCAGGCTCACCCCTCTGGGACAGCGAGGTGGCAACTTCGGGCACTCGCACGGCCACTTGCAATACTGAGTCCGGGTGTAAGCCTCTGTCACAGTGGAGGTGGTGGGGGGCATGGTGGAGGAGGGCTGGGAAACGGCCTGCAGGCAAACAGAGGAACAAGGTTTGCAGTGCCTTCAGGAAAGGGTTTGAAATCTGCACTGACAGGCCAGGAGCCAACCCCTTCACGATGGGAGCAGAAGGCTAACTCCAAAGTACCGTCGCCCATTTGAAGAGTACCACGTCCCTTTGGTGGTACCACCTCCCTCCCCAGCCGGGGGGGAAAGGACAGCAATTGGGGTCAGCCTTGCTCCACTGATGCTCAGCCATTGGCAGCCCGAGGCATGTCCTCTCTCCAGCTAGACTCATTCCCCATTTAGTAGGTAGGAAAGTATGAAAAAAAATGTCCAGGCCAGAAATTCCCAGCCTATCCACATTGTCTGAAACTCAAGAGCCGGCTGTGCTGAGCAGGGCACGCAAAAATTGCCTCTTCTTGTATTGCAACACGCTCGCTTGCAACTCTGATCAGAACCAGAAAGCGATAGGGAAAGAGCTGCCTTTATCAGCAGCCGCCGGTCTCCAGACAGTTAGCTCCTATTTTATCAAGCTGGTTCACCCCTCCCTAGAGAAAGTTTCTCAGCCCTCCCCCCCCCCCCCCAGCCAGGCAACACTCAAACCCCCAGGTTCCCAGGTCCTAGCAACTTGATTTCACTTCCATGGTACTTCGGTGTTGGTTAACCTCAACAAATGCATGCTTACTCTCAGCAAAATGTGATTGAGACCCGCATCTACCCTTTTCCATATCAAAAACACGATCTACACAGCAAACATGCCCCCTTGGGAGCTAGAGCATAATTACGTGGCTATCACATCTGCATGTCCATTGGTGATAAGCTCGTAATGTTCCCACGCTGAACAGTTTTTGCAATGCTGCCTTTCTCGCTGTCTCTCCCTCTTTTGACTTAAGGTCCAGAATTTGCTGTGGGGACAAGAAAGCAGGGAGCTGCTACCTCCGCCTCTGGGCACATGGCAGTACCCTGCAAATGGTTCCTGTGAGATCTGCAAGTCCGATGGATGAAAATGAATCTTTAACCCTTCTAACAGCCAGCCTGAGGTTGGACGCATCAGCTTTCTCGCATAGGAAAGAAACAATGGCAGAGAAGAGGCGAATAGAAGATCTTAAGGCTGCCCCACCGAGTACATCGTACTGTCTCCTTACAACAATGTATTCACGTGCCACCAAGCTGCCATGTGACGTGACCATTTAAATACAAGGCAGGGCTTCCAGTCACTACATGTATTCAAGCTAATCTGTTAAAAGGTGGAAGATCACTGCCCTGATACCTAGGGCCGAATCTGCAAAGAGTTCACAACAAAAAGTTTGTGCTGTAAAATTGAACTTTGAAAGAGTGATCATCTGTGGTCCATCCTGCCCACTCTTTTATAGCCATTTTATGGCACGTAGGCTGCATCTGATATTCTCTGTCACTGGAAACCTGTAATCACAATGATCTCCTTGAGCTTTCTTCTCTGTAGAGAACCCGTTCTGCCGCACAGCCTGTAGTAGTTTACAGCTGAACCGTCACAGGATGGATGTACTGAACTATTGGCAACTTTGCCCAACGTTTCCATATTCCAGCCATCCCGCTGGATAAGAAAGCCTGTACCTTTGGGCTATGCTTTGTCACTTGGCATGGCTCCAGGGCTTGCTGGCTGTAGCAGGTTGCCATCACAAGCAACTTATTGGTGTCTGCCTGCCCGGGTCTCTTCTGTTTCACCGCCACCCGCTGCAATTTTGCACAAACTTCTCCCAGAGATGGACAAATGCAATGGCTCTGGGGTGCCCAGCAGCATCTAAGCTCAGCCACTCGTGCCGCTCCACATGCATGGTGCAGGCACAAGAGAACTTGGGCCTGGAAACCAAGCGCCTGTCCTTGTCTAGCATCATCCCTGCCCAAGCAGTCTTCAAAGACTGGACCTCCAACAACCTCTCGAGACAGACTCTCCGCCAGCCTAACACCTCTTTACTAGGGTCTTTTCTGCTGGAGTCAAACCAAAACGTCCCTCACATCGCATTACTTGAGGTGGACCACCCTATGCTATTTCAGCCTATCCTTGGCCAAGCCTTCGATTGTTTCCGAAGGGTTGCTTGCTAGCAATCTCAGGATTCATTAACAGTGTTGTAAACCTATTGCACAAACATGTGAATTTATATTTAACTACCTTTACCAACAGCTCTAGAAGGTTAAACTTACCACTAACCATTATCAGTATTTGCAATATTTGCTACAATTCCCACTTCCCTTTCAGGCCAGCTTTACATTATATTTAAACCCATACGAAATATCATTTATTCTCAGTTTAAGGCCGCTGTAAGGCCCCTAAGCACAAACAAAAGAAAGCAAACTCTTTATTTTTAACATCATTCATTTCAACTCCCATAATTTTGTTATGTGCGGCAAGCTGTTGTCTAGTGAGAGAAAGCTCCTTCAAATAAGATTGGTCTCTTTGCATGACCGTTCATCATTAGAAGTATTTTAATGACCAACTCTAGCTACAAAACCCAGTTATGCAGCTATTTAATGAGTCCATTATTGCAATATAGCTCTATAAAGCAAATGGATTTGCAATGACTGTTGCCAAGTTATTGCTGATCTGGACAGGAGCGAGTGAGGTGGTTGGCTGAAAAAGCTTTCATCCTCTGCAGAGATGCAACTACAGAACAAGATCAATATGTCGCAAAAGGGGGAAAAATCACAACCTCCCCCGCATTTGATTCTAGTTCATAAACTCAATAGTTATAGTTTGCTACACACCTACTGTCACGGAGCACAGCACTTTGGGGGGAAACTCTGCCTTGGGACTTATCAAGAAGGAGCCTTATTTAGACTCCTTCCCCTAAAGGACCCCCTTAAGTCAGCCTTGACATGGCTTCACAAAGGGCAAGGCTCTGGCTTTGAGATCCTGGCTCTTCTCTGTCCCCAGCTTCCCTGAACCACTGGTTGTTCAGTTTTTAGAAGAGGGAGGGATGTGACCAATAAAGCTACGTGGTGGGAAACGCTTTGGGGGCTCAGTGGGAGGAAGGACAGAGGGAACTACGGTGCACAGTCAAGACTGTTTGGAGCGGAGATGTCTACTGTGCTGTTTGGGACATTGGCACCCTGCCCTCCCCTTTGAAGACGAAAACACCAGACTTCACACGTACTACCAGACATCCCTCAGCTTTGTTACCCTATTTTGATTTAAACAAGAAAAGAAATAAACCACAACATTATTGGCTACATGGGGTTTCAGGAATTATGTTGTTCGAGTGCCAGTACATCCCCTGTTCAAAGGACTGTGTTGCAAAGAGACTCAAAGACAGAGATGTAGGCTTACTACAAACTCTCCAAGTGCCGAGACTTGGTCAAGTATACTTTTGAAGGGCAAAAAGCAATTTCTGCTGTGGAATCATCCCCTCCCCACCGCTAAGTTTCACTAATTAACCTGTTTTGTATGATTACTCCCAAATGTCTTAGCCTGGGACTTTGTCAACTTGGTTGCAGAGTAAAAAGTAATTGCTAATTATTTATGAGGTCGAATCCTCTGTCTTCCGGATGGCGGGCCCGTGTTCCTGCACTGAAAACAAGGCCCTTCTTGCCTGGTAAAACAAAGCATCTGAGCCTGGTAATTCTGGCTCAGTCACTCAAGAGTAGACATCAGGCGGAGGGCAATGGTTCAGGGGTGTTTCTTACATACTGGCAATGCTTTTCACCAGTTCCCTGGGAAGCACTGTTATTGTAAGTCTGTTTTATTTTTGAAACCCTGCAAGTCCAAGTAATGGTACTGAAACTGCCGAATAGCTTGGCTTTCAAACCTGAAACAGAAATGCTAGTGTGTTTGCATACAGAATAGAGAGGCACCTCCCAGCTTCAGGTTTTTGGTTATCCAAGTCCCAGCACCCGGAAACTGGGATGTAGGTGGTCCTGCCTAATGGTTAGACACCCAAAGCATGGACGCAGCTCCGACTGGTTCCCCAGGCAGCTGGGCGTATAGAGGGGCCTGGCATTAGCACTGCATTTGGGAGCCATAGCCAAAGTCAAAGCAGCTAGGAGCAGAAGCTGTAGACAGAGACTGGGTAAACTAGGATCACAAACCAAAAGCCAAAGCTGAAGCTTGAACAAGAATCAAGAGCTGAGAAACTATGAAACCACGACCAGGGAACGGCGAGGGTCAGTCCACAGGCCAGATCGGACCTGCAGACTGGCCGTGTTCATGGCATGCATGCAGTGAGCAGGCCGGACTGGCCCCACAGACCGCATGTAGCACATGCTCTGTGCGCCATGTGCAGCACAAGCTGGATCCAGACCCATCCCGCGCACGGGGCCATTTTGGCACACACTGCACGTGGCATGCAGGTCCACAGGCTACAGCGGGGTGGGCAACATGCGGCCTGTGGGCCGGTTGCAGCCCACCAGGCCATTCCATCTGACCCGCGGGGGCCTCTAAAAAATTTAGAAAATTAATATTTCTCTGCCCTTGGCTGCCTGTCATGTGGCCCTCGATGGCTTGCCAAAACTCAGTAAGCGGCTCCCCACACAAAATAATTGCCCATCCCTGTGCTAGATGATAGGGCTCAGTAGGCTAGATCTGGTCTGCAGGCCACATCTCTGATACCTTGGCCTAACCCAAACCCTGGGATATGTGGGAGACGGGGGTGATATAAACTGTCAGCCATATTAACAAGGAAGGGCTCTGTAGATAAAGAACACCAATACACTTAATAAGTCAAATCTTAAGGTAGTTTTAAATTGGGTCGCTCCAAGTATCTCATCCTCTGTGTGTAGCACCTGTCTTTAATCCAGCCCCGTAGCACAGCCAGGAAGAAGACAGAGCTTCGGTCAAGGTCATGCAAGAAGGTATTGGCACAACTCAACAGCTCAGGCCAGCTCTTCTGCCATAACTGCATGGGCATCGTTTGTCCCCATTGGTTTCCCACTGTCATTTTATGCTGTTCCAACGTAGGTTAATTAAAGTAACTTTATTTGCTTTTACTTATCAAGTTTGGCTCATAGTCTTTGCCAAAACGGTCTTTGTCTCCATTTTACAGATGGAAAAACTCAAGCACAGGAAGGCTAATGACTAGCTTCTCGTTACCAGATCATTGGCAAAGCTGTGAGCAGGGCAAGGGCGAGCTGGCTGTCGGCGCTCTGTTCAAACTACAGCAGCAGATCTGCTCCACTTTCACTCTTTGGATGGCAAATATTAATGCCCGCCCCCCCCCAGCTTAGTGATGTGCTCTTGAAGATACAGTGCATTGCCCTATCACTAGGCGTGTGCTGTCAGAGGGAGCTGGCAATTCAGTAATGACTAGGGCTAGGATTCCCAACCTGTGCTCAATGCAGCACTTGCTTCTGGTCTGCAGAGAGCTGGCTCTGTGTATGGTACCGACTCCTTAACAAGGTAAAAATATATTACATCGCCCACATTTTCTGTATAACCGTTTGCTGTAGTCGATAGAGGGAAGCCCCGTGACTGTGAACAGGCAGGGAAATCACAAGCAGTAGACAGCTGCTGATTGCTCTGCCCTTGTGATGGTAGACAGAAAGTGTCAGTGGTTAAAAAGTGACTCCTACAAAGGAGTTTGAGATCCCCAAAAGAGGCTTTGATGGCCTGGAATGATTTGGAGCCTGTTCCCACAGCCCTTTCACGTGCAAAACTGGTTACGTATGCCCAGGCTTCCCGAATCAGGCCCGTGGGATGGTTTAGAAATTGATCTGTATCCCTCCTAATTTGCTTTTCTAAATAACTGTGAGGAAATAAGTATGGGAGTTTCAACCGTTCAAGACAGCAAAACATCTGAAAAATCAAAAAAGGGGTCATCTTTTCACAAGGTTTATCTGCTAGCTAACACGTCCCTATTCACGCGGTTCCATCTAGTGGTACAACGTATCCTAAACGACATGTGCATAAGTGATAATAACAGCTCTAACGAGTTGCACAGAAGGGCATCGCTGATTCCGAGTCGCTTCAAAAGTACCATGTTTACTCGCCTGGAGACTCAGGTCCAGTCTGTATTCATCACCATGCAAGCTTCCTATCATTGCCCCGACTCAACGCGCTTCTAGAGGAATCAGTCTCTGACTGATTAATAATGCCAGGTCCCAGTACTTGATGATACGGTGTTTCCAGAGCAGGTTTGGCATGTTCCAAGACAATCAGAACTATTAAACGCCCCTGAGAAAGCAGTAACATCCAACAAGCGGTCCTAGTATATGCTGCTGCTGCCTAAAATGTCCAGCATGCCCATCCCCAGCCTGGTGATTGCCTGATAGATACGGGAGGACAAACATGCCAGACTTCCCTGTGATGGTTGGTGTGGCTCCAGGGGACATAAGCTGTACCGCTTATCTGTGCCCATAGCTGCTAGCTAACACTTCCCTGTTCAAGTGGTTCCATCTAGTGGTACAATGTATCCTAAACGACATGTGCATAAGTGATAATAATAGCTCTAACGAGTTGCACAGGAGGGCATCGCTGATGCCGAGTTGCTTCAAAAGAGCGTGTTTCCTTGCCTAGCGCCTCGAGTCCACTCTGTATTCATCCAGCTTTGCACCCAGCTTCCCAAAGCACGCTGAAATTTGTGCCAAGAATCAGAGACCTTGGGTCATAACACGACACAGGTCACGCAGTAAAGGAATATACAGAGAAAAGCATTCAGGTTGCAAAAATACCAAAAGTTGTGTCGGAGGGACTACGTTGGCTGCAGACTGTCTGATCTTTCTGTTATCACTGAATCGGGCACAGTTTGAATGAAGAACTACAACATTGAGAAGCAACAGGACTTTTCTCTATCTTAATCAAGACATTTGATGCCAAATGCAGCTATTTTCAGCCCCGGATGGAGATTTTACAACTGCTCCAGCAAGCTTGTTCCAAAGCGTCACCGGGCTATTTCACTGCTGATCTCAAAGCAGCTGTTCTCAAACAGCAAACCTTTCAAGTCCAACTTCAACGAGAAACTGCAGAACCAGAAATCATCCACAAGCTGGCCTGGGTTTTAAGTATGGTCTAAATAGACACTATGGATTCTTATCCCATTACGCCACTTAGCTTTCGTGACCCCCCCCGTCCCTCAATGTGTTTCTTGTTTTTTTTTCTCCACCCACCTTTTCCTTTCTCAGCAGTGCCTCTCCCCTCTCCCCTTCCATCCACTTCCCTTCCTCCCTCTCTGTCCTTCGCATGTACATCACTCTTTCCATTTTAACAGCTGTTCCTTAGAAGTCCTTTCACGGCATCTGATGAAGTGAGCTATTGCTTATGAAAGCTAATGGATCTCTGCATTAGTCTAGAAGGTGCAACTCTATCGTGCCTTCACTCTTACAGTAAGAAAGTGCTTCCTAATCTCAAGCCTAAATTTCTCTTGCTGCAATTTAAGACCATTGTCCCTTCCCCTGTCCTACATGGCTGCAGAGAGCAGTCTATCACCATCCACTGTAGAGCCTCCCTTTAAGTATTTGAAGGCTGTTATTTAATACCCCCCTCAATCTTCTCCTCTCTGGACTCAATAATCCTAGCCCTCCTAAACTTTCTTTGATGTTTCCCAGACCTCCAGTCATTTTTATTCCTCTCTGCTGGACTCTTTCTAGGATGCCCACATGGTTCTTGAAGTGGGGCGTGCAAAACAGGACACCACCATCCAGGTGAGGCCTCACCAGCTCTGAAAACAGCAGAAGAGTCTTGTCCCTCGACTTGGAAGTGACACTCTTAATTAATACAGGCCAGTATGCTATTGGCTTTTTTTTTTTTT
>JAGPOW010000261.1:11756609-11777502 GCA_030014935.1 Caiman crocodilus
GGCTTGCTAGGCCTTCTCTCATCTCCCTTCCTTCACCCATCAAAACCAATGGTGGCCACGGCTGCTCCGGAGTTGATGGGGTGAAAAGTGTATTTCTTTTCCCCTCTACTCTGACTTACCCTGCCCATGACTTAATCAGAGCAGCAGCCCCCAATCCTGACTTCAAAGAGGAATCAGGTGCTGGAAAGTGAACAGGCTACATCAAATAGAAGTGTTTAAAGAGCCACTCACACGAGGAGGGGCAATGCGCAATAACTCCTCTGTGTAACGATGATGGGTGCTCTTCTGCTAGCCTTCTGCTTTAGAAGCACTGACATTAGACCTTGAATTCAAACAGCTAATGTACACGGGATGATCTTGGCTGCTTTAACAGAAATAGGCCACCAGTGAACACTTTTTAAAATTTCAAGTCTAGGAAAAATGCAGGTTTCCCCCCACAATACATCATTAGAATGGCTTATTGTAGTATCCAACCTTCATATCTCCAACTCTAGACATCATAGGCGTTTCTATCTTCGTAGCAATGGCAGAAACAACAGGGTGGGTAGGGTGTATACAAAGTGCTCATGCCACCCACCACTGGTCTCTGGGGCTACCATAAGGGCATTGTACATCCAGGAAAACAGACAGAGCCATAACCGAGTTCCTTCTGCTCTGATGAAAGGGCCATGAGATTTAGTTTAATGACTTCTCCCCCAGGAACAGAACACCACTGAGATGCGAGTTATGAGTGGTGTTTAATCATCGGACAGAGTGCAAAAGATCTTGTGCATACTGATAGGGGTTTTGAGCCGCTGTAGGATGTACCAGGTATAGGGTTGTGTGAGAAAAGGAAGGGGCAAAAGGGACTAGAGACAACAGAAGTCACTTCATGAGAAAGCCCCAGGATAGTGATGTAGCAAAAATGAGAGGGTAGGAGTTAAACAGACTTTCTCTGATGTGCTTTAAGCTAGCTAAGCTGCTCAGTGATACAGCTGTATCAACAGGAAGGTGGGGTCTGGCATCCAAACCAGATTTTAACAATTGTCCGTCTGACAAAAATAGACAATTAAGGTTTCAGAACGAGAGCTGAACCCGGGTGTATGATGTACCTATGCTGGAATGGAGAGGTGAGAGTCTCAGTTCAGGGTTACGGCTTTTCTACACCAGGATTGGATTCTTAACTCGAACAGAAATCTTAGTACAATTCATTCAAGGTTCACACTATGGGAGTTTACTGACCTGGGAACGATTGCCAGACTCAGAGTCAGCCAGGCCGTTATATAACCACTTCTTTGCTGCCCCTGTTGAATTCTGCAGGACGCTTGTCCAAGAGAGAGAAGGGGAAAGATCTGTCAGCTATTTAGAGACTAAACCTTGCACCCATGCAATAAGGATGGCTTGGATTAGTATCACACAGGCCAAGTTGTCAATATTTTGCCATGAACAGAGTTCCCAGTGCTCACTGTCATTGCCCAAAAGAGGCGTAGCCATTTAAAACTGATATAAATGGTATTTTGCCTTGCCCATGCTAGCTGCATCCAGGAACCTGATGTGTTATATACAAGCTGCTGAGAGAGGAAGATTCTTATTTTTCTATTTCTGTCTAGTATTAAAAATGTTTTGCTAGTTTAAGTGCCGGCATTATATCTTGTATATCTGTCAGGAAGGTAATTATTCATAGCAAGTAAAACATCCCATTAGGATTTTATGAAAGGGAATGAAATGCTGCTGGCTCTCATTGGATTTGTTATTCATCACTGGATTTGTTTTGGAACAATCAAGATATGGACTTTATCATTCACCCATAGGACTTTGCATATATCTGAGATGAGTCAAAATGACTAAAGCTAAAGGATCGTATCATTTTACAACTGGAAGTGCAACCCTGCGTTCTGTTCATACATCGTGATTTCAAAGTACTTCTAAAGCTTGTTGCACTTTCTGAGCATCTTGTGTTTAACCTCACTGTAAATCAAGACCAATATTCATGGGATGCTGACTTGAACAGGCTCCGTGCATTAGTCGAGGAGGCGATGCGGGACCAGGGATGGAAGGCTAATGGGTTGCACAAAGAGTAGTCATTCCTCAAGGACATGATCCTTGAAGCACAAAAGAAAACCATTCCCATGAAGAGGACAGGTAGCAAAAGGGTTGATAAGCCCTTCTGGCTCAATAGGGACATCACGGTCCTCTTGAAAAAGAAAAAAGAGGTGTACGCACAGTGGAAGCTAGGGATGGTCCTCAAGGAGGACTATACAACAGTGGTCTGCACTTGTAGGGCAATGATTAGGAAAGCTAAGGCAGTGACTGGGTTTAAGTGAGCCAAGGGAGTCAAGGACAATAAGAAGTCCTTCTTTAGGTATGTAGAGAGCACAAGGAAAACAAATGGACATGTGGTGACCCTGCTTAACACCTCGGGAGAGCTGGTAACGGACACTCAGGAAAAAGCTGAACTCCTGAATGCCCACTTTGCTTTGGTATTTCACCGGACCAAGGGGAAAGATAGGTGAGTTAAAGATCACGGGGGGCATGGTGGGAATGCTAGCCTTCCCACTGTTGATGCTGAGCTGGTGCAAAACCAACTAGAAAAGCTAGGTATTCATAAGTCAGCAGGACCAGATGGACTTCACGCACAAGTGCTGATGGAGCTGGTGGAAGTCATTGCAGAATCCCTGGCAAAGCTCCTTCAGAAATCGTGGCGCACAGGGGAGATCCCTGAGGATTGGAAGAGGGTCAACATTGTGCCCATCTTCAAGAAGGGGAAGAGGGAGGACCTGGGCAACTAGAAGCAAATCAACCTAACTGCCATCCCAGGGAAAATCCGGAAAAAACTCATTAAAGAATCTATGTGTGATATGCTCGTTAAGGGTAAGATTGTGAACAACAGCCAGCAAGGTTTCATCATGGGTAGGTCTTGTTTTACCAAACTCATCTCCTTCTACGACCAGGTCTCTTGCCACCTGGACACAGGAGAGAAGGTCGGCATTATATACCTAGACTTCCAAAAGGCTTTTGAGCTAGTATCCCATGATATCCTTTCGGGAAAAATTGAAAGACTGTGAGCTTAACTGCTCAACAGTTCAGTGGGTAGAAAACTGCACGGTAGGACCCAGAGAGCTCTCATGAACGGATGTGTGTCATCCTGGTGAGAAGTGGCTGGTGGTGTCCCTCAGGGGTCCATGCTTGGACCGCTGCTTTTCAACATCTTTATCAATGAGTTGGATGTGGGGGTGAAAAGCTCGCTGGCCAAGTTTGTGGATGACACCAAGTTATGGGGGAGCGTGGCCATACCAGAAGATAGGTTGCAGATAGAGGCAGACTTGGACAGGGTGGAGAGCTGGGCAGATGAGAACCAGGTGAAGTTCAACATTGAGAAGTGTAAGGTGCTCCACCTGGGGGCAAACAACCCCCAACATACCTACAGGCTCGGTGGTGACAGCTTGGCATGCACCACGGCTGAAAGCATCTCATGCAAAACTAAGGAAGAGATAGGAGACCCGAAGAGATACTCCCACTGTACTCTGCACTGGTGAGACCGCAGTTGGAGTCCTGCGTCCAGTTCTGGGCACAGCACTTCAACATGGAAAAACCTGAGAGGGTCCAGAGTAGAGCCACCTGTATGATCAGGGGTTTGCAAGACAAGCCATGCAAGAAGAGACTGAGGGACTTGGGCCTCTTCAGCCTACAGAAGAGAAGGGTGAGAGGGGACTTGGTAGTGGCTTACCACTACATCAAGTACTCAGTGAACAGCTGCTCACTAGGGCACCCCTGGGGAAGACCAGGAGCAATGGATACAAACCCCTGGAAGGCCGCTTCAGGCTCAATTCCAGGACAAACTCCTTCACAGTCAGGGTGTCCAGGCTGTGGAATAAGCTCCCTCCAGTGTGTTGCAGTCACTTACCTTGGACAGCTTCAAAAGGAGACTGGCCAGTCACCTCGCCAGGGTCGCTTGAGCCCAGGTGTCTTTTCCTGCCTAGTGCAGGGGGACTGGACCCGAAGATTTACAAGGTCCCTTCCAGCCCCTAAAAATTGATGGATCTATAAATACACAGCCATAATGTGTGAGAGCAGAGCAGATCGAGGTTACCTCATTTTGGTGCCTTTAATAGGGAGGAACTAGGAGCCCAGGACTCTTGCGTTCTCTTCTCCCTGTGCCATAGACTGCTCTAGAGACAAAAGCCGTTCTGGGTCTTAGTTTCTCTATCAGTTCAGGTCCCTATCCTATTTATTTTTCTCAAGCAAGTTGCCTCTGAGTATGAAAAGCAGGATTTGGTCCAGAATAAAGCCTGTTTTCTATGGAGAACGTAGGCCTAGAAGAAGCTTTCTGGGCCACGCTGTGAATCACTCTGCATTCATACATTGCCTAAGCTCCTACATATGTACTATCGCTGTACTTCCAAACAGGAGACACATTAACGTTCCCAGTGAGCTCTTTCTAGGTGAAGGTCTACTTTCTACGCTGGGCAAGATCGTGGTCTCCAGGGCTGAGCCAGACAGCTCCACACTTGATATCAAACGTTGGGTACTTCCCCACTCGCAGGGCTCTTTCAGAACAGGCAGCAAACACAGCTGTGAAAATGCTCCAAGTGTTGCACCACCACCGCTTCCCCTGCATTTCAGATCACGGGTCTGTGGTAGGTACCTCTTGGGGGTCGTGATAGCTAATGTGGTGGCGGACAGCAACACAGTTTGTGCCGTGGTTTTCTAGTAGCAAGGAGGTAAAGAGTCAGCGAGAGAGACAGAACAGCCTGTTCCTGGCACAGAAACTACAAAGAGCAAACAGACAACGGGAAGGAGGGAAACGGAGAAGAAGCCAGGCCAGGCTGCAAGTCTCTCCTTCACTCTGCAGGACAAGTACTATGCCAGATATGGTGTGAGCTTGGATTCTACTACAGCGGGCAACAGAAAAACCCAAACTCCTATAAAAGCCATCCAAACTAATGAAAGCTGACACATTATAGCAGGGGGGGGAGACGCAGAACTGTCGAATAGCCTTTGGCTTGGGCAAGGTTTTTTTGGATAAAACCAATGCTTTCAAATGAAACACAATGGAAATTACTAGCAGGGAACTAGACCGCCACCTGGCACGAATCTGCAAACAAGCAGCAAAAGTGTTCGTCTTGGAAAGCTTGCACAGCACCAGGGCTCTGATCCTGCTGTGGAAACAGAACCGAAATAGGGGACTGACATAAAGAGGCGCTGGATATCAGAGAGCCCAAAATAAAAGGTGCTTGTACCAGAGTGAAGGGCAAGATGTAGCTGGCCTCTGAAAAGGACTGTGCGAAAACTGAGCCACTATAGGCATAGTCCTTTATACTTGCTTTAGTGCAAATCCAGGGTGAGCATTTCAAAGGGTCCGTTCTTCTGATCTGTAAGCCAGGGAAGCATCACGTATCCCTAGTCTATAGCAGCGGGGAAACTGAAGCACGCAAGATGATGCGACTCGCCTACAGTCAGACAGGAAGTCTGTGGCACAGCCAAAAATAGAGACTAACTTTGTTGCTCCCACTTCGTAACTAGACCAGCAGCCTGCTTCCCACGCAGCGTCAGGCGCACACGCCATTTAGATCCATCCGAGGCAGAAATAGACTCGCCAAGATGATGCTCACGTGCAAATTCCTTTCTATTTCAGCTTTTAATCCAGCTCCATGGGGCTTACGTGATTCAGGGGACTAGCGTCTTTCACTTCTACAGCGCTCGTTCCACTCCTACACAGCTTGGCAGTAAGGCAAGAATCGCAGAATCATAAAAAATGGGGGTGGGAAGGGACCTCGGGAGGCCACATCTCCTCCAACCCCCTGCTTAAAGCTGGACCACCCCCAACGAGATCATCCCAGCCAAGGCTTTGTCTAGTGGGGTCTTAAAAAAACTCCAAGGGTGGAGAGTCCACCACCTCTCTGGGTAACCTCTTCCAGTGTTTTACTACCCTCCCAGAGAGAAAATTCCTCCTAATGTCTCACATAACCTTCCCTTGCTGCAACTTGAGCCCATCGCTCCTTGTTCTGTCATCTGCCACCGCTGAGAACAGCCCAGCTCCATCCTCTTTACAACCCCCTTCAGGTAGTTGAAAGCTGCTATAAAATCCCCTCAGTCTCCTCTTCTCTAGATTAAATAAACCCAGTTCCCTCAGCCTCTCCTCAGAAGTCACATGCCCAAGTCCCCAAACCATGTTCTTTGCCCTCAAATTTGTACCCTTTCTGTAGTGGGGGACCCAAAACTGGACGCAGTACTCCGGATGTGGCCTCACCACTGCTGAATAGAGGGGAATAATCACTGGCTGTGATCTGCTGATAATGCTCCTACTGATACAGCCCAGGATGCCCTTAGCCTTCTTGGCAACAAGGGCACACTGCTGGCTCATACTCAGCGTATTGCCCATTTTAATCCTAGGTCCTTTTCTGCAGAGCTGCTGCCCAGCCAGTCAGCCCCAGCCTGTCCCGGTGCATGGGGTTGCTCTGTCCTAAGCCCAGGACTTTGCACTTGTCCTTGTTGAACCTCGTGAGATTTCTTTTGGCCCAGTCCTCCAATTTGTCTAGGTCACTCTGAATCCTAGCCCTATCGTCCAGAATACCTACTGCACCCCCACAGCTTGGTGTCATCTGCAAACTTGCTGAGGGTGCCCTCTGTGCCATCTTCTAGGTAGCTGATGAACATACTTAACAAAATCAACTCCAGGACCAAACCCTGGGGCGCTCCACTTGATACCAGCTACCAACTAAACATCAAGCCATTGATTACTACCCTCTGAGCCCAATGCTCCAGCTAGTTTCTATCCACCTTAAAGTCCATTCATCCAGCCCGTACTTCCTCAGCTTGCTTGCAAGAATGTTGTGGGAGACCGTATCAAAAGCCTTGCTAAAATCAGGGTACACCACATCCCCGGTCTCTCTGTATTCACAGAGCTGGTTATCTCATCATAGAAAGCAATCAGGTTGGGCAGGCATGACTTGCCCTTGACGAACCCATGCTGACTGCTCCTAATCACCTTCTTCTCCTCCAAGTGCTTAGAAATGGATTCCTTGAGGACCTGCTCCATCAATTTTCCAGGGAATGAAGTGAGGCTGACTGGTCTGTAGTTCCCTGGATCCTTCTTCTTCCCTTTCTAAACAGTAAACGATGTTTGCCCTTTTCCAATCATCTGGGACCTCTCCCAGTCACCACGAGTTTTCCAAGATGTTGGCCAGCAGCTCTGCAATCACATCAGCCAGCTTCCTCAGTACCCTCGGGTGCATCCCATCCAGTCCCATGGACTCGTACACATCCAACTTTTCTAAACAGTCCCTAACCTCTTCTTTCAGCACTGAGGGCTGCTCACCTTCTCCCCAGATTGTGCTGCCCGGCGCAGCAGTCTGGGAGCTGACCTTGCCTGTGAAGACTGAGGTGAAAAAGGCATCAAGCACTTCAGCTTTTTCTGCATCCTCTGTCACTAGGCTGCCTCCCCCACTCAGTAAGGAACCCAACACTTTCCCTGATCCTCCTCTTGCTACTGACTTACTTGTAGAACCTCTTCTTGTTACCCTCCACAATCCTTGCTAGCTGCAACTCCAATTGCGCTTTGGCCTTCCTGACTTCATCCCTGCGTGCCCGAACAATGCTCTTATACTCCTCCCTAGTTGTTTGTCCAAGTTTCCATTTCTTATAAGCTTCCTTTTTGTGATTAGGTTTACTGAAGAGTTCCCTGCAAAGCCAAGCTGGCCTTCTGCCATACTTGCTAGTCTTTCTGTGCATTGGGATGGTTTGTTCCTGCACTCCCAGTAAGATTTCTTTAAAGTACAGCCAGCTCTCCTGGGCTCCTGGTCCCCAACGTCTGGCTTCCCAGGCAATCCTGTGCAGAAGTTCCCTGAGCAAGTCAAAGTCTGCTTTTCTGAAGGCCAGGGTCCTTACTCTGTTGCTCTCCATCCTTCCTTTCCTCAGGATCCTGAACTCAGTCACCTTGTGTTTGCTGCTGCCCACGTTGCCATCCACTATGACATTCCCTACCAATTCTTCCCTGTTTGTGAGCAGCAGGTCAAGAAGAGCATGGCCCCTAGTTGACTGCTCCAGCACTTGCATCAGGAAGTTGTCCCCAACGCTACAAAAACTTCCCGGCCTGCCTGCGCACGGCTGTATTGCCCTCCCAGCAGATGTCAGGGTGATTGAAGTCCCCCATGAGAACCAGGACTTGTGATCTGAAAACTTCTGCTAGCTGATTGAAGAAAGCTTCATCCACCACTTCCTCCTGGTCTGGTGGTCTATAGCAGAACCTCACTGCAACATCAGCCTTATTGCTCTCCTCTCTGACCCTAGCCCAGAGACTTTCAACAGGCCTGTCTCCAGTTTCATGTCGGAGCTCTGAGCAATCATATGGCTCTTTCACGTGAAGTGCAACTTGTCCTCTTCTCCCCTGCCTGTCCTTCCTGAACTGTTTGCCCCCATCCATGACCGTGCTCCAGTCATGTGAGCTCCCACCACATCTCTTATTCCAATCATGTCATAGTGCAATGACTGTGCAGGGACTTGCACAATTCTTCCTGCTTGTTTCCCAGGCTCCATGCATTTGTGTACAGACACCGAGGTAACTAGTCGATTGCCCTGCTTTCTCAGGAAGAATGGGACCACCTCCCCTGTTGCCTCCTCCTGCTTGCTCTTCCTTAAGGTCGCCCACTTCCCCACTTACCCCAGGGCTTTGGTCTCCATACCCCAGTGAACCTAGTTTAAACCCTTCCTCACTAGGTTAGCAAGTCTGTCTAGGAAGATGCTCTTCCCTCACTTCATCAGGTGGATCCTGTCTCTTCCCAGCATGCCCTTGGAACAACATCCCATGGCCAGAAAAGTCAAATCCCTACTGGTGATACCACCTGTGCAACCACACATTGATCTGCAGGATGCTCCCACTCCTGGCCAGGCCTTTTCCCTTGCCTGGAAGGATCGAAGAGAGCACATCCCCTTCACTCGTGCACCCAAAGATCTGTAGACACTTTTGATCTACTCAAGGTCAGGGTCTCCTCTGGCAGGATTATTAGTGCCCACATGGCTAAGGAACATGCAGTAGTAGTCAAAGGGCCGGATGAGTCTTGGTAGTCTGTCTGTGAGTTTACAATCTGCTGGCTGCATCAGGCAAGGTAGGCGGATGCAGCCCATGTCCTATTAGACATCCACCAGTTTGCATTTAGGAACCGTATGTGTAATACACCAGCTGATAAGAAAGAATCTCACTTTCCTATTTCTGTATTAAAATGTTTTGCTAGTCTAATACCCAGCATTATACCCTCATATATCTGACATCCGCCAGTTTGCTCAGTCATGCCAGCAAAGACCAGGATCAGACTTCCCTTCACAGCACACTGTTGGGATGAGCATGGGATAGTCCCTTAAGTGAACATTACTGATTCCAGAAGAGCCGTGCTAGGTCGTACCAGTGAAGACGCTTATCCCAAAGTCAGCTCTCAAGTCAGGGCTGCAGCACATTGGCACATCATGTGGATCAGCTCGCGCAGACTTTGCCGAGTCTGATCTACGAGCAGCTGTCTTCAGCAAGCACTACCATCGTATGGTTGTGACTTCTCCCCGTCCCGATCAGCCACGTTCCAGCTGCACGCCACCGTCTCAGGGCTTTCCCAGTTAATGTGCTCACAAACTTTCCCAAAGAGCAGGCAACAAAGTGCTGCTATCCAGGCATGTCTACGTAGGCTTACTACACAGTAAACTATTGTGCAGTAAGCCTTCCCTGGGAGCACGTCTACACATGCATCCTGTTGGAAGCAGTGCTGCTCCTGAGGGCAGTACAGGGCTAATCCTGCCCTGCTGTGGCCCCTTGCAGCAGCCAGGCACCTGGCTGGGGGCACAGGGGCCAGTACAGATGCGCACGGGGCCAGGAGAGCTCTGCTGGCTTCGGCAGCAGCTGTCTCTTGTGCCCGTGCACATCAGGACACACAGCTGCCAGTGAGCCCAGTGCCCAGAGGGGCTCCCCTGCCCATCAAGGTGTTCACTGGAAGCTATCCCACTCCTGGGGCAGCTGCCTGCAAACCCTCCTAGGGGGGCTGGCCAGAAGCTGTCCCACAAATGGGAGACAAGCAGCACCGGGAACCAGGAGCCACGCAGCGCCAGGATAGGGAGGGCAGAGAGCGATCCTGTGCCAGCAGGGAGCTGAGCCGTGCCAGGACTGGGGACAAAGAGCTCCCCTGTCCTCTGTGGCCTCCTGCTGGTGTGGCTGCCTGGGAGCAAATTTGCTCCTGGTCAGTGCCTACATGAGCAGTACTGCTAACGTACACTTAATCTAAAACTTGTATTTCCAGGTAGTAGAAAGCCACGCATTAGCCTAATTTACTGCACAGTAATTGCTGCACACGGTTACATGGTGCAGGAGATTAGTCTACTGTGCACTAAAGCATCGCATATAGATGCGCCCTCAACAGTGCTGTCCTAGCCATTAAAAAAGACTTCCTAATTATGCAAGTACTGGGATTTTAGGGGAGTTTCTGTATCAGTGAGTGGCATTGTTTACTCCGTAACCCAGAGCATACTGCCATCATTATAAACTGGGAGCCGGCACCTGGACGCGTTCGGCTCGACCAGCACAGCCCAAATTCCTTGAATGATCACCCTTCACCTAAACGCAAGGGGGCAGCGTTGAGGTAGGAATGAGGAAAGCTAAATCGTTTCTTCAGCGCGCAGAGCTCATGCGGTACAGCCTGATCCACGGATGCAGACTTTTGTACCAAAACAGCTATATTAGTGAAGGGGCAGGGGCGAAGGGGGCTAGATGTTTTTTCTAGCCAAAATATTTCTACTGGCACAAATCCTGTTATGGATGCGATAAAACCAGAGTGGCTTGTTCCCTTTCCCGTACGGAGTAAGCTACACCGATAATCAAGCCACGTGAGATGGGGTAGGGAGAGGTGCTGCTTTCACTGCACTTACATAGATACGGAGGTAGCACTTTCTAGCGTAGGGTAGGTTTTAGGGGAGTAGGATTTGGCTGTGCGGCCTGCGTGATCTTCCCAGTCACCTAACCCCCCAGCTTCATATACTTACGGATCAGGATCATAGAGCCCGCCGTGCCAGAAAAGCAGCATGGAAAGTAGTTTGATCTACTTTACAAAAGTCAGCCAAAAGTAAGTCACGAGTATTGATTCGGCTGGAAGTCTCCTGCCTATATTACTGGTTCCTATAACTCTTAATATAGGTCTTTAACATTTCTGAAGCATCCCATCTGTAAGAAACATAAGGCTTACAGCTGAACCTGTATGACAGAGGATTTCATGACAAATCCAGAAATCAGTCCACGTGCACGGAGGCCCTTGACAACCACAATTCCCCAGCCTCACCCGCAGCTCTTGAAACTCCCTAAAGGGAGTCCCAGAGCAGAGGGACAGGGAGGAGGGAACGTGCTGAATAAGTTAAATACCTTGGGATTTCGTTTGGGCAAGACGTGCAGAGGTATGCACCCCTGCCCGTCCTGGGCATCAAGTTTTTGGCCTACAGATCCACAGGGAGCCTTCCCTTATTGAAAAGCCCTACAGAATCATACAAGGACTAAACGTATAGGGTGGTATCAGTATTATCCTATAGCAGTGGTTCTCAAATACATTATATTCAAAGACCCCTCAGAAAATGCCAGCTCTTGCCTAAAGAAGGGTGATTGCACCCAAAAGCTTGCTAAGAACTTTTTTCCAACGGCTCAGTTGGTCTAATAAAAGATACCACATCTACCCAAAGAGCCTTGCCTGCCGATGGCCTTAGACCAACACAGCCACAACCAAAAACCCAGCTCTTCACTTTCATTTTTTTGATTACGGAAAAATAACAGCAATTCTTCTGTTACGGTGTACTCAGAAAGACCACAACACGTCGCACATTTTTGACATCATGGATTCCTATGGGAAATCATTGCACTTATCCAGCGAATTGTGAAGGTGCTCACACACCTAACAGTGCTAAAATTGCACAGCGCCCGGCGGCACCCTTGAAAGGCTCTCAGGGCACCCCAGCCTGCCCCGGCACCCTTGTTCAGATTCACTGCCCTAAAGACGCAGCGGCAGCTAGTGGAGCACGGCCTCCCTCAAACATCCTAAGGCTTTGAACAGCAGAGATCTTCCATAAGACGCTTCGTAACATTTTCCATGTGTTAAGAGCAAATGGTAGGGACAATCCTGCCATGATGAGCACTGGACCTGAACCCGTCTTCTCCATACAGAGCATCCATCACTCCGTGAAGATACAACCTGGCCCTCTGGCTCCGTCCCGGCACTCAGACAAGCTAGTCAGCTGAAGGAGATTTATTGATGACATTTGTAAATAGACTGTTAAAGTCCAGACTGTGATTAATGGATCTTTTCCTGATTCTTCATCCCTTAAGTCAAAACCTGCATAACCCAGTAGGCTCACAGTGTAATTCCTTTGGCCGTTCCGAACATTGCGCCCCTGGCTGTACCTTTGTGGTTTGGTCCTTCCTCACAGCAGCTAAAACAACCCAGCTGTTTCTCGGAGGCCTGGACATCTCCTTTCCCACGGCTAGCCAAATACATCTACCAGCCTTCTTGAAGAACACTTAATTTTTCCCACATGGCTCCAGATTTTTTTCTACCTCCTTATCAAACCAGAAATTCAGCAAGTGTAGAAAGTTCCTTTGGCTGTAGCAAGTCTGCCTCTGTGACTGCCATGCAGATGCAAGATAAAAATCATTTGTGCGTGTTGTACATCTAGCCAGGGTTGGCAGATGTTTAAAAAAAACACACACCTTGGGGGCAGTAAAAAAAAAAAAAAGACAGAGAAAACAAATTTGCATCAACCTGGTATATCGTAGTTGCAGCGGTGCTGGGTCGTTACAGTACGACTGGTGGTAGCGTTTAGGTGCAATAAATGGGGAGCCCACTCCCATGGCAGGTGGAGTTAGCTGGGCAGACACGTGATTGCAGGCAGTGGAAAGCGTGGTATATACTAATCAGCCCGCTCATTGCAATGCATCTTAACGGGGGAAAAAATGAGGATTATTGGCAGCTAGCTAGATGTCACAGATCCTGAATGCTCCCTTTCCTCGGCAATCATTTAGGTTTGTAGCTGGTCAGAATTTTTAAGATTGCATTGACATTTTAGAGAGAAAAATATATTTTCTTCTTCCCCTCAGCTTTATCTTGGCTGTGACTCAAAAGGGAAAAAAAAAAAAGGGTAAGTTTTAAAAACAGAGCTTGTATTCGAGGAAACTGGGAACAGCTCACGGAATCGGGAGTTTAGGCAATGCAAAAAAATACAGTTTGATTCTGGTGTGTGAAGCTGAGCACGGGAACTGGTGCCGTCCTGCCCACGCCAGTCAAGGATTGCTACATCTGAAGCAAAAGCCATCATTTCTCTGAGGTGCCTGGTGCAGTTTATGTCTAAACTGTTTAGTCTACTTGTAACATTCCTTGCGGGAAGAAACATGTTTTTGGGTGCGTTTATATAGAAATAAACATGCTGTGTTGCTTAACAAAAGTATGCATTACGTTCAGCATATACTGTCCATGGGAGCCCAGTCTGGCTATAGCTAGCAGAACTGCTGGGCAAACACAGTTCGTTTGTTATATATTGGCAGGGACAGGTAGGAGCACTGCTTCAGGGCCGGTCCATCTGGAACGGATGACCCATGAGCCAAGAAAATTAGATGGACCTCACTTAAAATATTCCTGATCTTTCTACGAAGGGCAGAGGCCAGTTGGTCTCAGCTCTAAGGCATGCATGCAACCCACCCAGCCCACTACTGACTTGGCTACTTGAGTATAAATTAGGGGCATTTATACCTCTGCCATATGCCCCCAACCCTGAGGCACCTTTAATGGCTCTTCCAAAGCACCGTAGAGATAAGCTCTTGGGCTCACATCTTGGCAAGTTGCTCCATGATGGCAGACTTCTGTGCCCACATGCAGCTCATACCAGTACGGGATCCTTAATGAGCTGAGCAGGTTGTACCTCGGTACCCTCCAGGCCCTTCAAGGACTTTTGAAGAGACCCCTTGCTCCTCTCCTTGGCTTTGTTGCAAGACATCCCCCAGGATGTGAACTGAGGTCTCCCCCTACTCCTTTCTCAGTTTTCTTCCCACTGAACAATAATGACAGACCCAGACAAACACAACAGAAGCCTTCTGTAGGACAGTGCTTTCCAACCAGGGTGTTTGGGCACCCTGGGGTGCTGCGAGATCCTTTGAAGGGTGCCACAGGCAGTGCGAGGAGATAAGTGAGGTGTGAGGCAATAAGCAGACGATGACAGGATCAGGCTCTCCCTGCCTGCCTGTTGCCCTGCCCAACCGTTCCTGCCTGGCTCCTCTTCAAGGAGGTAGGCACTATAATCAATAAACACATGTTGGAAATGGGTGCCGTTCAGTTCCCAATAGGTATGAAGGGTTGCCTTGGGTCTCAAGATGGGTGCCCAAAAAGGTGTATCGAAAAGGTTGAGAACCAGTGTTGTAAGATAACACAGGGACCTACTGAAAGAGGGTCCTAATGTCCTAATGACCATGCTAAGTTGGCATGTGCTAGCAACCCAACGACTGGAAGTTCATGGCTCAGGTTTCCTACTCGTGAGGATGATTATCAATTGTACTGCATGAAGCATTGATGCATGGCAAAGGTGGCACTTTCTTCTATTTCTCCTCTTCAATACTGGGGACCAAGGGAGGGAGGGAGTCAGTAAGAGTTTGAAATAGGGAACAAGGGGTTTGGAGACCCCTGGAAGCCATAACTCAACAACCAGAATAGGCAGCATCCAGGATCTCAAGGATTAAGACCTCCGGCATGAAGAAAAGGAGGTGGTAGCAAGGAGTCCTTTTTGAATGGAAGAAGCTCTTCAACCATGGTGCAACTCCAGCCAGGGCTTCCTATCCAGTGCTAGCAAGGAGCCAGCAAGGGACAGAGCAAGCACATCAAGGTTTTTTACAGTAAGACTGTAGTCTCAAAACCTTACTGCAATGGTTCCTCTTGATAAGTAAATCCATGTTTAACTAGCAATGACCTAGAGCTAAGCAGAACTGAATGCACACCTCTGGCTTGACTGCAAAGCTAAAAGCAGTTCTCCACCTAGCCTACATTTGGATGGGAGACCACCTGGAGGCTCTAAATACAATCCTAGAAGTTGCCACTGACTTCTCAGAAAATGTTAGACCAGAGACAGTGAGTGACTACAAACCCTTTATTTAACCCCTTGGTCGCTGCTGAACGGGTAGATGGAAATCAGGTGGAAGGTTGTTGTTGACCCAGACCATCCATTTCTGCTTTCAGTCCATACCCAAAGCAAATGAGGATAAGGACTGCTGCCGCAACCCAAGTGGGAAGGGAGCATGTCTAGTGGAAGAGCTCATGGCTGCGAGCAAGGAGATGCTCATTCTGTTCTGAACGAGAGGCTGCATCTCACCTGTTTTGCAGATTGGACCAGGTGACTGTGGAAGTCCCTCCCGACCCCACGATTTTGCGGCAGGAGTTATGCACCAAAGGCAGCTGCTGCTGCTATCAGTGGAGATTTGAACTGGCTGCGACACTTCCAGGACTTCAGCTTCAGAGGAGCAATTACTGCCTTGCATGTGTGTGCTTATGGGAGGAAGTTGCCAAACCCCAGGCAATGTAAATTGGTGTTGATAAATATAATGCAATTGGGAGGCCTGCTTCAGAGCACCATTTCCCTTCAACCACAGCACATACATTTCCAGGGCAGCGATGTACATCGGACCATGTTCGCAGCTGGCACAAACCAGTGTAGCTTCACTGGGAGCCAAATCCATTTATACCCTGCAGAGGACCTGGGCCATTGCAAAGAGTGAAAACGTAACTAGGAGCAGTCTGCGCAAAGCATTAGGAAGTCTGTGACAATATTATGTGATAATATATTCAGGAAGGAGAACAAGTCAAATGGTTCACACCGTGATTACAGAGTATACACAATTATCTGTGTCTCAGGAACGAATCGGACTGGACACTGTTCCAGCCAACATATCAGTGGCCAAAACACCTCTTCCTGCCATCCATGCACCCCCCTCGCCAAACGAGCATCAAGGTCCCTGGAACGCACAAAGTCATTTAACACTCGACAAACTGCCAACGAACAAAAGTCCACACCATTATTTTTTTGGTTCGAGCCTGGTCAGAGTGTGGTTTCCTTCATAGGAGGCCAAGAAAACGTAATCAGTTTTTCCTGCCACCAAATCCAAATATTTTACAAATGAAAAAATCCTTGGACCCAGATCCTTGCCAGTAAATCATACGAAAAGGAGAAGGAAAAGCCACAGGGTTTTATAACTACCTCCTGCACCGTCTAGGTTAGCCCATAGATTAGAGCAGTGGCAATGATAATGAAGCTCTAGGGATGGAAGGGAGCTGACTTATTTGTACAGAGCTAATCCTCCCGGTTCCCCACATTCAAAAGCTGTGAGGCCAGCAGCCAAATTAATGTCCCCTTTATTTCCTCTGCGGTGTGGAAATAGCCCCTCGAAATCCTGAGGCTGAAGATTGATCACAGAGGGCTGAATGTTTCCTGTCAGGGATCAAAAGAGAAGAAAGGGAGAGTTTATCTCCCAGCAAGATGCAGGAGGTCGCTGAAAAGGACCAAGATACCATGCCTAAAAGATGCACCTTTAAATGCAACGGTGGTACAGAAAAGCCTCAGCCTCATTGCAAGTCAATAGGACTTTTGCTCCCAAGTCATGAAGGCTCTTTTGAAAATTTGACTGTGTGCATAGAGAAAAACAAATCTATTTAGGAGAACGTTTGAAAGTTTAGGTTTGGAAGGATCCCTCTCCCCCATACACACGCTCCAGCCTGCACGCTTGTACCCCTAGTGCTAAGAGAGTTTTAAAAACTGGAGGGGAAATATATATATATATATATCCCAATAAAATATTTAAGAACTCAGTAAAACTTTTATGAGACAGCATAGACCATAACACATTTGTAGAAGACCCCTACTGCACTTGGTATGTGATACCCAAGGCATCCAAGGCTTTCCTAAAAACCCTGCATTCTCCATACTGCTCACAACGTGCAAATTTATATATATCAAAACCAGAACGCTAAGTCATCCCCACCCTTGGGTTTCCCAAGCATCCTGCTTCCTCTTCTTCACACCCCAGGTCTGTAAAGGAGCAGACAGGCTGAGTCCCAGGGAAACTGTGGGGATCTCTGAGAGCGTGGCCATCCACCTTGGTGCAAGCAACTGTGGGATCGGCAACGTGTGGGGCCCGGCTGCTTTTATTTTTATGCCTTGATGCACATGCATGTTCAAATAATGTTATATATAGCAGCTAAATGTTCATAAAAATACCTGGCAACGTGGTGCAGTGCAAGGGTGTCTTTGACACTTATTGGCCTGATCTGTGCAGGCTTCCTGAGGTTTCACATGAGAGTGCTCTGCCAATAAAACCTTCACAGCATCCCCGAGCCTCCTGAGCCCCCTCAAACATCCCATACCCTCCTCTTCTGCGGCGTCAGGGACATTAACACTCCCACACACCTCCTGTCTGTCCAGCTGCCAAAATTCACTAGCTGACCTGACTATGACCCATTCTTTTCCCTACAAACACTACATCAAGCCCTTGCGCCCCTGAAAGAGGACCACCCTGATGGGGCGATCTTCTGGGACTTCTGGGGCATGGCTGCTTGCAATGGCAAGGGGCTGGGCTCACTGACCCGGCAGGTCCTGTGCAGTCCTATGGGCTCATGTTCTCCATCACAACACCTCCCAACCTCTCCGCTCCGAGACTCAGTGGTTTCAATGGGACTCTCACAGGCGCAGTACTCTGCCATTGGGAAGAGCTGATGCATTCCTGTTGGGCCTGATGGATGGACCAGGGTCTTGACCTGAAAGCTCTCCAGGCCAGGGGGTTACTTCATTTTCCCGTGTGTAGGTCCGGATGTTATGGGCAGACTGTCAACATCAAGACAACGGAGTGGAGCAGGTCTCACATTAGGATTGGGCAATTATTTTGGCTGAAGGGACATTTGGTGAGCTGTTGTGGGTAGAAGAGGTGCTGCACTAACCTGGCCAGGTGTGGCAGGGGGTGCAATTGGTCCAATCTGGCTGGGCCCATCTACCCCACACCCATTGCTGGGGGCTCCAGACAGAGCAGATGAGTTGGATCTCCATGGATCTGGGACCCTCGTGGGCAGGGCACGCTTGGCCAGGCAGATGTGATGGCGCCTTGGGCAGGTGTGGAGCGACGGCATAGAGCCAGGGCCCGGGGCACAGCTGCAATCTGCTCCTTGCCCGTCCCTGTTGCAGGGGTAGGGGTAGAGGTGTGCAGGGAGTGGATCACAGCTCTGCCCCAGGCCCCAGCCCCATGCTATGATCACCCTACAATGCTAGACCTGGGCCCATCCTACTCCTGGACACCACTTTCTGCCTACCCATGGCTCCATCCATCCACCCATCCAAGTGCGCCCTGCCTGCGGGGGTCGTTGGCCAGTCTCCATGGAGGCTCTGCCTGCCCAGCTGCCTGCTCTGCCTGGCACCCCAGGCCGTGGGTGCAGGGCAGGTGGGCCAGGATGCCTGGGTGCCAGGTCAGCTGCAGCAGAGACTCGCAGCGGAGCCACAAGGAGCTACCACTGCAAGGACTGCCAGAAAGCGGAGCGGGCTGCCTCCTGCACCAGGGCTGGGTCGAGGGACCTGACATCGGCCGGATGGTATCCCTTGAATCCAGCCCACAGGCCATATTTTACCCATGCCTATCTAAGATCTATATAGTACTCTCCCACACCTGCCTTGAAGAAGATGGAGGGAACTACCCTCTTGTGCCATTTCACCAAGCTACAGAAAGTACAGTGTTTGCGTGATTCTCAACCAGGCTCTCATGGCACCCTGGAGCATCCTGACATCCTTGGGGGCGTTGGGCTGTGGTCCTTCTGAGCTCTTTGCAACAGAAGACTTGTCCTTGTATGTTTCTGAAGTCAAAGATCACCTGACATCAAGGAGCTAGCATTGTCTAAGGGATGTCTCGTGTACAGATAGCAAGGGGGCCCTTGAGCCTAAAGCGGTGAGACCCTCTGCAGCAGTTCCTTGCTGTAGAGGATCTGGGAAGCGAATGTCTGCTTCGAACGGACACTGCATCCATCTATCTGCCCTTCGTATCTGACTGCTGAACTTAGCGCCTGGTTTCCCGCAAGCAAGTCTAAGACACTGGACCACCAGCACTCGTGCAGGACAGCTCCATGCGCACGGACCCCGCACCCCAGCACTTCCTCCCCTGTCCCCATGAGCCATCTTCCTCTCCACATCCTGCAAGCTCCACACAGACCCTGCTTCACATTTTCCCCTTCCCAAGCGGCAGCTCCCCCCATGGGCAAGAGGCAGGGGGTTGGTGGTGGCACTTACCTGCCTGAGCATTGCTCTGCCCTCTGGCCCTGGAAGCAGGCACCACCTAGCAAGCAAGAGCTGCCTCCAGCCCCCCGCGGCCCAGCAGCCTGCCTGCACTCAGTGCTACAGAGCCAGCATCAGCCCCTCTGCCGTGTGCCCACCTGCAGGGGCAGGGCGCTGCCCAGGGGCCAGCCACCCCCTGACACTGCCAGGGGGCTGCACAGGCAGGCTGCTGTGCCTTTAAAGCTTCCTTCCCTTGCCATCCTTGCCTGCAGCACCCATGTCCTCCAGCCCGGCCACTGCCTCCCCCTCCACCCAGCTCTCTCCTGCTGCCACGTGTGGTCTCTGCAGATGCCCTGCTCCCTGCCCCCTGCCAGCAGATGCTGCCGCTCCTGTCCCGCAGACGCTTGCCTGGTGCCCTCCATTCCCCTCTTCCAGATCCTTTTATTTCCCCCTGCTGTGCTCCCTTTCTGCTCAGCTGGCTTCCAAGAGACCCAGTGGAGTTACACAGGCAGGTTTCAACTGGGCACTTGCATCAGCTACTGCTTTTCTGGGCTTAAAAAAATGGGTGTCAGCTTTGCATCAAAAACGAGAAGAAAGGTGAGGGGGGAACACCTTCCCCGCTCCTACCTCACCTCTCCTGCCCTTAGATCAGGGGCTGTCCCCAGCTGGTTTCCTGGCTGACCCCCCCGCCTTGCTTTGGAAAGAATAAGGCTAAAATCCTCATCAGCTGCACAAGCCACGTCTTGCCTGCAGCTCCCAGACTCACCTGCACAATGCTGCTTGCTGCTAGAATCCAAGGCAGAAGCCACCTCATCACTGGAAGCCAGGATTAAATGCATTGATTGAACCCAGATTTGAAGCCGCTGTGCACAAAAACCCCCCACTTTGGGACGGCAGAGCAGTCCTGAGCTGGCAACCTCGCTCAGGCAGATCTGCCTTTTTCTCTTGGCTCTTTGGGGATTTTATTAAAGACAGATCTGACGTCAGGGTGAAGGACAAGCCCTGCATTTTTCCTCTGGAGAAACTTTTCCTGCCTTTACTTCTTCATTTTTTTTTTTTTGTTGTTGTCCCCACCTCCTGCATTTCTCTGTATTGCCTTTAGCCAAAAGAGTCTTAAAGGGAACGTTACAATGCAGCAGGGCACCGGGCTGTAACTTGAACAGTGTTTAAATGCTCAGTTTCCCCAGAATTACAGCGAAGGGGTTTTGCAGCCTCACGGATTCGGGAGCATAGGCATAAGCCCCTGCACTATAGTGTTGTTCCTACCAGTAAATGAAACAGTTTTTACCACAAATCTCAAAAGCGCCTTTAAAAAAAATCTGATGGGTTTTATGAGACAGAAAAATTCTGGTCCTTCAGTCTTGCAAAAACAACTTCGCAAGAATTAAGTCAAGTTTGATGGGATTTGCTCAGATAAAGTTATCCCACATAGGAAAGCCCTGGAAGAGATCACTCTGCTAAGCCAACCGTATGCTGTTGCTGTTGCTGCCTTGGTTTCCAGCGGCAGGACAGGTCTAGCAGCACAGAGCAGCTCTTATGCAGTGTGTTATACTTGCTGCTTTGCTGTACCTTAGGGCAATCAGAGTTTATTGGCATGGCAAGCTTGCATAGGCAAAAAGAA
>JAGPOW010000261.1:11792622-11803748 GCA_030014935.1 Caiman crocodilus
ACGTCCCTCTTGAAGTGCGGCGCCCAGAACTGGACGCAGTACTCCAGCTGCGGCCTGACCAGTGCCGCATAGAGGGGGAGGATCACCTCCCTGGACCTGGATCTTCACCTAGCTTTGGACCTATGCTATTAGCTAGGGTTTCTTTTGTTCCTTTCTTGACGGCACCAGAAGTAGGTCTTTTGTATGCGGATGAAATGGGGGCCCTAAAATTGAAGGGAGGGGGTTTAAAAACACTGCTTCAATTTAGGGCTGATTAAACCCCGGTGTTGTGCGCACACTCCACTGACTTACCTGCCTCTCCGTAGGCGGGGAGGGGAGGGCGAGCTACTGGCGGGTGGAGCTGTGAGGGGCCAGTGCTTCCCTCCACAGCAGCCCCCTTTCCCCCACCTCCAGGTGGCACCCGCTCAGGCGGTCCTGGGGGGCACCGCAGCCACAGGGGGAAACACCAGGCCCCCATGCAGCTCAGGTAGGCAGGCAGGCTCCAGGGGGTGGGGGGAAAAAGGTCGGGCTTGCCACTTTTCCTGGGCAGAGCCTGCCTTCCCAGGCTGCTGCCAGGCTGCCTGCAAAGGAGTTTTTGTTTGCTGCACCCCAAGTCATTTACGGCGCATTACACTGCCGTATTTCCTACAGCGGCTGGAATTAATACACAATACACCACCCAGGTGTGCAAACACCAACACCATTAAAGCAGTGCAAAAGCATTTAGCCCACTTTAAGGTGTTGTGGACACACGCCCCTCATTTCATCTAAACACAGGGCGTCCCTTATCACTTTTCTATGCTTTGTAGCAACCAGTACTCATTAACCTGTCCCCTTTCTCCCATAAAAACTAATCTTTACATTTCCAGGATGGGCTTTTAACCAAATCAGCCCCCCTGGGATTGAGGAAGTGTACATTTTTGGCTTCCTAAAAAGTAGTTCCTCGACACTTTCCAATACCCATTTTTAATTTTCTCTAAGGTGATCCGTCATGGCGCTTACCATGTTAGTAGGTGACAGCTGGCTGTTTGCAGAAGTGCTCCACCATAGCTAATGCTGGTGGAGCTGAGTTAGGGGAAGCAACAAAGGGAAAGAACAACATGTTTCCTAGTGCAGAGAAACCCTATGGCTGTGGATGCCATAGTTTATCCCATTCATCTATCTGTGCAATTTTTAAAGTGGGGGAGAAGATAAAAACAATTAAATGTGTTAGGGGCAACATAGGTCAGAGCAGTAAGGTTTAGCCCAGGTGTTGGGAGATCCAACTTCTGTTTTCAATTCTGCCACTGACTAACTTGGTGACCTTGGTCAAATCACTTTCCCCATCGGATTTCCCTGAGTCATCATTGGCATACCCTCAATTTGAGAATGATCTCTGCCATGGCTCACTGATGGGTTTTGAGGTGACTTAAGAGTCCAATCCTTGAGCCACAGAAATCCATTTGCAAAAGTTGCAGATGTTTCTGCAGGGGAGAATAGGCAGTAGGTTGGGATTCCTCTTCTCTTTCTTCCTCTGCTCGCTCTTCTTTGCTTTGAGGGCAGGACACTTTACTTCGAAAGAGGCTGCTGGTTGGCTGAGGTTGTGGTGCCACTGGAGTCATTTAGCAAGGTCCCCGAGTATACGCACATGTAAATAACAACTGTATAATAAGGCCTGTGCTAAATTTCTAGTGTTTCATTTGTGAGCTGCAGTGCTCTAGTTTAACATACTTATATGCATTTTTTCCAGGTTTTTCCCCTGAAAAGAAAATGTGGTACTTGAAACACCAAGGGCACTTCCATTGTGGATCAACATGGCTTGAACTGACCTTCAAGACCGCAACAAGAGTGTGACCAGTTGACCTCTAGGACTAGCATTAACTGACAGCAGAAAATGACTGCTAGCCCAAAGGAAGGCAGGCATGCCAGCAGAGGCAAAGCTGGGCAGCTCTGTATCCTGGGAGGGGGCAGCACACAGCGAAGTAGCTGGAGCTGGGCTGCTATGCTATGTACAGCCTGTCAAAAAGGCTGAGTCTGAACTGATTCAATCTTCGCAGGCTGGCCTACGCGGCATAGGTTGGACCGAGAAGCAAGCAAACAGACATTCACTTTTGATTCTGGAAATACAGCTGTGTGCCTGCAGTGGCCCAGGCCAGAGGCCAAGGGGTGCTAAAGTATGCCTCCCTGCTTGACTGGAGCAGACAGCTTGGGCCAAGGCTAGCCCATCCATCCTGTAAAGGGGACAGGGCATTTCCAGAGGAGGTGCAAAGCATCCTGGGATGCTGGGGGGGCACCGTGAGTTAACTTGAATCTGGAGGAGATCTGGGACAGAAGTTCAATAAACTGATTTGACCCGAATCAGTTAAGTCTGATACTACATCCATTTAGGTTTATCTTAAGCCTATGTCAGCCATTTTGAAAGTGGTTTGTGTGCACTGAACTTCTGTTGTGTTACAGATTTCAACCAGTTTCTGATCACTTTTACAGGTTTATGTGTACTTTCTGTCCCTAGCCCTGATGGGGAGGCAGTGGCTGGGAAAGCAGTGGCAGCAGCTGCTATTCTGGCACCACTGCAAAGTTGGATCTGGGGCTGATGCCCAGTCACCCTCCTTAGTCACATCACTACATGCCATGTTTGGGGAACGGGGGGATCTACCGGCAGATCTGACGTGGTTCTTTCACTCCTCCGCACCTGCCGCTTCCCCCACCGGTACCAGTCACTCCCAGTGTGCTGCTATTGCTGCTGCTGCTGCTGCTTTGGTGGGGCGGTGGGCACGGGTCTTTAGAAAGTTTTCATCCAGTCATTTGGGCTGGTTGCCAGAAAGTTTCCTGAAAAACAGGAGCAAAGGGAGATGGTGCATTCAACAGCTTACAACACAGGGAACTTGGGCAGAGTAGCAGAGAGTGAAGAAAAGATAGTCCTTTGGATCCCAGGCTTCCCCAGGCCCTGGAAAATTTCAAAGGCTGCTGAAAAAAACCAGAAGCAGTGGAACTTCTCAGAAACGTCCAAGGAATTATTTTTTACATAAGTCTTGAGAAATGCACTAAATACAGGAGATATCACCAGTTCTTGCTTATTGTCCAACTAGGATAAAGTAAACCTCTCTTTTTTCTTCTTTCTCTCTCACTTCTTATTATCTTATGCTGGGCCCCCATCACCAGTGTCTGAGCCTGGGGTAATAAATTTAGCAGATGTAAATGCAATGCAGAAAGACAGAGAGAGCAAAAGAGGGGAAACATAATGCTCTGGCTGACTCTCAGGGAACAGTTAATTTAGAGATGAAGGAATTAGCTTTTGGCCACTGGCCTCTTATAAACCAGTCACTGATTGATCCTGTGACAGCCGCGTCCCTAGCTGCCCTCTGCCGTGCCGGAGTGCTCTTTAGGAAACTGTTAGAACGTGTGGTTTTATAGTCATTCAAATTATTTGAATATCTACAACCGTTTGTATAGGAAACCTAAACTCATGGGTGCATTTTAACTGCAGTTATTATTTCTGTAAATAGGAGTTGACCTTAGGACACTGGAAAAAGTGTGTCTGTTGGAAGCTCTGTCCAGCAGCTGTAAACAGTATTTCATCCACTCAGGGTCTCTTGACCATTTTTATGCTTTGTTAATAAGTCATGTCAGATTTGATGCTTTTTTTTATAAGAGTATCATTTGGGAACTAGACCACTATTCTATTGATGAGCGGATATGCCACGTAAGATTTCATCGATTTCATAGACATCAGGGCTGGAAGGGACCTTGCAAGATCATCGGGTCCAGGCCCCTGCCCAGGGGGCAGGAAATCAGCTGGGGTCAGTTCACCCCAGCAAGATAAGCATCCAAAAGCTCAGAGCCTGGATGGGAAATGTTCATGCCAACTCTCCTTATTTTGCAGGAATAGCTCCAATGCTTTAAGCATTACACTTGCCTTCTTTTTCCTCCTCATTTGAGAATCTCACATAGACTGGACAGGAGTCTGGGACAGAGGTGTAATGACTGGGTCTGAGCCTTGAGACTAAGTACAGACAGTCAAAAAGCCCGAGGCTGAATCTATTCAGTCTTTGCAGGTCAGTCTAAAGTGCACAGATTAAATTGAAACAGAAGTGAACGGACATTCACCTTTGATTCAGGAAATGCACCCACATGCCTGCAGTGGCTCAGGCCAGAAGCCAGGGGGTCCTAAAGCATGGCTCTGGCTGTGTTCACTTCCTGTTCGTGCTGCCTCCGGGGTCTCTGGGATTTACTGTCCAGATTTACAGCAGCAGGACTCTGCAGGGTTATTCATTACTTCTTCCTGCTTCCAAGCACCTTTGGGATTTGCAATCCATAATTACAGCCAGCAGCAAGTTTGAGCAGGGGAAGAAGGGGTGTGTAACTCCTTCCCTGGCCCCCTACCCCAGTCTCCCCCCACCCCTGCAGACTGGGCTGCATCCCCAGCAAGGCTTGCCTCACTCCCCCTTGTCAGCCAACCCTCAAGGGAGCAGAGGGCAGGACCAGCCCCGCTCTCTGAAGCCCAGCCCAGGGCTACAAAGCATGCTGGTACGCTGGGGGACTACAATTTAACTTAAACCAGGAAAGGGTCTGAGACAGAACTTTCATAAACTGGTTTGACCCAAATCTGTTAAGTCTGATACTACATTCAACCAGGTTTATCTTAAACCAGTTTTGGCCATTTTGAAACTGGTTTATGTGCACTGAGCTTCTGTTCTGTGATAGGTTTAAACCAGCTTATGTGTAACTTCTGTCCCTAGCCTGAGTGACAGCAGGGGCTAGGCTGGCTGTAGCGGTGGTTAATGTTTTTGAGGATGCCTAGCGCTGGTGCTCTAGCGGCCCACAACTCTCATCATGCCACTGGTCTGGAGTCCCAATGATCAGCCTGAAGCTTCCCCCCCTGCCCTGAGGGCCCTTTTTACCTTCTTACTTTTGCCAAAGCATCAAAACTCTTGCACATCCAAAATTAGCTACCTTAATCCACATTGAAGATACCGAAAAACTGATTTGGTTTTCCAGCCGCACCTTGTTGCTTGAGAATAGACATCCATAAAAGGTAAAAGTACCCTACAGATCCCAGCATGCTGCCAAGAGCAGAAACACAGCTGTTATTATCACTACATGTAATGCAAATTCTACTCGAGATACATCATCCCTTTCATATTCTGCAAGACCATCCAGTAGTGTGGGAACCTCATCAGTGTCTTGGAGTGAGATCATGGGACTGAAACCACAAACCCTATGTTCAAATAACACTGTGGAACCAGCTATAGCCGATGACAAGAAGGAAAGAGTCAGAGGGAAGGCCTCCACTTTACCCTTAATTTACTCCATATTGTCTGAGTGTTGCAGCATGTGGCATGATCTGTATGTAAGATGGGATCGCCCTGGTTTTGGAAAGCTCCTCTCTCTGCACAGGCATTCTGGATAAGCTGGTAACACTTTCAGTCTTAACTCTGCACTTCATTATTCTTGTGGGTTTAAGCAAGGTCTTTCACGTTATTCGAACACTGCATTTTGTATGTGATTTAAGATCTTTTGTTTTCATAGCAATTAAAAAGATGCTCTAAGCAGAGGGGATCGAGGTTAGCAAAATTATGGGGTTTTTAATCATTCGGTAAATAATCTGAGAAAGAAGGAAGATGGGCCGTTACATGGTAATTTTAGGCAGCTTCTGGGGCTCTTAACCCCTGGGCTATCTGCATATTAATACCTTTTAAGTGGCCTAAAGCATTCTTTATTTGGCTTAACATTACCCCACTCCAGGGCAGGATTATCTCCAATCTGCCTAATTTTGCTCCTGTTCTGTTAATTTGCGCCCACTCCTTTGCATCTTTTCCACCCAAGCTGAAGTCCTCCAGCATCCCTGGAGGCGGTGGGCCCCTCTGTACTTCCCACCACTGCTTAGTCCAACTGGCTGGGTCCAAGTGGGGCCGGAAACCGTGTCCCTGCTGCTGCTTGGACCCAGCTCTGCTCTCCACCAGGAGAGGAGTCAGCTGGATCCGAGCCGGGGGAGGAACCATGTTGCTCCACTCCCCGTGGTTTTCTCCCCTGCGTGGATGCAGCTGGCCCTGCTCCCAGCAGGCACAGAGCCCGCAGCACAGCCGGTCAGGCAGGAGGCACCATGGCTTCCTGAGAGAGCAAGGAGCCTGTTCTTCCCCGAGGTCCTTGTCCTGCCCCTGCTCACCAAACCGCTAGTAGCAAGTCACAGCTGTGCAGAAGACGGGCAATCAGAGCAGGTTTTTTGCCTTAACGTGTGACCGCTCCACTAAGCTGAATAGCACCAAGCCGATTTGCATTTGTTCGTCTTTCAGCATAAGGTCTGACCAGGCCCTGAAGGTTTTCTAGTTAAGGCACCCAGAGGGGACTAAGCGCTTGCATTCACCACATCCCTTTTCCGTAAGATCGCAGCATGACTTCATGTCATTGGTGACTTATCCAAAGGGGTTTAGTAGGCACTTATCCTTATGCACTGCAATGCCCGAGCATTAGGCTCATTGCTGCAGAGGGCGATTCAGATCAAGTAGGCTGGGTGTTTAGGGCCCCTATATGGGCCCTGGTGGAGGCAATGGGGTCTAGATAGAGAAGGGGGAGCAGTATGTACCTCCAAAGAGGGAGTCACAAAGACTGTAGGCAAGTAGAGGCAGCCGACGGGAGGATGCGAGAAATCTGGCCCCTCGCAAGAGCTTAGACGTCCGACTCGCAGTCCTTCAGGGGCCTTCCTCCCTCTGCGGTTCCTAATACCCAGTCTCACTTCTTGGGCCTGAAGGAAGCAGGAGAGGGGATAGCAGCATCCACCTACCGATGGCTAGCACCGGGGTGGTTAAAGAACTTGCTTAGAGACTGGGAGGCCTGGATTCAGGGTCTTCCACCGACAAAGGGGATCAGGACTTGCATCTTGTCCTGGGGAGGGGAGCACCCTAACCACCAGGCTAAGGGAGGACGCTCCCCGTGCTCGTATGGAAATTGGCCACTGGCTAAGCAGGAATTCAGAAGAGAAGCAGTGAGAGGGAGCCGGACGGTCTGTAGCCTAGTGGTTAGGTGCTCCCCGGGGACGGGGAAGTCCAGACTTTTTGTCCTTGCTTCCCAGCCGAGCGGTCACAGTTTATACGCTGAGTCACTGAATAAAAACACCAATTACTGGCAACAGAGACAGGGACATAGGAAGCTGCTCTCCCGTGGGAGTGCTGTAATGACTAGGCTCTTGTGTGGATGTTTTCCTTCTGACCCTGCAACTCCCGAGCCCTCGCCGCCCGGCTTCAAGGGGAGGTGGGCAGTGGCCCTCTCCAGCCTCTTCCAGAGCCTCGTGGCTAAGGTGCTCCCACGAGAGAGGCGAATTCATACCCTGCCAGGCTGGTGGAAACCCAGAACAAAAGGCATCCGCTCCCTGCTCTTACAGTCAGGGCGTTAGACACGGAGGGGATGGCACCGCTGTGGTCCTCAAGATGAACGTGAATCCCTCCCCGAGTTAGGCGGGGGAGGGATTCTGCCAACCCAGCGAAGCCTTTCCAGGGATCCAGGTGCCTCTCTGCCGTGATCTGAATCCTAACAGAGCGAACGGGGAAGGCGGACATCGCCGTGCCTGCGCGCCCCACCTGTCTCATTGCAAGCGTATTCAGAGGGTCTGACTGCTGCAAAGGTTAGAAATACGCCAGCTTGCCGGAAGCCAGCCCGACCAGGGGCCGGCAGCACCGAGTTCAGCACAGGCTGGTCTTCTCGGCACAGTCCGTTATGCTGCAGAAATCCCTGTGCTACCACTGCTAGCTCGCTCCCAGCACCTGGGAACCAGATCCTGGAATAGATGCGACGGCCCTTACCGTACCTTCAAACTCCCAGAAACCAAGCAGCTGCTGCATTTGTCCGACACCCAACGTTATCCCACGGCAATTCAAGGCTTACACAGTTATTCTAAGATATACTGAAAAAGGGCAGGCAATCATTTCCACCAACGTGTCACTCAGGAAATGTGAAGCCAACATCTTGCCACTGGGCAGCAAAGTGGATAATTTTGCTCTTCAGGCCCAGCTACCAGTGCTGACATTACTGCAAAGCAGTTTGTACTCGTTTTCCTCCCTCACCGATCACAGAAAACCAGCACGCTGGGTCAGATGCTTGGTGGGGTGATGGGACGTCTGCGTCCGAGGAGGGGGGCCGTGTGCTGGCTCGGAGACGGCGTGGTGTGCAACTTTTAACTAGAAAACTGTCGTCTTTCAACATTTCACAGCTGTTCCCCAAACAGGATGCAGCCTCCCTTTATAGCACGTTCGCAACAAAGCTTGTGGTGTTGATACAGTCTGCGCTCGGGGATTTGGAGCCGCTCTGCTTTCAGGGCAAGATATAATCAAAGTCAGCCCGTGGTTCATTGAGGTCTGCTCAGCCGTGGGGGGAAGCCAGGCAGCGTTTCGCACGGAAAGGGGGGCATTATTAGATGCTGCCTGATGCTCCTTAAAACACTCCTGATCGTCTGCGTGGAGGTGAGCGCCAGCTTCCAAGCAGCGGTCTGGATGTTACGTAGACCCTGGCCAGGGGATGAGCACAACCAGAGGTTTGCTCTGCTTGAAGAGCCCCAGATTTGCCAAATGCAAAATCGGAGTTTACTGCGCCTTCGAACCAGGCCAGCTGTAGGATCACGTTTCTGATCTCCTGTGCAGCTCCCAGGACGGAGATGCCGGAGAGCCTGCCTCTTCAAGCAGTGAGGGAAAGTTGTATTCATGCATGCATGGGGGTATTTACCTCCCCGGCATCCCTGCCTCTGCTGTCCTCCAGTTAGTCTCCTAGTCCCTTCTCTCCCCCTGCGGTGCTAGCAAAAGGCTTCCCCTTTTGGAGCATCACTGATGTCATAACATGGCCCGTACCGCAGTCATTCCCATGCCGAATAGCCTTCCCCAGGCTCAAAAGCCCTTCTTCAGACCACCCAAGCAACAGCCTTCCGGCTTGCCCTCAAGGCACCGCAAGAGTCACTTTATCCTCCTAGACTAAACAGTCCGCAAAAGGGACGTTGAGGTTGCAGTGCTGAGTATTGCATCCCCCAACACTTGGGCACCTCACTGCCTGCTGAAACCCTCAGGCCCAGTGGAGCACCGGGCTCCCCCCACGCAATGCCCAAGGACCGCCAGAGCGGGATTCCCAAGAGGCAGCTCCTGCTCAGGGCGTTGGCTACGGTCCCTGATAGGAGACCCCCGGGACAGGGCCGGAGATGGAGCCCTGCCTCTCTCAGGGACTTAGTGAAGTCCCAGGACTTGAGTCAGCTGTGGGCCCTGCCCTGGAGCACTGCACTGAGGAGGATGTGACAACGCCATCCTTTCTGCCTAACGCCCGGGTGATTCGAGGACTTGGCTGGGAGGGGGATTACCTAGAGTCAAATTGGGCAGAGGCAGAATCTGAACCTCGGTCTCCCACCTTCTAGCTGAAGGCTGCAACCAGCAGAGCGCTACCATGTCGTCTTGCATATAACCCGCATTCCCCCACAAACCCCCGTAATGAAAATTGTGGGGCACGTTACCTGCAAGCAAAACAGATCCCCACGGGGCCGGAAACTTGGCAGCAGGGCACCAGCTCTGGGAGCCATGACCATTAACGGTACCGCCACTCTCCTGCCGCCAAATTTCCAGGCTCACGGGGAGCCCCCTAGACAGATGACATGGCCCACATGCCAAATCAGGCCAGAGGGTGGGGTGGGTCCATGGCCAGACCTGGTGCACAGCCCTAAAGCCAGTGCACAGGGTCCACCTGGCCAATGGCCCGGACTTGAGCCATGGTCCCAGACCCACTGTGCTAGATTGGGTCGCAGCCCCACCCCCACCACTCAGGATCGGGCCAATGCACAGAGTTAATGCATGATCCCCATTCAAGAGGAAAAGCTAGTGGTGGATCCCTCTGGATATAGGAATTGCATACTTGGGGCCATCTGTTTCTGGACAGCTTTGCAAGTATCCACCGGCCACCAAGGGAATTTAGGCCCTTACTGTGTTAGCCGTTGCGGGAGGAGACTTAAAAATCTCAGTGGTGTCCCACTCCCTCTGTGGATTCAGCCCCTAGTCCTCTCCGCTCTCCGCAGAGCATTCCCCCACCATCGCCACCACTTGGCACTATCGCTGTTAATTTGGGAACGTCTTCTACTGAAAGCTCTGACCGCTGATCACAGGCGACACGAGGGGGGGGCAGCCTTTTGGGCAGGCAGGTCACGAATTAGCCCCACACCCCAACGGGTACTTTGATCCCCTTCCCTGCCCCATCTCCTTCTCAGCTCGCTGCTCCTTGCCCTGTGCTCTCTGCTGAATCTGCTGCTCTGTTTTCTGCTTCCTGCCCTACCTGCCACTGTGTCGCTCTAAGCCTGAATTTACCAGCTTTGCAGTTCCCAAGGCTGCTTCCTACTATCAACCCATCCTTCAGGGTTCACCAAACAGGTCATTAGACCCATTTTCACACCTACCTCTGGGTCTCCCCTCCAAAATCTCCTGATCTGCCTCCAAGCCCCTCTTCCCTGGTCTCTCTCAACACAACCAAAGAACTTTCCTTACATAGACTTGCTGGTTACCAGTTTATGGCTTGAGCAATATTGCTCCAGGCCACAGGAAATGCCCTTGTTTGGGGCTGAAACTAGGGTTGCATTTAGCTTATAACCTCTCTTCAAAAGACACCAGTGTTTGCTGTGTCACTGTGTCTTGAGATAATCTAGATCAATGGTTACCAACTTACGGCTTGAGCAATATTGCTCAAGGCCACAGGAAATTCTGCTTCTCGCAGATACACATGCTACGCTAGGTTGGCAGTAAGATCAAAGTGGCATGTTACCTGCAGCGCATTACTGGATCATTGCCATCCATGGGCTAGCGAAGCTGGGGGACCATTGAGCTACACATTTAAGCCCAAGTATTACAACTGCAGCAAAGCCCAACTATTACAATTGCAGCAAAATTTCATTTACCTTCAAGGATTAACACAGCAAAACTGAATCATACTGAATATAAACCATTGCATGCAACTCTGCTCATCTTTTTTGGAGCAGAGATGCTTCTAAAGCGATCGATCGCGGTCCTTTGTGTGTATTCTGATCTCCTGCTTTCTCCTCTACAAAGCACTTTTCAGAAAGACGGGCCACTAGGACTTGCTCTTGTCAGGTGTTGAGCCTGATGCCCTGGAGCCCAGGTCCAATTCCACTGAGGTTAACGGGAACGCTCAATTTGCAC
>JAGPOW010000261.1:11835687-11847843 GCA_030014935.1 Caiman crocodilus
TATTGTGGGGAGAAGGGAGGCAGTGCGTGGAGAAGTGCCACGCAAACACACCCCCAGGTCTCAAAAGGGCGAGGGGCCGGGAGGCAGAGGGAGGCATGGGTGCAGACAGGATTAGGGGTATGGGGGGTTGAAATGGGTGTAGAAGTGGGTGAAAGACAGTGGGGCAGGCCAAGGTTTGCCAGGCTGAGAAGACCCTGAAGATGAGTGTGTGGGGTCACGGAGGATAGGGAGATTGATAGTCAGGACTGGTTTGCTGCAACCAGTGTAACGGAGTGCTCTTTGGGTATTTCGCCTCTAATGAAGTCACAGCATTTTTACAAAATGCAAGACTTGAAACTGGTCTTGCTGCCAAACTGATGGTGGAGCCTGTTGCATCAGGAGGCGTGAACCCAGACATGCACACCATACATATGGGATGCAATTGTCAGTAGGAGGGGCAGAGGTCAAGCTGTGATGTTCATATCTAATCCAAACCTCTCCCCAAATCAGAGGGCCCTAGGGCAATCTTCTGGCTTGGACCAGTGTTGGGCACATGGTGGGGAAAACACGACTTACCAACTTGTGCACAAAACCCGACTCATTAGTGGAACCTACTATATTTGTTCTGTGGTAACTAGCTCCATATGAAGCTGATTAGTGCTCAAATTCCTGGGTGTAATGGTGACGTTCTTTAACGAACATGTTACTTTTGTCCATTGTGTTTGCACAGTGCCGGACAGCAAGGGTTATTGTGGTATGCAGTGCATGAGAGTACAGCTTCAGTGAGCATTATATTACATTTGCTTTCTGGACTGTATTGCGTGTGTGGCTCCGTATGTTTTTATTAGTTGCTTTTGATTTTATAAGGAAGTTTGGGTTATGTTTAGGAGAACTGTCCTTTCCAAAACAAGACTATGAAACGTGTTAAGCAAACATATGTAATGGAGAAAGAACATAACTGTTTGCCTTAAGAATGTATTTCTGTTCTGCTTTATTAGCTTGGCTGCTCTGATGTGCATGAGATTTCCTTCTAATCTTTCCCTTTTAGTTAGGTATTATGGAATATAGTGCTTAGTCGTCAACTGAAATCATTCCCTGGGACCACTGCTTCCTCATGTGATGAGCTGAGTCTTGCTATGGCACTATACTGCATGCATACTAAGCCAGTTCTCTTAACACAGTGGTCCCCCAAACACTGGTGCCCCACGGGAATTTCCCAGGTGTCTACACAATGCATCTATTTTGAGAACCATAAAGTTTGGGGAGGCAAGCGAGGAAAGCTGGCCTGGGAAGAAGATGCCCCCCATGTCTCTCGAATGACAGGTAAAAGAACCACCGTAGAGGGCTAAACCTGGCTGAAAGACTTTCAGATGAGTAGAAGAAGAGAAAAGGATTGCTGGTTTGCTGGTATTGTCTAATAAAGTGCTTGCAGCACAGTACCAAGTCCAGGGATCTGTGATATTCAGAGTCACATCAAACATGAAAAGGGAAATTTGTAGTCATGGTGCCCCTGTGACAGAGCGGGGAAGATCCACTTCATTTAAAATCATGTGTTGTGATGAGAGGTCCTGGATGACTTCCCGCAACTCAGCCCTACATCATCTCAACGCTTTTTGTATGACCCCACCTCCCCACCCCCACCCACTGTACATACAGACTCCTATCCTTAAAAATGCTAAAACTTGATTTTAAAAAATTCAACAATTGAAACATAAGGTGATACATTTCAGGCATTGGGATCTAAGAGAAAAATATCATGGAGGCACTCCAGACATCTCCATAATTACTGCTAAGAGTGAACTTGGGTAAGGAAAACCAAGATCTGGGAAGCCAGCTTCTTAATGTTCTAAGCTGCTATGATTTAATTTCCCTATATAAAACAATACAGAAAGAAACTATGATCTCATTTCCTTAGGTTTGTAATTTTTTCTTATTTAATGAGGCAATAAACCTTTTGATTCTTCTGTTAATCTTGTAACTGTTTACGGAGCAGGATGTGAATACCAGCTCCAGGAGTATCCTTTAGCAAATTGTTGTCCTAACTGCATTAGATCTTTGGAAACCTGAATTCACACAGCTGGCTCTAGCTGTGCGTTCACTGGCCAAAGGCCCCGGCCAGCAAAGCAAATCTGGGCTGTTTTATTACCGATTCATTTCAACACCCTTGGAGAAATCTGGGCCTAGTGAAATCAATGGGAATTTTGCCACCAACTTCCATGAGGCCTTGATTTCGCTCCCAGCGAGACAGCACGCTGTATTAGTTGCACATTCCTGGGCATATACCTCTTGGATCCCACACAAACTCAGAACCGCTCCAGCAGTAGTGCAGTCCTTCATTTCTGTTGGATTCTCCTTCATTTTGATAGTTTTCCTGTCTGCCACTCCAGAGTTTCTTGCTCATCTACAATGTACCACACGAGGCTCCCAGTACTATTGGCACTGTGTGTACCAAAGAGGAAAAACCAAAAAACCCCCAAAACCATAGGCAGAGGTGATACGTAGGGTGCAGACAGACATAACATGTAGACTGTTCCATGACTGTCACCAACTGGAAACCGGCTCACAGTCGTCCGGGCCACGTGGGCAGGTGTCTACACCGAAGCTGCGAAGGGATCGAAGTACGGCCTTCCCCTCTTAGGCATTGCGGTGCTGTTGAACCACCCCCAGGGGATGGTGGTGACTGCTCAACTCAATGCTCACTGAGTTCAACAAAGACCCATTCCTGCACTAGACCAGACCTGCGTGGTGGTGCCCTTACTCCCTACCTGGGAGTGCCCTTGTGAGCGTGTAGGATGGGGAAGCTGCCTGGACCACTGCCCTGGGAGGTTGGGGGCTCAAGGGGCAGCTTTCTGCTGCTTTTTTCAATGGCCACATTGCCACCACACTGTATCAGAAACCAAGTCGACCACCACAGATATTTTCATGCTGCCAGCTTTTACTCGAAGCATACCGCTGGATCCATCGTCTACAGCCAAGCTGCACGTTACAACCATATCTGCTCCGATCCCACCGATTAAGATGAACACCTAGGATCTGGAGGAAGGATTTCTAAAATTACAATTATATCCCCAAACTGTAGCCACTCAAGTCAACAAAGCCAGAATTGGACCTTGCTCCAAACTGGTACAGTACCAGCCCTGGGACACGGACAACAGAATCCCTCTGGTTGTCACCTACAGCTCCCAGCTTGAGCATCTTAAGGCACATCATTAATGGCCTCCAACCCCTCCTGAAAAAGGGTGACCATTTTGAAGCAGACTTTGGGGACAGGCCCCCCAACCTCAAGCTACATCTCTCAAGCAACAGACTAACTCCTGTCCTCACCAAGCCACCAGGCCTTGCAACGGACCCAAGTGCCTGCTGTGCCCCCAAAGCAATACAGAGCAAATAATCACCAGACCAAATGACAAGGAGCACAATGTCTCAGGTTCATTTACCTAAGACTTGAGCAACATCATACGTGCCCTTGTCTGCTCTCCACATTGGCCAGACAGGGCAATCTCGCAGTGCAAGAATGCATGAACACATCATCTGCAAAAAAGACAGAGGCCTGTGGCAGAGCATTTCCACCTCCCTGGCCTCTCCATTGACCTCAAGATTGATCTTCTCAGGAAACAATTTAAAAACCAGTTTGAACCAGAAATTGCAGATCAAGAAATCATCCACAGACTGGAATGTATTAAGTAAGGTTTACGCGGGGACTACGGAGTCGTACCCTATTACCTGGATCAGCATTTTTGTCTCCTTTGTTCCTATGGGTTCTTTGCTTGTTTGCTTCTCCCAACACTGTCCCCCTGCCCCCTTCCTCTACCTCCTTTTTCCCTTCTCCTAAATTCAAATCACTCGCTCCACACGATACCCTGCTCCGTGCTGTCCTTGCACAGCATTTGACCAAATGAACTCAAGTTCACAAAAGCTTGTGTTTGCGACGTATCTTATTTTGTTAGTCTATATGGTGCATCTCTACCCTGCCTTCTGCCTGACCTCAGATGAACATGGCTTGCTACCTCTCTCTGCTTAAAGAGCTGGTCGTGTTATTGCATGGGTGGCACTGGACGACTTGGACAGCCTCCCAGAAGCAGGGCTCCAGGCAGCTCCTCCCTTCATGTGGTCATCTCCCACCCCAAATAATACCCCCCTACGTATTGTGTGGGTTTTGGTGTGGGGGTCAGGAGTGGTATAGTGTGGGATGCCTGGAGGTCCAACCAGGCACGAGTCATGGAAAGCTCCACTTGCTTATCCAGGTATACTTCTGAAACCATCCTAAACTGGTTAGCACACCTGGACACTTGAGATTTTAACCTCATTTAACCAGTGTAAGTGTTAAATCTGTTCACACCTCTAGGCAGGAAAGTTTAACTTTGCTCACAGACCCCTCAGTGGTTGAGGGCAAACGCTGTTCATGTAGAGCATGGCTCCCAACCTGTTTAGGCTCGAGGCACCTGGTTCATGCGACCAAACTCTAGAAGAGACTCTCTGCGGGCGTGGTGTTTGAGTGGTGCTCCTAGTCTGTTTCTTGAGACACCTACCCTGGAGATGTTCAAACGGAGACTGGACAAAAACTTTGCTGAGATCATTTGCCCCCAGCAGTCTTTCCTGCCCAGAGCAGGGGGGCTGGACCCAATCATTTCATGAGGTCCCTTCCAGTCCTAAACTTCTGCAAATCTGTGAATCACCCTTGGATAAACTTGAGTCACTTCCAAGAAAATGCCAGTTCTTAGTTTTCTTTTTCTTGACAAAAAAAATAGAATAGAAAGGTTTTTCTGTTGCAAAGAACTGAGAAAGACCATCGCTATGGATTTCTGTTGGAAATATCTGGATTTATCTAATGGGTCGTGCTTGTAAACCTAACAGTGCTAAGATTGTGTGGCACCTTTGAAAGGATCTGAAGGCACACCTGGGTGCTATGGCACCCTGGCTGAGACTCTCCGAGTTAGAGGATGCCACGACAGCAGCATAGCCTTTTTCATGATTGCAAGCAACAAACTCAGGTCTTTTTTTTTATTGCAGTTTTATTGAGAAATGTCCTTATAGTGTAAAATACAGTTTATTTTAGTCTAAAAGGATAGCCGATAGATTATTATGCTTGACTGTTTCTGAGTATTTTACTTAGCCGGATGCAAAGTTAAACTGAATGAGGAAGTTTGCTGAAGACTGCTGGCAGCTTGTTCAAGATCCTAAAAATGTTGCAATAATGGAAGCAACTGTACCTGTGTGTGTGACACAGTTGCACAGACCAACCAAGCTACACTTCAGCATAATCTTCTATTTGCTATAAGCCACTTTGTCTTTCCCTGATTGGCTGGGTGTGTCTTGAGAATTAAACCTTACATTTGATTCTTGACCCAGGCTGCTTTCAGTAGATTGCTGCCCATTAGCTGTTTTGCCTGAAACCAGAATATAGAAAAAAATGTTATTGATGCAGCATTTGAACACAGCAGGCTGAGAGCAAGATGTTTTATTAATGACAATTTAACAAGAACATTTTTATGCATCTGTAAACATTGAAGGCAGCCAATTTTCATTTAGTAGCCCCAAGCAGCATTAAAGAAATGGCAGCTCAATTAATGCTAACTGATATTTTAAATAACTGTTTTATAACAGTTAAAAAAACCATATTTTAAATAACTGTCCCTGGAATGCATAATTTAATTTCCAGCAAGTCAGTGGCTTATTGTCTGCAGCCTTGTTTCACAGATGGAGTTTGCATCCAGGATACTGTCCAAGCAGAGGTCACTGGAGGGCTTGGTTTGGGGCTTGGTTTGGTTGTGTGTTTACATTTCCTGTAGCTTAACCAGAATATGTTTGTGTGGCATGCCAATATGGCTAGGGACAGGCAATACACATAAACTGGTTTAAGTGATCAGAAACTGGTTTAAACCTGTAACAGATCAGATGTTCAGTGCACATAAGCCAGTCTTAAAATGGCTGAAACTGGTCTGAGATAAGCCTGGTTGACTGTAGTATCAGACTTAACTGATTTGGGTCAAACCAGTTTATGCAATGTCTGTCCCAGACTCCTTGCTGGTTTAAGTTAAATCAGACTGCCCCAGCATCCCAGCATGCTTTCTGGGCTGGGTGGAGCACTCTGATCCACAGCAGGGCTGGCCCCTCCCCTCTGCATCCTGGCTGGAGCTCCAGCAGAGACCTGCAGGCACAGCAGGGACAGCCCGGCTTCCCCTGCCCCATCCCTCGACCCCCAGCACCACTCGCTGCTCAAGCAGGGATCCCTCCTTCCTCTCTCCCACAGCAAGAATGGTTGCCAGCGTGTGTTATGCGACCTGATGCTGAGAGGTGTCTGTATAAGGCAGACATGACAATGTCATTTTAGGGCTTTTTTGGAGCTAATTAACAGGTACCTGGTTATGGCCCTCCTTGGAATGCTCCATTCCCTGGAAAAAGTTGTTTAAGAAGAGTTTGAACCAATGAGAGAGGCTTTGTTTCCTGATGGGGTGCTAAACGATGGTAACAGAGCTGATAAATGCTCTGTTATCTAGAAGGGGTGGGAGGGAACCCTTCCCTAATCAGAGTGCCCTGATAGGGCCTGGCTATGCCCTCCTCAGCTCAGCTCTGTGGAAGGGAAGGGAGGGCTGCTTAGCATCCCCCAGCTTCTAGCCCAAGCCACTGCAGGCATGTGTCTGAACTTCCTCAGTCGAGAGGGGATGTCTGGACAGTTACAAACTGGTTCAGCCTAGCCAGATTAGACTAACCTGCAAATATTGAATCAATTCAAACTCAGGCTTTTTGAATGTCTGCATTCCACCTATCCTGCTTCTGGGGATGAGCTCAGTTTTCTGCAATGCAGCCCACCCTAGAGCACAATACAGATGTCTACATATCCATAAGCATTCCACAATTTTTTCCTTTACGGCCACTAGTTTCACTTCTGGTTTTGAGGAACACCAAACATCAAATAACCAGGAACCCAAACATCAAAGCTGCCTCTAGGTTTACAATGAAAATCAGTCCTGGGAAAGTTTGGTCAAACTCAAAACTTTTTAAACATTATGGCCTGCCTAATCCTAACTCAACGTCCCCTCCATACGTAGTTTGCTAATCAGTGGGCAGTCTACACATGCAGCAGACTGTGCATTTGTTACTACACAGTCATTTAGTACTTGCTTAGGCAAGCTACCATGCAGTCGTGTTGTCACGACTATTTTTAGCTGCTACCGCGCAGTAGCAATGACCTACTGTGCAGTAGCGCATTGCTACTGCGCAGTAGCACTGGTGTCACACTTCATGCCTGGCAATGGTATGCCACCATAGCAATGAGCTACAGCACAGTAGCTTGTTGCTACACCAATGTAATGTCTCATGATCATTACATCTATCTGCCCATAATTTTAAATACATGCAGATAAATTGTTCCATATAATCCTATATCCTGGAGGTTTGATTCTGGAAGCTAGAATCCAGAATGACTTGGATAGATTGGAGAGACGGTCCATATTCAATCAGATGCTTTTAAAAATAGTGTTAAGATCATGAATCCTGGTTAAATGTCCTGGCCAGTACAAGTCTTTTAGGATAGGTCCTGTATAGGACTATTTCTTCAAGCTCAGAGAATTGTAGCATAGGCAGAATCAGGAGGTGGAAAAACTCTATCCTAACTATGCAGTTGGTTTAATAACAAATCTCACCCTAAGAAATCTTTGCCAGTGTCATAATTCCTGGAATATATGGCTACAACATCACTTTAATGCTACCAGATTAGTTAACAAAGGAAGGATTTGGTCACCCTAATAATGAGTCAGAGGATCATCATTGTAATGCGTACCATTTTTGTTTGCACAGACATGAGTGATAGGAGGGACAAGGTCACAGCTGCTCTGGCTTTTATGCTCTTGCATGAAAACATGAAGACTTACAGGGTGACTTCCCAGCCACAAAGGATGCTGTTATGCGTACAATTTGTACTTGGGAGCACAAGGAGGAAGTGTACATGTTCTGAGATCTACATGCTAAGCAGTCTTGTTGCAGCCTTACTGAAGAGAAAGGTTCCTGCATCCATGCTTCTGCCTCTACAGTTCAACTACGCACTCACAACCTATTGGGTTATCAACACTTCAGTATCTGAGCACTTCTCATTAGTTAAAAGTGGCAGAATTGCATAATCAGGTATGATGAGCTTTCGTCTTTAGACAACATCCACCTTACGACTGAAAATAGCAGAAGGCAAGGTAGAGATGCACCTTATAGACTAACTAAAGAGCAGTCATATGGAGGGCTATGTTTTCCATACCTAATCTGGGCAGAGATTTTTCTTCTTATGGGGGCAGGCAGCAATTTGTGCGGCAAGACTGCTGTTATCGTGGTGTTAAGGTTTGACATGACTGGGAAGACTTTACGATGACACTTTGCCTCTTACAAAATGACAAAATATTGTCTGCTTACCTGTAGACTCTTTGAGTGTTTCAATATAATCAGACCAGAAAGAACATTCTGCTTTTTTCAATCCTTTGCGGTTCGGTAAGGAAGCAGTGAACTCCTTGTAGTTATCGCCGTTAGCATGTGGCAGGAACATGGGCCATATGGACACAGACCTCATGAGTTTACTTGAGAAGCTATGAGGGTAATTTGGGTCTCTGATCAAAAAGAAATAGAAATGACTGTAAAACAATGGCATGAAACATTATTGGCTTATTCAACATCCTTGGGAAGGAAGAGAACTGGCTGGCGGCTCTAGGGAATGTAGAATAGTACTTTTCACTTCTGGTTCTCTAGTTCAAATTCATCCTAGACTGATAAAAACTGTAACCATTATCTTCTAACAATGGTTTGTTGGCCTGTGTTCAGTTCCTAATGGCTAGGCACTCATCACACAAATACCATCAGAGCTAGCACGCTCGTCAGCCACCTCAGCAGGAGTTAAGACTCAAAACTATCTTTGGACATATAAAGCTATAGTTTCCAAGTGGACGCCCTCATTTGGATCTAGTGCTAGCCATTATACATGGACATAATTCATTAGACTAGCACTGAGGGTTATTTGCCAGGCAGTGTAGTAAAGGTTATCCCACATCTGCCTGTGGTTTTCCCGTTCTTCTGAACAAGAACTTGAGATCACAATGTTTAGACAAAGTTACCTAAATAAAGCTCCATAAACTATGTCATGACAGCTGGAGCTCCTTTTTTTCTTTTCAGTGGAATTTGTATGTGCCAGAATTTTAGGTTGAAAATTTGGCCACATCTTTCAAACACAAATGGTCAAAGCCTTGCCTAGGTGGACAGGGATTACTCGAATAAAGGCATCTTCTGCCTTAACTTGGTTTTTTATGATATACCTCTCAATCCTCAAAATTGAATATAATTAAATTATAATATAATTAAAGTAACTTACCCAGATTTCACAAAGTTGGCTATATACTCCATTATTTTTAAGGAAAGGCTTTTTTCTTCCAGAGTAAATTGTCCTTCATACTGGGGGTAAAATGGCAGCCCAAATCCATACTGAACATCGGGAAGGAGCTCCAGGCTTGAACTGAAAAATACACTTAATAATAATAATGAAGCCTCCCCATTCATTTCCTTGCTTTGAAGGAAGGAGGGCTATAGCAAATGTTTTAAATAAAGCTTTTAAGTTTCAAATTATTTTAAACAATAGCTAGAATCACGGGAGCTGCAGGGCTCAATGCTTCTTAATATGAGGCCATACCTAAAAGAAGAAGAGCTGGAAGCAAGAATGTGCAACATGTGCAGTGAGGGGCCTGTAGGCATTTCCTACGAGAGGGAACAATGGAAGGAGGAGGTATAAATCTACCGAATTGAAGTTACACACAAGAGAAGTAGGAAAAAATCTTTTTTGGTTTATGCCTAAATGTTCAGTGAGGTCTGAACTACCGTGTTACCAAAACAAAATGCAACGAGGAAGGTGACAGAGACTGGGGCAGCACAACAACAGAATGATCCTGGTTTATTTTAGAAGCCCAAAATGAAATTGTGGCCGTATCTAAAGTCAATAGTTTTGCCAGCTGACTTTGCTGGGATCAGGATTCTCTTCTCCCAATAGACTCTGAAATCCAAGAGGCATATTGTAGGAAGTGGTTTTTTTCTGTTTGTTTTTGCAGGTTTCTTGCGGGCATAGTTTCATTCTAGTTTCCTTGGTGGTGCCAAATTTTGGTCTCTGGAGTGGAATTCAGTGTGATGGTCTGATGAAAATACATGGGAGAGAGTATCATACATCAGACTTAGATGCCTGATGATGTACAAGTCATGAATGCAACATGAAGTGCTTCAGGAGTTTGGAAAGAGACATCTAGGCAGGCAAGATGATCCCATACTTGAAGGACATGGTGGGATACAGATTTTAGCGCACCAGAGATCCAGCCAGGACCTGACGAAGGGCACTAGATGCTGGAAAGTTTGTCCAACATCTCTCCCACCTTGGGCAATGTCAAGGTGGGCAGCAGCAAAAGGCCAGGGAGAAATAATGGGATTTTTTTTTTAAGCCTGGCATAAAAAATAATGAGGTACAGTAGTTATCTGTGTTAGTCTGAAGCCAGGCAGAAGGCAGGGTCGACTTGCACTTTATAAACTATCTACTACATACAGAGAACATAAGCTGATTAAAGGACAGATGCGGTGAAAGGACAAGCACAGAGCACTGCTTTTCCATTACTGGAACTGCATTATTCGATGCTTGTCCTTTCCCAGCTGCAAAAGGTTGTTTAAAGGTGGCACGACTGAAACTACTTTAGCTATGGACATAAAATAACGTGGCACTGATAAGTGCCAGCTGCTGCTTCTGATGGAACAAAGCTTATATTTCAAAATACCGGAGGCAGGTGGACTGAATAGAAGATGGCTCCTCTATATTTTAGCAGCAGTGGTGCCACACTCTTTTCCCAAAGCCTCCATTTAGAAAACAAACACACACCCTGCTAAATGAAATGCATCTTTGTCTGATTTGCTTTAGTCCTATCGTAAAATCTCAACAGCACTTAGCATCTGGAACCTGAATTCTTTACAGAGTATTCTGCAAAACAATGTAGAACTGAAACTAGATTAAAGCATATTTTTCTGCCTCAAATGTTTACGCAGGGATTAAGCAAGATCAGAGTTTAATAATTCTGCTTCAAAAATAATTTGCTTGGCCCTATACATTACAGCAACGTTTGGCATGAGCACTGCAAGAGAAGGAGGCGGCAGTGAAGGGAGCTGTTTGCTGTTTTTAAGAAAAAGGCTCATTTTGGGGTATAACTGATGCCATCAAATTAGCAAAGATGTGGGAAGGGGGCAAAACAATTCATTTTAAAGCAGTTCTGTTAAGGTGAATTTGACTTTAAAACAGCAAAACAGTTGGGCTATTAGCGTAGCCTGTATCCTCAGCAATGAGGCAGACAGACAGACATCATTGTAATTCACATCGCAGAAGTAGTAAATTCTTAAACCGAGATCCAAATAGGATAATATATATTTGTAATGATGTTAACTGCACCATTATGAGAGGCCACTTCCGACCCTTGTTCCAGGCTCACAATCCTGCACTCTGGCCAGGGGGTCAGTAGCAAGAGGATGGTGAACAAAAGACTAGGACAAAGGTTGTCTGGATCTGTCCCTGGCACAGATCAGCAGTAAAGCTGGGGAAAAAAAATCTGTCTTTTGATTTTGCTCTGACACTCACTGGTGTTGTATCTCAGGACAGGGCAGCTGGTGTGCTGCCCACAGGGGCTCTGACCAGAGAGGAGACCAGCCGTCTTCAGAAGGACCAAGAGCAGCCATTCCTCCCTTTATTGCATGGGAGAAGTGGGATTCTGACAAGTGCAGAGATGAGTGACTGTAATAACTCATTTATAGCTTTATTGCAATAAATGTTTTCGCTCTTCCAGGAAAGCATCTGACTCTCCCCCTTTCTCAAAACATCAGTGCTATCCTGGGTTAGATCAAAGGTCCATTTGGCTCCAGAACTGGATTGAGGGGGGAGGTGGGACGTGGCAGTGCAGTTGCATCCTCTTTCTGCTACCACCATCCCCAGCTGACTCGGGAACAGAGGTACCCTCAGAGCTGCTCCCGCCCCGCTCCAGCTGTGGGCCACTACTGCACAAGTGCCAGACTCGGCAGGGGATGGGCTGTCTCTTCCTGCACCTGCTCCCCCTCCAATCATGTTCCTTACTGGCTGGGAGAAGGCACTGAAATAGCCACCCAGCCCCCAGCCATTTCTGCCTCTGGCTAACA
>JAGPOW010000261.1:11876982-11901042 GCA_030014935.1 Caiman crocodilus
GGGAGGGTCGCCCCCACACCCCGCGACCGAGCCACTTAGTCCTGCTCCCGCGCTTTATCCCCAACCCACGCACCACGATGGGGGTGGATCGACCCCCGCTTGCCGGGCCTCTAAACAAACATGTGCCCCCCCCGCCCCCCCCCCCCAAAAAAGCAACACAGTACACACAGGGACAGCATGCACCACTCAAAACCAGAGCCTGGTAGGCCAGAACCGTGCTCTGGCTGCCAACCAGGCTCTGACTGGCAGGATTGCCACTGCTGCAGCCCCTGGAGGCCCCCAGGTAAGGCTGCTGGGGTGCATGGCACAGATGTTCCCTGGGGAAAAGCAGCAGTGACGCAAGGGGCCCCACTGCTAGTTGTCCCCAGGGAACCAAACATCTAAGCCACTGAGTATTAAAAATTCAACTCCATCGAAGGACTGGTTTTGGAGCATCGCCTCTAGTTAACTGCTTAATGTACCTTAATATTCTGATTTGGAGGAATTCAAAGGGTAAAAGTGAAGACTCCCTCCCAATAAGGGAACTGTTACTGATTAGAACAGCCCCTCACTCTGTCACAGTACCATGTCCACGTGGTTGGAGTTTCACTCCTGCAAGACATGCATTGTAAGCAAATCTGGAAACGTTAGCTGGACCTCCTGTGGTTGCACCCAATTATGCTACATAAATGTAACAACAGTTTAAATCAGGACCCATCTTTCTGACGGTTTCTCTCCTTGTTGTCCCTGAGTAATAGAACTGGTTAAGTGTTGGGGGTTTTCATTGGAAAGTGTCAGTCCATCAAAATCAAAACTTTCTGTTCAAATGTAATATTTTTGACAAAGCTTGTCAGAAAGGTTTCCCAGGCCTTGGATGAAATTTCTGGTTGTGGTGGAGAAAAGGGAAAGGAAAAGTCCAAGAAACTCAACCCAGAAGAGTTCATAACTCAGTGGTTAGGGTATTTCACCAGGATATGGAAGTCCCAGGTTCAAGTCCCTGTTGGTCCTGTTTTAAACTAGGGTCTGCCCTAATTTAAATGCAACTATTTATTGGAGCAAGGCCTTGAACCTGGCTTTTCCACATCTCAAATGACTGCCACAAACATTTGGTTGTAGTCAAGCTGTATCTCTCTCATTCATACCTAATGACTATTTAGCTGTTAACAGCAACAGCTCCAATGGGAGAGACCCATGCAAGAACTGATGACAGCTTTGCAATGAAAGTTCTCCCTTGGGAGGTGAAAGACTAAATTAGGAGGAAATAGGGGCTTGAACCTGAGTCTCCTATTAAGTGCCATATACTAGGAGATTGACATGGACAATTCTGGGCTTTTGCAAAGGAAGCTATAGATACTGTGGTGCACCATCCAGTTAAAAAGAAAATAGAAGTAGTACTAATGCGTGAGGTTATATTATTCAGTTTAAGGCCAAAGAAAAAACAAATATTACTTTATTGAAATATGTGCTAATTTACTATTTCATATACTATGCATACAAACAAAACAAATTAAGTACAAAAAAAAGGGCACAATATGTTGTTTCATTACTTGTGTAGTCATTGGAATTAAATGTGCATCTCCTTTTTTAGATTTATAAAACAAAACTTGACCTTCTTGAGCATCTTGACAGTGCACCCAATATTTCACTGAAAGTTCATTTCCACAGCTCACTTCATGTCCATCTAAGTTAACAATTCCACACTAGGGTTAATGTTTTTAGCTAGAGTCAAAACATTCTGCAGGGCTGCATGGTAGGGGCTACATTACAAGGAAAATAGCTTGATTAGGGGATCATCGAGGTCATTAAAGAGGAGAAGAGGTTATTAACAGATGTGGAAATAAGAGTTTAGAAAGAATCAGGTAGATTATAGATTATAATGAGCCATAAAATTCCATCAACTCCCTCAGTGCTGCCTGAATACAAATGCCACAACCACTGCCAGGCAGTTGGTTTTACACTTTGGGTGGACAAGGGATCAAAGCCGGTTGCCATGGGGAATAGGGTGACTTTTTGAGGAAGAGGGATTTTTCTATCCAAAACCCTGGACCTTTCCATAAAAAAAAAAAAAAGAATGGTCCTCTAACATCTGACTTTACTGAATCTCCTTATGTTCATTTTCAATCTTGCCAACTTCTAAGGAGGACTAGAAAGAAACTAATTTAGTGGGAAAAGAATGGGCTAATCATCTGGGGCAAATCAACAGAATCCACTATGATTTCAGAGGGATCAGAGCTAGTTTGCTAATAAGTGGACCTGCTGAATCCTACATGGGCCTAAACTTCCATATATTCTCAGAACTCCAGTAACAGCCACCGCTTCCAAGTTCACTGTGGTCCAGTACAGCACTTCCATTACATGCCTTTTTGGAGCCAATGAGTAACCCCATTGATTTCACATTGCATTTCTTTGCTGTATCAGGTCTAGAAAAGCAAAAGTGATTGCATATGACTTTTGCTATAAAATCAAAGGTATTGAGTCAAGCTGCAGGAAACTTTTGCAGAGAGGTGAAACAGCTACACCATTTTTTTCTCAGAGGGAGGGATGTGGCCAGCTGAGGTCAGAGAGAGACCAAAGCTGTGTAAGTCAGGAGAAAATTCAAGCTTTCCCAAGGATGTCTGGGGCCTTCACAGCATTCAGAAGTGTTTTAGGGGTGGGGGGCAAGGGTTACTTTGGAGTCCCTTTCTTGTCGCAGGTTTGCTCTTCCTTCTAGCAGCAGCAGTTTTGCAACAGGCGCAGGAGTTCCTGTTGTGTTCTTTTCCATGGCAGTAGCCACTTCCTCAATCTGCTTTTTGTGATAACGTTTGTATTCAGGAAGCTAGTCTTGTGCTTTGGCTTTAAAATGTCTACAAGGTCCAGTCCTGTGCCTTAGATTTGACAACCACTAGCTTTTTTCATGGTGGTGGTAGCTGGGGGTTGGTCGGCGGGGGACTCAGAAATGGTTAAAAGCAATAGCATTATTTCCCCTCCCTCTGAAATTTCTGCCAGGCTCTGAGGGAAAGAAAATGCTGAAGTTCCTATTAATATGACTTAGACCAGCAAAACTGTACAAGTTCCTTGTTCTTGTACATTCATACCACCCTTGAGCTCATTGCTTCCTCATCAGCAGGCCTCAGGAAGAGCCATGCAAAAGCAGAACCTGGACACTACTCAGAACGAAGTTCCTCCCGTTTTGAGCAAACAGCTCTCATATTCAACAGCAATATTTTCTAAATAATATTTCCACGTTGGTATGTAAGGCCAGGACAGAGGGGAAAAAAAGCCTGCATTTTTCTTAGTTTCTATGGAGAAAGTAACTATCATATCATTGTCTGAGTATCTGCTGTAACCAAGGACAAGTGGATATTAAGGAGCAAAACAATTCCTTATTTGCGCTACCTGAAATTCACAGTACTGCCAACCAAAGCATTATAAAATCATGAATCATCACCTGTGACACTATCAATGAATCAGGCACTATACATCATTGGCTTAAAAATAACTTGGGGCTCTTTTTATAATTTGTGTTATGGGTTTTTAAGTCACTTGAGTTGATGTCACTTTGCTAACGTTTTTAGGACGCTGATCTCCTCACATAATCATATGATTCCAGGAGATGGGTCTTCAAAGGAAATACCTTGAGATCTGTAATAAAATCTTGAGAGTTTGCAGCACTGTCTCTGTCGAGAAGGACACCCCAAACTCTGTTCCCTGCTTAAATCCCACTCAAAATAGGCCTTAACTGGGACATGAAATCATTCATGGTTCCTGCTCCGGCAGTCTACTCAGAGGTGACTCGCCATGCCCCAAGAAAAGCCATCGGACCTTTTCTTAACCTTGTTTCAAAACTGAGTTCTGAACAACTGAGAACAAACAGGGATTTGGGTTGAGCAAGCCTGTGTACTGATACTGCGTCTCTTCAGCTTACAGGAACAGAAGGAAGCATTATAATGAGCATTGTGCAAGTTTAATGAATGACTTTTTCATTGAAAAGATGGCATTATGTGAGCCACTCAGGGCCAGATCCTATTCTACCTACTTGGCACCTAAGTGTCATCCTTTTCCAGCCTGCTGAGTCCCTGAAAAAATGTTAATACAAAAGGAGAGCAGGTCCTTTTCTTTACTGCTTTTTTTTCCATTTAGTCTTATGCTAAGAGGACATTAATTCTGCATTACTGAGTTTCCAGGGACTTGAGTAGGGTGGAATAAGATTGCACGTGGGTGCATAATACAGTTCGTAAAATAGGGTCTATCCCTTAGATTGGAAACTCTTGGAGACAGACTGGTTTTTCTGTTCTGTGTTTGTGAAGTACATAGCATAGTGCCCTGGTGCCTGTTGAGGGCTTCCTATGCTACCCCAGTACAAATAGTAGAGGCTAATTACTGTAAAGGAGACCATGCAAGGTAAGGGGAACAGACCCCCCATAACAAACCACCACTTCTTTCTTTATCACGTTTATCTTGAATACTCACTTCTGCAAAGTCTTTCATTGCTGATCCCACAGCAAGCTACAAACCAAAAACTGGTGGAGCAGCTCTACAGTCAAGCCCTCTACATCCTCTATCCCAGGTGCCTTTATTCATCATGATGTTCTCCTTTTGGTTTTGGCCTAGTTTCAAACTGGTGAAGCTGTGCCATTCAATACATGTGTAATAGAGCTGTCCTGGATGGGTACAACAGGACAGAATCCTTCTTAAGCTGTCTTTATAGCTGCTGGCAAGGGCACTGTGCACATCGACAGCGATAACCCCAAAGGCAAGACTGGGATCTCTCTAATAAGTGCTTAGGCTAATGACATGGCCCACATTGCCATCTGACCAGGCAGCATCAAAATTAATTCATAGCAATAACGATAGCTTTATGATGTGTTAATGGTGGTGCTCACAGAAATCTATGTGCTTGCCAGACTCAGATTCATTGAGCATACGGACACTGCAGCGGGGTCTATTCGATCCTTGAGTCAGTCTTGGATATCGCAGGCCCTTACATTTCAGCCAGTCCACTTGTGTTGTACGAAGGCAGCGCTTGCATTTGGCTCAAGTGCACGTTCCAGGCGGGCACGCTGAGGACGTGGGTACCCAAACTTGTTACCAAGCTGTAAGCTATGCTTTGAATTTATTGCACCTCAGCTACTCTCTGTGGTGCCTGCACACATGCACAACCTTACCCCAGGATAAAAGCAAGATAGGTTCATTGAAGAGGAAGCTACCCCACATTGACCACAGGGTAAGAGCGCGTGCAGGGGCTGTCACCGCAAAACAACTGACACCGTTCATTTGTACCCAAGCTTACCTCATGGTAACTTGTGTGTGCCTCTGTCTAGATTGGCAGACACGAAGAGATGGAAAAAACGAATACTTTCCCTGGGGGCTTGTGCAAATGGTAAATCACTCTCAGCGTTAAAAAAAAAATAAATAAAAAAAAAAAAAATGCGTGCTTTGATTCTAATTTCAGTTCGTTTGGCTTTACCTTCCAGTCTCTGACTCTCGCTATATCCTTCTCCCCTGAATTAGAGAACCCATTTTGAGTTCCCTTTTCCCCCCAGGAAGGTCCTCTCACTGCAAGGCAATTGCCTCTCGGTCTGCAGGCTGATGAACTGAAAATAGCTTGCTTTTGTGGTCTCTCACTGCAGGTATTGTTTTCAAATAATTTTTGTGGCTCTTCCCTGCTCCTTCTCCAGAATCCCAGCCTCTGCTAAAACGCCCACGCCACAACTGTACACAGTGCTCTCACAGCAGTCTTGCCAATGCTGTGTACTCACAGCTCTCCTGTTTATATGGCTCAGGGCTGCATTACATCCCTTCTGCCACAGTGTCACCCTAAGATTTGAGACCAAGTTGCTTGTCCCTGCTTTCCAGCAGATGCTCCACTATTCTGGAGGGATGCTCTGCATAGTCCCTAGAGGTAACCTTTTGCAGGTCACGGAGCTTACAGTTGCACAGAGCTTGTAGGAGGAGGTGCTATATGCAGGGAAGAGTACAAAAAACGCCATATTGGATCAGATTATGGATCCAGCAGCTGATACTCTATCTCTCACAGTGAAAAAGAGCAGATGCAGAGTATTTCTACAGGGCCTGTCCAGGCTGAGCTGTCCCCTGCCTCTCTTCTAGGGTGGCCATTTGTCTGGTTTAATAGAGGACAGTTCTGTTTTCTGCTACTCTGTCCTCTGGTTACGAAACCAGATGCCTTTATGCCCTCTATTTTCTACTGCAGACTTCCACCAGCCCGACAAAGGCATCCACAGTTTCAGATCCAGAGGACAGAGTAGCAGAAAACTGGGCTGATTTGCAGAGTCCAACTGAATCCCATGGCAAAACACTCTCTGATTTAGACTGGGGAGCAGCAAGCCAACTGTTCAGCATCTATTGCATTTAAATCATGCTGTCAGGCTCTTGTGTGGACACTGCATTAACACTACCCTGGTTGCAGAAGTGGAAAGCCCTTGCCTATCAGCACAGCATTCGCAATCAATAGTCCATAACTTTCTCCACCAAAAATTGATCTGATTTTCATTTAATGCGCTTCCGTTGGGCCCATGACTGTCCATGTTTGGAACACAGCACACCCTATTTTGCCAAGCAGATGTGCGTTCCAGTCCAACTTTATGAATGTTGCCTGTGTCTCGGTGCTACGATCCCTGAACAGGCTGGTGCCAGGGCCCCTTTCCAACGAGGAAAAGAACAATGAATAAAAACCAAGCTTGTTGTGCCTTCAGGGGTTTCTCCGGCAGCTCCAAACTGCTACACGATGGGTGTATCTATACGTGTAACTAATTAGAAGCAATCAACTCCAGTGCATATTGTGCTGGAGTTTATTGTTCCTGTGTGCCATTTTTGCATGCATGTCGGGGACTGCAGCACGCTGAGCTGGGCCAGAGCAGCCCAGGCTGGCAGGGGGAACTAGGGGGCCAGCCTGCCAACCCAGGGCTGCTCAAGCCTGGCTCAATGTGCTGCAGAGGGCCTGGCTGGGGCATGAGGGTGTTTCAGTGCCAGCAGACAGCTCCCACATTGAAGCACCCTCTTGCCCCAGCCAGCCAGGGCATTGCTGCATAGTAAATAACTCTGTAGTAAGACAGCACTTGTATTTACAAGAACTATCCTACTGTGGAGTTTATTAGTAGCCTAATAGAGCCACATGTGTAGACGGAGACCGAGTTGCTTGTTCTCCTGCTTGTCACTGCTTTCCAGCATGAAAGAGCTAATTGGGCAGCTCTGCAGTAAACGTCTCATGGAGACATGTCCAGTGTGTTGGGTTTAAGTGCACAGCCTCAGGACTGAAAACAAGCTACATACTTACCTGGAGTATGCACTTGCATACACTTAATGGCAGTTATTATACCTCACTTCCAAGTTGTCCTGAAGGACTAGCTCATCTTCTTCCTCATTTCAGATGCCAGTTATTATCAGAACTATATAAAGCACAATTAAAAGTTACAGAGTCGATAGCAGAGCTGTCAGATGCACACACGCAGCTTATGCACTTAGCCCACAAACAGATAAAAGTTCCTTATTTATCCAGTAAGCAACAGACAAACAGTTAAGTCTGGTGGCAAGTTCCACTATTACATGAATTATGTACTTATCCAATATGCATCTAAGGGGAGTACACTGTACTACCAACAGGTTAAAATATATATGGAGAGCAGAGGGAGCAACAGGTCCATAACACAGTCAGTGCTGCATGCAACACTGGTCCCTGCATTTCCTAGGCACAAGGAGTGCACTAGACTCCGGCTGCCGTTAGCCAGGTGTACCTACAGAACAGATCTGCTGCACAGGCTCCTCCACTGGCTCCAGAAACATGGTATCTCAGTAAGGAAAACTCCATGCATCTCCTGCCACAGAACTGCAGTTTGGAGAAGCAATCAAGTCCCTAAAATTAGACCTTAATGGGCAGCAACCATAATGCAGCACTGGGGTAGCAATGGCTGCTGTCAAACCAAGTCTCCCAGAGCACTAGAGAGCTTGTGTTGGCTCAGCAGTGCAAACCCACTTCCACCTTGAGCCTCTCAGTAATTTCCCTTCCCCGCAAGGTAACAACCGTGAGCAGTGCACATTAAAACACAAAACTCCCCTCTAATTACTGTGGTTCAACTTTTTGGCACAACCTTCTGTCCTGGGACTTTAACCAGGCTCCCTTGGTTGCAATAAGTCCTACAGAACAGCTTCTATGCTTTTTCAGCCTTACACATTTTCCGTTTCATGAAATATCACGGCTTGACAATGAGCTTCTGCTTTGCAGCTATTCTCAGGCCAACATATCAATCAACATCTGCACTCGAGAGAATTTTTTTTTTAATCCCACTGTATAAAATTACTCATATTAACAGTACACTCAGGGCACAAAAACAAAAAAAGAGCACTAGGCTATCTCAAGCAAGCTAGGCACATCTATACTTATGCAAATGCCATAGGCTCAATGAATGACTTTTGAACAGGTCATTTCATAGCTCTGTGCTTCAGCAATGGCAAAACTGACCACCAGAAATGTAGCAGGAGGCTTAATTCAGTACCTTGCATAATGCCTTCTGAGATTAGAAGCGGTTTTATAGACAAGCATTTGGTCAACATTATTTATTTCGCTGCTGCTGTTGAGCAGGCTACATTAAATACTTTGAAACAGGTGTGTGCCAGGGATTGCATCAAAGGGCTGAGAATGAGGAAGATGTTGGGATCTAGTCTGGCTTAAGACAGGATCATGATCATGGTCAAAGTTTTGTACCTTAGCCTGTCTAGCTGCAAACCCAGAAAAAGAAACAGGACCTTATGGAAAATAAGTTGGAGGCTTTGGAGGTTGAACTTTATTGGATATATTCAGTAAGGGGGAGGGAAGAAGAGAAGTTGGTGCTTTGCTTAATTTAAAATACCAATTATTTTTGTGCGTCTTTTTTATCTGATCTGGCCAAACAAACCATTGTGTAATATGTCCAAGCCCCCCCCTTCCCACTTTCCTCTGCATATAGAGAAAAAGTGCCACTGAGACCTCAAGTAGTCACTTGCAACAGGAACCTCATCTGTTGAAAACACTTCAAGCCTGCCTTCTTTCTCAGAGAGGAAGTATGTGGCCTGTTTGACAAGTGCCGTTCTACATGACGGGCTGAACTTCACAACACACTCATTCAACTGGCTGCTTCTCAACCTCATCGGTTAGATCCTGCTAGCGGCATGAACACTGCAGTTGGACTTCTCCTTTTCTAAAACCTACTTCAAACTGGAATACAATGCTCTGCATCTAAAGGTAAGCATTGCTCTATTATGTTTAGGATTCTCTAACTAGTGGGCCAGATCTTCTAATACATATTAAGTCAAAAGATTTGCTCCCAGTAACTGCTGAAGCATAGGCTTTATAAATGGAAGGTACAGAAAAGGTATATTAGATCATGTGGCCTTTCGCTCCTTGCTATGGTTTTCTGCAAAACAGAAATGAATGCATACTTTATTTCTACTGAAAATTTTTTAAAAAAAGCAAACTTTAGAGGAAGACTTAAAAACCTTTAGGGAGGCAAAGATTAATGTGCCTTCATTTGAAAGAAATGCCACAAATGAAATAGCAGGTTTGGGTTTTTTAATCCAATTGCCAAGGGGGTTTGTGATGAAATGTTTCTGGTTTTTTTAGGGTACCTAGATTTTGCAGTGGTTTTCATATGCTTTTATTGATCCAGCATTAAGGATCTGTCCTAACTTTTTCTAAGTGCATACTACATCCCAAGAGGTACAGGGAGATATATTTTGCCAAGTCATCCAAACAAGGGATTTATAAGGAACTTTGGGTAAAATACTTAAAGACGCAAGTAGTAAAATGGGTTTTTTCAAACATGTAAGTTATGGATTCCTGAATGTTATCAATAACAGTGACTATGTTTCTCAAGCTGCAAGGACTTAGGCACATATTTCCTATGGATTTTAATGAGTATTAAGTCTTGAGTACCTATTTGAAAATGAAGGTGAAAAATATACAAATATAGTGAGGCAGAAAACATACTCAATATATTGTAAATAATGAATCCAGTACTTCCGCGGCTGAAATGTGCTAGTTGGTAAACCTGTTCCTTGCAGAACGGAAGATGCTTATGCTTTTTTTTTTTTTTAATCGTCCTTCAATCTTCAGAATATAACTTTGCAAAATCTCTAACAAAGCAGTTTCATTTCAAACATACCGTAATAATTTAAATAATCCAACACTATATCCTCTTTAAAAAGTAGGTACTGTGGAGTATAACTTTTTGTGCTGATCTTTTTGCAGCAGCAAGACAGTGCCCTCCGAGGTCCTTCTGCTTTGCCTGTAGCAGGTTAGGGTATTATGTCTTATGGTTGTGTCAGGGTTGACTATGTAGTTTTTCTAATAGGTTAGACAACGGATTTGTCTGGGATGGTTTGGATAGGTATGATCCTGCTTCATGCAGGGGGCTAGACTAGGTATCCTGTGGAAATCTCTTCCAGATCTGCTTTTCTTTAGATTTGGGGTCAAAAGGGACCTCAGTATATCATTGAATCCGAAGCATTTCCTGACAACAACTAGGATCCCACTTCCCATGAGCAATCCCACATCCAGGATTGAACTCTCAACCTTTATACCACAAGCTCAGCATGGAACCCCTAAGCCAGAGGACAAGATGCACATAATTTCTATTCATCCATGAGATGAAATATTCAGTGAAAAACTATACCTAGAATTACTTGGGTTCTCAAATTAGGCTGCTAAGACCACAGTCCTTTCATGGCGTTAATGTGGCTTGACTCCTTGGCCTACGTGGAGCCCTACTGAAGGCACTAGGGCTCTGCGTGGATACAGGAGTCTCTCTGCAAAGAGCTCATTACATACGTAGAGCCTTAGATGTTTAAGTCCCGGTCTATGGTGCAGTCAAACACCGAGAGGTCAAAGTGACTTGAACTGTGCTTGCAAATTGTCGTGGTTAGAATTATTTGCTGTCTGAAACTGCATATCCCCCAAAGCATAAGACTGGCCGAGGAGTGCTGAGTGCAAATTCATTCCTTACAGTGAAATTTAAGCCCTCGTGAGAGATTTCAGAACTGATCTTTGTATGAAGAATGCCACCTCTCTGCTTCCAAGGAGAAAAACGGTTGCAATATAACCTTCAGTGGCTGTTATTCCTCTAAATTGTGAGGCAATTGCAGCAGGCCTTCGGGCTGCTGCTGGCATTATCTGCCATTATTGTATCTTCAGCAAGCCCCACCGAACCAGCCTGAGTCTGCCATCAAAACCTGCAATTATTGTACATAGGGGATACATTTGCCCTGCCTATATCCCAAGCACTTGTCACAAAATTGATGATACTTAAATGCTTTCAGCAGACACCTTGTTATACGAATTTAACCTATAAAGCTAATTGTTTAACAGTTTAGTTAGATGACGAACAACTGGCTCATCCATAAACCATAATGCATGCTACTATGCAGTTTCCTATGTGTCTCCACAAATTGAAGAAAAATAGCTTGGTTTATTGTACGGTGATGGAGTAACACACATCCCGTGGAAGGACATGTTACTTATGTGCACAGTCTAGTTGTGTACTTAACCATGTGCAGTGCTATTTAGCATTTGATTATGCTAAATAAATAGAGGAACATAGGAATATATCAACTGAGTAACACAGAACTGGAAAGAGCCTCCTAAGACATCAAAGTCTAATGCTCCCAGCTTTACTATTCCCTATCCCTATTACCCAGGCCAAACAGGTGGTGATGATATTGATAACCCACCACCACCACCAAACAATTTTATTCACAAAGCCCATTCCCCCCACCTTGAACAAGTTCCTCATGCCATCATTTCCATTCCAAACACCCACAGAGAGAAGTGTATCGAAACATATTCCCGAGCCCATTAGAGCACACCAAATATGCTGTTAACTCTGGCTAAGCGTTTAATGGTGAGCTTCATTTGCAAAGCACACGGCAGTCCAAGGGTTCCTCTTTGCAAATGCAATCACTTTGGAGGAGTTCATCATGGGAAAGCTGCGTTTTTTCATTTTCTTTTCTCTTTATTGTAAACAACCTTAATTAACGTCAGTAAATCTTAAGATGGAAAATGTCACTGAGATAGATAATGGAAAGAGATAACTGCAATCACATGGAAACGCTAAGCGGAATTGAACAAATACTGAAGAAAAGCGTACGCTTAATGCACGGCATTTAGAATTTCTCAGTTTGACAAGCCACATTCTGCCAGTCTTCATCTCAGTGACTTCAGAGGGGGCATTCAGGAAACAAGGAAGCATTTCATGATGATACAGATGGCATAGTGTAACCAGAATAGCCTACCTTCAGATAACTGCATGTTCTACTAACAAACTTATTTGAGGAGCACGTTAATGAATAGAGGCATTGAGGCCTTATGGGTTCTGACAAGTAAGTGACTTTGCATTATCCAGCTTTGTAAAAGTGAGCGGTCAAGGACTCTGCATTGGTTATGGACATACCTTCTGATGAAGGCAATGGAAGCCATGTTCTTAAACAGCTTCATATGGTTAAAACATTTAGAGATGTTTCCAAAGTGCTTAAGTGACTTCAAAGCCTTAAGGCTCATTTTCTAAAGTGATTTTGCTACTTGGACGTATTGGAAAACGGGACTTGAGCTCCCTAGTCATTTAAACACTTGTGAAAATTTTGCCCATTATGTAGCTGTTAATTGTTCATTTTAGAGAGAACAGCACCAGAGACTGGCCCCTGAATTCAAATCTCTGAATTGTCCAATTCAAATCCCTGAATTGTCCATTGCCCAAAATGTTGCTCATTGTGTAGCTGCATCGTCCGTTTTAGAGAAAAGAGCACCAGAGACTTTAGTCCCTGAATTCAAATCTCTAGCCTATCTTCATTGACGTCCTAGAGTGATAGACCCCTTAGAGAGCTCCCCAGTTCGAAAAGATGTGGTGTACAGTATGACCATCAAATGCTGGGTTCACTTGAAAAACAGCTGTATAAAGCACCAAAATTCTGGGAAGATAAAACATGAATACCGTTGAGCTTTTGATCCACTGCAGCTTGCGTAGGCTTACGGGAACTAGGTTGTTGGCTAGTTCAGGTACTGCGAGCAGAGTAATTGCGATAGGTCAATTAGCTAGTTCAGGTACTGCGAGCAGAGTAATTGCGATAGCATGGAGCTCAGCGCAAAGTAACCGTCTGAGCGTCTATGCTGCCTCTTGGACTGATGTTGCAATGTGCACTGTGCTGCAAATGGACCCAAGCTAGATGGGGTATGTCTACACTTGCTGCAATTACAGCAGAAACCACAGTGCAAATGCACCATTCTTGATGGAATATGTAGCCAACAGACATTCAATTTAAGATTAAATACTAAGATACAAAACTGTATCTTGACAACCAAAATGCTTGTTGAGGGTCCAGGAGACTAATCTTATGGGAAACTGAAGCCTTCCAAACTTTCAATTTAAGGCATCTCCACAAACTAGGAACCAGGTGCACAATCTGATTTTTTGTATCTGCTTTAAAAAGGCCCCATTACTCACACAAATGTGAGTACCTGCCTACCTTATTTAAAAGATGTTTTCTTTACAGCCTCTAGGTTGTTGGCAACTTGAGTACTGAAAAAGTGCTTTGTTTTTTGTAAAAGAAGCCTTTTGTGATGTGTCAAAAAGATATGGTGCAGCTGTATCCTCCAGAGGTGCTACAGCCAGTGCACTAAGCTAGACAATGGCAAATACAAAATGGATGCCAATGGAATAGAGATTTGGGGTCAGGAGTCTCTGTGATACCCAGTGCAGGAATACAGCCCTTGAAAACTGCATGAGCTGGAGTTGGATGAATGCATTCACAGCCATCTGTCTCACTAAATGAAACAAGGCCAATACCAAAGGACGGATTTTGCTACCTTTAAATGGTATCCAACACTAGGAGGACTCAACAGTACAGTTCCTGGAGTGCAGTGGAGCAGCGGGGTAGATTCTTATACTCTTACATCAACTACGACAAAAAGTCTCCCTGATTTCAGTGGGATGACACCCAAACTGTGTACGAGTACTCAAACTGGGCCCACTATAGGCGTTGGTAGACTCTAACAACCAGGTGATAAGTGCCTTTGAAATATTTAAACTAGACAAGATCAGCCTTTTCTGCAGAGCTCCCAGACTGTAAATACAGGAGGCATTCAGCCATATGAGAATATTCAAGCCCAGCCTGGCTTTTTTTTCCCTTCATAGCAACCTCCGGAAAGAGATAAAAATAATCTGATTTTAGGTAAGGGTGTTTGGATATTCACGTGTGATTTTAAACAAGCCACAGCCAAAGCAGTCTGCCTCTGAAACTGTACCATGAGATAAACCACCTTCTAGCTAAATAGGAAGCTTATTCTAGTCTATGTTGGTCCTTACAGGGGGTTAAAAGGAGCTTTCTATATTGGATTAAAGCAAGTTCCTTCAAGAGTCACTAGTTTCAGAACTGCTTCCTGCAGCATTTCCTGTACCTTTCTCTGAAGCATTTTGTATTGGCCATGATTAAGGCAAGATACTGGTCTATTAGTCTGATCCCGCCTGGCTATTTCTGTGTTCCCATGGGATCCCCCAACCACTCTTACCTTCTTTACACTGAGCACATTCACTGAGAGCAGGGCTTCATTACAAGGAAACTGCCGAACAACATTACCGACATTTCTCAGCAAAACAGCGTAACAGGCAGAACAAATACTGAGAAGTGCCTTGGGATACGAAACAGGCATTTGTTTTATAGATCAAATAATGTCAAAATGCTACCATAGGCACAGTTTTTCTGTGACTTCCTACTGTGCTGAGGTTCTGGTAATGGAAACTTTTGCTACACACAGTACTTCTGAGCAACTTCCCTAGCTGTGGTTTGCTGCTATTCCCCTGATAAAAGACCGAAGTGGTGAGAGTTTAGCAAATATGTAAAACTCTAGTATGAATGTGAACCATCAGCTTTCAAAGGCCAAAAACAAACTTTATAAAAACTGAAAGCCTGAAATTGGGTCATTTTTTGATGGGCTGACACAGCCGGTGCCCTTCTAAGTCTCATTTAACGTCTCTTTTGTTTTAGTTCTTAGGTGCATTGAGAAAAATAAAGAGAGCAATGGGAAACACTATGAAAACAACAAGAGCCCCTGAAGAAACAAGTGCGCCAAACCAAGCCGGTAAGCAATTCCTAATTTCATTGAAGAAAAAAAAAGTATGCATAAACTCCGGGTTTTTTCGCACACACATCTGAACTCGCCATTGAACACATGGAAGAGGATGCCTGCGTTTGGTGCGCAGGAATTGGGATGTTCAGCATCAGAAGTTTGTTTTCAACCAGCTTACAGCTCGTGCTAGGTTTGCCCGAAGCAGGACCAGATAGAAGGTGCTTATGTTGCAACAAGAGAAATTTAAGTTAGATTTTAGGAAAAACTTTCTGACTCTCAGGGTAATAAAACCCTTGGGCAGGTTAACTCGAGCAGTTGTGGGATCTCCATCACTGGAAGTTGCAAAGTGCCAACTAGACAACTATTTGGCGAGAGGGGCTTAGATCGGGTTGATTCTCTTTGAACAGGAGGTTAGACTAAAATGACTCCTGAGAACCATTATTCTATGATTCTCATAAAAGTAATTACAAAAAAAAAAAAGTTAAAAAGTCTCCCTTTTCCCACTTCACCTTGGGGCGAGCTCCCTGCGCATCAGAAAACACTGACCTATTTCATGGACAACAACATGCCAATTTGGGTGGTTGTGGCATATATTATATAAAATCCCACTCCTCTGTTTTGTTTTGTTTTGTTTAGGCTTGATTGGTGTTAGTTAAAAACCAAAAAAACCCTAACAATACATCACGTGCACTGATCCTGATGTTTACTGTCATTTCAAACGCTTGTGTCAATGCTAGCAGGCTGCCAACTTTCCACACTGCTAAAGATAACAACAATGTGTAAAACAACACCTTTTAAGCGCTGCAGTCACCCAAGAGAGAACCAAAAGCATTCCTTGGTCCAGTGCACCCACACGAGCAAAACAGGGTTAAAAGGCCACCTACAGCTGGGAAAGGTGGGGAATGAGCAGAGCCGTAGCTCTTAAGCCACAGCACGCCAGGCAGCTGATGCGCGGGGGAAAGCATGTTATACCATAGGTAAAGGAGGAAGCTAACTGCTTTTTACCAGGTGCATAAGGGGAACGGTGGAAGAAATGCGACTCAGAAGAAACGTGACTCTGAGTCATAATTCCTTCCCTGGGCTTTTCTTTCAAGGGGAGCCTGACTGTGGGCTCCCTCTTACTCACAATAGGTGACAAATATGACCCGAGGGGAGCAGAAATTCCAGTGCTATTTTTAAAATGAACCAAGGACCAGGAGTTTCGAACTCTAAAAGTCAGAGGAAGCTGAACAGCTGGGGGATTGGTAATGAATGACACAGGGAACAATTTGCTTGAAGGTCCCCAGTGTAGGTGAATTGACTTGAGAGTTCAAGTCTTCATGGGGAGATGTCTGCCTCCATTTAGGCTAGGTACAGACATTCAAAAAGCCTGTGTTGGAATCGAGAGAATTATGTGGTTTTCTGGAAGCGGCTTAGTTTAGATCGGTAGCAAACAGAACACGTTTGCTCTTTGTGGGGTGCGATGGTGCAAATCTTAGATCAGGTACCACCATTTTTAAACCAGTCTGCATGTGCTGAACTTCTGCTCTGTTATGGGTACGGACCAGTTTCCGATCACTTATGCTGGAAAAAAGTATAATGTCTGTACCTGGTCTTACTGCATTCACTGCTATTTGCAATAGAAACCAAGGCCCTGAAAACAGAACCACCTTCCCCTCTCCTTATTCTGCATTCAGCCTGGTGACAGAGGATACTGCCAAGGGCGTGTGGTGAAATCCGTGTTGCTCCATGGATAAGGGCAGCCCCCCAGGGCCTGAGAGGGTGCTTGCTAAGTTTCTGTTCTTCAAGTAGACATGGGATCAGGTCCTTCATCTTTTGAAAAATGAATCCAATATCTTTCATAATGCTTGTATTATGGCTTTAACTTAGCACCAGTCACCATGCTAATAACTACACTCACAATGATCCAGCAGAACTGAGATTTCTATTAGGGATCAAAGGATAAAGGACCTTGAAAAGTGCAGGTACATAAGTCAAACCAATGTGTGTACAGTCACTTGTTTTTTTCAGAACAAAACAAAGTCAATCCCATATAGCCAAACCTTCAATGTCTCCTTCAGCCCATGAACAGGGGGAAGTAGGGGAGGGTTAAACCTGGAAGGATTAAGCTTATAACACAATTTTACAAAGGTGTATCAGAAAATAATAGCATTTGGGGAATAAAACCAATCTGTGAGACTGTTTCCTAGACCACATCACTTCTCTACATTGCTGTAAAAAACTGGTATGTTCGACAATGCCTCCATGAGCATCCCTCGCTGTGGTGTAGTTTCTCACTTACTGCACAAGATATATAATCTTACTGCACAAGATATTATAATATGGTTTTATTTTAAAATTGCTGTTACTTTCTGAAACACCCTCATATAATGTTATAAATAATTGTGAGGAGGGCAGGGAGGATGTTTTAGGCTGCTACATTTTGCTGAGCTGCCAGTGGTGTTGAAACAGGCGGAATGAAATAAAAGTAAAAGAAAGCAAACCTAAGAGGAAGGAAGGAGAAAGAGGGCAGTTCAGCTGGGCCCCGCTACCTATTCTGAATGGTTATTTTAATTTATTTCCAGGTTCTTGACTCCCACTATCCCACTTAGATCTGTACTGAATGCATTCCCTTATATTTTTCTTCTTGGTTTTAGTGCTCCTCAATGCACAAAACATCTCATTCTAAGCACAGCCCTAAAGTAGGGGCAGTGCATAATTTGCACTAGCACAGGAGACATAATCACTTAGCGAACTGCAAGTGAAAGGTGTGATCACTTCTTGGCCTACCCAAGCTAGTCTTAAACTACTATACTCAGGCCCTGGTAACAGTCTAACAGAGATCAACCTAGGGTGCAGCCCCTGGCCCTGGGATATGGATGAATACTTGAGGATTAGCATTGTGCTAGTTTGCCAGCCTGCAAGCTGTACTTGAGCTGCCTTGTTAAAACTAGCTCAGGTTTGTCTGCATCAGCTGCCGTCACATCCCCAGGTTGCGGTCCAAACCCCTCCTCAGAGACACCTTTGAGTCGTAATGCTTTCCCTACTTCCTGCAGATATTGCCAGCACTAAATTACAACGCCCCAATAATAACTGAGATGTGGCAGTCAGGGAGTGGTGGGAGGGAGCCTTGGTTCCAGCTTTCTCTGCCCTTTCTTATCCACTTACCCCGGGGGAGGAATAATGTGGTATGTCCATGGGTCCCAGTGTTCATTTAAACTATGCTGGCATGTTAGCATGTGCTTGTGCCCCCTGGCTCTCTCATCCAAGTGTGCAGCACAAGTCAGAACTGAACCCTTAGCGAGTTGTTTAAAATCACTTGAGAGTTACAAGGCACCCAGGGGGTTATAAGTATGTTAGCTTAGAAACCTTAGAGTACACCCAATTAAGTGGAAATAACCGTCTTAGATTTTTATTCTTTTGCTGCAACAGCTAGGCCATTCCCCATTAGAGGAAACTTCTAAAACTGAAAGAGAGGTTGGGTTTGAAAACTGCTGGTCAAGTTTTAGTCTTACAAAGGTGAAAGGTTGGTAGGTGGGGGTGGGGGTGGGACTGGATCAAATGCCTCCGATCGCTCCTGAGACTGGATTTGAGATAACAGGATTATTGTAAGGTCCCTACTTTGAAGCACGGATGTCTGCAAGAGATGCAGGCAAACTTGGCTTTGCAACACAGAAATGTGGGCTGATTTGGCTTCAGACTTCATTTTAAATGAAACCCCATGGTACGCGAGGTGGAGGACTGCTGGAAGGGTTCAAATAAATGGCCTGAGCTGGTGCTCTATTCTGGATCAAGAGACATTCGAAGAAGTCACGCTCACAGAAAGTGCCAGCTAGTTCTAGGATACCCCCTCCCGCTCGGAACGACTGAGCCCATGCGCAAAATTGAAACGAAAACAGAAAAACAAAAAATGTGAAAGCAGTGATAGTCCCTGCCGTCTAGAGAGAGTGACGCATCCCCTGATGCATGGCAGCGTGGAAGCGACTGTGCACACAAGCAAGAAGGCTGATAAGCAGAGTTCATTTTCCACTGCCTAGCTCAATATGGAAATGAAACCTTTATAAATAGCCCCATGAAGTTAAAATGCTAGGGCATTTTGATGATATGCAATCAATTTAAGCTAACGCCCTTCCATTTAGCACTGCCTTCTCCACTCCTCCTGCCGCATCGTAGTGATAATGGAGGGGAACAGCGCTCCAGCCCCACTCTGCGTACTTTCCCTTCAATTAATCTTGCACTGATGTCTCTGAGATTCCTAGAAAAGGGGTCGGCATCGTGCTGATCGGTAATTCCAGCTTGCTGTAATTTAGCCAAACTAAGCACAAGGCAGACTTTCACCAGCAAAATTTCTGAATTTCTGTTCCATAAAGGGAAAGTAATTGTAGATGCATTCAACCATAGCCTCTTTCAAACTTACTATACAATAATAAAACCCAGGAGTTGAGTTGAGGTAAAACTGGATACCTGCCTCACTTAATTTCTTGGCCCAAGTCAAAAGAAAAACAACTGATACCATTAACAAACATGCAAACATGCTGCTGACCAGTTCATCCCAGCTGCAGAATTTGACGCTACAAACATATGGCTATTAACTACCTAATAGGACCGCCTCCATGAAAAAGCCGGAGTCTGTCCTTTACTTCTTTAAATTTACAGACTTGACAGATCATTTCTAATTGTGGTTAAGTTTCAATGAAAAAAAATCCATCCAAAACTGACACACAAGTGATTCATCTCTTACATTCCTTTTCAATATACTTCTAAGGCTTTTTTTTGCCCCCATTATTTACACATCAACAAGGGGTTTGCCCTACCAACCCCATTACTGAAAAAATAACTATTAATAGAGCACTTCTCCATACCATACTTCCTCACGGCTCTAGTTTTTTTTTTAATTAGTCTTCTACCGCTATCCTGAACTACATAGCTCTGGGCAGTGATGCCCAGACTTCACCCTACACCTCCATGCCAGCCTTCATTCCACATTGTGCCCTAATTTCAATTCACTGCATTTGCTACTAGCAAGCTAAAGACGATCTAGAAAGGAACAGACACAACAGGAAGTGCATGCCTGTGTTTGCATCTATCTCTTATGATCTCTCACTGTTGTGACTTTCTCTAATGTACTTTATCTATTCCATTCCCTTTCTACGATACGTTGAACCAAGACAGGGAGGCTACAAGGCACAGAGGTGTCTCTGCTGTCCTTACATAAAGGGTATCACCCTAGCATGTCATTAGAAATATATTCAGAATTCATCATTTAAACAAAGTGTGATGTTGGAACAGGGAAAAGGGAGCTTCCTTGTGGACTTCCTACTTTTTGACCTCTGCTCTCAAAACTACAAATGGATATGAATGGACAGATCATGTGAATTTACTTTTCCATTGACAAAAATGAAGAAAGTCTGTGTTCCATCACTGGTGTGTAACTAGGGAGAAAAAGAACAGACTATTAGCTATCCTGTCTAGTAACAAACCATACACCAGAAAGAAAAGGGCCATTAATTCTCTGATTTCCTATTGTTTTAGAATCATAGAAAATTAGGGCTGGAAGGGACTTGAGGTCGCATCTAGTCCAATCTCCTGCTCAAAGCAGGACCAGCCCCAACTAGATCATCCCAGCCAAGGCCTTGCCTAGCTGGGTTTTGAAAGCCTCCGAGGATGCAGCTTCTACCTCTTTGGGTAACATGTTCCAGTGTTTTACTACCCTCCTAGGGAAAAAATTCTTCCTAATATCTAACCTAGACGTCCCTTGCTGCAACTTGAGCCCATCGCTCCTTGTTCTGTCATCTGTCACCACTGAGAACAGTCCAGCTCCATCCTCTTTTGAACTCCCCCTCAGGTAGCTGAAGGCTGCTATTAAATCCCCCTCAACCGTTTTTTCTCTAAATAAGCCCAGTTCCCTCAGCCTGTCCTCATAAGTCATGTCCCCCAGCCCTCTCACCATTTTTGTTGTCCTCCGCTGGACTCACCCCAATTTGTCCACATCCTTTCTGTAATGGGGGACCCAAAACCAAACACAGTACTCCAGATGTGGCCTCACCAATGCCAAGTGGAGGGGAATAATCACTTCCCTTGACCTACTGGCAACACCTACGAATGCAGCCCAGGGTGCCATTAGCCTTCTTGGCAACAAGGGCACACTGCTGGGTTATATTCAGCTTATTGTCCACTGTGACCCCTAGGTCCTTTTCTGCAGAGCTGCTGCCCAGCCAGCCAGTCCCCAGCCCGTACTGGTACATAGGGTTGTTCCATCCTAAGTGCAGGACTTTGCACTTGTCCTTATTGAACCTCATGAGATTTCTTTAGGTCCAATCCTCCAATTTTTCTAAGTCACTCTGAATCATAGTCCTATCATCCAGCATATCTACTACTCCCCCCCTCAACTTGGTGTCATCTGCAGACTTGCTGAGGGTGCTCTCTATACCATCTTCCAGGTCACTAATGAAGACATTGAACAAAACCAGCCCCAGGACTGATCCCTGGGGCACTCCACTTGATACCAGCTGCCAACTAGACATTAAGCATTGATTACTACACTCTGAGCCCAATGCTCCAGCCAGTTTTCTATTCATCTTACAGTCCCTTCATCCAGCCTGTACTTCCTTAGCTTGCCTGTGAGAATGTTGTGGGAGATGGTATCAAAAACATTGCTAAAATCAAGGTACACCACATCCACTGGTCTCACCACATCCACAGGGCCTGTCACCTTGTCATAGAAGGCAATCAGGTTGGTCAGGCATGACTTCTCCCTGGGGAATCCATGCTGACTGTTCCTGATCACCCTTTTCTCCTCCAAGTGCTTAGAAATGGATTCCTTGAGGATTTTCTCCATGATATTTCTGGGGACTGAGGTGAGGCTGATTGGTTTGTAGTTCCCTGAATCCTCCTTTTTCCCCTCTCTAAAATATGGGCACTATGTTTGCCCTTTTCCAATCATCCAGGACCTCTCCTGATAGCCACGAGTTTTCAGAGTTGATGGCCAGTGCTCTGTAATTGCATCAGCCAGAAACCCTTCTTGTTACCCTTCACATCCCTTGCTAACTGCAACTCCAATTTCGCTTTGTCCTTCCCGACTTCATCCCTGCATACCTGAGCAAAGCTCTTATATTCTTCCCTAGTTATTTGTCCAAGTTTCCACGTCTTATAAACTTCTTTTTTGTGATTTAGTTAACTAAAGAGTTGCTAAGTCAAGCTGGTCTTCTGCCATACTTGCTAGTCTTCCTGAGCATCAGGGTGGTTTGTTCCTGCACTCTCAGTAAGGCTTCTTTAAAGTATAACCAACTCTCCTGGACTCATCTGCCCCTTAGACTGGTTTTACAAAGAAATCCCCCTCTTGCTACCACAGCCGAACAATGAAACAAAACCCAATATCCACCCTTACCTACCTAATAATCAGCACTATTCAGATTGAAATTAAGATTGCATATAGAGAGATATTACTCAGACTGGGACATTTCCTAAGATTATGACTCTATCCATTACAGTAGTTTCAGAATGAGTCTCTTGCCAACATACAGTAATTATTAGTCAAAGACGCTTTGTAAGCTTTCAGTTAATTAGAAGTAAATAAATACAAGATTAATGGAAGCATAAGCCCAAATGCAGGTCATGCATATACTTACATTTTGAGAGTCCCATTTTGGAAAACATTTTTGAAAATCCGGCTCAGACTGTAAGCAATATTACTAATGGCATTTTCATTTTTTTCTCCTAGGTCAGGAGAGCAACTTCCTTGCTGTCCTTTATGATTATCCCTCTCCGGACATCGGCGAGCCAATATTTCAAGTAGGGGAGAAATTACGTGTGTTATCAGAGTAAGTTGTTTCCATTTCACTCACACTCTAATACAACTGCTGTTGTTTCATTTTATGCTATATGGATACTAGGTTTTGTTTTCTTCCATGGGAGAATGTCTGAGACTCAACTACTTCTGGAAACTCTCATTGCTCATGAGGAAGTTTTTCACGGATAATGTCCTTTCAGTTACTCACATGAGATTCAACTCTCACTGAGCAGAGAGAGCAGTCAGCACCGTACTGCATCAACCAAGAGGGAACTTTATGTGGTGACCCTATGTACAGGGAATGCGAAACGCTCACCCTTGACTAACCCTTCACAAAGTCAGTAAGAATATTGGGCAAGACTGATTTGGCTTTGTATAGGCATCTGAATGCTCAATCAACTGCAACTTTAGGAGAAGAACAGACAATTAATCCTAATCCAAATTTTCCCACACCTGGAGGGACTTGTATTCCTATTCAAGTCCTTCGACAAACAATACCCTGAGGTATGATCCTACTCAACATTAGGGCTGGCCAGAAATCAAGAGTTCCGCTTTGCAAAAAAAGGAGTGAGGTTTTGATATTTGTGTCACTTCTGATGCAGAACGAAACCAAGACCTTCTGATATTTTTCTGGGGGAAAAGAGGGGGAGAAGGATAAATAAAAAGCATAGCAAGAGATTCTCAGAATAGTTCAAGTCAGGCACAAGAGAGAAATACCATGAACTGTAATGAGTACAAACTTGGCTTCCAATTCCCATTCCGATTCATTTCAGCCGTGTTATAGACAGTCCTGCACAGCCAGACACTCCACTGGAGTAGACTCAAGCCAATGGACCTGCTTTCCTTTTCTGTCCAAGCTGTGGGAGCAGTGCAAAACAGCAACCACAGATGCTGGTAGTGGCTTTGTGATCCTTGTCCACATGACTCTGGCAGAAAAGAGAGGTGTAGCCTCCTCCCTTTAACTTCTGCTACTGGTATAAGACCTGTGAAGAGCCTTGAAGCAGCACAGGATCAAGCATGGTGCAACCCTGTCAGCCCCTCCCCTTCATGACCACACAGTGTCCTGCACCAAAGAACCCAGGACTTGATCCCTTCCCTGTTACAGGAGTGGAAGGACAACAGATGAAGGAGCTGGCCCGCTTACCTCCTTCCTGATGAAGAATTACCTTACAAGAAAAAAAAATTCTCCACCAGTGATCTCTGACCAAACTCCAGGTTACATGGCACA
>JAGPOW010000261.1:11901142-11913642 GCA_030014935.1 Caiman crocodilus
CTCTCTAGGTAACACTCTAATCATTTCTGAACTTCATTAAAAAAATTAGTCATGGGGTGCATATGTCTGAATGACTATATATATTCAGTCTGAATGAATATATCTAAATATAGATATCTCACATATATATATCTGTTGTGGAGTGATCAAGAGTGTATCCTTGTAATAAACAAGTGCCAAAGTAAGCATTAAATGGAACTTTCCTTTTCCTGTTTTGATTCAGTTTATTGCACAGAAAAGAAAGCACTTGAAATGATTCATGCAAATATAAGAATATAAAAAGTGCCATAATGGTCTATCTAGCCCAGTATCCTATCCCTAGCAGTGGCAAAAATGCGTTTTATGCAGGGACAGCATTGAAGTGAATATCTCTAGAGTAATCTATCCCTGTTAAATACCCTCTCTGCCCTCCATCATTTATTGGGTTACAGATGCCAAAGGAAACATCTCCAACCAGTCGGTTCAATAGCCATTAATAGATCCATCATCCATGAATTTATCCAGTCCCCTTTTGAACCTGGATACGTGTCCATCACCTCCCGTGGCCATAAATGCCACAATTTAACTAGGCATGCATAAAGAATTGCTTTCTTTTGTTCAATTTAAACCTGTCACCTACTAATTTCAGTGGGTATTCCTTAGTTCTAACATTCTGGGACCTGGTGAATAACTGTTCCTTGTTCACTTGGTCCATATCCTTCAAGGTTTTATAAACCTCTATTATCTCCCCATCAGCCTTCTCTTTTCCACATTGAAGTGTGCTAGCCTTTATAGTCTTTCTTGGTATGGCAACTGCTCCAGGCCCCTGATCATTTTGTTTGCCCTTCTCTGTACCTTTTCCAATTTTATCTCCTTTTGGAGATGTGGGGATTGGAACTGCACACAGCATTCAAGATATGGCTGTGCTATGGATTTGTATAATGGGAGAATGGTGGTCTTCATTTTGTTTTCAATTCCCTTTTTAACGATGCCCAACATTTTACTGGTTTTGTTGGTCATCACTGAACACTGAGCTGATGTTTTTGAAAAATGATCTACAGCGACTCCAAGGTCCCTTTCCCAAGTCATAACAGCTAGTTGAGAACCCAGCACTGTAAACATATAATTGAGGTTATTTTTTTCCCCCAGGTACATTACTTTGCACTTGTCAACACTGACATTCATTTGACGCTTTTTGCCCACCCACTCAGCCAGTGAGATCTTTCTGCAGCTTCTCTTCATTGGCTTGGGACTCGACTACTCACAATAATTTAGTAACATCTGCAAACTTGGGGATTTCACTGTGCACCCCTAGTTAGAGGTCATTGATGAAAACGTTGAACAAAACAGGGCTAGCACAGATCCCTGAGGAACCTCACTTTTACCTCTCTCCGTCCTAAAAAGTGACCATTTATAGCCCTGGCCTTTGCTTCATATCTTTTAACCAGTTCTCAATTTACAGAAGAACAGTGCCTCAAATCCCATGCAGTTTTCTTAAAAGCCTTTGGTGAGGGACCTTGTCAAATGCTTTTTAAAGGGCAAAGGGGAGCCAGTTGGACATGTGCTTGGTGACACCCTCAAAGAAATCCAGCAGACTGGTGAGGCAGGATTTCCCTTTACAAAAACCATGCAGATTCTTCCCCATGAGATCATACAGACAGTAGGACTGTGTGAAACAGCACTGTTCTGTTTCGACTTGAATTTCAAAGTTTCGATGGAATAGTGTTTCGAATTTAATTTTGATTCGAAAGAGCTCTTCCATTTTGCTTCATCAAACAGTGAGGTTGTTTGGACTCTATTTTGATGTTTCGCCTGTTCGCTATAATGGGCAAGCTCGAAACAGCCTCTCTCATCCAGCAGCCAGGTGGGGGCCTGCAACCCCGGGAGGGCTGCTGGGGCTGTGGGCCCCTGATCTGCCTGCCAGATGAGGGAGGGAAGCCGGGTGCTGCTGCCTGGGACCGGGGAAGGGAACTGAGCCCAATCGCTCAGTTTCCCTCCCCAGCGCTACGATCAGGCTCGGGGTGGGAACTGAGCCCAGCTGGGCTGAGTTCCTTTCCCCAGCCTGATATAGCACCGGGGAGGGGAACTCAGAGCAGCTGGGCTCAGTTCCCTTCCCCAGCCCAGTTACAGGGTTTGGGAGGGGAACTGAGTGATCGGGCTCAGTTCCCTTCCCCTGCGCTGTGATCAGCTTCCCGCAGCCTGGCGATGGGAGGTGGGCAGAGCCCGGGCTACGCTCCTGGCTGAGCCACGTGGGGCTGCGAAGCCGCTGGGAGCGCAGCCCCGGTTCTCCCGTCTCCCACCCCCTGGCTGCTTTGAAACTTGAAATGTTTGGAAACTTTTGAAACATTTCAATTAGCCTCGTTTTGTTGGGAGGCTGTTTCAGAGCCCTTTGTTTCAATTCAATTTTGTTGTTTTGAACACAAAATGAGTCAAAACAGCGTCGAACTGCTATCCTAAAGAAAAGGTCTGTGCTTCCCACAGGGGCGCATGGTAGCCTAGATGTGATCTGTGCAGAACCAGCCTCCCACTACACGTATTTAGCTGAAGATACCCTCTCTGCCAGGTCATTCCAGAAATAAATCTTGAAGAAAAGCAGCAAAGTTCAGTCAGTCAGAGCAGCGGTGGCCAGAGGCACCATGTCACATAGTATTTACTAGAAGCACACACTGTTCCTTGCTCTTCGTTTTTCTAAGTCTTCAGTTCAAACAACTATGTGCAGGATTCACAAGACGGTGCTGAAATCTCTGTTTGCTCTCGTAGGAATTGTCTGCATGAATTAGGTCAACAACACAATAAACAGAATTTGTTTAGGACATGTGCCCATTTACCATTTACTGGTGCCCATTACAGAGCAGGATGCATAAGTGAGCAGTACAAAACTATCCCTCCACTTACATACTTCCAGGAGGGGGAATCATTCCTTCCTGGGGTTTCTTCAGGCTGAAACGTGAGGGGTTGGGATATAATATCTGGGGTTTAGGTTTGGGTTTTGTTTCTGATTTTTATTCTTAAACTTCTTGGCTGTGATGAAAAGTGAGAATACCTAAATAGTACAAGCAATGCTGCTCTCAGGGTATTTTGTACATGAGTTGGAAACAGAAAGTTTCATATCTTCCATAGAAAAGAAATAAAAATCGTGGAACCTTGAAAGTCCCCACGGGCTTGGGTGATTCAGATCATTATCAGGGTTTTAGGGTGCTTAATGGATGGGTTTGAACCTTTGAAAGCCCGGCCCTCGCTGTCACCCCGGACCATAGCAGATGAGTCCCAAACTGGAACCATTTGTCTTGCTAAGAGCTCTGCTCACTCCCAGGATATCCATTCAGAGCCAGAGTACACACTGATTCAATGGAGCTATATTGCTCTAGAGGTGCTGATCCCTGGAGCATGCAGTTCTAGGAATCAGAGTAAAACACAAGGCTGATTCTCATTTTAGGAAAGCTTTGTAGTAAACCCCCACAAAAAGAACATGCAAGTTTCATGCAAGGTGCAATCACAAGCTGGATATAAAAGTTAAAAAAAATCAAAACCAAGGGTTGTAAAGCTGCTCTGTATGAGAAAGCTGAAAAGCTCAAGGCAAACTGTTCAGTTGGACTACAGAAAAATGACTCACTATGTAGGCAGCTTAAATGAGCTACAATATTTGTCTATTTATGTAGCCAGTTGTAGCAAGGGTGTAGCAAACAATCGTATGCAGAAGACAGACAATATATGAAAGAAACTAAAATGTGTTCATGTATACCTGAAAACACTGACCAGCTAATATGTATTGCCTGTTGGCCCATGTTCTGGCTTAGCTCATTTCTAAAATAAAGGCAGGACCCCCAAACACATCTAACAATACTTATCTTCTTGGTTTGACAGTGAAGGAGGCTGGTGGAGAGTCCACTCTCTCACAACAGGTCGAGAAAACTATATTCCTGGGAAACATGTAGCAAAGGTTTACCACGGGTGAGTATTACCCTCCGATCTCTCTGGCATTGCAAAACTACAGGGGCTGTTATACTACGATTTACGATACAAGCCTTCACATTCATCTAGGCCCTCTGATGCAACCATAATTGCAATAATAATTACAATTAATAACCAAGCAGGCATAAAATCAATTTCAGAAATGGCCTGAACTAGATACACACATCTGAATTCCCTGCAACTCTTTCCCTAAATCCAAATCCAGTATTTGTTCAGATCAAAACAAAATATCAGTTTCAAGTAACCCCAAACTCCAAAAGTTCTGATTCAGTTCTAGGTCTAGACTTTTGTGGTTTGGGCTCTAACTTAAGGGACTGATAAAAGAGATCCAGCTTACACAAGGCAGAGGTGGAACTCCCTCCTGCAAAAAGGTCAGCAGGGAACTTAAGTACTATTTAAGCTCCATTTAAAACAAAGAGATGGTTCGGGTAGGATTTAAGCTCCTTGTGCTGACCTTCTGCACCCAGGGAATTTCACTCTGCGTGCAGGAAGGGAGAGAGACTCTTGGAGATGAATAGATTTCTTACAGGAAACAGGTCTGCTGGAACAAAATGAGAATGCTAAAAAATTGAGGGACTACCAAGATTGTTCAAAAATGTAATCCCTGCAAATCAGAACTGAGATGGAAGGTCCTATTGCTTGCAATTATAGGTCAGTCCCCTTTACAGGCCAGCTCCTTCGTTGTGGCAAGTAACCTATTCTAGTATTTAAAACCAGTTGGAGGAGAAAATCAATAGGCTTGATTCTCTTCTCTCACCAGTAAAGCCCAGTGGAATTTGACTGATGAAAAGCCAGTTTGGCCTCACACATCAAGATAATTGCATCTTTTTCCTTGGCTTAATAAATGTGGGTAATATGACTCACAAGTTTGAAAGCTCTAAATGTTTCAATCCAGTGATTTTTATTTCTCACTAGTAAAGTGCTAATGTTCAGTTCAAGCAAGCTTGAAGGATTTTGCTTTCCCTTATAACATTGAGCCTTGCTCCTTGTTCTCCTGTTGGTAGTCCTGCTGAAAGTAATGCATGAAATGGCATGAAAAAGGAAATTAGGAGTTACTTACTAAACTGAGGATATACGCCTGGAAATAGTTGAGGGACTGGTGAAGGCCGTGGTGTTATTTTTGCCATCACTTTTATTGGCTAGTGCTATAACTTCAAGGGCCACCTGCTGCTGTCTGCCTCACTTGTGCCATCCCCAAATATGTTGGGGTTTTTTTTCTTTTTTCACAGCTGGTTATTTGAAGGGCTTGGAAGAGAGAAAGCAGAGGAACTCCTACAGCTTCCCAACACCAAGTTCGGGTCTTTCATGATCAGGGAGAGTGAAACTCGGAAAGGTGAGAAAACATGACGTATTTTCTCCCATTTCAAGCTGAGGCGTTTCCTTTTGGTTGGCTTTTCTATGGCAATTTTCTCTTTTTTCACATCACACATTTCAGTCTGGAAATTTAAACTATATAAAATTAAAAAAAAAATATATATATATTAAAAAAATACAAACACATACAAGCCAGCGTGACTGTCTTTGAATCATCTACAAAACAAGCAATGCTGGAAACATCAGTAACACTAGGGTTATCATATCATAGTTATCATAGTATCTAGAGTCGGAAGGGACCTGGGCAGGTCATCTAGTCCGACCCCCCGCCTTGGCAGGAAAGAGCACCGGGGTCAGATGACCCCAGCAAGGTAATACCCCAAAAATGTCAGCTTCCATTCAAGCAGAGAGAAAGATATCGTTTTGCCTTAGCCTAAAAAGGATGACTAGAAATGGATGCAGAGAAAGCCTACAAATTCCTTCCTGCCCTTTGCAGGTGACCAGCTGAAACCCTAAAGCATGAATCTTGATTTTAATTGTTGTTTTAATGCAGGACTACAAATATTACAAGCATGTTAAGGGCAATAAAGACAATCCTGTGTTCCTCACGGCCCATGAAAGGAGGGGAGAAAAGGATGACAGTGCCTACTGCATTGTATCATGAGAAAGATATTAATGGGCTTATATCTATAATCACAGGCCCCAGAGACCCTATGCTTCTTCTGTCTATATTTAAGATACTTACATGGACAGAGTTTCTTAAATTCTCCATCCTCCAGAAGTCCCCTCTTAACATGGTACCATACTCTGGAGATCATCTGACTTTGGTCAGCATCTAGAACATTTTCCTTAGTATGTGGCTTCTTGACATCATTCAGTTTTCCTGTTTCCCCAGGATTATATTCTCTGTCAGTCCGACACTCGCAAGTGAAACATTACAGAATATTCCGCTTGCCAAACAACTGGTATTACATCTCTCCACGGCAAACCTTTCAGTGCCTTGAGGACCTTGTGACTCACTATTCAGGTAAGACCACTGAGACTATCAGCAATTGCAGAATTGTAATATGCCTTGAAAGCAATGCTAAACTCCCGTACAGCACCTACCTTGGGGTCCTGCCAATTCCAATCCTCTCAGCTGCTTACTGCTGGATCTACATCAATGCAACTAAAAGCAGAATGCACCCCAAGAGTGTAGCCATTATGCACTAAATTCCCATTGTCACCCCAAAGTGTCTATGTCGGCTGTAACTGGTTCAACTCATGTGAGAAAGCAGACTTGTAGCAAGTGCTACTGTTAACTAACTGCTGCAGTTATGGCATCTGAAAATGAGAATGGGTTAAAATGAAAGAGGAAGGAGGACTGAAATAAACTGATCTCGCAATGTTTGTAAAAAACAATGGTTCTAGTTTTTCAATTAACAGTAATTCAATCATTGAAAGGGTGTAAAGCCACAGTATTTGCATAATTTGGGCAGATTGAAAGACTGATAGTTGGCCAAAAAGTATTCTTAGATCTAAAGTACAGTTGAGTGTTTAATAACATACATGTAGAAATAGTAATGAATAACAAGGAAACTTTTTAATCAGTATTACGAAGGAGTGATAACTTAGAATAATAAAGTTTTCCTCTATTATTTTTTAGTTAGTTGAGACGTTTCTCTTCTTTGTTAAGAAAACATTTGAATTAAGGGCTTAAAATGATCAACATCATTCAGGTGTCATACACTGTAAGCTTTTGCCCCTGCAAGGAGATGCAGAAACTCATAATGAAATCAGATTGCATGGAATAAGAGAGCAGCTGGCAATTCTACAGTGATTTTCTCTCTTCTATTAACACAGCAGCCAAATGGTTGCTCTGATTTTTGCACTGGAATCTGTACAAGCATCCATATTTTGAGAAAGGCAAATGAATATTTATGCTTCCTTTAGGTATGGTACAACACTAGCCACCTGATTTTCCACTGCCTTATCCCTAGCATAGTCATGCACCACAGTGCAAAGTGACAGCATAATGCTGCTCAGTCAGAAGAGCTGCATGAAATGGTGCACAGGCCTCACTTGGTCTTAAACTCTGAGCTGAATTTTGCACAGTGGTATCACTAAGGGAAACGGTGGTCTCAGCTGCAAATCAAAACCAAGAGAGATGCAGCAATGTGAAACCTGGGGTGAGAGGAGAATCAGGCTCACGGACAACTGGAGGCATGTTAAAAGTAAAAGGTCCACATATGAAGAAGCAAACCACCTAATGCCATTTGCTGTAATGCCCCCAGGGCATTAAACAGTGCCTCAAGGCACAGTGTGCAAGTGTCCACCCCAAACGTATACCGAAGAATGAATCCAAAAGCAAGGAGCAGTGGCAGAGTGGCACTCTCCTTTCAGGCCACATGGCAGGAGTGTGCCCAGGAAACCACCCACCCCACTGGGAGAAAATGGGGGAGAATTCATCCCTTTTTCAGAGACTTAACAGAAGTTCCCAGTAGCTGTGTCCAGAGCATGGTCTACCTGTCCCAGGGGAGTGGGACTGAGAGAGGGTGGGCAGCCGCCGCAGCAGCACCAGTTGCTCTCCCACAGCCCGTTTTACAAAACCCTGGATCCTCCCAGGCCCACCTCAATAATGTTCAGTGGAGAAACGATCAATTGGAAAAGGAGAAAAAGGATAGGGCAGCGCTGCATAAAAACTCATCCTGTGCTGTTTCTCTTCTCAGAGGTGGCTGATGGGCTTTGCTGCATCCTTACCACACCCTGCCTCACACAGTGCGCGAACAACAGCGGCGCGAGGACCCAGGCAGACCCCGTGATCATGCGGAACAAAAGCTTCAGCTGGAGGAACGTGAACAGGTATTGCACGCTGTGTGCAAAGGCAGCGTCTGCCTGCTTGTTTTCAGTGCAGGTTAAAGTGAAATGCACTTGCAGCTGTAGCAAATGATAAGCAACCTTTCACTTCTGAAGTCAGTGCTAAGGGTGAAGGCTGGTGAGAGCCTTTGAACGTGGGAATTGGGTATGCTACTCTCTCCTCTGATTTTGAAAAATCTCAGTGTAAATGTTCATCCAAAGCAAATTTGAGGGAATAACACCACGGGTTCTTACTGGAAGGTAAGGGCTACTCTGGGTGACATATGGCAAGTAAAATAAAGTCTGCTAAAGGACCCCACCAGTCGCGCACACGCGCACAAAGACACACGCAGTTTACAGAAGCTGACATCCAGGGCTGCTATGTATAGGAAAGAACCCACGCAAACTGAAAAACTCCACCTTGCCCAAATTGTGACGGCCCCTCTCCTTAACAACACAGGTCACTGTGAGCATATTCCCATTTCTATACTGCTTCCCGTTCACACAGATCCCACTTTGAAGTCCTTGGGATTTATGAGTGTCCCTGGAGAATGATGGTCAGGTGTCAGGAGAGGCCTCGTTTGGAAAGAAGATGAATGGGGAACAGGTTGGGCACTTTTACACGTGCTCCAGCAGCGGGGAGGGGGTGCTTTAATTAGAGTGACTTCAAGAGCTGCTCTAATTAAAGCACTGCAACCGCTTCAAAATGGCAGTGGGGGTGCTTGAACTAAAGCGCCTTTGACGAACTTTAGTGCCAGCACCCCCACTGCCATTTTGAAGCCTGGGGACACTGACACGTGAGATGCAAGAGGCTGCTGGACTGCAGTAACAATTAATTGAGTCTGCTCCAATGTGCTGTAATTACAGTGCATCGGAGCAGCCTCCACACTCATAGACAGGCACCCATTATTACCAGGACAAAATAAGCCTCTCGTCATGGAAAGCTGGCCTCTGTATATGCACTAAAGATCTCTTTCCTACACCCCTGTCCACCTGCTTCAATCACTTATTGCTACCCGTGTACAGCTAGGTCCACTTCCTTGAGCGACTAACTATCCCTCCACGGACAGAGCGTCACAAAACAGTTGCTTTCCACCAGAATACAGATATTATCGATCACGGGGGTGGATTTTTTTCTTACAGAAGCCAGAGACAGAAATGTTCTCAGCTCCTTAGACAAAAAGGAGCTAATTTCCACAGGAAATAAGAGTAAGTGGTGAAATAATCACTTTCAGAAATAACAAGCACACCTCATTTCTTCAGCTTAGCTTTGCCCCAGCAAACCACTCACTACCCATCTACAAAACACACTAATGTACTTGCACGTGCAAGTAATGAGAGAGAGAGAGAACACAGTGGTTAGCTTATTTTTCAATACGCCGAGATGCTCAGATACTGCCAGGATAAGGTATGTTGAAGTAAAGAGATAAGAGAAACAGAACTTTTTACAGCAAGGTATGAATCAACTGCTGTTTCTTTTATATCATAAACTAACGCACTAATAAACCCAGTGTAAAGGCATGAAACATTAAACAGTTTGCTGTTCTTTTAAAGGCTACAGATGAATAATGAAGAAAGTGAAAGCGCTCTGGAGATGGACGATTCCTGCCTCAGCTTCGGCCTCAGGGAAAGCATTGCTTCCTATCTGTCCCTAGCAGGAGAAGACAACTCCTCTTTCAGAGACAACCGAAAGAAGAAAACCCAGTCTCTCATATACACAGGGAACAAACGCAAAAATAACTTCCACTTCCCGGCTCTGTTTTATGACGACTGAATCAGTCCACAAAAAAAGAACTGAGATGTTAAACCAGGCCAAGATGTTTGCACAGCCCAGCTCCCTTCCACGGCTCACAGACGTGAGCAAACTGCCTGGTGATCAAAGGGGACATTTCAAGGGAAGCAACGCTAACTTCATAATGCTGGGTTTGGTTTTGCATGCTCTGTGTTTTGAATGTTAACCAGAGACCTTGTACAAGGCACCAGCTCAGCCACTGCATGTGTACATACTAAGGGATGCACCTTCGATCATAATCTGCTCACAAAGAAATGGAGACAGAGACTCTACATAAACTTTAAAAATGACTACGTGAACAGATGACTCTAATAAAAGTGAAACCCGTCACTGTACCAAGGTTCAGCACAAGGTTTGGTGCTACTTAGAGACCCATTTGCATCCTCCGAGTAGGCCTTGTACTGGCACCATTCACAGAAGCAAACAGCGCCTAGTATGGTTACACACCAAAGTGGTTCTTGATTACGTAGATCAGCTGTATTCGGCCCACCAGCACGAAGTAAGGATGGGACATGCGATTCAGCACCTTTCCTGCCTTTCTGGAAGGTCGATGGCAATAAGATAACTGGATACAAAGTTACTTCTATTTCCACTTTCATGGCGTCAGAAGTCTGGGACTTAAGAAATAAAAAGCCTGCTGGTGTTTAGCTTCCTCTCAAAATCTCTTGGTCTCCCTGATTCTGGACTTCACTAATGCAAATTTCTCCTTCTTTGGGGAGAGGGGAGAATTAGAAACTGTTTTCTGGTAGTTTTTAACCCAGCTGCTGACAATACCAATATATCACAAAGGAATCACAAGCTTGAGTCTAAATTTGGGAGTTTCTTCTGAGTGCGTTAATTGGCTTCAAGGTGGATCCACAGGTGTAACAGAGTAGAGTTCAGCTGCTCAGGATAAATGTACCTACTAGGAAGGTAGCATTTTTTTAATTGAAATGTAAAGTATGGTCAGATTAAGGCTTACCTACTGCAGTAGGCATCAAGTTGTATAGTTATTCAGATCTTAAACTATTTCCTCAAAAGCTGCAAATATTTATGTATTGTATTTATAGTTTTTTTAGCATGTAGATCTATCTGTTGCAATATGTTCAAAGCAGACTTTTCTGACCTTCTTGTCTAAAAAAGATGCATAAAATAGCAAAGAGCTATGTAAAACCATCCTAGTAACTTGAAGAGTGGGCCATCTTATCTTTCATGGATAAGAGTATCTCCTATGTCTTTAAAACACGCAATTTTTTTTAATGTTTATAAATGAGATGACAATTGAGTCCTTCCAGTCTGCTTTGCTATTCCCTTCTGCTCTAAGCAGTCCTTCACATCCAAAGATGCAAAATGATATCAAGAATGATTCATTTTGCTTTGGTAGTGTTTTATATCTGCTTTGCATGGATCTCGGTGACCACCTGAGCTAAAGCAGCAGAGATCAGCTCTTTTTCATATATCTTCTGTACATGCCTCCTAGCACAAATCTGGCTAAGCCTGTCATTAGGTCTTGCAGAATATCAGCTACACTAGGGCTAAAAGTTCACCGTGACTCATGCAAACAGTTCATAGCTTGTTTTAGCACATTAGGGAACATTAACATATGAATGTAATTTACTTACAAACATCGGCCATCACAGAAGGGAAGGAACTTAGGAACTCTAGTTGTTTGTTCAGTTTAATATATTGCTACTGTTCAGTGTTAATGTTATTAAGGTGTCCAAGTCTTAATCAAAGAAATATATATGTAAAGCATTACAGTTTTCTAAATGAGGTCTTTGGGTTTTTTTCATTATTATCAGCCTTTTGGCTAAATTCAGGTGCAGAGCTAAATTCGACATGAACTTGGTAGGGTCTTTGCTAAGCAGAGGGGTTAAGATACAGGTATTATAATGCTCAGTCTCAGGATCAGACTACTAGAACCTGCAACATCTCATCATGTGACTATCATTTGAGAAAGAGAGGAGAAAAAACCTATCAAGATCATATTGACAGCATTTTAGTATTTACTCTGCAGCTAGAGCACCATGCTCATTCTGAACAGAGAGGCTAATGACATTTTCAATTAAGATTTGTTGGCTTGGGCCATCACTTTCGACCACTGCCCTACTGATCAGAGTTTTGTATCAAGGACTGAGGTTAACAACTAAGGTTTCAGCTAGGCCTTAGCTACATTTTTCATGAGCATGGAAGACCTATTTTCAAAAAGAAGCCTCCACTTTTAAGGTGCCTAGAAAGTCAATGACCCCTAATCTACACCATCGCTGCACTGTTTTAATGAAAGACTGAGTATTAACCGATTTAGTTAGACCAGCACCAAATTCTATATAGATGCTCTTAATTTGGGTCATAGTATCTAGGGTCAGAAGGGGCCTAGAGCAGGCCATCTAGTCTGACCCCCCGCCAGTGGCAGGAATGAGTGCCAGGGTCACAGGACCCCAGACAAGTACCTATCTAATCTACTCTTGAAGATGCTGGCTGGGAACCACCTACCTTGGTTTCCCCATTTTCTTAATGAGGATGGGAACCACCTACCTTGGGTGTCTTCAAGAGTACATTAGATAGGTACTTGGCTGGGGTCCTGTGACCCCAGCACTTGTTTCCTGCCATTGGCAGGGGGTCAGACTAG
>JAGPOW010000261.1:11939508-11958986 GCA_030014935.1 Caiman crocodilus
CACCTCCCTCGCACAAGAGTGAACCCAGAGGCCAGGAAGAGCTGCGTATGCCCAACCCCAACGAACCTTCTCCTGTATTCCTTTCATTACCTCTGGGAATATCTATCTACAGTAATAGATTGCATAGTCCCTAATTTGTTTAAAATATAGTGATATTTTGAAAAGGTCCTTCCATTATTTTATGTCACAAACTTGTTGAATTGTCACTAGAAATATCCTCGGGGGGTTTGGAACTCGAGAAGGAACAATTCCCCTGACTCTCCTTGTATTGTACAACATGAGACTATTAAGCTTCAGTTTCTAGCCACCCCAAAGCACTGGCCAGGGCCAGACACGTGGCAAAGATCTGAATCATGCAACAAAACTTACCATGATATGATGTGTGAGACCTCACAGCTTTTAAAGTCAGGAGGCACAATGCAGGGCAGAGCATTTCACCTTTGGATTCCTACTTCTAGCTCAATAACTTAGTGTTGAACTAAGGCATAATTTTCGGAGTTAATCCAGGCTTCATTCAAAGCCTCCAAGTGATGGAGAATTTACCATTTCTCTTAATAAACTGATCCAATGGTTGTTTCCTTGCACTATTCAGTGTTCATGTCTTAAGTTTTCCAGGTTTTATTTTTCAGCTGCTATGTGGGGGTGTGTTCATGTGTTCAATTCCAATTTAACTATTTATACTGTATTGACCAAAAAAAATTAAATGTAGCAACACAACTAAGTGACATATTTTACATAATTATTACGTTCTAATTTTGCAAAACAAACATTATCAATAATTGAGATATGACAGAGGGGATCTGGTAGTGTGTCTGGCTATGAACACAAAGCTTCAAATGACTAATTATGGAAGAAAAAGAGAAAGAGAGAGATCAACATAGCCAGTACACGCTGCTGACTTGAAAGTCAACCTCTCTTGACTAATTGTGTGACTGGAATTAAATCATATAATCTCAGTCTGTCCCTGTGCAAAGCATGCATAAACTACCCTCGATGAGTCAAAGTCTGTTGCTCTGAATCTTTTCCTGGGACAACTCTACAAAAAGTGGATGGTTACTTTACATTCATGGATTTATATTTATAAATGTATAGATTTATATCTGTAAGACAGAGCAACAATGAGTCTTAATTTCTTAACAGGAGTGTTTTGAGATGCTTAGATGAAGATTGCCAGTGTGAAGCATCATTATTAGCAATATGTTTTGCAGTTTGTATTTACCTTTGAGTGAAACAAGGAGTGCAGGTTTCTAATTTATCTTTCCTAAAAGTCCATGGGTACTTGATTTAATCTGCCTCTTTGGAGTGAACATATATCTTATATCATTTTAAAATATAGAAAATTCAATGGTTGCTTTGACACCAGTACTAGATATAGTGCAATGATCTCACATGGCATATTGTTGTCATCTCAGCTACTTTCTTTGTCCTCTATTAAACCTCAAAAAGATGACTCTTGACTGCTTTGCCTTATACCTATGCATTACCTTTGCTTTCTCGCTATTATGGGAATAGAACGGTAGGTAAATTAGTCTGAAGTCAAGTACAAAGTAGGGCAAGCTGGGATCTTAGAGACTAACTGGTCCAGAGAGACACGAGCTTTCATCGGTGACAATCTGCTTTGTCAGCTGCTACAGGAATGATTTCCAAATCTCAAATCAAATCTGTAAAAATTACTTTTGTCTTCGCTCTGTTAGCACCTTCCTACCTGCTGCTTTCCAATAAAGATAAACACAAAAACCACACTGACCATTGGGTGGCAAGCCACTTAAATGCAGTGCTACCAACTGCAGTGCTTTGAATGCTGACAGCTAGTGGCTAACCACTAGTTTAGCCAATTAGTAGTTTCCTTCCTTCCTCCCACCCACCTGGCAATTGAACTGGCTTTATTGGTAGCCCATATACACCCACTCAACTGTGTACAAGCAAACAAAGTGGCTTCCCCCAGGCCAACCTATTTTTTTGAGATTACTGGTTTATATATAGGCTGGACTCTGCCCTTCCCAGCCCCATTCTAGCAATTGCTTTCGTTGCATAATTATAGTGGTCTGAATCCAGACAGTTCTGTAGCTTTTATTGCAAAATTATGGATGTCCTACACAGAGAGGGCCTCTGCCTTTCAGATGCTCTTTTGTTAGAGCAGGCAAGGGTGAGAGAGTGATTTTTTTTTTTTTTTTTAACAAATAGTCACATCAGTCTCCTTCTAGCTCATGGAAGTCATAGGAACTCAGGAGTGGAAGGGGGCTCTCTCTTGGGTCATTGAGTCCCCAGCTATCACAAGCAACCATACCACAAAATCAAAATATATGGGGGCTTCAACATTTTTTTCAGTAGGAACAGAGTTGGGTAAACACGGCATGCATTTGAAAATCCGTCTTCGTGTCAGGAAGTAGAATCATACCAGTTACATGGATGGCGAAGCCAGTTCAGAAAATCATGAAGGTAGTGCTAAGAGATCGGTTTACAGAAACCTCTGGGCGTGCAACATATACGTTCAAAGGACATGCAGTGATCTGGCTCCCCAGTTCACAAACCATGTCTAGTTGCCATATTTACAATGAGCTAAACCAGAACCCTCCCTGAAAAGCAAAACCCGTACACCTTGAGAAAAGTTTCAAGACAGCTCTATTGTTGAATTTTGAAAGTGATTTCTACGATTCTATAGTAAAAGGTCAAGCCGAAAACCCAGAGCAAAGATCCCCTGAACTATGATCAGTCAGTATGAGCCTTTTTCAATTGTCATTCCACCAAAGATGGCAAGTTAATACTCTATCACAGTGAAGTGGAGATTTAAAAGTAAAAAGAGCTTAATATAAACACCAGTTGTGGGTTACATAAGATTCATGAAAGCTTGGGAGCAGCAGATCAAACAGTCTGGACAGTTTCTCTATAACATGATAGTAGTATCTGCCCTTCATATCCTACAATGTTATATCACATTGAATCTTAATTAAGCACCAACATAATTATATAATAGTCAAGGTTGCAGTTCCCGGGACTGGACACATTAATGTAAAATCCAAAAGCCAAAGAAATTAAGCATATGTCAAAGCAATTCCCTTGCAGTGTATAGACCTAGCTATCTTGGGTACCAGTAGTAGTCTGGCTGTAGCAGCATGTAGTTTAGCCTGGATTAATTCATCTGGTTGAGACAAACTGCAACACAGATATATCCTAAACATGACACCATAACAGCTCAACTGCATCCCCAAAGCATTTACCTCCTGCACCTGCAACACTGAGATGAAAGCATTGTGAAAACAGGTTTCCTAGTGAGATTTCTGGCCACAAATATCATGGGAACAGCTTTTCCCATAGCTACTCTCTTTGTAGAAGGTTTAGCTTTTCCTTCTCCTCCCAACCAGAACCAATTTACTTATCTTTAACTTTCTTATTAGAAAATACAGATTCAAAGGTGTCTAGCAATATCTCTTTAATTGCTGGAAAACATTTTGTGACAGTGCAACATGGTTGAGGTATCATATACACTATATGCCTTCAGCTTCATAATGCAAGGTCTAATAGTACTGCCTCTTCCTCTCATACCACCCTCCAAGTCTTATTTGCATCTTTTGCCAGCAGAGTTTAAAATACCTTACCAAAAAGGCCACTACCAGCTCTTTAAAACTCCAAAACCAGCACTATTAATAGAAGCTGAACTCAGAGAAATTTTTCCTTTCAAAAATAGGGTGTATTCATATTTTTTGCCAGCCTATTTGGATATGAATGAATCCGAACGAGCTACTTTCCTAAACCTTCCACATAATACCTATAATCATGCCCCTGACTCCTCCTTTAACCTATATGCACAGATGTTATTTATGGCATTTAGAAGCACAGCAACCTGGCTGCACAGATGTGAAACGGGAGCTTTGTGCCTCCTTTCAGGAGTGCCTGTTATAGTAAGTGGCACAGAGCAATCACACAAGTGCAACAGATGTTTATCTGGATTGAGATCAAGCTGTTTTTAGAAAGGGCAAACTCCACCTATCCAGACTCGAACACTACAAACCCAGCTCAGCAACAAGAAACATGCTACTCAACGCACGTTCCACCACGCCTGTACTTTCTATGTGGGGCTATAGCTCAGATACCGTCAACTACAACCAAGGAGGGGTTGAAGAAGCCTTTTTCTTACAGTTCGCACATACTCATAGCATTTGGGGAAGGTATCAGAAGAGCTCAATAATTTTCAGCAGCCTACCTCTGCACGTATAAATAATCCTGAATGGTCAGAAAGGCAAGTCTCAATGAAGATTACTTTGCAAGTACAGGCTGCGTGATGGGCCTTTTATCAGTATGGCAAGAGATACAAGTGTGGATCATTTAAATTCACCCAGTATGCGAGTATGAGACAAGCCTGGGTGATAACGAGGGAGACTCTTTTGCCCCGTCACGCTATGTTCGGCATTGCTGTCATTTCGGACTGAATGGGACAATGCCACGTAGCGTAAGGCTGCTTCCACAAGTTCTTCACTTTCTCTCAGCCCTTTAGTTTGATAAGAAGCCATTTGCCAGGGATGCAGCCTCACTGACGTCAATGGGATTCCTTATGGGATCCCGGATCGGGCCATCTGACACTGGGTTTGGTCACCGCAAAACATCAGCACAAACCCTGACCGACACTTAAGTTGCAGCAGAACACAAGCATGCTCGCTTGTGCTGGCCACCAGCGCAGGGGGGAATTTCATTAGAAGAGGAAAAAAAAAAAGAACTGGCTGGCAAGGTTACTCTTATAAGGCCAAAAACAGTTGTTTAGTCCCCTCTTCAGAAAAACTCCCATTATCATATAAGATGGAGATGGGAAGGACCTCATGTCATATAGTCCATTCTCAGGTTGGCCTAGGGTTTCACCCCACCATGTGCTGGGGGTGGGATTTGGAGCCTTGAGTTTAAACTAGAGTCGGCTCTGTAAGATGTGATCCCTGAGGATCATATTCCTGAATAAGACAGACACAAGAGATAGCTACCACCGCATGGCAACCTCTAATAAATCATGGCTTTTGAACTGGTGACCTCTGGATCCGTAGCCATACCCAAGATTGTTAAGCAAACCGTAGTATCTCCGATGCCATTTAGAACAACTGCTGATTTTTAAACAGCATATATTATTATAATAGGCAGATCTTCCGCTATTGAAACCAGCCTAGCTCTACTGATTTTTAATGTAATTGGAATGATTTCATCAGCTGATAATCTGGTATACTGCTTTGGCCAGCTGATTACCTGGCTGATTGGAATGAGGCTAATTATATCTTGAATATTTGTATACACGTTTATACAAACACACACAAGTTCATATATATGTATATGCAAACATTTAGTTTGTAAACATACTGCATCTTTCTAATGAATCTCATGGCACAGTAAGAACTAAGCTTTCCCTTTCCACAAATACAGCATGTTTCCAAGTCCCATTATTAACTGTTATGTATTATTTTTTCCTGAAAGGTCATATCTGATCCCTCCATTATTTTCAACTTTGGTGGTAAATGAGAACATAAAACACTAGAGTTCAGATCCTAGGTAATAAAATTCATCAACAGCAGTACTAAACCCTTGCAGAATATGGAAGAGCTACAGGTTTCTCTACAACGCATTCCTATTTTAATTGTCTTCTCCACTGGCCGTGGGGGTCATTTTTAGGTAAAGACAAAGGGCCTGATTTTCTTCTCTCTCACACCAATATTAACCCAGGCTCAGACCACAAATTCAGTTAAGTAATTTTGAATTTATAACAGTGAAATTGAATCAAATGACTAATAAAAGGCTGTGATGTGACTAAGCTGGCTCTCATCATAGGCAGTCTGAAAATAACAGCTGTCCTCTCTTTTGGGATCATGGACTTCACTTGAAACTATCCATGCATAGTTCCCCATTCAGTGTCAGCAAAATTATCTCATTCAGAAATAACCCTCCACTGCAGTGAACTGGACCTCTCCATTTCATTCAATTTACCTATTATCATAGCAGTTTCTCACAAAATGCAGAATACCCTACTGATATGTAACGCACTCCATACTTATTTTCTTTCTATCACAGAGCGCCCCTTCAAGCATTAGGCAGAGAAGCAAGGTACAAACAATATGGTCCCTTCCACTGAGAAGTTGGTATAAAGGTATCCAAGAGGGGGTCAAAAGGACAAGAGGCAAAGGGGTTTGGGAATAATGAGATGATAATGACACTGGACACAACTTGGCAGACAAGCACGTCTCAGTGCACCATTTGCCTATTTAATACAAGATGAGAATGATTTGGAGACATCACAGGCAAATGGGCAACTAAGACTTGGGCTTTTCTGCCAACTTCTGTACTCTTTGTATCTTGCTTCTCTGATGCCACCAAATCATGCATTAGCATGGAGAATGGGGAAATATGGGCAACTTTTCATATTTCCACCCTTCTCTGTGCTAATGCATGACTTGGAGGTTATTAAATTTGCCTCAGGAAAGGGGATTTTTGTATTTTCATGGGCCTGAAGTTCAGCTGGCTAGCAGGGAACAAGATCAACTTATATTTATTCCCATTGCTCTCCTTGCAAACTGCATCATGGGAGCCTATAGCTTTTGAGAGAATCCTATCCATGAACCATCCCCTGCAGGCCAGTAAGAAAAAGCAAGTCCCTGTCTAAATGACACCGTAAGAGTTTCAGGATAAGAACCTCAAATAGACTCAGCTGAAGCAGAAAACATGAGCTGGACTCTGGTTCTACTCAGTAAGAGTTCAATGATCTCGGTTGAAATTGCTTCTGAATTGCAGCAAGAGTGAATGAGTTGAGGATCAGGCCCAAAGATTTCATAGACATTAGGGCTGGAAGGGAGCTCGGAAGATCATCGAGTCTGGATGGAGCTGCAGTTTTGGTTGTAGCTGTGTTGGTCTAAGGACATCGGCAGGCAAGGTTCTTTGGGTAGATGTGATATCTTTTATTAGACAAACTGAGTAGTTAGAAAAAAGTTCTTAGCAAGCATTCGGGTGCAGTCGCTCTTTTTCAGGTATAGGGTCTTCCTTGGAGTCTCAGACCAGTAGAACCTATACCTATGCCTGACGAAGGGTGACTGTGCCTGAACGCTTGCTAAGAACTTGTTTTCCAACTACTCAGTTGGTCCAATAAAAGATATCACATCTCCCCAAAGAGCCTTGCCTGCCTCAAGTCATGGAGGCATTTAACAGGACCTTTGCAAATGAAAGGCTCTCTTGAAAGTTTGGAAAACAGCACTGATAGAAAGGACATAGAAGTGGAAATAACTCATTATAAGGCCACAATTATTACGGAATTCAATTAACTTCTTTATGGGTGAATTCTACATGCCCAGAAAAGGAAGAGAACGTGTACAATAAAACTCTTCCTCTTGGAGGATTTTCATGGGGAAAGACAGTTTCACAAAGGGATGGAGTTTGCCTATCTGAATCTTTATCCACCAGAAACACTTGCTAGATCATTTCGGTATTTCATCAGTCATTTCTTTGTACATCTTTCCTCTTGTTATATTGCAGAGATAGGAATCAGTCAAAACCTACATCTACACAAACCTTTCAACCAAGTTTAATTCACGTATAGTTAATGTTAACAGTGACAAAACCCTTAAGCTAACAAACTGCATTAAATCTTTGCAAAGGGCTTCTTTCATCATATTAATTTAGTCTTGGAACATGACTCACTATTACTATCCCCCTTTTCCCAGATTGAGAAATGGAAGCAAAGAGGTTAAGTACCTTGTCAAAGCCCACACAGAGCAAACTCCACCCCACAACTCAGTCCATTAACAGTACTGCCTTTCACAGGTTGAATGTAACTTGTCATTTGTAGACTTACTACGATATAGCACACTAGATTCTTTCCAGGTATATACGAAGTTGACCATGCATCCATTTATCATATTTTCTCATATGCAGTGCTCCCCTAAAATTCAGCTGTGGTATTGGGGGGGGGCAGGGTGTATTATAAATGAGGAAAGATGATAACAGCAATTTTTGCTTGCGCCAGGAAAACAAACGTAACGCTTCTAACCTGCCCTGCCTGAACTGCCACCACTACGTATGACCCTGGTTACTCTTAAAGAAACAGCAACTGGGAACTGGTTTGGAGTTCCCAGCATGACAATGCTGCCAGCGCATGACTGCACCGGGCTGGGGGGCAATTCCAGAGCCCCTCCTAACTTGACACCCAGGATCTGTGCCCCTAGTTATGCTGCTGCTCACAAACATTATTTCTCTTGCTTAAAAATAACAACGGCTTCTCATAACCTAAATGGAAAGACTTCATGATGGAAATGGATTATACCCTGGCAAATTACATCACACCAGTAATAACTGAAACATAATACGCAATATTTATGCAACTTCTGACTCATTCAAAAATGCTATTTTTTGTAATAATTTTTCCACTCTCACAGGAAACCACAGGAGAAGAATTAAAGAGCACGGACATATGAACAAGTTACTGCAGGGCATAAAGGAGCGGGGATTTACCATGCATAAGCAGTTCAGTAATATCTACCCACATGCGTGCTTTTGCCTCACTTTTTGAAGGTTAACTCATGGCACCACCTTAGCCTTCTCACACTGAAAGCTAATTTACTACTACAGTTTAGTTTCCATTTACTGTGGGATAAGAACATGCACATGGGCAATTAGCAAAGAGCAGCAGATGCATTCTAATTTACCACTGTCTTTTTATCTCATAGTAATAACTAGTTCACCTTTCCAGGCCTAACTATTGGAGGATTTGATTTACCAACATCCTACTCCGGTTTTAAACTAGTATATATTCACCGATTTCAAAAGCAATTTTTAAGAAGCTATCTTTTTTAAACACAAAGTGTTATATGAAAAGGACAGGTTTACAAATTTCAGCTTTGCATCCCTCTTGCAATTGTTTTCACTCATTACAATTACTACTATAGTACAATTACTATTACTACTATAGATCACCTGATACCTTGCTTTCATTTCCCCTTGTTTGGCAAAAGCCTTCAGCACAGTAACATAGCGATTCTTAATGGTTTGTCTAATCTGAAATTCTGCCATCATCAAAACCAGGTGCATGACAGGACGATGAAGTAAACTCCATCCTGGACAATAATAAAATAACTTGCCCATAGAGGCTGTCTTCTCAGACTCATCATTCAGTGCTTGGCGTATGCACCAACCACGAATTTTTAGAGTCGTTTGAAGTCCTAACTGTGGATGCTCCTGTCACACTTACACTTGCTAATTTCTTCTTGGATCTCACGTACACTTGTTAATTTCTTCTTGAAACTTACTAAATTCTTGGTCTCAATGACATATATGACAACATGGACCTCTGAGTTCAAGAGGTTAATCATGCCATATAGTTACCAGGGTGACAGAAGTGTATTCCATGAAACGATACAGGATGAAGAAACTATATGCTTTCCTAGTACAGAGTAAGGAAAGAGAACATAACCATACCCTTATCCAAAGGGTCTTTGTGAAGGCCAATAAAAATAAAGGTATTATTGCTTTTTGATTTTTCCTAATACAACAGAATCATAGAAAATAAGGTATGGAAAGGACCTCAGGAGGTCATCTAGTTCAACCCCCCAGCTTGAAGCCGGACCATCCACACGTATATCATCCCAGCCAAGGCTTTGTCTAGCTGGGTCTTAGAAACCTCCAAGGATAGAGATTCCACCACCTCTCTGGGTAAAACATAATATATGAAGACACTTACCAGTCTCTGGTCGTAGAGGTAAAAGAAGAGGTGGGCACACACTGGGGACAGTTCTCTCCAGGTTGGCTAAAGACAAATAAACGTAACTTGTTATAACAATGTAGATTAGACAGTTTTAAAACCAAATCAATCACCTCTGTATTTCTGGTGATAGGATACCAACATACCAAATGCAGATGGAACATCTATATTTGCACTCCAAACACTGTCTGGAGGGAACAGAGATCATTTGCTCCAACAACTATCTGCCCCAATTTCAGGTTTTGCACATAATCCCCATTTCTATTAAAATATTTGTTATTTGTATGCAAAAACCAATGCAAACACTTTTCAGTGAATAGTCATTTAAGAACTGTTCACTGCAGGTAATGCATTCTCCATCATGAACTATCAGATGAATAATCTTTTGTGTTTTAATGAATGAAACTTAGTATTTGCTAATATTTTCCCAAACACCAAGAATGTACCTGTTACAGGCAACCTACTTACAGGCAACAAATGAGATGATCTGACAAAATGACCTGAAGCTCCTGTTGCTGTTTTTATTCATGAAGATATTTATGAAAGGTTTTTGCTTTTTTTTTCATGTACTAGGCAGAACAAAAAGCCCTGGAGTGAGGATAATGCTGAGTGCTTTGGAAAATCCTACCTCTTTCAACAACTGGGCTAGGGGCAGACATTCAAAAAGCCTGAGCCTGAAGTGATTCAATCTTTGCAGTTTAGTCTAACCTGGCTAGGCTAAATCAGTTTGTAACTGCACAGACATCCCAGACATGCAGGCACATGCTTGCAGTGGTTCAGGCTAGAAGCTGGGGGGCACTAGAGCAGCCCTCCTGTCCCTTCTACAGTGCTGACCTAAGGGGGGTGTGGCCAGGCCCTGGAAGGATGCTATGATTAGGGAGGGGTCCCCCCCAACCAGCCCAGCAGGGAATGTTTATCACCCCTAACTCAGTGTTTATCACCCCATTAAGAAAAGAGAGGGACATTACCAGTTGATTCTGCCTTTGTCCCATGTGCCACAGGGAGGGAAGAGCCAAAGCCAGGCAGATGCCTGCAGAGACTGCCAGAGCTGCAGCCAGGGAGCAGAGGGGGGGGCCAGCACTACGGTGGAGCAGAGAACCCTACCCAGCCCAGCCCAGAGAGCATGCTGGGATGCTGGGGGAATCTGACTTAACTTAAACCAGGAAAAGGCCTGGGACAGACATTGCATAAACTGGTTTGACCCAAATCAGTTAAGTCCGATACTACGCTCAACCAGGTTTAACTCAAACTGGCTCCAGCCATTCTCAAACTGGTTTATGTGTACTGAACATCTGTTCTGTTACAGGTTTAAAGCAGTATAACTGGGTTGATTACTTAAACCAGATTATGTGTAATGTCTGTTCCAAGCCCTGAAGTGCAATCACATTAGCAGATACATCAGGCCTTGTTACACATTACACTGTGAGCTGCACAAATGTTGATAGGTGTTAGTACTAGCTTGAATTTGGAGCCACTGCATGTTCAGGCCAGCAGGGGACTGGAGGATTAAAAAGTAAGAACCACCGCCTCCCCTTATTCCAGGCTCCACCCCCACCCCAAGGGCTCTCCCAATTTTTGCCACCCCCTCCCCTGGGACTCCTCCTACCCTTGGCTTCCACTTATTTATGCCCTCCTCCACTGTCTGTCCCAGGGGAGTGGACAGGGAGAGGTTAACCCGTCTGCCTGGCCACTGGCACAGCTGCTGAGCTGCACCTCTTCTCTAGGCTGAGCCAAGCCTGGAGAGCAGCAGCAGAGGTGGTGGCAGCAGGACATGCAGGTAAACCCTTCCTTGCCTGCTTTCCAGGACAGAAAATGTAAGAAACAACAAGAAAGCAGGCACCTGGGGCAGGGTTCTGGGGTGGGACAGGGAGTCAGTGGGCCCAATCTGGCCCAGCAGGGAAGTAGGTGCTTACACTGGAATACCCAAGTGGCTGCACCTTAGTGTAACACAAGCTGAGTAACATGGATCAGACAGAATCCCGCCCTTGTAAGTCACCTAATGAATGATTAAAACCAGTTTCAGGTGTTAACATGCAGATAATCTAGGGGCTAAGAGCTCTAGGAGCTGCCCAGAATGACTGTGTAACAAGGCACGTAGTCAGACTGTTAACCAGCAGAGCTATGCAAACAGTAAGCATCTCACACCTCAATTACTGTGAAATGCCGCAAGATGATTTAAATACATTTCTGCAACAAAAGAAATCCTGTATAGCAGGCTAAATCCAGAAGCCCTTATTGCCATAAAACTCCTACTAGCTTTAGTGAATAAGGTTTTCTTCCAGATTTCACTCATTTTCTTTTTCAGTCTCAGCACTTTCAAAATTGTTTCTCTTCCTATAGCCATGGATGGAACACACCTGCATAACCGATACAAATTTTTGTCTGCAAATATCTTTATTTGCATTAACATCTGTGCATATTTCTGCCATGCTGAACAACACCGGGGAAAACACTTCTGAAACTTCCTCCCCATTAAGATAAAATATGCCACTAGTTCACATATCTCTTCCACTTCTATTATGTCTGCACCAGAGGCTTTTCTTTGCAGTTCCTCTCTGTAAAGTAGATGGAAAGGCATAGCAGAACAGCTCTGTGCCTAAGGCAGTTCTGGTTCTCTTGTGATGATTAAGACCTTTGCTTTTGCACCCAAACCCAAAAGGTAGCAACCAGGGCTGCTGCCTCTGTAGCCTGCCCTCAGTTACAGTACTGAGTAGGCGACGTCTTCTATTGTTGTCCTTTGCCCATAAGACCAATGCCTAGATTGGAAGAAACAAGCACTCTCTAGACATAAAGCCTGGCTTCTTGTTAACAAGAAGGACAATCTGAGAATCAAAAGGATGGTCAAGTTAGGGGCCTAGCTGAGGATCTGGAGAGCCTGGGTTCAGGTTCCTGTTCTGTCACTGTCCTTGATTGTGATCTAGGGCCCCGCAATGCCTCACCTCCCCATCTGTGAAATGGAGATACTAGTACTTCTAAACACATCTATAGGTGTGAATTATTTGACTAAAACTAGACTAGGGAGTAACAGAAGAGTAATGTCATAGCTGTGATGGTCCAGAAATTATGAGAGGCAAGGATTTCTTAGGGTGATATTTTTTTATTGGGACAGCTATGTAGTTGGGATAAAGTTCAACCTTTTGAATAGAAGGAAGGACCCAATGAAGAGCATCTCATCCTAAGAAATCCTTGCCTCTTGCATACAAGGGAGTAAAACATATTGAGACTATAACTAAGCGCCAACAAAACAAGAATTGACTCTGACATTTTTGCCAGACAAGCTTTGATGAGGGGGGATGTTCTTTGTCTATACTGTGATGCTGCAATACAGGAGTTGGCTGGTATTCACCGCCCAGTCTTCTTTATGAACATGTCCTAGAGGCTACAGATAAGAGATGACTGCTTAGGCCATGTAGCCCAGCTTCCTGCCAAAGCAAGCACTACTCCCCACAGTACCTCCTCTGGTGCTCTAAGTGAGGTTGGGACTCAGCGCTGGGGAACAAGATCCAAACAATACAAATCTTTAATAAACCTAAACTCATCACTCCAATTTCCATAGCTGAAATATGGAAAAGGCAAAGCATACTGGTAATATAGATGTTGACAAATTAGTGGCTCAATACTTCAGTCTTAATAATGCTTCAAACCTAATAATCTGAAATGCTAATGGTAACACTGATATGGAGCGAAAGAAATCTGCACCTATCTATAGCTCATCCGCAGCCATTTACAATTTGAGACAAGACATGAAAGCTTACTACTGCACTACAGAGGGGGCAGGAAAGTCCATCAACAATATCAGGAAGGAACCGTTAGACAGACAAGAATTCTGCAACCCTGGAATCTCATTCTGCTCCTGAAACTGGCAACAAACTCACCATTGATGTCAACGGGTGAAGCAGGACTAGTTTCTTCTACCCCCGTAGTCTGGTACAAAGACTCTCCCCTGCTCCTGCCACCCCATCCCCATAAGCTGCCCAGTGCATCCTTGTACTGTTTAACAGTGAGGCTCCACAGCTGAAGCATACTGACAGGGTTGCAGGAGAATCCTTACTCAGAGCCTTAGGCCTGCTCTACTCTGCTTGAGTAAGCACTGAAGCATCAGACCCATATAAACCTTCATTTCTCTTAGAGTTTCACTTGCATTAAATAAAAAGCCCAAGAAAGTGGAACTCCACCTACACACAGAATACCACTGTGGGCACGCAGACAGACAGCACAGACCTGGCTGCTCAATATAATAAAATACTTTCCAGGAAGATGATGAAGGAAGTCAGCTATTCTGGCTGAAATGTGGTACATAAAAACCCAACTGCAGGCGGCATTCTAATTAGCTCAACAAATCTATAATACGAAACTGAACAGAGTTCAGCGAGCTCCCCGGCAACACAAGCCTTCCACGTGTTCTCTCATGTCTGCACGACAGATTGCCTGGTTTTATAGACCACACAGAGACTTTATAAAGCACTTCAGCTTTTTATGCAAGTCTTTTTCCTCAAGGCAGCCATCCTTGCAACCTGCCTGTCATCACAAGCAAAACAAAGCCGTTTTATTACTCAGAAATGAGTCCGAACCAAGACCCCAGATGTAAATCTGGAACTCTGAAGCCAGACCTGAGTCTGAATTCTGCCTTTTTGGGTCATAATATTGACTAGCCTAGAAAATGGGAAAGGCAAGAAACAGATCTTGCCTATAGATCAAGAAAGCGGAGGAAGGACAGCTTCTTGGTGATGAACCTAGCTGGGACACAGAAGTTCATGGTTTGACTACTGGTTTTTCCACAGACTTTCTGTGTGATCTTTGGAAAGTCCTCTAACCTCTTAGTTCCTCAGCTTTCCACCTGTAAAATCTGGTATAAAACAGGCCTTTCAGTCTCACCCCCTCCCTCCTACCGCCCCCCGCCTTTTCTGCCTTGCCTTTTTATCTTGTGACTTCTAAGGAAGGGTCTGTCCCTTACTTTGTGTCTGTACAGCTGCTAACAAATCAGCTCCAATCCTGCAACCTTAGACCTCTGGGCATTACTGTAACAAACCAAATAATACCAAGTAGAGGACACTCCGCAAAGGAAAACCAGCTGCATTACTCACCAGGCTTCTGATACCAGCCAAATGGGTATGTATTGCCTTCTGCATCTGAAGAGTTGCAGTCTAGAACCTGCCAAGCGCTCCTTGTTTCCTCAGCGCAGGTCTGGATTCCTAAACCATTCAGTGTCAAGCACAACACCTTGCCACCTGCCAGGAACATGTCCAGTTACTCAAACCACAGCAGCAGCTCTCAGATTTAAAGTAACGTTGTTAAGAAATTGTTCGGTCTATACTCTGGTTCTGCTTTTCTGGTTCTATTGAGGCGCAAACAAGCAAACCCCCAAGACTCTGAAATTAGGAAGGGAAATGCCCTTTGAACAGCATTAAGACTAGATCCTGCTCCTACTGCAGTTACAAATGAAGCTTATCTTCATTTCAGTGGAAACAGGACTAGGCACCAAGAGCTATGTCTGAAGCCTACTGAAATCAGTGGAAGTCTCTGCGATAACTTTACCGGGAGCATGATCAGACTGTTCAGGACATCCCCTTGCCAGTGCAGAGTGACCTGGGGAACTGCATTGGGAGTAGATTTGTTGGGAAGGGCGATACCACCTGCTGCAGCAACCAAACAATTATGTTAGCAGCTTGGTGACGGCCACAAATCATTTATCCCAGATGTCCCACTGCCCCAGGTGCCCAACTGCTTCGTTACGAGTCTGTGCAGCACAACTGCATTTCTGTCATTATTAGCCTGTTATCGCTTCCACTACAGTCAATAATGAAGAGTCCAAGTGAGTTTATTAGTGATGGATCTTTAAAATGCTAGTGATGACAAAAATCAGTGAGAAATATAAAGAAAACTGTGGTGACCAATCAGCAAAATTGGACCCCTTACCCCTCTTCTTTCCTTTCAAATTAGAGTTGAAAAACACAGCACAACTTAAAACAATATTTCAGGAAGGGTTTGGATTTAATGGAATCACAGAACTAGGCAACGTGTGCAATATTGTTATTCTGCCTGAATGGAGGAGTATATAAACAGATTTTAGGCATGTGTGGATTTATTCTGAATGCAATTTAGAAAGGAAAAACAAATACTTAATAGATCTTGAATGAAAATGTCATCTTTGGTGTCTCAAATTAACCTCCCAAAATACTCAGGTAAAAATAAGTGGTGGACAGTTTGAAAAGTTGTACAGAAAAGATCTGGCCAAAGGCTGAGACTTTACAAAACAACTAAGGGAAGTAGGTGCCCAGCTCCCAATTTATTTCAGTAAGATCTGGGTTTCTAGTTACCCTATGCATTCAAGCAAAGTCTTAAGAAGAGGGCTAGCAAGTGATACATTGTAACAATATATCTTTTATCAGGCTGCCTAAATACTATCTGTATATATAATATAGATCTATAGCACTGCTAAGAAATCATTCCCAATCCGTGTTATCTGTAAGAACTGAAGTGCTCAGCACCCTTTGCTTTGGTCCTGAAGAACGTAACATTACTTATGCTTGGACCTGGATAAGATCTTGCAAGGGTTTTATTATGGTCATCTCACACTGAAAGACTAGCAAAGCCTAGTATAATGAATATAGACTGAACAATGAACGATATAACATCAGAAAAAAGTACCTGTTGACTGTAAGCCATTTAAAAGCCCGAATCCCATGCAACAGGGGTCGGCATCACACCAACGCTCACATTCAAAAAACCTGGTGGGGAAAGGAGAAGAAACACTATGGTGTTTAGTACAGTTGATCAGATGCTATTGCTACAGCCTTGTTTACAATTGTTATGGAGGGTTTACAGGCTCCCAAGGACAGAGCCAACGCATTGTGATGAGGGGTTATGGAAAGTCTGCACTCCCTGCCAAAAAGGACCAGTGCCTAGTTCTTTGCATTGCATATACAAGAGCTCAGCTGTGATGTATAACACAGGCAATAAACATTTGCTTTTTTAATCTAGTTATTTAGAACATTACTTTGATGGCTGTACTTGAAATTTTAGCACAGATTAATTTGTGTGTTATTGCCAACATTTCAGTGGGCTGATCGAGTAAGTGTACGGCATTACATTACGCGTACTAGATAGTACTGTTACACCCATTACAAATTCACTCAAAATCCTGTGATTAGGGTTTATATTGATTATTTTCACATGCTGCTATTCTTTTCTTTGATATTTTTAACAGAAATGCCACTGGCACATTATGGTCTTGGCATTTGCACATGGCCAAGGCCCCAGGATAACAAAACTGAGCCATGTTGAAACGTACCCATCAGAAATGGCTTTCCCACTCAGGTCAATCTTGTTTCTTACTGCGATTCCTGTTACTTTGCGGAATGGCAGACGTGTGTAGAAGTTTTTCACAGTTGCTCCTAGAGTGACTGGGGAAATAAAACCCACAGGAAAGTTACTTCTTGTTCACATTATTCAAATTATGAAGTAAACACACCATCAAAGGCAAAAGCAATGTTTCTGTGATAGAACTGGAACACATCTCAAAGACATTCAAATACTGTCCACAGTGGATAACGGTCTGAAAACTTCTGATGGAGAGACTCAGTGCAATGGGGCTTTGTGAATACCTTTCCAGTAAGAACTGACTTGATAGCACCAGCACATTGACCACCAAATGATACTAGATGTTTTCCACTCACAAATCCTAGCTCTACGTAGAGATGAAAGGCTATGTCCATAGTGGTATGAATTGCCATGTTAGGCCAGACAAAAAAGTCCCTCTGGCCTGGGATCATGTGTCCTACAAGGACAAGTAGCAGATGCTTCGGATGAAGAATATTAGAAACAGACATGTGTCGACTGATCCTTCACCTCTCATGCTCCAAGGCACCAACAGTAGGTTGCATCCTTGACTGTTATATTAAATAGCCTCTGATGGACCTATCCCCCATAAGTCTATTCCCGTTTTTAAGTTGGTCATAATATTGGCCTCCACAATATCCTATGGGAAATGGGTTTCAAACACTAATTGTGCAATATATAAAAATTACGTCCTTTTGCTTGTATTGTTGTTTGTTAATTCCACCAAGTGGCCCATAACCCTTATGTTATGAAACACAGCACGTAACAGTGCCTTATTAACCATCCCTGGATTTTACAGAACTCGATCACACCCTTCTTCTGATGTCTCTTTTCCATGCTTTAGAGAACTAGTCTTTTCAGTTCCTCCTTACACAAGCCACTCCTTACTTGTGGTCCCTTGACCTTCTCATACACTTTGAGAGGTGGGGACTGGAACTGCACAAGTATTCAAGAGATGGGAACACCATGGTTTATGGCATAATGGTACTCCTGTTTGGTTTTCCTTCCCTAATGATTCCCAACATTTATTTGCTGTTAGACCATTACTAGACACTGAACAGAATTCTCCACAAAGCTCTTCTTTCCTGAGTAGTAATGGCTAATTCAGAATCTATCACTGAGTATATACAGTTAGGGTAATTGTTTCTTTGTACTTATTAGTGTTAAATTTCGCCTGACACCTGGATGCCCACTTGCTCAGTTTGGTGAGATCTTTCTGTAATTCCTTGCCATCAGCTTTGGATTTGGTTACCTGGAATTATTTCTGACCTTCTGTAAACTTTTCTACTTCACTGTTTATTTCCTTGATAGAATTCACTTCTGCCTTCTGATCTAACAGCCTTGAAATTAAAAGCTGAGATGCTGACTGACACTACCGGGAATACGCATTAGGGCTATACGAAGCTTCGGGTGCTGATTCAGTTTGGAAGAGATTTGGCCTGATTCAGTGGCCAAACCTACAAAACAAAATTGGATTAGGAGACCAATAAAAAGGTCCAAATTAATTCAAAGCTGTCCAAATTGATTCAGAAAAGATTTGGAGAACTTTGGAGATTCGGACAGTCCCCACTTGCCGCCGCATAGAGCTGGACCCAGACTCCATGCTGGTAACTGGGGGCTGGGGGAGGAGAGGGCAGGGAGGGAGGAGGATAGGACCATGGTGGGGACCTGAGCCAGGCCCCATCCCCTGCCTGCTCTCCCAAACCTCCTGATCACCCAACCCCTGCGCACTCTCCCAGCCTTCCCCTGCCCATAACCCCACCCAGCTCCACGTTCTTTAAGAAAAAGAAGCTCTGCACTAACCAGATACTGCAGCGGCCATTGGGGCTTCTGGGAGCTCCTGGCAGAGCCCCCCACACAGTGCAGGGAAATGGGCAACAGTGGGGATCGCCCCCGTTCCCCCCCACCACCTGGCCGGAAGTGGGGCTTTATTTTTTTAATTATTTTTTGAAAGACCTGGGAGCTGGGGCCAGGCAAGACAGTCATTGATGGGGCTGGGAGAATGGGTGGAGGATGGGGCCTGTCCAGTTCAGAGATTCGGCAGCAGCCAAATCTCCAAATCAGATTCAGCAAAACCAATTTGGGACAGTGCTTTAAATCACTGAATCCAATTAGTGTCCTTCAAATTGGTCAAACTCAAATCTGAAGCGAATACTAGATGCTTCGCACAGGCCTAAACATACACACATATACAGTGCAACACAAAAATTAAAGCTCACCTCTTTTGTAATATACAATCTGAGGTTCCCGAGGTAATATAGTCTGGCAGCTGTCAGGGATTTTATTGATGGAGGTATCACAGACCTGAGCCTCTGGATAGAGGGTGCAGACGAAGTAGGTGCCTGTGGTGTTCTGAAGATCCACCAGCTGACACAACGCACCCTCTTGTGTACAGCCTAGGCAGCAGAGAAGCTCAGTTTAAAAAAAA
>JAGPOW010000261.1:11971066-11982659 GCA_030014935.1 Caiman crocodilus
TGTCCAATATTAGACATTCCTGCTTGCTTCACATATAGCCCACATAACAGGGTGAGATTGATTCCCATAGGGAACTCTATGGACAGGTCTCGATAACACTTGAGTCCCACAGGTGCCTGCTGGCCTCCCACACTGGAATGAACTCAATGCAGTGGTTTACTTTGCTAAAATCCACTGCGACACTGGAGTGCTTTACTACCATCACAGCTTGAACACTGTTACCTCCATGAAGTATGATCTTGCTCAGGATGAAGCCATCACAGCAAGGATCCTGGCTGCAGGCCTGACGGCAGAGAAGATGAACATCCGTCAAAGATGTATTAGCTGCCGAGAGAACCATAGAGCTGTATATGCCTGAAAATACATTCTGAAAATCAGTCATCTCAAAGGTCTTGAGGCCGGATGTGGTGAATTCTTGTCCTGTGAAGAGAGGGGGAAAAGAAAGGCATGTTCCAAAGAGTGCAAGAGGGAAAGAAATAGTCTCAGCATAGCTATGGATCAGAGCTGGCAGGAAGTTTTATAACAAAAACCCAATCAAAGTAAAGTCTTCCTGGACTTGATGTTTCATTACAAACCTGAAACTCATTATGAATTTGTCACCTGGTCTTCAGACTTCAGTTTGTCACGATATTAAAAATGCCTGGTTGATACAGGGATACCAATGTGCTATACCACCAAAGTGCTTACAGCGCAGACAGCTGTACTGACAAAGCTGCGCTCCGTACTTGTACAACAACGTGCTCTGCTGCACTTTAACTGAAATCGTTTTATACACGTACATATATACCTATTGCTGCACTTTAACTGAGATCATATATATGTATATATACACACACATACATACACGTATACATGCTTTGTATATGAATAGTCAATATAACCGCTTCTATATTCAGCTCACAAACTTCTCACAGATGCTGAATTCACCATCCAGTGCAGGGTGTCAAGGGCCTGAAGCAAGGCAGCAGCCCTCGACTTCAAGAGGGCCAACTTCAACAAGTTGAGATTAGTAGGAGAGGCACTGGGGTCCTGGAGAGTTGGGGAACTGGGTGTCCAAGATGAGTGGTTGTTCCTTAAGGAGACTATCCTCTGAGCCCAAGAAGTGACAGTCCCAATGAGAATCAAAAGGGAGAAAAGAGTGCTCAAAAGGCACCCTGGCTCACCAAAAGCATTCAGGAAAGCCTGAAAGCCAAAAAAAAGGCACACATCCAGAGGAAGCGAGGGGCTATCACTAAAAAGGAGTATACTTCCATCACTTGGGTCTGTAGGGGGGCGGTCAGGAAAGCTAAGGCAGACATGGAACTAGGGCTAGCATCAAGGACAACAAAAAATTCCTTTTTTAAATACATAGGGAGTACGAAGAAAGCACCAGGTAATGTGGGGCCCCTGCAGGATATGCTTGGCAATCTGGTGGTTGCATCAGAGGAAAAGGCAGACCTTTTTAACAATTTCTTTGCCTCCATTTTTTTGTGCAGGGACTGGGACTCTCCTACTGAGATGCAGGATGGATGCAGGAGAGACTCTGCAAGGTCTAGAGTCAGGGAAGACCAAATTAGAGAACTTCTGTAAGGGCTGGATGTGTTCAACTCAGCAAATCCAGATGCTCTCCACCACTGGGTGCTAAAGGAATTGGCAGGGGTTATCAAGGGGCCCCTAGCATAGCTTTACAAGCATTCATGGTGCTCTGGCCAGGTGCCGGATGACTGGAAGAAGACCTATGTGGTCCCCATCTTCAAAAAAGGGAGGACCTGGTGGCCTTCTATGACCAGGTCACCAATCCTTAGACACGGGGGTAGCAGTGGGTGTAGTCTTTCTGGACTTCAGGAAGGCCTTTGACACTGTCTCCCATCCCATTTTCATTAAAAAGCTAGGCAACTGTGGCATTGATGCCTACACAGTCAGACGGGTTGCAAATAGGCTGAGGGGGCCGCATCCAGAGAGTGGTGATGTATGGGTCGTATTCGACCCAGAGGGATGTGGGCAGTGGGGTCCCCCAGGGTTCAGTCCTTGGGCCCGCACTGTTTAATCTCTTTTTTAGCGACTTGGACGAGGGGGTGAAAAAACACCTTGTTCAAATTCACTGATGACACCAAGATTTGGGGCACAGTGGGCATGCTAGAAGGGAGAGACAGGATACAACTGGACCTGAACAGGTTACAGGGGTGGCCAAATGAGAATAGGATGGGATTCAATACTGACAAGTGCAGGTTGCTGCACTTAGGCAGTAAGAACCAGCAGCAGACCTACAGGCAGGGGAACGCCCTTCATAGACTCATAGAAGTAGGGTTGGAAGGGACCTTGTAGATCATCAAGTCCGACCCTCCTGCCCTGGGCAGGAGAGAAAACTGGGCTCAAATGACCCCAGCCAGGTAGATGTCAAGTCTCCTCTTCAAGGAGGATAGGATAGGAGGCTTGGAAGTTGGTTCCAGATCCCAGGTGCCCTGACTATGACCGTGCCTTCAGATGTCTAGTCTAAACTTACTCTCCAACAACTTGTGGCTGTTATTCCTTGTTATCCCAGGGGGCGCTAGGGGGAACAAGGTCTCTCCCAAACCCTGCTGGTACCCCTTAGTGAGTTTACAGACCGCCACCAGGTCCCCCTTCAGCCTTCTCTTGTGAAGGCTGAACAGGTTCAGGTCTCATAGCCTCTCTTCATAGGGTCTGCCCTGCTGTCCCCAGATCATGCAGATGGCCCTCCTCTAGACCCTCTCCATGTTGTCCTCATCCCTCCTCAAGTGCAGTGCCCAGACACCCTGCACTGGATGGTGAATTCAGCATCTGTGAGAAGTTTGTGAACTGAGTATAGAAGCAGTTATATTGACCTCCTACCTTGGGGGTCTTTAAGAGGAGGCTAGATAATCACGTAGCTGGGGTCATATGAGCCCAGTTCTCTCTCCTACCCAAGGCAGGGGGTCAGACTTGATGATCTACTTAGGTCCCTTATTTTGATTCTGGCCGGAAGTGTTGAAAAATGGGGGAGTGCCTGATAATCCAAAACTGAAAGATTATAAACTGAAAGTAAAACTGAGCAGCTTAGTACTTCTACCAAGGTCAAACAAACTAGCAGATACTTTAAATGGACACAAAGGGTGAAAAGTCAATATGATTTTTTTCAATTTATTTAACTTGAATGACTTCCGCCTTTAAGGGGAAAGAAAATTAAGGCAATTTCCATTTTAAAGAAAGTCTTTAAAATGTTGAGACAGGTTTTTGCACTTAATAAAAAAGGCAGAAATTCTGGCCCAAAGTACATTTTGGTATTTTAAATACAGTATAGAAAGGTACAGAAATCAGAGTGAAGACTCCAGCTGATCAATGCCCTGCTGTTCTCATTTGCTGCCTCCTGCCACCCTCACACTCATTAAAACACTTTAGCTGCAAGGATCAATGATGAAATACTATCACAAGAACTTAATGTCCCATAAAATCCTACTCAAGCTCCTTATATGTACTCACACAACAAGAAAATAACTAATGGCTTAAAAAACCTTTATTCCTTATTTCTAGGGGACTGACAAAGATGGAGAGTTAGTGCGGTTATCACAATACTATTCAGTGCTTGACCCTGAAATAAATTATGCCTCCAGAGCCAATTAATCTCAAGCAGATTCTCCACAGAGAGTTAAGATATAACTATCCAAAGAATTAAAAATTTAGATTTTTGCTTGTTTTGGCAGCTAAGCTATCATCTCATGCATGTTACATACCTTTTTTCAGGTATATGGCCACTTCATCCTTCTCCTGGTTTCTGATTTTAAGTAGGCAGCTAAGATGAGCAATACTAGAAGCAGCAGAGTTTCCCAAAGCACCTTGCATCTGAGAAGGATAAACACACACTCTCAATGCCTTTTAATTCACAGCAAGGAAAAGATTAGGTTGCATCAGGGTTGGACACAGGCATGGATAAACTGGCCTGGACAGAAAGGGGGCCCAAAAATGGTGAAATGAATAATAATCATCATTATATATGGTGAAGGGGGGCCCGATACTAAAAATTCACCCAGGGCCACCAGGACACTAGGTATAGTGCCGGGCTGCATTTTCCATTTTTAGATGGAAGCTGAGAAAGATGATACGGTAATTACTAAGGCTGTGCGAAGCTTCTGGTGGTGATCCGATTGAGAGGAGATTTGGCCCAATTCAGTGGCTGAATCTCCAAAACCAAACTGAATCAGGGGACCAATTACAAGGTCCAAATTGATTCTTTGGAAAAAGATTCAGAGAGCTTTGATGATTTGGGCAGTCCCCGGGGGCTGCAGCAGGGAGCTGCAGCCAACTCTGAGCTGGTAAGTACTAGGGGCTGGGGGAGGGGACCATGGAGGGACCCTTGCCAGCCCTACCCCTGCCTGCTCCTCCAGCACCCACAACCCCCGCCCACTCCCGCAGTTCCCTCATTGCTGCTCCACCCACCCCAGCTCCCGGCCCTTTAAAGAAAAGCCCTGGTGCTCACTGGGTGCTACCGGGCAGGGGAGCACTCCCCCCCACCCCCAACTGCATGGGGTGGCTCTGCCACGAGCCCCGATACCGCCCCACTCCCTCCCCCCTGATCTCCGAATCAGATTCAGCAAAAGCAATTCAAGACAATGATTGAAATCAATGAATTGAATCACTGTCTCCCAAATCGGCTGAATCCGAAGTGAATGCTAGCCGCTTTGCACAAGCGTAGTAATTTGTACTCATGTCATAACAGCCCCAAATCCACAAGCCCATAGTTCTGCTATCTGATCAACTAAAACCGTAATTTGCTTCAGCAGCATTTTTGAAAAATGGGAATTTGTGATGGATGTGGGTAAAGCTGCAGTGAAGGAACACATGGGAGCAAATACCGTCCAGGCTGATTAGCTTTTTTCTATGTTCAACAGTGGCAAACACTGCATGAGAGCGTGAAAATAGCCAGGCCACATTCTGTTCCTCCCCCATCTCCCCCCTCCTTCCTCACCCTCTTCTTTTCCCATGTTTTGCACTGAAATCATTCACTCCACCTTATATGCTGTCCTATGCTGTCCTTTCACAGCATCTGATGAAATCAACTTGAGTTCACAAAAACTTTTGCTCCATATATATCTTATTTAGCTTGAATATATGATGTATATCTACCTTGACTTGTCCCTGACTGCCACTGACTCACCATGACACCTTGGGCATGTTGAGTCATCTTATTCCCTGTTTTAGTGTCACTGTGCTACAACAAGGATAAAATATTAATCACCGCAGGGATGTGGAAATTACGTAGGTATTACTAGCATAATGCAACAGCCAACATGTCCAGAAGTAAACCAGGGATTCAAAAATAACTAGCTATTTTGGATGCTCGCATTCATACTCTTAAAAAAAAGACACGTTGTAGAATGTGAGCTGCTGGCACTTTCTAAAACTCACTGTTAAGATGTTCAACTAAAAGGCAAATTATCCAAAATCACATTTGGAAATTCTTAACCATAGCATCTTTGCTCAACCATCAACGCTTCACCAGCATTATACACAAGTCCACTCATTAGGGAAACCGGTGAATGCCTTGTCGTTTTATCTAAGCGAGGTCTAAAATGGGATCTCAGGCACCCTCCCGGTTATTAGTAGCAAGAACATTGTTTTTACCAGTCCAGATGTTGTACAGTTGAAATTGGTTTCAACAGCTCTGTATAGTTCACACAGCACTTTAGAGCCTGTAGTAGCTACTGTGACAAAACCGCATGATTCTTCTTTCACACAGTCTGAAAGCATAAATATATATATATAATTACACAATTCTTGCATTTGCAGCTGGGCAATGCATGGAGGGATTTGTGGTGAAATCAAAGTAGGTCCTGAGTATAATGGCCACCCTGAATGGTGCTTCCTAAGTCAGTGCGACTGTCCAGGTGGGAAAGGGGAGGGTGTTGACTGTTGGTGACTGGTGACTCTTAGATCTAATCTTAGCTTTGACTTGCCTTTTTTTTAATACAGGTTTTTAAGTGGGGTCCGAGTGCTGTTGTTGCCATGATGGTCTAGGAAATGTATTGGAGGAAAGAATTTTTTGTGATATCTTTTATTGGACAACTGTAGCTACTCCTCATGTCCAGTCAGACCCGTGGAAGAGCATTTGATGTTTGAAAGCTTGTCCAGAATCTCTCCTGCTTATACAGTGTCCACTGAAAGATATCTCAGAAAATCCTTGCCTCTCGCACAGGTTTTTAAATCAGCTTTGTTACCTGGTGCAAAGGTGTGGACACATTTAAATCAGCTTACACCTGGTTTACAATTAGCTTCAGTTGGTAACGTCAGTTTAAACCGGTTTAATTCTTCAGATAGGGCTTTGCAACAACGTACAATACAGTAGTTAACTAAGTTTTAAAACATCTGGTAAATAAAATCAGTCCAGCTTGTAGGAGAAACAGGAGTTGCCACTCAATCAAATCTCTAGCCAGCTTGGTATCCTTCCTCTTACAGTGCCCAGTTCCTAAAATCTATATAACCTTGTAGCCTATCTCCAAAAATGTCTGGTGCCAAATGCATCATAAAGGGGTGCAAGAGACCTAAAAGACAGTAACAGGATAATCTGAACTCAGAAAACGCATTACCACAAAGCAGACCAGTTTCCAGTGCAAATGAGGGATTTAACAAAAACAAAAGGTGCCTACACTTTTAGAAAGCATACCAGTGTTGACTTGTCTTATGCAATATGATGAAAGAAAACCTGTTCCCAGAAAAAAAGACCTCCCTCCCCTGATATACCAGGAAAGTGACCAAAAGCTGGTATCATTTGCTCATGGCATATCAGGTGCTGAACAGCCAGACAGGTAAAGCTTATCTGAGAGTATAGCAGTAAATTTAGTACGTGGCAACAATCATCTTTGGGAGCCGGAAGTGAAGGCTGCACACATTCAGCCGCCTCTCACCTGAAATACACTGCCGGAAAGGACTCTGAAGGTCTCCTTGGACTGTCTTAGATTGAAAAACCTCAGCATCCTCCATGCTGTAGATAATTCTGGATGTAGGGACTCTCTCAAACTTTCTGAGCACTAAAAGACAGACAGGGTGGTTAGCTCTTGCACTGGTAACTTCCACCAGTTACACTTACAGGTGCCAAGGAAACACAAGACAGACTTCATTGAAAAAAGAAAACTCAGGATGGCAGAAAAAGAGTTCATTGGTCAAATGAATAAACAACATCTATCAGTGGGTTCTCCATGAAACGTAATCATAGTCAGGAAAATGTCTGTAGACAATCTACGACGCAGCACTGAGTGGTCAAGACCAAACCTCTCTGTAGCATGAGTGGCAACTGGGCAAGAAAAGTATAGTCTTGCTTTTAAATTTGCAGCGTTACCCAGGACTAGCTATACCTGTGGATAAGCTGCTATTTTAATGTTTGGATGACATGGGGACAGTGGGCTAAGGACTTGACTTATAAGGTTATTAAGCTGATATGTCATTGTACCAAGCGTACATAGGATCTGGTACCACAGAGTCATATTCTTCACGACTCCCTATACAGTATTGAAGAGACAAACCCTGGGCATTTGTTTGCTCATGTGCACACAGATGTTGTGGCAATGGACAGCCCAAGGGACGGGTCAATGGCAATGAGAGGAGCATGTTTCCCAAGGCCCACCCGGGAAATGCAGATTAACACCATTGCTGGTGCTTCCATAACACCGTTGCTGGTCCTTCCACGAGTGGACGTGCTGAAGGCAGAGCAAGAGGATGAGGGACATACCCAGAGTTGTTCTGACATTAGCACTAAAACAAACCAACCAACCCCAGGGTAAACTCTTTAAGTATTAAGTATCTATATTAGATGGAAAGAAACAGGAAGAACAGACCCCAGGTTAAAAACTATTTTAATCACAGAGGATCAGCCCCACTACCCTTGAGCAACTGTGATTTTCATCTATTTAAGATCCTTACCAGGCACTGCTAGATGATATAGCATCTCAAAAAGATGAGCTAATTAAACCACACCTTGCCACAGAAACTTAGATAACTGATCTACAGATTATTCCTTTAGGCTGGACATGGAGCCATCACTATCAAACACCTTCCCTGTTGACAGGCGGTAAAGAATGAATTGGAGGGGAGGAGCTCGGTTCTCCCTCCAAACGTAGGTCCCTCTGGATCAGGGAGCTCCCTGCTCTATAAATAAATGGCCAGAGACCATAGAGCTGTCACTTCATCATTTTTCAGAGTTACTAATTCAATTTTAAGCCATTTTAAAAGATTTTGAAATTAACCCATTGACAACTTCCCTCCAAGACTTCTCAGGTTTCATTGCAGTCAAGCTAAATTTAGTCTCATATGTAAATGGGAAATTTTGGAAGGAAAAAAAAAAGGAAGAGAGAGACCATTTTTTTTTAATTTCCTCCAACAAAATGCAACCCTAAAATAAAACCTCGCTATCATCTTTGTATGATTTAAAGTAATTATGTGCCCAGCATCAATAATTCAGTTGCATTGTTTTCTTTTCCCCCAGGGAAACACGGAGTCCAAACCATTTGCATGGACTAAGCCATCTTGCTGAAACTATGTCCCAGAAGTCATCCCCAGCAGATGGGAAGTTCTGAGGTAGTGGAAAGCAGAATGTGGAAAGCTCTATGGAAATAACAGAGCTTTATTTATTAATACATCTTATTCATAGATTCAGAGATGCCAGGGTTGGAAGGGACCTCAACAGATCATCGATTTCGCCCCCCTGCCTAGGCAGAAATAGTGCTGGGGTCAGATGACCCTAGCCAGATAACTATGCAGGTGTCTCTTAAAGACCCCCAAGGTGGGGAAGAGCACCACCTCCCTTGAAAGCCCTTTCCAAATTTTGGCCACCCTTACCATGAAGAATTTGTCCTTGATATCTAGCCTAAATTTGCTCTCTTGTATTAAAATACAACAAGGTACTTGGTAATAGGTGATGAGGTAATACTGTTTGTAGAAGAAAAGAAACCAGTATGTTATAAGCCCAGATCCAGTTATGCATGCAGCTGCTTAAGCAGGATTTAGGCAAAATTTAGTCCCAATGAGTGATTGAAACTGACCCTGTTCTGTAAGCCACAAAGCTCAGGAAACACTTAAGTTCATGCCATGCTTCTGTTTTGGGCTGAAAAATGCCCCAGGCGCATACATGTGGCCTTCTGAGAATGCCCAGAAGCAATCCAGTTCCATCGCCTGGATGCCTGACTTCCACCCATGTCGTTATGATCCAGATTGGGGCTGGCAAATTGTATGAGTCCCTGAAAAATGACTTTGTAGCCTACAGGTTAAGGCAGTTCCTTGGGCGCATGGGGGGAAATCTCATTTCCAGATGCCGCTTCCAAGGTTATTTCTGTTTTATCACCAATGATTATCTAATGCAACTCCAGAACCCAGGTCTCCCGCACTCTCATTAGAGTGCCATTACCACTAGGGTACAGACGAAAGCCTGTTCCCCTTCTGGCTCTTGTCTACTTTGATGCTCTATGGCCCAACTTCAACAGGAGTGGAGGGTGCTTAGGTCACACCACTGTTTTTATATGGCCCCTAGACACCCAACCCTGGTCAAATTGGATGACCCTCCTGTCACAGGCAACCTAAGATGAGGAATTCCAGTGATTAAGTGCAGGCACCTAAGTGACCAAACTGACCACAAACCTTTGGAGATGGTAGATTTTAAAGTGTAACAATTAGCTAGTTTTACTCATTTGTTCTGATGCAGTTATAAAGACACAAGGACAAAGACACAAAGAGCAAATTCATTGTCATTAAGAACTGAACAGAGCACAAAGTTAGAAAGGAAGAAATATTTTCCTTTTGGAATATTGCTAAGAGTAAGACCCGGAGGCCACGTAGCGGGGAGGAGCCAGATTTCAGGTCCAAGAGGTTTAAATTATGGTACAGTTTGGATACCAGTTACTCCCTGTGACCTGGAGAAAGTGAACCTTGAGGAAGGACTGGTAGTGACACCAACAGGTCTTTCCCTCTGAGTTTACTAGCAAATGGCACAGACCCTCTGATGGTGTAAATCAGAAGTAGCATTGAATTCTGACCCATAGTGTTCACCTCTCTCTGTAAAAGCATTGGCAATAAAGGTTGAATGGGTAGGGGAAGGGTGAACTAATGTTGCACCATCAGCCAGTTGCCCTGACCTCTTTTCTCCTGTTGGCCAAGGGCAGCTGAAGACAGGTTTTACCAGATGCTCCTCGGGGTATAAGCATGGACCCAGGGTTGGTCTCTGCCCCTACGATAATGCATAGGAATGGATGCAAATTGCTACTGCATGCCAGGTTGGAGCTGGCATCCAACGGGAGAATCTCGTGCTCAGAAATTTCTAGAAAAACTACAAGATGATAGCCCAGGATCCATTTTCAAAACAATCATGTGTCCTCTTAAATCAAAACAGCTAGCACTAATCAGAAACAAATGTTTGTTGTTGTCATGAGTCGGCCAGTGCTTTTGATAAAACTGTCATTTCTGCTTGGAAAGAACACGGGTGAGCCAAATATCGAGCACAAAAAACCATTTTGCTTAAGTTCAGCTGCAGAGAGGGTTGAAAGATAGTGAATACAGGGGAGGACCTTCTTCCTTTTTAAAGCAGGATTTCAAAACCTTCCTCGGTATAATAGTCAAATGATGTCTATTCAAAGAGACAGGCTAAATAAGTGTTGGAATCTGGCCTGGCTAAAAAGAGGGAAGGTAAGTTCTCCCTGCAAGAGCAGGTCCCTCCAGATCAGGGAAGATGCAGAGAGAGACAGACAGCTCTTTTCATGAAAAAAGGAAAGAAACATTTTGTTTATAAAAAATTAAAAGTTAAATAAACTTTTTTATCCAGTTACATTTTAAAGTTTTAAATTGAACTCTTAAGAAGAGTTCTCCATTTTCTTTCCCTGCCTAAGAAAGGAAAAGTAAAATATTGAGAAAAAAAACTGATGTACACATGCATATACATACACCCCTCTTTAAAACTTACCATCTACTTCCCAAATTTTTCAAATAAATGTATTAACTTTTTTCCTAGAAACGTTAAAAAAAAAAAAAGGAAAATTTGTTCTGCTCAAAAAGATATTTTAGTCCAAAAATAGTCAAAAAACCCTGCTTTTAAAGAAGTTGATCAGTGAATGAATGACGCTGAATGAAAACATAACTACAGTACCGAACTGTGCATTACAGGTCCTATCTTGATAGCAACAGATTATCATTCATTCAAATGAAAAGAATCAGTGCTTTTGGAGAAGGAGGATTTGGGTACCAGCTTCTGTGATTTGCACAGCTTCTGTTGTAACAACACATGCTGGTATAGTTAGAAAAACTGGTGAGGGAGGGAAAAATAAGTAGTGCTATATGTATTTTTTCTTCTTGTCTTTACTTCAAAATGTCCTTAACATTTAAAATACTGTTGAAATTTCAAATAGTTCTGTTGAACTGTTTTTGTGAAAATGATCTTGACATTTTTAAGAATTTATTTCTATTTTGAAATGTCAAGACTTTGAAATGAAAACAGAGAGATTTCTTGTAGTGGCATTGTATAGGGACTTTTCTTCATATTGGTTACTGACCCCTCCTGGCTGAAGTTTGAAGATATCCAGTAACAACAACTAGATCCCTGTCTAAGTATGTGCAAGGCTTGCATGTTACAAAAAAAAAAAAAAAA
>JAGPOW010000261.1:11982759-12023775 GCA_030014935.1 Caiman crocodilus
AAAAAAAAAAAAAAAAGAAAACCAGCCTTTCTGGGTAAAGAGAAATGCCCCAAACACCAAGAAGAGGAAGGCCAATATTTCCTGTTCAAGTCCCTGGTATAGCTTATCCTGTGACCATAAAGCCTCCACGCACACAACTCCTTCTCTGTAGACTGTCCTGTCAGTTCCTTCACTCATCATAGTCTGACATTACATGCAAGACCTCTCTCAAAAAATATTGCCCCATCAATGGTCAATGATGCTATGCTGCCACTTTTTAAGATTCTTAAAAAGATTTTAAGATTAAGCAGAGATCCCCACTGTATTCTGACGACATAACGAAGCCCTACCCCCACTGAATTACAGGGTTAAACACCAGTTTTGGATGGGGGGGGAGGTAGAAGCTTTCCCAACTGACTGCAAGCACGTTCTGGATAGTTTGACAGTTGATTTCCTGTAGTCATTAAAATCTGCTTGCATATGCTGCAATTAGATTGTTGTAAACCTTTTTCCCATCCCGCTTGCAGATTTTTTTTAATGGATTATCTCCTACCCATCTGTTTTCCTTCATTCATGTATGACATTCCTGTTCCACTGCTCTGGCTGCTGCAGCAGTAAATTAGTGTCCAGACATTTAACCATCAGTTGCAATGAGCTTTTAAATTTTTTTTTTTTTTTTAATTTCTTGCTGTTTAACATCACAGGTTAGATCATTACAGGTTAAAAGCTTATTCATGCTGGAGTTGAGATCCCCAACCTATGTTGAGCTACTTACAGACTAAGGTACTACATAAGGCAAACACAAAATATGTTGCTAAGCAGTGACCATAGATTCATTTGTTAATCACAGTAGTTTCTGGTCATCTCTATGAGTGTTTCTTATATTAGGGAGCCCATCTCTATGCACCCTTCTTGCTAGTCCTTACCATATATTGCAATGACTCCACTAAGAACAAAGCTGGAACTTAGAAAAAAAAAGTGTCAAATTACCCAAGAGTGCATATCAACCTATTTCCAAGATTGCATTATCAACCTCTCTTTTCAGCAAATTCTTTCTTCAATGTAGCAAGGAAGAATATGGAGTAAGGAAAAGTTAAGCATTACTGGAAGGTGAATTCCTGAAGCTTCGCAAACCTATCTATCGTTAAACATCAGTCTTTATGTAATGAAGTGCCACCAGCATGGGATCAAGCACGTGCAATTATTTTTATGCCTACCTAGGCATTGAGAATCTGTAAGCAGGTCATCTGTTTCGGTCCAGCCCAGCCTTGTTCCAAGATTGTCAACACAGAATGATTTGTTAGTGATGGGATCTTGCTGGGAATGTCTATACTGGCCCTCTTCATCACACTGTAAACTCTGCCTGTCCCGCTGACAATCTGTGAGGCCTGTCCCAAGTCAACGGAAAAAAAAGAGTTGGATTACTGTATCACTTGCTTTCAGTGCATGTGCTTGACAAAGACCTTCTAGAATGAAATAGAGCCTTTTCTGCCTGGGAGGGGAGCTCTCACATGCACTGAACAGATGGCATTTCTTAACCGAAGCCCTCAGATTTTAAATTATTATGACATATTATTATTATTTGTATTACTGAAATGCCTAGAAGTTCCCATCAGGCTCATGACTCCATTATGTCAAGTACTTTGACCAAAAAAAAAGGATAAAAATGGTCTCTATCCAGAACTTACCATCTGTATGTGATGGATTTCTGGTTCCCGTAAGGTCTTCCAACAAAAAGGGGAGAATTCCTCATAAAAGGAACTCTGTTTTCATAAATGTACGTGCACTACCTAGTCCAATGAGGCCTTGTAATGTTGTATTACTGAAATGCTGTATTAATGAAAGTAGCAGCAGTAAGGAACAATAAGATCTCCCAAACCAACCTGCTGCTGCTATTTTCCCCTTGCTCTTGAAGAAACAAGCCCTCATTGCTGCTCTTCAACTGTAAAGAACTTTGGTTTTGGTTGAAAGTGCTTTTCCAAGAGCTAATTGGAAATTTTAAGGATTAAAAAGTCCTGTCCACTCCACAGAGAAATATAAAATGACTGTCAAGATCTCACTCTTCACTTGGCCCCCAGCCACTTTCACTTTAAGAAACAACACTGCTAGCAGAAAAATCTATCAGGAAAAGAGAAGAAATCCAGATGCATGCAGAGTATAAGTCACCTGTTGGCCTGCAGAGGCCTCTGAAAATAGCATAAGTAGGAGTTAAACAGTGTATTAGTTTTGCTCTGGCCCACTGTACTATGGGAAAGTAAATCCATATATCTAAAATCCTTTTATTTTTTTCATTATTCTAACTCAGTGGGTGCATCTACACAAGATACTGCACATTAACCTAATAACTTTGCGAAGTTGTGTTTCACGGCAAAAACACTGGTAATCGCCTATTGCACAGTGTTATAAGGCTAATGCACAGTAAGCATCACTAAATAACTGTGTCGGTGCTAGTGCACAGTAACTTTAGGTACTGTGCATTTAGTTAATACTTTATTAAGGAAGTACTAAACTAAATGTGTAGTGTCTAAGGCACATGAATGAATGTGTAGCTGTGCCCAATAAGTTGGAAATCACTGTGCATTCATGTCAAAACCTGCAAGTCACATCTTGGATAGCCAAAATTTTGAATGAACTGATGGTTGGATATAAAGGAGTTATGCTCCGAGATAACAGTACTACCCAAAAGGATGAATGGATTAAACACCCCACTTCCTATAGCTATAGACTCTTTTGAGACAGAAGGTTTTGAGCAAGTGGTTCATCTAGGAGGCCAATCTAATACCAGACTCCTCTGAAAAATCTCTGTGAAGTTTTTCCACCCTCACGTGTGTCTGGGAGTAAAGGCAATTTTATCACTACTTGGAAAGTATTTTTGACCCTGCCGCCAGCGAAAAATAAAAGTTGGCACCTATCCAATATGCCTCCAGAAAACCAAGGTACATAGAGCAGTTTCATACTATGGTGGCAGGGGCAGCCTGGGGATAAATGCTGGTGCCACTAGATCCAACTTCCTCACATGTGTTGAACTGGGAAGCAACTGCAGCAGAACCAGCTTGCCTGCCTCACTGGGTTCATCTAATTACCCTAATGCAGGCAAGAACACCAGCTCCTGCTGCAGCCCTATCCACTCCAGTCCCATATATACCTCCTGGAAACAGAGGCATGAGGGACCATTTCACAGGGCAACCACGCTAGCAGCAGAGACATTTATTTCCAGGTTGCCATGCTGCCTCCACGGTCAGATGAAACTGCCTTGCATCTCTGTTTCCATGAGGCATACATAGTGCTGGATCAGGAAGAGCTGTGTCTCCATGTCTTAGGCTCATCACATAGGCCTTAAGCAAGTGTGGGCTGCGCACAATGCATGCGGGGCATTTTTACCTGGTGGTGGTGATGCCACAAGTGACCATGCCTGGGCTGAGAAGCAGCGAGGTCAGCTGAGGCAACACAAACAGTGGTTTTTCAACTCGGGAGGGGTGGGGGCTGCCAAATACAAAAATGTTGCGCAAGGTGGCCCTGACTTAAAACATTGAAAACTACTGGTTTCAAGGCTTGCAACAGGTACAAAAAGTTAGTCTTCAGTAGAATGGTTGTAGCACTTACAGTGATCAGCTGTGAAAGCTCCAGTGGAGACGGTAGTTTTGCCTGAGGGACACTTGATGCAGGACAGACTTCCAGTCTGCGACTGATAGGACCCGTGAGGACATGGAGTGCATTCGCCGATCTGGAAGTAGCTTCCCAGAGGACAGACAACTGGAAAGGAAACAGACTTATCACGTCTATGGAATACTATGTCTACGGACATCCATACGCATTCAAATAAAACTCATTAATGAAACCAATCTGGCGGACCTTTCCATTGGCTCTGGATGACTTTGGAACAAGACCTTAATGCACATGCAAGTTTCTAGGAAAGGTTTTTGTTCCATTTAAAATTTTACTGGAACCCTCCATTGAGTAGAGCGCGTCGGCCACGCTCTTAATTCAGATGAGGCTAAAGGAGGCTCTCAAATAGAAGTGTATCGTACGCTGGCCGAATCCACATTCAGGCCAAACCAAGCGTGACTTTTGTGGATCCCATTGTTTTGCAACAAGACAACTTCACTGTTGGGGCAGACCGTGAAGTTCAACACTAGCTTCCGACAGAAAAAGGAAAATTCATTTTAATAGAAACTCAGAGGCTACCTAGCAGAAGGACATCATGTGGTAATGCTTTCCATCCCAAATGTCTGGTAATGAAATCACAGGTAGGCAGGTCCAAGCAGGACAGCAAATGTTGGACTAAAGAAAACTAATTGTATACATGACAACTGAAAAACAGATTTCTCCCTATAGGCTAATAATACCTCTCTGAGTTCAGCATTTCAGAACAAACCAGGAGCAACATGTAACACGCTGCGTGTTACAAAGATGATTCATTGTCTTCTCACCAGTCATGTAAAACCATTTTCCTTTTGGGTCATTCAGACCAGCATCACCAGTACAGATGAGTCCCAGATACATTTACAGGACAGTATGTTTACATGCAATTTCACAGCTGCCTTCCAGATGCAGATTTCCTTCAAAAATGATCAAATGTGTATTTTGGGAGAATGACAAGGTGTAAAATTTCACCTCTTCTCTTTCCCAGTACATTGGTAACTACTTCAGCTTGTACCAAAGAGTAACTCTTGTGGAAACCTGGCCATTACCATTACAAACCCAGTGGGTGAATAGGTTGTGTTTGTATCTGATCAGCCAAAACACTGCAATGTAAACTAGTTTAACTTACTGGAATGCTTCAGTGATGATAAACTAGAATGATAGATAGTCTGAAAATGACCATCCTCCTCCATTCCTCACCACATTTGTCATGTTCCAGCGGGAAAGCCTGGGGTCACAGACAGTGGTGGGATGGGAGGATTATTTCCAAATAGGCAACAAAGCAACCACAGTAGGCACAGCACATATCTAAAATCAATTGAGAAACCACAAAATTCTGGAGGAGACAGGACACTCATTTCTCATGCATAGCTATCCAAAATACCAAACTATATATTCCATTTTTAAGAGGGTTTCCAGCAGATGCAGACATCGATTCCAAAGAAGCTCAGCAGAAGAGATGATATTTTCCTTACTGATGAAACAAAGAATATGTGAACTATTGGAGGGCAGAAAACAAGGGATAAGGAAGAGATGCATTGAAGTGCATAAAGCTTATAAAGAGAAAACAAGTTTTTCAGAGTTCTCTTCTCTCTTCTCCTAGAGCCTTACATCTTACACATATAAACATCTTGCCTCTGCACTTGTTGCCTTTCTTTGCTTCTTGCTTTTGGTAAGGAGGGGAAATGGTGTGAGGGGGGAGTTGCAAAGATAAAGTTATCGTGACTGGGTGGTTTTCAAAATATAGGTCCTAATTCAACCACAGGTGATGTCAGTGCAAGGATTTGGAGCTGGAACATTACCATCTGCATTATGCATTACAGAAGATTACATTAAATTATTGCAATGGTATCTTCCAAGACATAGATTTACATAAATTAACCAGGCTGGAAATCAAAAATCGGCCTGAACCAGAATTCCAAACCAAAGTTACAGAGCTGGACCCAAATTCCATACCCTAAATGGCTTGGACTCAACATTTCTGGTTTTGGGGTTTGAAATCTGGTCTTGTTCCAGCTCCTCTCCAGCTAAGAGTCTCATGTACAAGCGGCACAGATGTCTCAGCATGCAGGCCCAGGCTCTGGGTGTCTTATTGGAGGAGAACAAATCTGACCCACACCCAGCAGTGCTCAGGCCTAAGTATAGATTCACAGATGGGACCCACCAACCTCCCCCCCAGGACCAGACCACTACGGAACAATCGTCAGGGATGAGAAATCAAGTTCCACTTAGAGAAGAACTAGGGATGGGATGCAAGGGAAAGACTATGGATAACAGCTGGAGAAAAGCTCCTTTAAGCGTGTAACATACCATCCTGGTGCTCAGATCCTCAAAATTGGGATAAGAGAGTTAAGGTTAAACCGACTATAAAAGCAGGTTTGACCAACAAACTCACTTGTGAATCGAGCGCTTATTTTTTGATCGGGCTCTTCTCTGTTCGACGTAATTCCAAGACAAATTACAGAACACTCCAAAGGACAAGGGGAACTAGCATAAACTCGCATTACACACAAAGATCTCTCATAAACAATCCTCATTAAAGACTTCGGATTCTTCTCCTGAATTTAAAAACTTTTTCCAAGTGCACAAAGCCACTCGCTAGATGCATTTGTGTGTCTCTAGCACCCTTGCCTATGCAAGAGATTTCTCCTGGCATCTGCGTTTAAACAACATAAAAGCCTGCTTGCTGAACCTCAGTGAAAGTGCTCCCACCACTGTTTTCAAATGTGCGACACGCTGAATACATGAGATTTTGGTGTGAACGCTCCAGCAGCGGCGTTCCCGCTAAGCTGCGTGGTGTGCACAGGCACACCTAGCAGTGCGGCACGAGCGCGCCGGCGCAGCCGCACCCATCACTCGGCTTAGAGGAAACGCTGTCCGGCAGACTCGATTGATCGAGTCTGCCCCGACATGTTGTAAGCAGAACGCATCAGAACACGTGTAAAGGCACCCCCGGACCTCACAATGTGCATAAAACACAATGCATACTTAAGGCACTCAATGTAATGATCAAACAAAGAAATGTAGAGAGGAGTAAACTAGCATATAGCAAACACTAGCAAAGGAATAGCTGTCTTCCAGCCAGGAAAACACACTGTTACAGCGCTGTCATGAACTCAAACCTGAAGCAACAGATGACCAAAAGAAAACCACAACAGAGGTGGAAAGGCAGATTACTGCAGAGATTATATGTCTCAAAAAGGAACATGCAAAGCACAAGATATTACTGAGACCACCAGAATGGCTGGCTGCCATTAACAGCTATCCAAACCACTCTCCAGCAAGGGGACAATGTCGTTGGACAAGGGAAATAACACAAGTAGTCAAATAAATAAGCTCAGAGTCTGGAAAAATATTTTGTAGCTCAAAAATGAACCAAGACAGGAAAGGAAAAAGAAAAAGGCAATTGTCTCTCACTCTAGTTCTGCCTACCATGTAAAGGTAAATCTACTGAGAGCTCGCGTTAGTAAAGGCTGCAGACCTGGTCCCACATGGTGTTTTGTTCCCTTCAAAAGAACTCTATGGAATAAATTAGTGTCATTACCCCTATTTTGATGTGGAGAAGCTGACTTTCCCCAAGGTACCTCTTCAAGGAAAAACACTTTCTAATACACTCATTCACTCCACGTCCCCCATGCTAACACCACATTAGTGTCAACTGTGTTAGAGGAACTCCAGATCACAAGTAATTTTGAAGAACCAATGACAAACATAGGTCCCATAGAGGGAGACTAAGTGACTTATTCAAGGTTGCATGGGATAGCAGTTGCTGGGCAGACTCTAGGCTAACAGCTTTGCCACTGCACCATCCTTCCTCCCCACTACTAATTACAATAGAAGCCATTCGAACTAATTCCACTTAATGTAGAAGCTAACTGAAAGAGCAACGCATAATGTATTCCTGATGATGTCATTTGGTAGGCTTTGTAAGACGGCCACATAAAGTCCAGCCCATAAAAGTTGACAATAAATGTTACTGAATAACAACGAATTGTTTAATTAGCACTGCAATACATCGAGATATAGAGATGGCTAGGGGAATACAGTTTGCAGCACCAGTTGTTAGAAGTTGCCACTATGTGTTGGATGCTCCATGAAAGCTAAATGGGGGTTTCTAGTCCATTCCTTATTACTACCTTATTTTGCTGCCGCCTATGATGAGATCATGCTCTTTATCACGTTGGTTAAAGATATGAAACAGTTGTGCTGGCTAACAAGGACAAACAGGTGGTGGGGCTGCTCATGAGTACTCATCGGGATCATTGCGGGAAGGATGGGAGGAGGCCTTGCGGAAAGAAGCCCTGAGCAGCAGTCAGCTCAAGAAGGAGCAGGGACTGAGCGCAGCTGAAAAGAGCTAAATTGGAAATAAAAGCAAACATTTGGAAAATGCCATTTTACACTGTGCACATCCTGATGTGTGTCAATGGGGTGACCACCCAGCCACTGCTAAGTCAGGTCTTGGCTCCTGTCTCCATTCATTTTTAACAGGAGTGAATTAATTGGCAATTAATGTGAGATAGTTAGCGTGATGGAAAGAGTGGACCACCCTCCCAGTGTTTGTTTAAAGCAACAAGTGGTTTGTCTTAGAGATTACCCTTGTGTAAACCTCAAACATTTATAGCTGGAAACAAATGTTTGCAAAGTGTGCCTATTAGCCTCTAATGCCTCATCTTTACTTGAAAAAATGATGCAATCCTTAAGTCCACGGGTGCAGAGAGAAGTAATTTGAAACACTGCCAAGTGAGACTGGCTTGGACATGCATCAAAAGGGTATTGTTCAACCTTAGGACACACGCAGCCCCTGTGGCATCCCCTGGCTGGAACTTTTCAGAAGTGCTGCATCGCATGCAATCATGGCTCTCCAGCCAGGGACAGCAAGAGGAGGCAGCAGGCAGCTCCGGCTGCACCCCACAGGGAGGAGAGGTAGAAAACTCAGAGTCTAGGCAGGGCACCAAATCCTCTGCACCTCTCCTCTAGAGAGGATTGGACTTGAAAGGCCTGGCTTGGGGGGGAGTCTGGGAGTTGGCAGCTGGGTGATGATAAGGCTGGTTCCAGCTCCAGGAGGCCATCTCCAGGTCTAGCTTGGCTCCAGCAGCAAAGGAACAGCAATTCAGACAAAATCTCGGTGCACAAGTTACATAACGCGAAACACTTCAAAATAGTGGCTTGTTGCAAGAGAGACTCTTTCACAACACTGGAAAAGGCATATACATGCGTCTACTTGGCCATTTGAAATGCTTCAGTTGTTACTTCTGTCTGCACCCCAGGTTAACCAATACGTGGTAACTACCATGAGGTACGCTCCTAGCAAAGAGAAGGCATTTTGTAGTTGTAACGTGACAGCAGGTAAACAGAGGTAAGCTGCTGCTAGCTCACAGCCCTTTCATTCGAAGTGCCCATGAGTTCAGAACTGTGACTTTCTTTTAGCGAAGATGCACCCATTCCTTCTTCATATCAGTACATCAATTTTATTTAGGAGTCGAATTGTTACCAAAGCAGTTAGCCCAGTATAACTTCTACTGCAGACACAGGGGGCACTTATAAACATGCCCCAGGATGCAGGGGAGCACTTCAATTAGAGGGCCACACTAATTACAAGCACCTGAGCATCATGTGCATCAGCATCCTCACGCTGAAAAATGGTGGCAGGGTGCTTTGAACTAAAGTTCATCGAACGAGCTTTAGTTTAAAGCACCCTACCACCAGTTTTCAGCACGGGGTTGCTGATGGTATGTCAGAGCAGCCTTGCTGCATGTCTATACGAGCTCAGTAACAGCGGTCTAGTTTATGCCCTTTCTGTTACAGAAAAAGCTACGGAAGTTTAAAGCAATAGAGCTATGTCCACATTTGAGAGCTGTAGCGTTTTAACAATTGCAGGATGGTAAAAAAAAATCTGACTTTCAAGCATAGACAGACTTTTAGACTTCAGACAACAGGGCTTTCATCCAAGCACCTTCTGGCAGCATTAAATTCCCACAGCATTTAAAACAACCAAGAGAAACTATTTTGCTAGCATTCTGAGCGACAGTAAGGTAGGAGCTTCGGCCCTTCACATCTGGCAATGCCCCATTACTTATTTTTATTGTCTGCTTTTTCCTCCTTTTAACGTACAAAATGGATCAAAGGGTCACAGTATGTTCATGACTGAAAAACAATGTAAAAATTCAGCTTGTTTCTTCAGCCCAGCAACCAAGTGGGTATCATAAGGAATTAGGATTTGGGTTTTGTAATAAAAAAAAACATTAAACAGAACAATATGAGAGTGAAACTAAGTAAAGATATCAGTGTTACCTAGTGTGGGAAAACAATGGCACAACTGCTTTTTATTCTCTGTGCTCAGACATCAGAGGTCACTTGCACCACACTACCATGAAATCAAAGCAGACCGTGGCTGCGTTTGGACAAACGACTGTGGAAGGACAGTACCAGCCCACTCTGCACGTGAACTACCTGTAGGTGAATTTCTTCCTCGTTCACCACTTCAAACCACTGAAAATAGAGGGAATTAAGGCAGTGCACAAGCTTTGTACTGGCCATCTGCACAGGGATCAGTCACTGTGGTTATGTGTGCATTTCACTTGCTGATGTAGCTGTAGCACAGTGTAGACTAGTAATTCTGAACTAGGGTGTCACAGCACCCTGGGGTGCCTTGAGATCTTTTCAGGGGTGCCGTTGGATGCCACACAAATGTTAGCACTGCTAGGTGTGCAAACAGGATTCTCAAGATAAACCCCGAGATTTCAAATAGGAATTCACAATGTTCAAAACACCCTGAGCTGCTGTGCTCTTTTTGAGCTCTTTGCAACAGAAGAATGGATCTATTTTTTGAAGCCAAAATTTAGGTGAAAGCTAAGAACTGACAATTTCTGAGGAGGACCTTTAGTTGTTAGGAGGGGTGCCTTAAGTCTAAAGAAGTAGAGATCAGCATAGACACATCCCTGCTGCAATATCCCCCTAAGAAACTGGATACTCACTAATTAAGCCCCTGCTGGACTCTGTGCTGCTGCAGATAGCACACTACAGTAACCAAGCTATTTTATAGGCACTGCCGGCAGTCCATCTAGGGTTTTCATACAAACTCATCCAGTATCAGGACCTTTGATAGTTTTCAGAGTTAACAAGAACATGTCAACGTTTGCTTACACTAAGGTTTTCTCAGCCCATCAGAAAGCTGACTGAGCTCCTCTCCCACTCCTGCACTCAGACCCAAGCAATCCCAGCACTTCTGAAATGGCTAGCTGGGAGGAATTCCTGTCTCATTGGGAGAGGCTGGGGCCGTGGACAGCCAGTGAGAGCCGGCAGAGTTGCGGGAGCACTGGAGGAGGGTGGCAGAAGTCATTCTGAAGAAGAGAATCTGATGCGTGAGAGTCTTTCTCTGGGGACTGGGAGCAGCTCCAAGAATCTGGATGCAGAGGCAGTTTATTACAGGGAAGAAGACATGCAAGAGAGGCTGAAGAATGGGGCAGACCTCCAATTAGATTTTGTACTGATCATTACCAAGACTGCTTCCATTTGCATCTCCTACTACCTCATCCAGCTGCCTCAGGCTTTGTCCAAGGATACAAAATCCAACAGTTCTTGGCAATTCTGCAGCCAGGGAGAGCAATCTGGTTTCCAGTCTGGTTCCTGCATCATCATCAGAAATGCTGTAGTACCACTGCTAAATCTTTACTGCTGAGGATGATGCACAAACCAGAAAGAGTCTGGGCTGATGCTCAGGTCCCAGCTGAGCTTCCAATTATAAAGATCTTTTTACTTCTTACTTCAGCAGATTCCATACAACATCTGAGAAGCATGTGCAGAATCTCATTTCATCCACCTGGCTGTGTGTAACAGCATCCTCGAGTGAGGAGCATAGGAACAGTTCCTACCACTGCTCTCGTTCATATTCTCTTTCCCATGCATCACCTGGCAAACTGTGTCAAGGAAAGTTTGTTGTTAATTTTCTACCTCTTAGCAAGTATTGTAGCGTAGGAGGAAAAGCTGACAGAAAACATACCACATCCTTGGGAATTTGAGATTGCTGTCCCAGGTGATGAACTTCTTTGGAATCCACTCCTGCAGCCAAGCTGGACACCGGGAGATAGGTCAAAATCATTATCTCGGAGGAAAGTAATGGAAGTTGCTGCTGGGAATTGCTTGGAGTCCAAGAGTAGAAGAAAGCCGCCAGTCTTGATCAGTTTTACAAAGCGCCCAATGAGGCTGTCACCAACAATTGTGTTTTCTGAAGTGAAAAGAAATAAAACAGAGTTTTGAAAATGGTTCCAACTGGGAAAAAAATTAACATGAGACTGATAATCTTCAGACTAAAGGTACACGTACGTCCAGATTACACACGCAATGTGCACGGACAGCCACTACCACAGTGAGGCCTCAGCCTGATGGGTAGATCATCGGTTTCATGTGAATAAATTCATATTGTAAACCCTGCATCGGGATTAGGAGAAAAGTTAGAATAAGATGAATTTCAGATAGTTCAGGGACAGGCTAAATCTGATTATCTGTACCTTTTGATTCAGTGGGCACTGTTTTTTCTTATGTGAGTTAGTTTTTGTGATCCCTTTGCTTTGGGGGTTTACTGCTTGCTTGTTTGCCTCCCCCCAACACTGCCCCCTCCCCTCTCTTCTCTGCCCTCTCTCCTGCCTTTGCATTCAAATTTATTACTTTGCGCACATCCGTTCTTTCACAGCATCTGATGAAGAAAGCTTCAGGCCATGAAATCTTGTGCTATACAAATATTTATGTGCGTGTGTGTGTACACACACACACGCACACGAGAGACAGAGCATGTGTGCACATGCTATATGTATATAGTCTACTTTGCTTAGTCTATAAGGTGCAAGCCTACCCTGTTTTCTGCTACATATTATTGTATGCGTGCTATAGTATTGCATGGGTTTTTGGTTGTAGCTGTGTTAGTCTAAGGACATAGGCAGGCAAGGTTCTTGAGCTCTAAGACAACTGTCGTAGAGCTCAAGATTAGGATCAAAGTTAACCCTTGCTTACAAAGAAAGGTGAGTGCACCTTGCCTCTTCCTGTGTGCTGATCTCTCCTATCCCTTCTATAAGACCAGTCTCCTGCACTAAGTAAATATGGAATCCTGGGTTCTCCTGGTCCAGGCAAAAGGGAGCCGTGCTCCTGGAAGAGTGTGCTTCCTCCTCCTATGAAGGAGTTTTATTTTTCTACACAGGCCTACAGCTTTGTTGGAAATGTTCATGTACTTTGTGAGTTTGCAATCTGAGAGTTGTCATGACCCTGGCCGATGCGCAGCATAGTAACGGAGCAAACAGGAAGCCGTCCACAAGCACAGTCTGTATCATACTCAGTTCTGCTGCAGTAACACATGCAGGCTTTGAACAGTGGGCTTTCAAAGGGAGGGTGTTAAGTGCGTAAACAGAGTCAGGAACGCAAACGTTTGCCTGCTACACCATTTCAGCAGAGCAACTGATGTGCCCAAGGCAAACAAATCATTGTACTGCTGCACTTCTATGTGGCTTTGTGCTGTAACCCATGAGCACATTTCCAGCTAAGCAAAGTGCCCTCCATGGGAAAATTTCACAGGTAGGTGAAAGCCCTTAATGACGCAACCCTGCACAGCTGGTTGCATTGAATAGACTATAGAATTATTATGCTTATTCTGCGCACAAGCATTTGTGGCCCTGCTGTCTTACCCAGGGCCCACACATTATTGCTGCTATGTGGGTGTTATTCACCTCTGCACAAAGGACTAATGTAAGACCCACTTCTGGGTCTGTGTAAATCCCACTTCTGAACTAACGTGGTGCACAGACCTTGCATTAGTGGAATATTTGCAGGTCTGTGTGCTTATGATTTCACTGCTGTTACTCATCTAGCTTTAACCAATATTTTTTTTTCTGATGCAAACATACATACTTCAAAGCCCAGACCCAAAGAATAATATGGAGATCACAATATTTGGTATTCACCAAGCAACCAATACCTTGGCAGTATTTTTACCAAGAATTGTCTGCATAACTGAAGGCTCAAATAAGTAAGTTGGCTTCTCACATAAGCAAATGCACTTCTGAATTATCCTGTCATTAGTTACAGCAAATAAAGGTGGGTGTCTGTAGGCATAGGGACCAACTTTTATTTTTGCTGGGGGTGGCCCAAGATGATGGATATGTGGAAAGTTTGACACATTTCAGGTGACAGCCCTCTTCCTGAGGGGGCCAGGGCCCTTGGTCCCCCCATATACTTAGTGCCTCTGGCTGCAAGAAAATCATATGTGGGAAGGCAACAGAAGATCAAATCTGTAAGCACAGGCTCTATGTCTAAATTTCCTTTAATTGCATATCATTTAAATATGTCATACAAAGCCTTAGAGTTGTAGCTTAGGGAAATATCTATCTGCAGATACACACATATGCACACACTAGCACAACACATGCATGTACATCCATGTCTCCATTGATGGTATATCAAGAGGCAGAATAGTTCATTAGATAGGCCACTAGATTGGGAGTTGAGAGGCCACATTGTTTTCCTGTTGTTGTTGGTTTGTTTTTTTTTAAATCACCCTACTATAGGACTTTGGCCTCTAACGTTTCCATGATTCTGCATCCTCTTAGACTTCCTGCCTATATCAATTGTAAGCCATCAAGGGCAAGAGTAGGATGTTTCTTCCCGCGTGCGTTTGTTCAACACCTAGCACAATAAGCCCAAGATCTTGCCTAGGGTTCCTAGGCACTACTACAGTACAAGTCATATGTCATATATTCATTCAAATCCCCACAAACGTTGCAAAGGTTCTAACTACTCAGAGCAGCAGTGTGCCCCACCAGGGACATTTCAGAGCACCCCCTGCTCACTCGCATGCTCCAACCCTGGAAGTGCAGCAGAGAAGATGCTTGGAGCATCCCTCTGCAGCCACTCTTAAGACACCAGTCTCCAGTTTGTTCCAGTACAGCCACTGTGGACAACAGCAGAGTGGCCTCACTAGCATTCTTCCAGGTCTGAAGCATGAGAGCAGGAGCCCATTGGCAGGGTGTGCTCAGGAACATCCCACATGGCCAACACAGCATGGACATACCCTACGATTACCACTGTTTTCAACAGGAACCATATGGGAACTTGATCCGGGGCCAGCGGCGCCCAAAGGATAAGCTGTCAGACAGGGAGGGATCTGTCAAGGCATCCGTTTTTCCCTTCAAGGAAGTCAGGAACAAGGTAATTTGCCTTTGTTCAGCCTGCATAGCAAGCATTTCTGACACGTGTACCACTGCACATATAGCCCGGATGCCACCGTACCAGGTGTGTTCAAATATGCTTGGTTGCCATTAGCTGCAATTGCTATAAGTAACACTGCTACACCTCTCAGGATTGGGGCTCTGCTCTGCTGAATGCTGTGTAAACTTAAGGGGCAGCAGTAGGAAGAAGATATTTCACCACGTGAACAAAGGAACACCTGATTCACAAGCAAAACCATCTGTTTACACAGAGAAGTAGATCTACACATGTGAGCTGCCTCACTGAAGTCAATGGGGCTGCCTGTGTGAACACATCTGGACATGTTCATCGATTTTAGTAGTACTGGGGCCTATGCTAGAGCACCAAGACCTGCAGAGTTTGTAATACTGATCGCACAGTAAACTACCATCTTATAATTTAATACACAAGAAGCAGTAGATAGGGTGCACAACCAGGGAGTGGATGAAAGCACTGAGACAGGTCCTTGGTGAGAGAGAGAACATTTAGAGTAGTAAGAGGTGGAAGCTACTATAAGAATGGTTGACCTTTGCATGCTTCTGCAATCATTAAACTGTACAAAATAGCTCCAGCATGAAAAAACAGGACATTTTACATCAGCCCAAATTAAATTCAGACTTTCAACTCCTACATTATAGTGTGTTATGATAGTGTGCCCTAAAAAAAATTTTAGGGCAGAGGGAAAATTGTAGTGTGGATAGGGCCAAAACGTAATCCCAGTGGTCCAGAAGACTTTTCAAAACACACTTCAATATACAACAAAATGCAATTTGTGCTTTGATCTACCACGTACAGGCAATTTCATATTTGTATTTCCTTACAATCTGGTCCAGCTGAATGGATGTAAACACAAACAGACTGCATGACCAGTAACCACATAACCGCTACAACCACAGTCAAGTTAAGACGACTTTTGAACTCAGTTCCGATCGGGCAGAAGCTCTGGAGGACAAACACAGGCTTGAAGCACCAAAATTAGAAGAGGGATAATGTCCAGACAGGGTTTTTTATTTTTAGGGCTGGGAACAGCACTACAAAGCCAGAATGCTAGAGATGTGCTGGCACAAGGGGCGCCGAATTCTGGGATGTATTCTTTACCGCTTATTGTAGGTTACAAGGAAGTAGAAGTGCTCCCAGTCTCTGAAGGAAGGAATGCCTTAACTGCCTCTCTTGTTGGCTGGAGAAGCCAACAACGACTCCATTATTCAGTGCACACTGGGCACTGAAAAGACAAGCACCTTGCTTTACCAGAAGCAGCAGCACGTTAGTTTGACCCAACTTTGCAGCATCTGTATAGATCAGGCCCTTCAGCAGGGCTTTATGGTGCTTTTATCGAAAGGTGATTCAATCAGCTATTAGATAAAAGCACCAAAAAAGCTCCAGTAAGGAGCCGATTTATACAGGTTTTGGGAAAGCCAGGTTCAACTAATGTACTGCCTTTTCTGGGTATGCGCTGGGCTCAGCGCAGGAGTGTGCCAAGTTTAAAGTGAAGCGCCGTTTTGTTTCGTTTTTCTCACGTCTGCAAGCAGCCTGTGTGCTTAACCTAAGGTGCATGAAGTAAAGAGTTAAGCACACAGGGCATTTTCACACGTGCTCCAGGACATGGGGGTGCATTTTAATTAGAGTGGTTCCAAGAGCCATGCTAATTAAAGTGACTGCAACATCTCATGTATCAGCACCCCTGCACTTTAAAATGGCAGTGGAGTGCTTTAACTAAATCTCATTAAACAAGCCTTAGTTGAAAAATCCCTTCCACTATTTTGAAGCGCAAGGATGCTGAAACACAAGACTCAGAGGCTGCTGAAGTACGCTAATTAGCACATGCCAATAGACTCAATTCACTGAGTCTGCTTCGACTACAATGACGAAGGCAGTGTAAGAATAGAGTTGGACAGAACAGAAGACAGATATGATGGGAGGAAATAAAGTGAGGCTGACAACCAGATCAATTAATTTGTGGCACATCTGTCCCCACTGTGGGGGACATGACCAGTGGGAATTAACAGCTGGGATGAGACTGCCCCTTGCACAAACAGCATTTCTCAAAGCCAGGACCCTCTACATCTGGGGTAGAGGGTCTTCTTATAAATCCTGGCTCCTTTCCGTAGTGTAGAAACCAGTCCAAAAGTGGACACATATTGGTCCTTCTCATAGCTCATTTCCAAAGACTCTAAAATTCAACTCTCATGTAGGAAGAAAATAAAATGTTTCAGGAACTGCCCTTGCCCCCCTCCCCACCCCTGCAGCTGCTAACATTTCTGGTAGTTGTCTAACTCATGAATATCTCCCAAGAGCAGGCAGCAAATCGCAATTCTGCAAAATAAGCTGTGTACAAAGAAACATCAGAGAAGGAAACAAGCAAAATCCATACCAATGTCATGCAAATCAGGGAGAGAAGCTGCTGGGATGTCTTCAAGCTGAGCTTTCCAGGTGATATTCACCCCTAAGCGGTCCACGGTTAAACAGTTCACCAGCACAGTAGAATCATCACAGAGAGACACCGGCCTACTATTTCCAAATGAATTTACCTTGATTTAAATTCAAACAGATTTATGTTAGTTGCCTTTTTATATTCACTGCTATATATTTCACAGCGTTGTGTTCAAAGCAAGTATTTCACATGGGGCAAAGACTTAAAAAAAAACAACAAAAAACCAAACAAACCCAAGAAACTTACAGCGACTTAAGAGTTGAACTAGGCAAATATTTTTCAGGAAATCATTTATTCACTGCATCACGTATGCAATTTTTCGGGCAGCCCAAACCATCCACAAATTCAGATTGAATTTGACAGGTACGTTAGAATTGCTGAATTAGTTCATTTGGATGTGGTGGAGGCGTTCAATAGGTAAAACGATGTGGCTCAGTGGAGCACTCAAGTGGAAAAATGGAAAGCAGAATACAACTCCTCTCTGTGGTTGATTTTGAGCAGGGAATTAAAACATGAATTTTCCACATCAAAGCAGAGTACCACAGTTATTAGGGCCATTGGATATTCTGCGTTCTCTCTTAATTGCACCTATTAAATCTGTTTGTATAAAATAATTAGATAACCATTGGAGAAAGCCCTGAAATCCATGAGTGTCCTAATCTTTGCTGCATGGGTTCATTCACAGTCTTTTCGATATAATGAATATTTAACATGAAAGTGGAACAGCTTCAATGAGAAAGACTAAGTAAGACATGACCCATTGCATAATATTCTGTGAACCAGTGGTTAGGGCATGCTCCTAATTCAAGTCAAATCCAAGTCATTATTCTGGATCCTGCAGAAAGGAAATTAAAGTCTGAATCTCCCTCATCCCAGGTGAGTTATTTTGGGGCTCTACAGAATAAGGCAAGAGAGTGACACCATTTCCACCTCCTCCTCTTTGGATGTCTCACTGGCACCTGGGTCCTTTGTCAGTACAGCCCGCTGTTTCCAAACTCCTTTTCTCTTGTTAAAAATGCCCCAGATGAAAATAAAGCAATTAGTTTCATGCAGAATAAAATACTGCATGTGACTGGAATTCTCACCTCTTCTGCCCCAATCCTGTCTCCATTCACCTCAAAAATTGTTCAGTCAAACAAAAACAAACTTGACTATTTGCAAAATGCAAAACTGACTATTTTCATAAATTGACTACTTCGCAGTTTAAGTCACACAGGCTTTCACTAGACTCAAGACTAGAAATAGATGTTGCTGAACGGAGCGATTCAGCTGTGCCACAACGTGTCATGACATGGCTGATTCGCTTCACCGGGCATAACACGTCACCCCTGGTCCCACCTTTGATAGAGCAGAGCAAGAGGCAACATGATTTTGCCACTTTTCCTGTGGGTCTAGGGTGAGCAAGGGAACTGCCACAAGGCAACAGATGTCTGCCAAAGTGAAGTGGCAGTCTATTACTCTCCTTTGTAACACCACCTGTCATGTGACACAATAAAGGATACGGACATCTATTTGCTGAGCATTTGTGCCACCTGAAACATTTTTAAGGCCACAAAAATGAGAAATCAGCGTATCAGAGAACTTCTATTTCCATCCTAAGGACATAACTGCATGGTTTCCATGGGCTGCCCAGAAATGAGTTGGCATAGAGTAGCCTCCAGTGCATGCCAGGAAGCATGCCCCCCCCCAAAAAGGCTCAGAGCAGTGCTGAGGCACACACTCAGGCTACTCTTTGTCTGCTCATGCCGCTTCATTCCCAGTTTGACATACACCAAACAGGAGAAAGTTGGCAGTTCGTGCTTCTCACTGGCAGACACTTCTGGAAGGGCTTCTCATTCCCAGGGGCAGCACAGAGGTAGTGCGGACAAACCCATAGACACTTAAGCACTTTTCCAAATTATGTCCTGTTTCTATACAACAATATACCAGAGATCGACTGTGAGATCAGGTCCTGTAAGAAAAACTCCATTTGCCTCCAGAATTACCAGAGCATCATGCTGGAAATTATAACACACTCCGTCTACTTTAGGACATTAATCGGCATTTATGAACATAACAACTCACCAGTTCCCAGTTAACCAAACCAGCACGATGTGGTTCCTAACAAGCGTCAGGAACCCTACTTCCTTTTCCTCTTTTTTGAGCATGGAAAGCCCCACACTAGCTCAGAACTGTGGGAACAGAGGGGGAGACTGGAACAGGATCATTTTTATCACACATGTCCCCTGGTTATAGTCCCATTGTGGGGGAAGTATTTTAGCATTATTTAATGGTGATCATCATACTGCAGGAACTCTTTTAAATATCCTTCATGGTGTTTCATATTTCTTATGTACTACTGATTTGCCATATCTGCTTGAATACAAGATGAGAGGTTTTCACCCCAATCAGCACAGGAAAAAACGCATTCCTCATCTCACATTTGCACACAAGGAAGCCTCAATAAGTACTTTGTCTATTATTAAACTGATGCCAAAAGCAACATGGGCTCAGCCATGGAAACCAACTATGAAGTGATTAAATGCAGCCAACATGAAGCATAACTGTAGCACATATGGCCCATATTAAGCAAACATGCTAATAGGAACCCACCATAAGAATAGGTTAATGCAACCCATTTGAATAAGACACATGGTAAAGCCCATTGTACTGAGTCCCCCTAAGTGCTGACTCTTTTTCAATCTCCTCTCTCAACCTGTCACATATGATTAGGGTGGCCCCACTCTCCATGACCTGGAGCCAGACCAGGTTGCACTGTACCTCATCAGCATATGAACTTTTGGAGGATCTTGGGACTTGTGGCAAGGACTCTTGGCTCCAGGCATGAGTTGCAAGCTAATTAACGCATGAGGCAAGGGGGGTATCAGAAGTACACACACATATTGAGCAGTGCTGGACTGTGGGGTCACTATGGCTTGAGACACTGTTGATGCTGCAGGGGCCAAACCCGATGAACTATATGGGAAATCATAAGCCTTTGGGCTTTGGACTAATATCATGCAAAGTTTGTGTAAATATATACAAAAGTGCTGCTTAAAAGTGCATTTAGGTAATATGTGTGCTAGAGCTTACAGTAGTTTCAGAGAAGGTATATGCCTCAATTCCAGATGAATTAAGTCTATGTGTTCTCATAGTAATTTGACTATGCAAGTTATTACAGGCATGTTTAGTACAAAATCAGTAGGTGCATCTACAGGAGACGTTTACTGTGGAGTGGGCCAATTAGCTCCACAGTAAACATCATGGCATCTACACATAAATACAAGTACTATCCTGCTCCAGGGTTTTTTACTTTGTAGCACTGCATGTGTAGACCCTGACCCGGCTGGCTGGGCCATGAAGGTGCTTAACTGAGGAGACTGCTTGCCAGCTAGCCCCATACTGGAGCATTTGTATGCCCCAGCCAGCCCCTCCACAGCACATTTGAGCCAAGTCAGGCTGGAAGGCTGACCCCCTGGGCTCCCTGTCAGCTGGGGCTGCTCTGATCCAGCTCAATGTGCTGTGATCTTAGGCACATGTTCAAATGGTGCACCATGTGTAGATGCACCCAGTGTTTTCAAATTCGCTCTTCATTTTTATGTGTTCAGGGGCTGACAGTAAGGAGGGAGGGGCCACCAGACCCCCTGTAGCAGTGGGAGGGAGACCAATTTCAAGGCAAACCTCTAATAATTAGATTCTATACCTGGAAAGTTGCAACAAATTTATAAAATGTCCAGATATAGAATCTAATTATTGGGGAGTCATCTTATACTCAGGGTCATCTTGTATTCTAGTAAATACAGTAACTTTACATTGCTGGAAACTCAAGACTGCAAGTAACATAGGAGAAGGAAGTGGGGGTTAGTTTAGGAAATGGAATAACTGTTATGCACAGAAGAGTGAAAGTCACCCTTGCACATGGTACAAGTACCTGTGTACTACTAATGCCCAATGAACAATGCATACACTTTTTGCTGGCCCAGCATAGAGGGATGAATTTTCCATGGGTAACTGGATTACATAAAGAGAAAAGATATTAGGGTTTGGTAAAAGCTCCTTCACTGCAAATTTTTAAAATTAGGCATACCAAAGACATACTATCTAGAAGACGGAGAGAAGAAAGTGAGGAAAGCTGAACGTGCCCAAATATCAAAACAAACATCCTAAAAATAACATCACAATAGTTTGATGATGTTGCCCAAGTCAGACTATAATTCAGGTTACTCATCCACAGCTGACTATGGTATGAGGCCAAAGTCTTGCGGGGGAAAAAAAAAATCTAAAAAAAATCTAATGCTAAATGATGCCCAGGAAATGTTAGATCAGTTTTCAGCTCTGAATAGGGCTCTCTAAAATCACTTGTGCTTTGTCTCTATTCTTTCAGGTCCACAGTACAAGCTGCAAATGTATTCATTTTTTTATCTGCAGAGAAGAATAGATAAATACCTGAATATGACAGAATCCCCGGGCTTTCAGTTCATCTAATATAAAGATCTGGAATGCCTGTAGTAATCCGGAGTAGTCAGAACTACAGGCCTTCCCAGAAGGCAGCAGTAGCTGGAACTGTGTTTGAGCCTGGACTGTCTGAAATAGCTGGAGCTCTAAAGGAAAAAAGACAGTTTATTATTCATAATATTCATGACCCATGTATAAAAACTGCCTATCAGAATTACCTTGGGGAAATATAATTACATAATAGGAAAGCCTTCAACATTGTCATACAAGCTCTGATTGTGTATCCGCGGCATTGGTCCATGAACAGTTGGAAGAGGTAGAATTGTCAATGATAATGAAGGAAGACAGAAATTCAGAATGAATATTTCTGTTTTGTGTTAAGAAAAGGTTTGCTGTGATGATGATGACATACTTTTCATTGCAACATTAACCCAGGAGGATGAGGTCTCCAGACTGTTGATGTTGATTTTTAGTAAGTCTTCAAATAAGGACAATTTCAGAGGAATGGAAAAAAGCTTAACATTGTGCAAATAATTCAAAAAGGATGACTTTGTAAGATAATGCATAGCATTTCATTGACAAAACTAGAACAATACAAACCCAGTGGGATACGTATGTGATATGTATTAAAAAGCTAGATAACTCTAAACAAACGGTGGAATTGGCCTGTTTGGATACTAGACAGATGCAGGGGTGGTGATTGCCAACCAATGTTCAATGTCAGACTGGTGAAAGAGCACTTAAAGCAGCTGAATGTTTTCAGGTTGCCAAGACCAGATGAACTACACCTGAGAGCTCTCAGGAAAGCTGGCTGGAGTCATTGTGGGACTGTTGGCAAGGGTATTTGAAGACTCATGGTACTTGGGAGAGGTCCCAGAACACTGGAAAAATGCCAATGTGGTGCCAATTTTTAAGAAGTTTGAGCATGATACTGGGTCAAATTTTGGAAAAAATTTATCAGAAAGTCCATTTGTGAGAGATTGGCACAGGCCATGATGCTGAAGGATAGCCAACATAGTTTTGTTGTAGACAGCTCATGTCTGACCAGCCTAGTCTCCTTCCATGATCAAGTAACGAACTGCTTATATGTGGGAGATGTGGTTCATGTCATATACTTGGATTTTAAAAAGGCCTTCAATATGGTCACCCATGATGCTCTTCTAAAAAAACTGGAGGATTGTGAGCTGGCAGAGTCCATGGCCAGGTGGGTTGGGAACTAGCTAATGGGTCAAACCCAGAAAGTAGTAGTGGATGGGTCTGTATCATCTTGGTAGGAGGTGGCCAGTAGTGTCCTGTGGGGTTTGGCTCTTGGGCCAGTGCTGTTCAATATCTTTATCAACGACCTAGAAAAGGATGTGGAAAGCACACTGGCCAAGTTTGCGGGAAAAGCAGGCACACTAGGGGACAGGATAGGATACACTTCAATAAAGGTAAATGCAGAGTGCTTTATCTGGGGAGAAGTAACCAGCAACATGAATACAGGTTAGGAGATGTCCTGGCCAGCATGATGGTTGAAAGGGGTCTGGGGTTATGGCTGATCACAGGATGAACGTGAGCCACCACTGCAACACTGTAGTCAGAGCTAACAGCATACTGGGATTCATTAGTCGATGCATCATGAGTAGGGCTAAGGAAGTGATAGTTCTTCTCTATTCAGTGTCGGTGAGCTCCTAGCTGGAGTGTTGTGTCCTAGTCTGGGTGCCACACTTCAAAACAAGACGTGATGAATCTTAAAAGGGTCCAAAGAAGGGCCACAAGAACGATTAAGGGCCTGGAAGACAAACCTAATGAGGAAAGACTAAAACTTCTGGAACTGTTCAGTCTAAGGAAGAGAAGACTGAGGGGGGACTTGGTGGCCATCTATAAGTATATAAGGAGCTGGGAGAAAAACTGTTCACTAGGACTCCCTAGAGGAGGACAAGGAGAAATGACCATGAAGTTTTAGAGGATGGTTTCAGGTTGGATGTAAGGAAGGACTTCTTTATGGTAAGGGTGACCAGAATCTGGAACAGACTTCCCAAGGAGGTGGTATACTCTCCAACCTTGGAAATCTTCAAGAATAGACTGGAGGGACACCTTGCTGGGATCATTTGATTTCAGCAGTATTCCTGCCAGAGCAGGGGGGTTGGACTCGATCTTTCGAAGTCCCTTCCAGCCCTTAATTTTTATAATTCTATGAACTCATCTGTTTCAAAATGTAATTGTAAACATGGAATCTTCATTGACTGAGCATGTTTCCAGTAGGAACCTGCAAGGATAAGTTCTTTGTCTGACAAAAAATATGACACAAAATAACATTTTTAATAATGACCTAGAAGAAAAGTATTTTCTGATGGAGTTTGCAAAAGATAAAGATAGGGAAGGTGGCAAATAATGAAGAGGACAGGTTACTGATTGCAGGTCAATATGGGTTGTTGGGTAAGCCAGACGCAAGCAAACAATATGTACTGCACTTTAGCTAAAGTCAAGAATTCAAGGCATCATTGCATTAGATTCAAGACAAGAAACTATCCTAGAAAGCAGTGATTCCAAGAAAGACCTGAATTCTGTGCCAATAAATCATCTGTGCATGATCTCCCAGCGTACTGCTGTGGACCAAAGGGGAAATACGATCTTTAGATATTGGAACAGACAAATGTATGTATGCATTTGGATCTGATGCAATTAGTACCAGACTACTACACCCAGATCCAGTGCCCACAATTCAAGAAGGATGTTAAAAAATTGAGAAGAATTCAGAGAAAGAATAATGAAATAATGAAATAATGAAAAAAATAGGAAATATGATATATAGAAAAGGATCCAAAATCTATTTAGTTTACAAAGAGAAGGTTGAAGTTTGACCTGGATACACTTTTAGGCATATGCCTGAGAACCAGAAAACTCAGGATAGAAGGCTCTTGAGCTTGGAAGACCAGAGTATAACAAGTTCAAATGGAAGAAAGCCAAAGTGAGACAAATTCAGAAGCAAAATAAAGTTTACATCTTTTCAAGTGGGGATCAGTATCCATTGGAACTACTTACCAAGAACTAGGGTGGATATTTATTTTTCTACAAGTTTTTCTTTAGTTGAAGCAGGAATTAATTCAGAGAGGTGCTGTAGCCTAAGCTTTGTATAGAAGCTCAAATAAATTATATTAGTGTATAGATTAGGGCTGTGCAAAATTTCACTGGCTGTTTCGATTAGACACTGTTTCGACTCATTTTGAGCTCGAAACAGCAAAATTGAATCAAAACCACGGGCTTTGAAACAGCCTCAAAACAAAACAAGGCTAGTTGAAACATTTCAAAGTTTTGAAATGTTTGAGTTTCAAAGCAGCCAGGTGGTGGGAGATGGGGGAGAACCAGGGCTGCGCTCCCAGTCTCCCGCCACTGAGCTGAGGGAAGCCAATCACAGCGGAAGGGAAAGGAACTGAGCCCGGGGCTCAGCGCAAGGGAAGGGAACTGAGCTATGATGGGGCTGGAGAAGGGACTCAGCCCAGCTGGGATGAGTTCCTTTCCCCAGCCTGATTGTAGCACTGGGGAGGGGAACCGAGCGATCGGGCTCAGCTCCCTTCCCCAGCTCCCAGGTCCTAGGTGGCAGCACGCGGCTTCCCTCCCTCATCTGGCAGGAAGATCAGGGGTCTGCAGCCCTGGGAGGACTAGCACAGCTCTCCTGGTGTTGCGGGCCCCCATCTGCCTGCCAAATGAGAGGGGCTGTTTTGAGCTTCTCCATTATAGCAAATGGGAAAAACGTCAAAACAGCATCATCACTGTTTCGATGAAGCAAAACGAAACAGCGGTTTTGAATCAAAATAAAATTCAAAAAGGATGTGGAGAAGCTTGAGAGAGTCCAGAGAAGAGCCACCCATGATCAGAGGTCAGGAAAACAAACCTTACAACGACAGGCTGAGAGCTATGAGGCTCTTTAGCCTGGAAAAGTGCAGGCTCAGGGGTGATCTGGTGGCCACCTATAAGTTTATCAGGGGTGACCATCAGCATCTGGGGAAATGTTTGTTCACCAGAGCGCCCAAAGCGGTGACGAAGTCGAATGGTTATAAACTCCAGCAAGACTGTTTTAGGTTGGACATAAGGAAGAATTTCTTTACTGTCCAAGCCCCCAAGGTCTGGAATAGCCTGCCATCAGAGGTGGTTTAAGCACCTACACTGAACACCTTCAAGAGTAAATTGGATGCTTATCTTGCTGGGATTCTGTGACCCCAACTGACTTCCTGCCCTTCAGGCGGGGGGCTGGACTTGATGATCTTACGAGAGGTCCCTTCCAGCCCAAATGTCTATGAAAGCTATGAAATGCTGTTCCATGGAAACCTCAAAACTCAAATGGAAATGGAACGGTGCCATTTCGCGCAGCCCTAGTAAAGATCCATTTTTGTTCTGGAAAGGCTAAGATCACTTTAGAACATATATATATATATATATATATATATATATAAAAAAAAAAAAAAGAGGCAACTGTTTAGGCATTGGATTAAAGGTGGGCATGAACTTCCAATTTCAGATTGATACCTGAAACCACAAACTTATCCACATTTTTATGAGAAATACATTGAGAATACTCTTATATTAGATCAAGGCCAGCTGCAGAGATGTAATCCAAATCTGGAGCTACGTTGTTTTGAAGTTCACATATGTTCAAATCTGACATTTTGATCACATCCCATCTCTGTTTAAAATCACTGTCAAGACCAGCTGATCACCCAGGCTCCAAACAGATATCCGCAGCTTCCATGCTTTGAGGTGCTTTTTATACTCAGAAGAATGAAGGTTGAAGGGGGTGGGGAAATACCAAGCAGCAGCCAATAAAAATGGCATTCATCCTAGAGAACAGATTGCTACAGAAAATGCATAAGTAACACAAAGTTACTTGATTATGCGAATAAACAGTCAACTTCTGCCAAATCCAAACATCTGGTGTTCATCTGCTCTGTCAGGAGTAAGTGGTCCCATCAGAAGCATTTTACAATGCCAGCATCTTTTCATTTACAAAGGAAAATCTGCATTTAGATTAAATCTCCATCTATTTATATCTATATTATCACAGAACTGGGAGATTTTTCAGGGCACAGGAGCCAAATGAAAGAAAGCAATGATATGAAGACAGAAAGCAAAATTTACCTACTGCAAGCCCCCACTTTGAAGCTAATCTGATTACTTCCACCTATTAGAACTGGCTTAATTTCTCTTCACTTTCTTTACTTTTCCTGCATCCTACGTTGGCAAAGGCAAAAGCAATAAATGTCGATGACAGCTGAGCAACTTTCTGTCAGTCAGTAAAACAGAGCTAGTATCCTAGCAGGTGTACATACTCTGACAGGTTTGAGAGTGGGGGGGATCTGAAATCCAGCGCCGACTTTCCACGTCACACAGGAATGTCTTCCTGGAAAAGGCACTTTGGAAACCTTGACGACAAACCAGTTGACACTGCTGGGAATTCCGATTTTGATCCGAGATGGTCTCACAGAAGATCACTCCGTTGACCACATGCGAGACATTGAAGGGCAGGACGCACTGAGGCCCTAGGAACGTGAAGAAATGGACATGCAACAGAAGAAAAAAAAATGAACTATTCAGGGTAAAGCGTCCAAGTAACGGCTATGTCTCATAGCGAGAAAATGCACTGCATCCCACCCAGATACACAGCGCACACATTAACGTCAGCTTGAACTGAACTTATGCCGCATGCTTCAGTGCTCTATGAAGCCAGTGAAAGGACTTGCAAAGTCTCTGATGGGCACTGCATGGCTTAAGAAAACAAATCGGTAGAAAAATGGCCCTGTGTAAGTGGAACGTAGGAGGTGGTTTGTAACCATCAGAGCTGTGTTTCTCAAAACAGGCTAAACAGCCTCTCGGTTGACCTATTTGGACTGTTTTACACACGGGCTTAAGCCCACCAAGTTACATAAAGCCAAAGCCTCTCGGCAGGAGCTATGCGGAAAGAACAAACGACTCATTTTAAAGTGGAGCCTGATCAATTTCTGACGAGGATTGTGATTACCAGAGATAATGGGACTGAAGCTGGTGACCCAGGATGACACTTGGGAGTCCTATGCTTCTATGAGAGGGTAATATGGCCACTCGAGTGGAAAAACATTAGCATCAATTCCATCTTGAAGCAGTACTGATAGTCTATTATAAAACTGTTGAGTTGTTGGAGGAGTTATTACAACCCCATCATTTTGCTCAATATTAGTGCATTCCTAACCCACCAAGCTATAATCAAATATTACAGGCATTAGTTACATTCCTCCCAGCTTCTGGAGAACAAGATGAGAGGAAATAATTGCCTTTAAATCAGAAGCAGCTATAAAAGTAATGTCTTCTGCCTCTCTGGAATTTCTCATCAGAAGGCTCATTTGCTTTCTAAAAATAGCTCTTTTCCAATCCTCATATCTTCGGTGCACGGCACTCCACAGCGCCAGGTATGATGGCGCTGAGCTAGAAGTCGTCTCAGCTGCTCATTCTCTTACTTTCAGACTCTTAGGTTACGTTATAAATCTCCTCAATAGCACCTTTTAAAAATTATGACTACAGTAAAAAGATCATCATGAGACTGCTTTACATTCACTCCGAATGGTTGCAAATATTAGCTCTTTCATTCGCAAGACTAAAACCAGACTCTCCATGCTATCCTGTGGTATAGGGAAGTTAAGCTATAGCCACTTAGCAGTTGTTCCATCTAGGGATAAACTGCAGAGATTTAGATTCCACTTACAGTGGATTAGAAGAGACATAAAATGATATCACAGATCGGCTCGGGTCTTTTTGCTGCTGTTGTAAAAACACAGCGTCTTGCTCCTTCCACCCAGTCCCTGGCAATTTATCCATAAGGCTTACTAGTCATTCAGTATAGTGTTGAGACTTCTTCCCCAAGCACTTCTAAAAGAGATCTGTAGGGAAGAGCTTCCCTCTGAACTCACAGCTTTCTCTCTCTCCCATTTCTGAGCTGTGGAAAGTGAGCATCAGGTTGGAACATGTGTGCTAGGGAGTATTAAGATACTTGGCATCAAGCTCTGACATACGTTCGCTAGAAGAAGTTGGAGGGGTTTGACCAAACTCCATTATGGAAATGCTTAGTTTAATGAAAACCTTATTGTGTGCACCAGGCGCTCTAAAGTTATTATTTCAGTTTACAGCTGTCTGTTTGGATACAGGGGAAGAGATTTGTTGTACTTTCCCACCACAACAGACTCCCTTGCTGATGGGCAATGTGTCCAGAATAGTGTTATAACTTTGGCCTACCCCTTTTCTCTTCTACAGAGCTGTTAATAATAATGCTGAGGAACCAGGGGCACAGGCAGGATGGGCTGAGGGAAATAAACTACTGAACCTTTACCCTCTGCACTGCCCAAGCTTTTCACACTGGAAGAAGTCCCATTAGCTTTTCTCGTCCCATTCTCCCTTTCCTCTGTGCTTCCAGAAGCAGATGTGACACAATACTACGAAAAGATTATTCTCCAAGTATTTTCCCAGCCTCACCACAACCAGAAAGTAACAAAAATCTCTTATGTGAGATTTTCAAATCGGTGTTTCTAATCATTTGGAGCTGAAGCAGCATCTAATTTAAAAAACATCTTGTCCACTCCTTGGTTGTTACTGCGCCTGGTGCTCACGACAAATCGGAGAGATCCACTTGGCACTGGCATCTCTGAAGCAGTATCTTGTACCCAACATCTTGGGCTAAGTACAAACATTCAAAGAGTCCAAGGCAGAAGTGCTTGAAGTAAAGCACTTTACTTAAAGCGCTCTAGATCAGGTCAGGACAGAACAGGACACACATGTGCTGTTCAGTGCGGGGAGGAGGCTCAGAGGCTGCCTGCAGTGGCCGAGGCCAGCAGGCTGGGGGTGTTTCTACATGCCTCCCAGGAGAATGCCAAGCCCAGCCGAGCCCAGGTTGTGGGCACAGGTCTTGGTGGGGCCTGGCTGGTCTGCACAGCAGAGAGGTTTCATTGCCCCAGCTGCAGCCAGGAGCTATGAACTTCTCTTCAGTTACAGTTTAGAGCACTTTCTGTACACTTAATGTATAGTAAGTGCGACCTATACACATGCCCTTGGATTGCAGCTCAGAGTCAGTAGACCCTGAATCTCCGCTCGGTCTACTCTCACAATGAACTCCTATTGATCTTCAAGGAACATAAGGACCGAGCAGAGATTTCAGAGTTTCAGATCTACTCTGGATCATTTCCACACCTTCCTTCTGCCAAGTCAGGCTTTTCTTCAGGCCTATCTAGAAACCTTCCAGCTTTCTCAGCTCTTCCCCTGACACCCTCATAGTATCCTATTCTCTTAGGGTCCACAGGCCTCCAGGCTGATTACCCCAATAGGATAGTTCATTACTGCAATATAGTGCAACAAAAAAAATACAATACATTAGCTTACAGCTTCATCAGGGATTCACCCATGTGGTTATTTTTTTTCTTGTTGCAGCAGCCTGTGTTGAGAGTCAGGTATTCTCTTTGGTATATGAAGCTGTAGAATTTTACAATCCCAGAAACATATAGGAAATCCTAAATACGTTCTTATTGTGTGGTCTGCTTTAGTCTACCAACAACAACATTCATGTAAAAATAAACAGAACACAGCTTTCAAAGACATCGTGCAGAGAATACTGCTCATTTTGTAGCGGAGGTTTAAATTTCTTTGAGTCACTGCAATATGGAGCACAATCATGAAGAAAGTTTCAATTGTTCTGCTTCAGTGATAGGGAATCTATAAGAATTATTAAGCAATTAATTTTATCCCTCTATCTCCAGTTTGGAAATAGTATTGGAATCCTTGACAGAATTCCAGCTCTGCATGTCTTTATCCAGGCAGGAAATATTCTCTGAACAAATAGTATTTTGGCACATCCATTTCATAAATCTGGTTGATGGCCAAAAGCAGGAATTACAGAAATGTGTTTCTTTTCTATCCACTCATTTTTCTTTATTTATATTTTATTCCTAATGCATTACGGCTCAGACCAAACTCAGTTCAACTCCTGGGCAAAACATTTTGGTTTGGTCTTAATGTAGTTTAACTGGCTCATCCATCCTGAGTTTTTCTCGCCTCTAAGATAGGCCCTTGACTTCAAACTGTGACTCGTACCCAACCAAGAGCACAACCTTCTGAACCCTGAAGGAGTTTGGGCCATAGACCCAGGCCGGCTGGAACACATACTTACTTCTGTAATGCAAATATAAAATTAACAAGGACACTAATCTCTCTGGGTCCAGATATAAAACACGTTTATGTAGTAAACTGACTTTGCTCTGCTATGAAAGCAAAGCAGACACAGGACATTGCCCTGTTATATGTTAAATTACTCAAATCCAGGGTACATTTATCCCTTGAAAAAAATGCAGTAACTTTAGTACGTGAGAAAGTTAGTACATGAATGCATCATATGTTTAGTCTCCCACTTGTTTTTATCCCCAGCTGCCCCACCACCTAACTCCAGTTTACATAACAGCACCTACAACAGGCAACTTACTTGCTCAAGTTGGCTGCATGCCCTTTCCTCACATCAGAGTAAAATCTGGGATAAATTACCTTTTAGCAATTGTGTCATGTGTCCAAACCATATGATGGGTTGAAGAGGAACCTTAAACCCAAAGGCAGCAAAATATTGGGGAAGTTTAGATCTAGGTCTAGTTCTGCACTGAAGTGCTGGACTGCAATGGCAACTCACTTTCACACGCAGGCCTTTCTCCGCTTACTCGTGATCCAGGCACCTCTTCTCCACTCTCAAAGACACACCAACAGCTTTCCTCATCCTGGCTGCATTGCACTGGTGAGAAGCTCCCATTGTTCCCCTCACACTGAGGGATGTACCCTTTGCCGATTTCTCGTGAACTCATTTTGGGCTTCAGCATGCTACAGAGAGCAGGACCTTTAAAGACAGGAGAGTGGCTATAAGGTGGGGAACGCATGAAAAAGAAACTCCGGGCATCTGCAGAAATGAACTGCAGTAGTGGCTGCCATTGGTTTGAAACACCTCACCCTGGACACACAATACTTCAATTTGAGGGCTTTTTATGGTCAAGAAAGATAATAAACATCGACTTGAGATCATAGTTAAGTTTGCATCAAAGTAGATACACAGCGAATACTACTATAACTACAAGATAAGCATAATAAAATGTAAGTTACTTGAATATGCACAAAGTGAGTTTTGTATAAATGTGTGACCTGGGCAAATACAATATTGATTATTTTTCTCTGGCTGTGTTCAAGTCCCTTGGCTCACTTTCTATTGCCATTCTAGTTAATGAACTTTCCTAGTAGAGCTGGAGATGAAATAGGACAGAAATTAGGACCAAAAATAACAACATATAATGAAGTAATAATCTGAAAAAAATAAATAAATCAAACTGTCATTTGAAGCATTTTGTTTTGAGAACTTCGAAAGGTGCTGTTTGGCTTTTGATATATTTTTAATTAACATTTTACTTCATTTATAGTATGTGTATATTAATTAACATTTCTAAACAAAAAGTCATTTCAAACTGAAAAACAAAATTGTTTTAGAAAAAACATTTTAAAAGCCCCTCTTGACCATTTAAAATTGGGGTGGGGGAGACGCATTTAAACAAGGATCTTCATCAAAAACAACTCTTTCCTTCAGACAGTTTTGTTTTTCTCAAATGAACATTTTCTGATGAAAGAAATGCTTCATCAGAAAATTTCCAACCAGCTCCACTTACTCGCACAAACAGACCCTTCAATATGCATTTTTAATATCTGTGAACAAGTAGGTACATGAGTAACTGTTCATGTCTGCATAATCCCAATTAATTTAATTCCAGTTTAAGGCAAAATTATTTAGGTTGGTTCTTACTTAACGTGATTATTTTCATATAAATAAGTTACCCATGGATTTGATGAACTGAGAACTAAACTTTTAAACTTGTGTGATTTTTTGTTCAGTCACAGGTCTTGAAAAGGGGCTTTTGTCCTCTAACTTTGGCTGTGACATGTATGCAAAGCTTGCTTTGAGCAAACTGCCTGGTCAATGCAGGTTCCTCCCAGAGGTCTGAGCTCCCCGGCTGGTCCAAGAGGGGACCAAGCCAAATCCCTTCTTTCATACAGCTCAGGATCCTGGGGGTTGAGTGCTGCTGCTGCTGCTACTCAGCCTCCCCCTTTGCCTGCTGCTGCATTCAGTGGGAGAGGGAGAGACAGGAAGGGCTAAAAGCAGCAGCTTTAGAGCCACATGAAAGCAGGGCTCATAAGAACATGCAGCGCAGTCAAAGGGGTGGGGTGTGACTGCGTTGCTGTACCCCTTTGAATCCACCCCTGAAGTTGTAATAAGGATGCTGTCATATCATGGTTTCATTGTAGAACCATCCATTTGCTAACAGGGTTGTAAAGAAACTCTGCCGGGACAATAATGAGTCAGTAATGACCATGGAAAGAGAATCTAGTTTCTCCACCTTTGCTGCAGGAAGCAGACAAGAGAAAATCCCAGCAACAGAACAAAGGAACCAAGGTATTGATCCTACCTTTAAAAAAAAATGAGTCAAAGCATTTTAGCAATCATAGAAAGTTAGGGACGGAAAGGACCTGAAGAGGTCATCTAGTCTAACCCTCTGCTTGAAGCACGACCAGTCCCAACTACATCATCCCAGCCAACTTTGCCTAGACGGGTCTGAAAAACCTCCAAGGATGGAGCTTCCACCACCTCTCTGGGTAACCTGTTCCAGTGCTTTACTACCCTCTTTCAAATCCTGCTTCAAGTAGTTGAAGGCGGCTATTAAATCTCCCCTCAGTCTTCTCTTTCCTAGACTAAATATGCCTAAATAATTCCCTCTGCCTCTCCACAGAAGTCATGTCTCCCAGCCCCCTCACCATTTTTGTTGCCCTCCACTGGACTCTCTCCAATTTGTCCACATCATTTCTGTAGCGGGGGGCCCAAAACTGGACACAGTACTCCAGATGTGGCCTCACCAGTGCTGAATAAAGGGGAAGAATCACTTCCTATGATCTGCTGACAACATGCCTACCAATGCAGCCCAGGATGTCGTTTGCCTTCTTGGCAACAAGGGCACACTGTTGGTTCATATTCAGTTTATCGTCCACTATGACTCCTAGGACCTTTTCTGCACAGCTGCTGCTCAGCCAGTCAGTCCCCAGCCTATGCTGGTGCATAGGACTGCTCCGGCCTAAGAACAGGAGTTTGCACTTGTCTTTATTGAATGACATGAGATTTCTTTTAACCCAATCTGCCAACTTGTCTAGGTCACCCTGAATCCTAGCCCTACCCTCCAACATTCCCCCCAACTTAGTGTTATCTGCAAACTGGCTGAGGATGCACTCTATGCCATAAAGATATTAAACACACCTGGCCCCAGGACCAACCCCAAGGGCACTCCACTTGATCCTGACTGCAAACTAGACATTGAGCAATTGACTACTACCCTCTGAGCCTGATGATCCAGCTAATTTTTTATCCACCTTACATTCTATTCATCCAACCTGTACTTTCTTGGCTTGCCTGCAAGAATGTTGTGGGAGACCATAACAGAAACCTTGCTAAAATCAAGGTATAGCACGCCCACTACACTTCCTGTATCATAGAACCAGTCATCTCATCATAGAAGGCAATCAGGTTGGTCAGGCATGACTTGCCCCAGGTGAATCCATGCTGACTATTCTTAATCACCTTCTTCTCCAAGTGCTTAGAAATGGATTCCTTAAGCATCTGCTCCATGATCTATTTGGGGATTATGGTGAAGCTGACTGGTCTGTAGTTCCCTGGATCCGTCTTCTTCTCTTTCTTAAATATGGGCTTTATGTTTGCCCTTTTCCAATTGTCTGGGACCTCTCCTGATCACCATGAGTTTTCAAAGATGACGGTCAGTGGCTCTGCAATCATATCAGCCAACTCTCTCAACACACTTGGGTGCATCTTGTCTGGCCCCATGTCCAGCATTTCTAAATAGTGCCTAACCTGTTCTTTTACCGCTGTTGGCTGATCACCTCCTCCCCAAACTATGCTGCCCAGTGCAGTAGTCTGGGTGCTGACCTTGCCTGTGAAGACTCAGGTGAAAAAGGCATCAAGTACTTCTGCCTTTTCCTTATTATCTGTCACTAGGTTGCCTCCCTCATTCAGTAAGGGACCCACACTTTCCCTGATCTTCCTCTTGTTACTGACATACTTGTAGAAACACTTCTTGTTACCCTCCACAATCCTTGCTAGCTGCAACTCCTGGCATCATAACATCAAGCCACACAAGACGTAGGAGCAGAGGACAGGGTCATGCTCTCCTAACGATGACTCCTGTTTAACTTTAACTGCATCTCCAACACTGCAACAATCTCTTCATACCCTTGTCTGAGCCATGCTCTAGAGCATCAGGGAGTTGGAGAGGCACCTTTGGAGCAGCTTTCCCACCTCATTTTCAAGTCTGTTGCATCTGGACAGAGAGCAGGTAGTGGGGGCTATGTTTCTCAGAAACATCCTTAAGTGCACTGGGGAAGCAATGCAGTTACCCCCTGCTGATACTTACACTGGGGGTTGTCATCTGAATCCTGGCTACTCTGCTGAAGCACATCTCCTGACATGGGATCCACACACTGAGCATCTGAGTCCAACTTCTGCAGCAAGGTATATTCACCAGTCTGAGAAGAACCAATTACAATATCACTGACGAGCACAATACTTTTTCAAAAGGCTACTAATAATGCACACAGCATATGCCAGAACCCACTTTCAAAGTCCTGATTAATAGATGTTTGCTTAGGATTAAGTTTTCAGTTTTGCATTAAGAGAAAGCAGTGATAAGATGAACCTCCATAATCAGAGCTGCTATGATAGCCTGATTCCACACAGGAAACCAGGCTCCAGCAGAAGCAACTCTCAGACATTTAAAAACTATTCATAGGAAAATTGTATTTTTTAAAAATGTGAGTTTAAATGCCATGGTAGCCTTCACACCCTTCCAAAACTCCAGTCAAATGAATGGAAATCCCACTGGAGGTTTTTCTGGGGACAGATGGCATTGACTTCAGTCTCTCAGGTCCAGCTTTTCACTGCTATTGGTAGAATTCATTGAAATGGGCCACCTAAAAATGACTTGAGTTAACTTTGCCACTGCAGTCTGAGAACAGTCATGTTATCCAGGGGAAGCTTGGCTGGGGAAAATAGAGAATACTATCCCTTCTTCATTACAACTTAAAACATCTCTGAAGAAGGATGACACATTCTCCTGTGTGCACCAGACTTTGCTCAGAGGCCTGCTTTAGAGTGATGAGACTGCATGAATGGAGGAGTTTGGGAGCTCCTCCACCCTGAAAATGCAAGTGCCCAGGACTTCAGAAGTAATAAGCTAGATGGGGAAAGCTCTCTCCCCTCTCCCCTCCACACCTGGTCACATTAACTTGCCTCTAGACATGAGGGAATGAACAGGTCTGAAGGAGCAGTGTTGTATGGTGCTCCACTCTGCTTCCAGCTGGAAATCAAAGCATTGGCTCGAGACCGCTGACATGATGTCTGGCCTTTGAGAGAAAGAAAATATTAATTCCAGCTCTGTTAACACAATAAATAAATCTGATCTCCTGCCACTGCCCAAGGACATAAAAGTGCAGCACATTTACTATTCATCTCCTATGGTCCCAGACTGGCCCCTCCCAAAAGAAACCTTTGTGTCTACACAGAAAGTGCTCATTCTCCTTGGGTGCATCTATACGTTCGTTAATGCACCGTAATTACTGCACATGAAGTTTAGTACAGGAGCCTCCCATCCCTCTAGGTGGACCCTGGCCCTGTCTAGGATGCCATTCGATAGGCCTGGACCCCACTTCAGGCCCCACTCAGTGGACCTGGGTGCCTGTGCTTTTCTGTTGGGGTGTGCTCCTCTAGCCTTTCCCCTCTACGGGGTACCTGCAAGGCAGCGGGGGCTAAGGCTTTCCAATGCCCCATACTCACCTTTCACTAAGGGGGACAGGTGTGGCATTTCCTGGAAGCTGCCCTGCCATAAGCAGCCCCACCACACCATCCAACCCCAGCAGGGGTTTCAGGTTATGCCCGAGGACCAGGAACCTCCTCCATCCCCTTAGTTCTTACCCTTGGCCTCCAGCTGTTTTGGGAGCAGCAGTACTCTGACCGAGAGGACTTTATCCTTTGACTCCCCAGTTGCAACTGGCAGCCCTGCTCTTTGAGTCTGGTCTTATAACCTAGCTGCCTAGCCCTATACCAATCAGGCAGCCTCCTGACTGCCATGTGACCACATGATTGGGTCTTCTCCCACCTGCAGGCTGGTCTACAGCCTGCTCAAGCTCTTAAAGTGGCAGGCACCAAAGGTGCCCTGACACAAAGCCTAATACTACTATGCTATAGCGTATTGGTATGTTTTTTGCCCAGCACACTACTGCAGAGTGTTATTGAGCTACTGTGCAGTTGACATCTCACGTAGATGTGCCCTTTGTGTACCAGCAAATGTTGCAAACCAAGCAGAATAAAGAGGTAATCGGACAATTCATTCCCAGAGTAACGTCACTGACTTCAAGTCAGGTAGCCCAGCACTGAAAACAGACAGGTCCCCTCTGCTGGCCCCTGTTAAAAGGTGCTAGGAGTCTACAGATACAGCTGGAGTTGCACAGGAAACTAAAGGAGAATCTATATGGAAAACACCACAGCAGAATGCTTAGCATTTTCATCCATGCTACAAGGAAACAGCAACCAGGTTTCAGTGTGTTTAAAGGATGAAAAAGAAAAATGGTTCTTTAGATAACAGAAGAATCTAAGAGGGCCTACGGGAAAGGAGACGTCTCAGATGTAAATGGAACTATACTTTAATTAAACAAATCTGTTGTCAGTTCTCTGTAGCTCCAAGAGGGTTAGGAGATGACTCAGATTCTTACAACCAAAATCCTATGTCCCTTTTGCTTGAGTGTCAGTCTGACTTCACTTAAGCAGAGGCTTAGCTTCAATTGGTGTCATCACATAATTAAAGATGGGAATTGTTCCAGTGCTTAAAAGTATTCCTGTGTATTATTGCAGTAGAATCACAAAGGACTGTTTGATGTTAGCAGCAAAGGACATCTGAACCTCAGCTGGGCACTTCTGATTCTATTCAGTACTAGGTTGCAGTGAATGTGTAGGCTAATACAGTTCATGAAATTTTGAACTCCATAAAACAGAACACTTCCTTGAAAAATGATGCCCACTCCTAAATCATATCAAGCTAAAGGGTAAATCAAGAAACCAAAAGGACTGCCAAATATCTGAAGCAGCAGCACACAGGCTCAAAAGACAAAACAAAAGATCAAATTAAAACTCTTCCTTCAGTTTTCTTCTTTTGGTGTGGTTACGAGAAACTTGTGTTATGCTGCAGGCTACTTAGTAAATATCTCAGTAAAGATTCGCATCTATACTGCAACGCACTAATAAAAGCTAATCGCTTCTCTGTGTCAGGTAAGAATGCAGCAGGTGGAAAATGTAACTTACATGTTGGGAGTTGTGCTGAGCGTGCACGCAGAGAACCCGTGACATAATGTCCCCTCTCGTCCACACACCAGCAGTGACCTGGGCAAGATAACAGTAGCCTTAGTCTGGAAACTGTAAGTCCCTTGACTTGATTTATCATTAACTAAGGTTGACCTGAACCCAAGGAGAACTGTACTTATTGCTTTGCAGGAATACTGGGCATTATTTATAAAGCAGGGTTGTGATGAACACAACAGATGAGGCTAGCTGCTCTATCCAGATCACAGAAAAGCAGCTATGCGTAATACTTGCAAACACTGGCATTTCCAGTTCTGGTCCCCAATCAAGCTTAGAAATGCAGAAGCATGTGATTTTTTTTTTTTTTTAATTCATAAACTCACCCAAACTACCCCATTTCAAATTCTTAAACCCAAATTCTTAATATCTTGATCATGCCACAGCCCAGTCCATGCAAGCCTATGCATATGCCAACTAAGACTAAACCTCAGTATCATGACTCTAGTTTGTAGTTTAGCCAAAGATCCAGGGTGTTTCTTGTTTCGTCAGATATGGCTCAGGTGGGAAAAAGCAAATCCATATATGAACTGTATAAGGCCCTGCCCTGGGCCCTGTTAACTCTGTTTTACAACTGAGAGCATGTGGAGCATGTGCCACAGCTGTGGCAGTCAGGGACCACGCAGTGATTCCACCACAAGTAGTACAGTTAGTGGGCCATAATTTGGCCTAGTATCTTCACATTGTCTCTGTCGTCTTTCCCCTAGAAATAAAGATGTAACATACCAGTGGACAAAATAGTTTGGAGTAAGAAATAACCCCTGATGCTATTTCCTGTTTTGTTATGTTCAAATGCTATGGCTAGAGACAGAAATTACACATAAACCCGTATAAGTGATTGGAAGCCAATTCAAATCTGTAATACAAGAGAAGTTCAGTGCACATAAACCACTTTCAAAATAGCCAAAACTGGTTTAAGATAAACCTGGATGGTTGTAGTATCAGATTTAACTGATAGGTTAAACTGGTTTATTAAACTACTGGTCCAGATCTCCTCCAGATTCAAGTTAACTTTCAGTCCTGCAGCATCCCAGCATACCTTGCATCCCCCCATCCCTACAGGATAGGAAGGCAAGCCTTGGCCCAAGCTGTCTGCTTTAGCTGAGCAGGGAGACATGATCTAACATCCCCCGCAGCTTCAGGCCTGGGCCACTGCAGGCATGTGGCTGCATTTCTAGAATCAAAAGTGAATGGCTGCTCACTTGCTTATTGGTTCAATCTACGCAGTTTACACTAACCTACAGAGATCGAATCAATTCAGCCTCAGGCTTTTTGACCATCAGCTCTTGGCCTATCTGACTTGCCTTTGCTCAGCTAATAAAAGCAGTAACACTTATTTTGCTAAAGGACCCTCACCAGTACTCTCATAGCATTGGACTGGTTCCCAGTTCCCCAGTCCGTCACACTGGGGAACGTAAGGATGAAATCCCAAGAGCATGGCTTCTCCAGCAGAGCTTCCTGAAATAAAACGATTCTTCCAGTAGAAATGCAGGGCTACAAAAGAAAAAAAAAGGCCAAATATTAGTGGAGCTGATAAAACACCTCATGTAATGAAAGCTATTTTAAAAATGGATATTTACAGCACCTTACTCTAGTCCCTGTTTAGAAGGGGAAAGATCAGAAACCTTGGGAAACGTAATGACTGATAAATATCCAGGTATTAATGGCACTCCCTGAGTTATAACAATTCACATCTACTTCTGGTGTAGGGAGATGAAACTCCTTTAACTGTGATGGAGGAAATGCCATTTTCAGCAAGACTGAATTTGGTCTAGAAAGTTTTAGTACATAAAAATAATGTTGTGGGCTCATTTGTGCACTAAACTCTCGTAAGCAAAGGGTTCTCTATCAGTCCCAATTTACCAACTATACTAGGGCTCCTTTTCCTTCCAACCTACTTGATTGTGCAGCCAGTCGTATTGCATAATCACTGCCAGTCAATATTTTTTCAGAGAACATGGTCCCTGACTGAAAGGACTGAGTAAAACGCAGAAGGTCATGGTCCATCAGCTGTATTCCTTTTGCCATTAAAAAGCTCTCTCCAAATGGGAAGTGGGAGCTATTTGAAGCTACGATGAGTTGCTCTGCTTCATCAATAAGCTGTATTGCTTCCTTTTTCATGCTTTCACATGCACCAGGGCCTGTTGAAAGTAAAGGGGGTGAGTTTAGTATTTAGTTTTATTTTATCCAGGAGAGATCAGTACATTCACACTGGACAGCTTTAACATACTTTTGTTCTTTTGTAAGTGTGCATTGATTTGCACTGTTTCACAAAGCACCTCTGTAGCAACACAAGGAAGCAAATGAGCGAAAAGAGCTCATTATTATAGTTTATTTGCAACCGCGGTGGATCCAGAGTGGGTGCAGTGCCATGGTCACACCTCATTTTGAGTGTGCCATGCCTGAGCTTTCAATATGGATCTGACTGGAGCCCTTGCTTTCAGCTTCTGAGCCCAGGAGGTGAACACTGCTGCTGCTGCTCATCCCCCTCCTTTCCCCCACTTCTGAATCCAGCACGGAGAAAGGAGGGGAAGGGTAAACTGAAGCAGCATTCACCCCCTGAGCTCTGGAGACTTGTGCAAGCAGGGCTGTAGCTAAACCCAGATCTGGTCAGTTGGTGAACTTGGAGCTCACTGCTGACAACAAGCTCTAGCAGGAGCCTGCACTGACCAGGTAGAGAGCTCAGAGCTCACTGCACATGCAAGATGCAGCCAAAGTGGGGTTCACTTTGCTTTGCTCTGTTCCTGGCTATGTTACCAGGTACAACCAAAATATACTGAAAGATTCAGTCCCTTCCCTGAAGAATCAATCATCAGTAAAAAAA
>JAGPOW010000261.1:12024167-12037444 GCA_030014935.1 Caiman crocodilus
AAAAAAAGAGGCAGCATACAAGCAAAGTGTCCTAGGTGATGACTGGCACACAGCTTCTCATTTCCATGTTTATATTCTTTGTTCAGATGCATTTGTTAAAATCCAGAACATGACGAATGAGCTGTCCAACCTGCTCTGCTAAGTCAGCTCAGTACTAAATCTACCCTCCACCAGCCTTTGGAGCACACTGGAGTTCTCCAATATTCGTTCTCCAACTGGAGGTCTTCTAGCCATTGTCTTTCTCTCTTTCAACCTGAAAACTATGACATAATGATGAACTATTCATATGTCCAAGTGATGTAAGTATAGGATCCAGGTACTTTAATGTGATGTGGACTACCCATATAGGACCTTCAAAAGGTATGTCATGCTGGCTTACCTTTTACCTATCTTTTTCATGCTGACCTAACTATAGACTTCCATGGGAGTTTTACTGCCGACTTCATGACAATGAGTTGGGCCAATGCTGAATGCTTTTGAAAATCTCACATGAGCTGCATATATTTAGCTATGAATATTTAGAATATTTATATGGTCCTCATTAATCTGGAATCTGACTACACTATGTTACTCTAGCCATGAATCAGAAAAATATTTAAGCATGTGTTTCATTTCAAGTCCTGTTGACTTCAGCAGAACTCAAGAACATGTTGAAATGCTTCACTTAATTGAGTTGTTTCCTGAATTAAAGTCCATAAAAGACTGACTAATAAGAACAGCAAAGAAAATTCCTCTCTCTGCTTTGCAGTTCCTTATTAAACTGTTTATTTTATCACTGTTAATATAAATGAACTTTCCATACAAGTATAAGCAAATCTTATTCCTGCATTTCCTTCTTTATCTTTAAAAGACCCAACTATGTTGGGTCAACCTTTTATCTGTAGAGTTATGATGTTCAAATTTCAACATGGGGATCATAAATGATTAACTCTATTCGACTCTGACAAGAGTCATTCTTTCCTATTGAAATATGTAAACATCAAACATGACCTATATTTTATTCCTCCACTTCAATAAACTGCAGGGAGGGGGATCTCTTCTTTTCCAAAAACAAGTGCTCTCACATCTGGATGTTAGCATCTTAGCCATCAACAGACTCAATTACAACCTTTTACTTGACCTGTGGGAGTGATCATCCTCAACTGAGAGGGATCGCCAACAACGACGGATGCTAGCAGTATTGGTTGGGTCAGTGGGTCGCTTATCTCCTACTGGGCAATATTTTAAAATACTTTTTTTACTGGGATAAAGGAAGAGCCAGAAACTTTGTGTGGTTACTTACATGCTGGCACTTTGTTCACCTCAGTCTTCGTTCCCTGCAGCTCTTCTCCTTTGTCATCAACACACCAACAATTGCGAAGATCAAAGTGGCCTAAAACGGCACTGAAATCAGTGTAGGACCCTGGGTAGTAGTTCAGCTGACCCTGCAGAAGCTTCCAAAATGTGTATGGGTCCAACAAAATGTTCTCTGATTCAGCTGTTATACTGCCATTCAGGACTTCAACAGGAAGAGCATCAAAGGAAGGATACTTGGTGAATGCAGGGAATATATTTTGGTGGCCAGCCTCATACAGAGTCTTAACAAAGGCTGCAAAGCGTTGGGAAGATATTTCTTTATATTCAGTTAGTATGTTGAAGAGGTCAGTAACAGGCAGAGTTTTGCCTTCATTGTTCTCAGTGATCCATCTCTGGTACCATTCAAAGGCTTGCTCGGGAGGACCGCTGCACTGCACCTGTCTCCAGTTACCATCAGTGCTGCACTGGGGGATGTAAACTCTGGAGATCTGGGACAGGGCACTTGTGTCTGACAACAGCAGTTGTACTGTCTCTAGGAAAACCTGACCAGCTGTTAATTGGCAAGGGCTTGGGCCTGGAGGGAAGAAAATATATAACTCAGTTATTTCAGGAATGCACTTTAGGCACATGACACAATCTCGCCTGGACACATTTGCTTTGCAAACACACTTACACAAATTGTTTATTACTAATGTGTGTTATTACAGTGGGCATTGGGACAATTTGTGGTGTTTGGTCCATCATTAAAAATGGGACCAAATCTTGAGATTTTTACCCCAAACCAGATTTTCACAATACCTACATACCAAATGCCATAGACAGGAGTTTAGAAAGATTTTCAGAAACAACCAAGCAGACTAGGTGCCTAACTCCATGGATTTCAATGGAAATCAATGAAAAGCAAGCACCTAATCCTACTTAGTGCCCATCTGCATGTTTTAATTTAATTACTGCAAAAATATGACCCATAGTCTTTAGGCAGAGAAATTCTCACTGAACTAACTGAGCCCCATGGATAGCAATGGGATCACTTGTGTAGTAAAGCATCACTGAGCAGTAGAATAACACGGGTGAGGAGAAGAGGGCACCTGCCCCAGGCACCAATCTGAGAAGGGAGGTGAAAAAGAAAGGCTGTGGCCACAGCTGCAAAACTGATGGCAACCAGAAGTCACTGCTGCTCCCATGTGTGACAGCTACCAGTGCCACATCATCATGCCTCTGCCACCCAACTTCTTTCTCCGCCAGGAAAAAAAATTTCAATTCCTCAGAGACACAATGGACAAATTGGAGCCAAATCTCACTATACTGGCACTTGCTACTGCAGGGTCAGCAAATAAAGTAAATGCAGCAGCTCGTGTACTCATGTGCAGCAGATTGCTATGAACCCAGATTGCCGGTAATCCCTGCTCTTTACTGGACAAGGCACCTCTTTGCTTCTGTTTATAGCCCAAATAGGCTCATAAATCCCTAAGTACTCCAGGACACACATCATGGCCACATGGGTCTGTTCAAAACTTTGCTATTATTTCCTAGCATTGAACTCTCCAAAGTGAGAGTTCAAGAAGTTAGGTAGGGGACTGTGCTCCTGGAACCTGTTCTCTCCTCTAGTCTGCAATTGTTTGAGTTCACTAAACTTCAAGAGCCAACAAGACCTTTCCATTTGGGCAAGGCTAAGAAGGGCAGAGAGCTTTGTATTTTTTGTTTTACAGCTTCAATCCTACAGTTAAACCCAATTTGGAGAATATCTAATTGTTACAGGTGTGCAAAGCTTTGGGTGACGATTTGATTCAGAGAACATTCAGTTCAGTTCGGAGGCTGAATCACCAAATTTGAATTGAATCGGGTGACCAAAAAATCCCTCTGAATCAATTCAGAGCCTCCGAATCAATTCAAAAAAGATTTGGAGATTCAGAAGGCAGTCTCTTTCAGGGGAACAGAAACTGAGAAGAGTGATGGGGAGTAGGTGGAGCAAGACTGACATCTGTAGCTAGCCAGTGACTGTGATCTTTCCCTGAGTCCCCTTCCAGTCACAGCTCTCAGGGGGAAGGGTGTAGAAACAGCATATAAGCCTCTTTCTGCAGCCTTTCTGTCCCTTTTGTGAGCTTTTTCTGCCTGAACAAAAGACAAGAGAGCGGCTGGCCGAGAACTGGGTGGGTGCGTAAAGATCTAACCATCACCAGGAAGGCCCTCTGTTACGGGCTACCATCCCTGCTGTTTTCATTCAAATCTGCCTTAACACATGCAAATGACACGAGTTTAGCTTTCAGCAGTTTGAGGTGCAGTTTCCCAGAGAACCCTAAACCTATCTCTTTGAAACTTGGCATGCTTCATGCCCTCAGAAGGAACTATTATCCCTGCTGGTTTCATCCAAATCTGACAAAAAATGACAAGTTTATGGGTATTTCATTGATTCCCTATTATAGTCTATGGCCAAATCACGAAATCTGTCCAAATCAACACAGAATGTTTAGAAACCAATTTGGCTGAATTGATTTGGGACAGTAATCCGAATCTCCAAATTGAATCACTGTCCTCCAAATCGGCCAAATCCAAATCGAATACTTCCCTATTCTCACACGCCTACTAATCATCTGTCCCGCTTACATTTTCCACTCATTGATCTGAACTATATGACTTGCATTAACAGTGTGTTAGCTTTTGTCTCCTCCTGGATAGTCCACACAAGAACTTCAGCCTCCTGTAATGTCCTAAATTGGAGGATATAATCCTTTCTCTCATGAAGTAGAAATTTGTGATTTTGCCTCTGAAAGTTCTGGTCCATCAACTCCTGCCCTCAGCTTATGGAAGGCCTGTGACAGCCACAGATTACAGCAAAAGCTGTGTTAAGCTTAATTAGCTGGAAAATTCTGTTAACTGGCATTCGAGGGATGTGGCAAAAATGAAACTGGAAGTACCACTTCTGGGGGACTTCCTATTTTGCTGCCGTGAGCTGAGTTTTTCTTTGCCACTTCTTCGGGACATGGCCTAGGGCAAAGGAGCCTGCGCAGGGCAAAGCAGCCTATGCGGAGCCCCCCTCCCTGTCCCCTGGCACGATGCCGAGGAGCACATGCGATGGTGCACATTTGATTAACTGGCATATTTGATTAATTGGCATCCCCCATTCCCAGGGGATGTCGGATAACAGAGCTTTTAGTGTATTTTGTCCCAGGAGGAAAATGGATTCTACACCCTGCAAGAACACAGGCCAATCTAGGGAAACATTAAAAAGTGCACGGGCTAAGACGTCCGTGGGCTAACTAGCTGTAACATAAGGTAGCCGCATGCACTTCAACAAGGCTAGAACTGAGGAACATGGGTCATTAACAAGGATAGAGCTTGGATCGTTTTGCTCTGTATGTGTGGGCTCTGCTCACTTCTGCTAGGGGGAAAATCTTCCTTATGTCTCAGCTTGCCAGGGGTTATACACTCTGGAATTCCTGGACTACTAGAAATCTACAGAAAATCAAGTCTGATGTTCTACCCAGCGCTCCCACACACTAGCATACCTTTCCAGTCTCTAGCAGAGCAAGAAAACACAATTAGAGTCCCTTCAAAATGTACAAAAAAAAACCCCAAACACCCATCAGATACCAAACCCCAGACTCACACTGCATGGGCTTTCCAGCTTTTCTTTTTGTTCCTGGAATAGTCCTGCCAGCCAAATCAACACAAAAGCAATCTGGTCCATGGCACTGGACTGGTAGAAAATTTCCTTCCTCAGTACAAGTGGGAATAAATGGATCAGACCCCGCTGGCTGGCTTTGCTTCAAGCTTTGCATACGACTTCTTTGCTTCTCACATGCAGTGGCACACCTCGGACGTTTGCCTTGAACTCTTGAGCCTGGGACCTCCCTTCCTTGTGAGTCTACACACCAGCACTCAGCTGCATAGCACTGGATTTCCTCATATCTCCCTTCCTTGGTGCATGTTGGAACAAACAAATTGCTGGACTCCTCAGTACAGTCTTTGGACCTCAAAACTATTTTCACAACTTCCCCTAAATCTTCAGAGATGTCTTCAGGGACAAAAATAACATGTTGTAAAAAGGTAAAAAACTCTGGAAGTTCCAGCACGGAAGCAAGAAATTTTGTTGCATTCTGATTGTCTTGCAAACTAACGGTGCGGCCAAACCTGTCCACAAGAGGTTTACTCGTAATGAAGCTCTCCTCTGATGTTTCCAGTGAAGGCTTCTCTGCTAATTTTGCAACACTGTCTCCACTCTCCACTCCTCCTTGCTGGGAAAACTGGCCAATGTTGAATTTCCCTCTAGTGCCAAGAGCTCCTGTAAAGTTAAACTGGATCAGGTTCTTCAAGAATTTTCCTCCAAAGAGATTTTCTTGGAAGCGCTTGGGATTGGAGGTGAACTGAAGAGCAACTTGAGCCAACTCCCTGGATGGAAACATGCCTCTGACAGCTTCACTGAGGATTGATTCAAGCTCAAGCACCTGACTGAGACCTGGCCTTTCTGTAAGAGGAGACAGCAACCCAGAATCCACAAACAACTCTTTGAAGGAAGGAGGACAAGATTTTGAGAATCTGCCTATTTCCTCTGCCTTCATTTCTTGGGTGCTGAATAAACTATGCTGGCTGAAGTGTCCAACAGGTCCATAAAAAAGCTTGGAGAGAGCCTGTCTTCTCTCCGAGATACATGTTTGTTCTTCACCTAGACAAAGGAAAACAAGGAGATAGACATTTTAGAAACCCAGAAACCTGCTGTATCACTGTTGCCTTTCATGGCACTTTGACCCAAGTTCTCTGATCAGGTCTTACCTTTAACTTTCATCCTTTACCTTTGACCCTGGCTCACACTTCTGCTTTTTTGTTTTGCTCTCTCACATACGTGGTTATCTTGGCTGCCCTTCCTCATGTGTAGGCCTTCTCCTTTACTGCTGGTAAGATCTACCTACTCCTTCCTATGGTTCCAGCAGGCCACCACCTCGTTCTAATCTCTCATCTTGATACCCCTCTCACTCGCCATCCTCTCACCTATGTTCCTGTTCCTGGGGTTGAACTCCTGGTATGTCTGTCTAGGCTCTGACATGAGCCCAGGAGAGCAGTCAGGAGATAAGCCTGTCAAACTCCCACCCAGTCTGCTCATGTCTGAGCACACACATCAGGCAGAACTGATGTCAAACATGGAGAGCTGGGGGCACATGTTTAGGGCCAAGTACCTGAGCTATTTACTTGGCCTAATTTTCAGACTCCATCATTCCCAGAGGAGGCCAGGCTTATTCTTAGAGGTGCTCCGGCCCTCACTCCAGAGGCCAAACAGACAGAACCTCATTTTTTTATAATTAGAAAATCATTGCACTTTCAGAGCAAGCCCACTCCATATTTTCAGTTGTGCTTTTGGCTGACGTGTCTTTGAGAGACTCGTGTTTCCCTATGGGAACCAAACAGGCCATCACTAACTTCACATCCTCCTAAGTGTCAACACCTAGAAGAACATGCTGAGACCCCTCCTGTGCTGTGCCTGGGAGTGCCCCCATGCAGAAGGACTTGCCCACTCAATTCCTTGCTCTTTCTGCTCCATATACTAGAGACAAGGCAGAGCAGGCATCTGAGAGTGGCCCCAAATGTGCACCAATACACCTGCTCAAGTCAGAGACCGTAGAAACCTCTCATGATTCACACATGCAGTGCTGCTTGGACGCAGCTCCACTGTCTCTATTTCAGAAGCCGACATGCACCAAGCTGGACAGGAGGGTGGGTGCACTTCATGGTACAGCAACAATACAGACTCTCCCCACACAAGCAGCAGTATCAATCGAGCGTCACGTTTCTTCAATGCTGGTTTCCTTCCCACTGAACCAAATCTCCCGAGTGTGACTAGAAGAGGCAGACAAAGCCCCTTTCTGATAGAAGAGAGTCAATTTAAAACAAAATAAAGGGAGACTATCACATCACCCGTAGCTGCCTGAGCACAGACTATCTAAGAATAATACGTCCTTGTGAAAATTCCTTTTCAGCGGTTAGACTGCAAAGCTGCCAAAGTAGCCTCCCGGCTTAGATTTCCTGAGTCTGCCAATAAAAGCGGCATGGCCTAATTGCAAGCAGCCTCAAGTCATGTCACAGAAACCATCAGAAGCAGTCAGCAGAGCACGCTCGGCGAAAACAACGAGCCCTGACACATGGAGAGGCCTCTCCAAGGTTCCTTTGCAATATCCTTGCTGATCAGCCTGGAGGGCACACTATCATTTTCATTTTACAGTAAGCCTGTCTTGGCTTCAAGTATTTAGTGATTGCTTCATGAGTGACACCCAGAATAGATAATTTCTCTGCCTACATAGCATGTCTATGGTCTGAGACACAGAAATCAACTTCCCCAAAGGCTACCTGTCTTAAGCCCCTGCACCCCTCCCCTCCCATATAAATTCAGGCATTTATCCTTACTTTGACTGTTTTTAAACAAATCATCTCCACCCCTGTTTGACCCATTAGCACCTTCTGCTGTCATCTTCTATTCCAGTCTCTGACTTGATGCTTCATTTGGAATGATATCTCCCTCTTTTCACAACATGGGCATCCACACACCTTTTCTTCATTTGCTTTTATCAGATTTGACAAACTTCACAGCCAAATACCACAGGGACAAAGATAAGGAACAACTTGACCAGACAGCTAGACAGACACCACAGAAGCAATGCAACACCACACCAGAAGCTTCACTATATAAGAGGGTCAAACCACATAAAATTATGCTGATGACACTGTATCACAAGCACTGGGATCTGAAGTGCACTTTATTAAATATTTGGCTCCTGGAGTCAGGTGATTGCATGTGAATCTTGATCTTTGTTCAGAATAACAGTGATTTTCTGGCTTTCATGGTCAAAGAGATAAGCTTCAGAATGTGAACTTGAAGAGTATGTCTGTGCCATTTTTCCAGCATATCCCCGAGTATGCTCTACCTCCCCGTTCCTGCTCACCAAATTTAGATATGTAGCAGTGAAGCCACTTTGAGGATGTGTGAGAGTGGGAACTGGTGCTTGGGGATGTTCCTGCTAGATTATGCTGGGATGTTGTGGACATACATTAAAGACCTCGAAAATCAGGAGGGAAACTGAAAAGAACCTAACATCCATTTTTACTTTCTTTCTTTTATACATTCAGAAAGAAAGAATGGATGTGTAGCAGAAGTCAGGCAGAAGGGCAGGGCAGAGCTTGTATTAGAGATGACAGAAATCTGCAGCATGACTATGAGGTTTTATCCCAACATCTATATGAAACTTCCAGAACTGAGAAATAGGAGCATGTGCACATACGTGAGAAAGAGAGAGAAAGAGCCTGTATTTTATATGAGAAGAAGCACTGGTTTGTTAACCTGATAACTACAATACCTACCACAAACTGGAAGCTGCCCTTGCCTTCTTGTTCCCTGAAACTCTTGCCCCTTGTTGCCCACACACCAGCACTGCCCATCCTGCTGGCACTGCAGTGGGTTATAGTCTCCGCGATCATCACAAGACGGCTTGTACGTGTGCCCAAAGCGAACAGCTGTCGACCTCTCAACCTCACATTTAGAGGGGCCTATAAGAGAAACGCTGTGTGTTAAGGAGGAGCAGAATGAAATGCTGAAAAAAATCTTCCTTTTACTGAGCCTGAAAAACCCTTTGATTGTTTTTCCGTGAAGATCCCAAAATCCCAGCCTGAGGGCTCTATTTTTGTTCTTATTCTTTTTGTTAGAATTCATTCTCGAAAAAAACCACGAACAACAAATGCTGTGACACACTTGACAGTCATTGCAATACCACTGCAGACAAAGTAATTGCTCATTCAATAGTCTACATTGCAGGGCTGCAAAGGGGTTGGGTTTTTAAAGTTAATTTAAGGATAATGAACTAATCCATTAAGTTCACCAGTTTGCTCATAGTTCTTGTTTGAGGTGGAATTCTCCGCCTGCCACTTGTAACGCACCCACCCAGCACACATAGTTGTATCTTCCGCTACTGGCCATTAGAGCAGGAGACGCAATCGAAGTCCCTGCTTTGCTCTCCACTGACAACTTAAATGGGTTGTTAAGATGCACACAGGATTTACTTCATAGCACTGCACGTGGGAAGGGGGAAAATGCCTTCCTGACCCCCAAAAATAGATTAAACACCAGAAACGTGGCAAGCTGTTGCTCCCCAGTTCAGTATCTGAGCTCAAGAAATAGCAGCTCACAGGGACATAGATAAAAGGGGGACGGGTGCAATTGACTGAACACCACTTGTTCAGGGCAGCAAAGCATCATTAATCCCTAAGCCATGCTCCATGATCCCCCACCCTTGGGCACCCTCCTACTGCCACTCTGCCCAGAGAACACTCCCCCTCTGGCAAGCCATAGTCTCCCAACAACCAGGCTCCACACCACCCTGTTACCCATGCAAGAAAGGCCACTTGAGGATTTTGCCCCACCAGCAGCCCATCTACACTGCTGGTAGCTCATACCAGCATTCACGCAGCTCCTCAGTTCAGGACCAGTTTGCCTCCCCACCCTGGCAGCCGTCACTCTTGAGTTCCCATATTTCTCCAAAATTCCCAGAGCTCCAGTTTGGTGCTACTTACAGCGAAACCTGCCCAAGGCAGCCAGCTGCACCCCCAGAAACCTCCTCTGAAGAATCCGATACATGGTGGTCTCAGCGAAGGTGCGGGCAGGCTCCAGCACAGAGAAAATTGTGTCGTAAACTTCTTCAAGCAGCAGTTCCAATCCTAGGAGTAAGAGAGCCTTTTAGCCCAGCATTCCCCTTTGAAAATGAGAGATTTCACGTCCTATTCATGCCCTTGTGAAAGGTGCTGCAGATAGAGGCCAGAAACACATGCAATGATCAAGAAACAGGGATTTATGCAGTACAGCTACTCCTTGCTTAACGCCATAGTTACGTTCTTGAAAAGTGTGACTTTAAGCAAAATGATGTTAAGCGAACCTGATTACATCACAGTAGTTACCTACTAGCAGATGGTGGCCAAGCAACATTATAATTGAAAACTGTGTGACTATATAAACAAGTATGTTCTCTAATAGACCAGTGACGTAACAACAAAATAACATTAACCAGGATGACATTAAGTAAGAAATACCAGTACGCACCACAACGCAATTCCCTGCGCCACAGGCTGGGTTGGGTTGGTTTTCAGTAGCCTACCTACCAAGTACAGGTTTCTCTTCCCTACCATGGTTTGCCATGGACAAGCTTAATATTCTATGTACCATTTTAGCTACTATGACATACAGTTTTGAATAACCATGGTTTTCCATGGCCATGCATCAGTCCACCACCTGCCTTTTTTCCCATAAGCTTTTTGTCTTGCCAACCATGGTTTTGCCAACCATGGGAACTTTCAGGAACCTAACCCCAACGGTTGGCAGGGGAAACCTCTATTGTGAACTGGTAGCTGCAACTTCTTAACCCAAACTTCCTTTTAAAGCAGGGGTGCCAAACATATAGCCCCAGGCCAGATTCAGCTCATGGAGCCATTTCATGTAGCTACTGGGCTACCAGAAATTGGAAGCAGGGGTAAAATAGGGGCATGTCCTGCTGCAGAATTGCTGCTGATAGAAAATGCTACTGGTGGTAGGGGCGAGACAGGCAAAGGCTGGGCAGATGCATCCCCCACCACTGTACTGGAGCTGACAGCTGCTGCTGGCCCTGTGAATCCAGTCTGGAAGAAGCCCCTGCAGATCAGATGCAGACAAGGAACCATTTGATACCCCTGATTAAAGGAAAAGTATCTAGCTATTATGGATGTGGGGACAACCAAATAGTTAGCCAGAAGTAAACAGATACAGTGGTACCTGCTGGAGTCTGAAACCACTTTTCTTATTCATCTCAATTGAGTGCTGAGAGTTTTCTGGTGAGCTTATGATTCTTCCACTCTCTCTCTTCCCCTCACTGTTGAGAGATGAGCTTTAAACTCACCGGACTGCTCCCTGAACAGCCAGAAGAGCAGTGTATACCTAATCCCATGCCCTGATCTTCCTGGAAGGTCCCCAATTGCAAAATGTGTCATGTACCATTCAATGGGAAAGCACCCTATGTTTTCTCACAGGCAAAGGCAATTCCCACTCTTACAGGGAAGGCTGTAGGTTGCTCACCAGGTCGGTGGTGTTCCAAGGGGAGTGCTAATAAGATTACTAACCATGATGGTGACTCTCCCTTAAGGACTGTGGCCAGTAGGAACTAGACAGTCAACTCTATCAAGAGACTCCCTTGGACTGTTACCTTCAGGTAGTAACTGCATTCATTGCCAATGATTGATGCTACTCCTAGGGGAGAAATGTGCCTTTCTGTGAAATAATTTAGCTAGCGATTTCCAATTCCAGCTGGTCCTACCATGAAAATTAGCTGCATGGCCTGGTACTATGACAAAGCAACCTAGGCATTATATAGCTGTCTGTCTGCCCTCTTCCGAGGCACTTACCAGTTTCTGCTAATTCCCTCCCCAGGCTGTCAGCACAGTAACAGTACCCAGAAACCCCTGGGAACATGCTTCTGAAGGAGCTGAATGTCTGGAATGCTTCTGGGAACCTAAAAGAAAATGCAGATTGTTACAAAAAGGAGAGTTTGCAGAGACTGATGATGATAAAGAAATGTTAGTGCTTCTCCCAGGATTTCTGTTGCAGGGATCTTTGCACAACCCAAAGTCCTTATGGGCCTGGTTATGTCACAGCAAAACTCGAATGAGATCCAAATGTCAGGGTTTCCTCTTATTACTGAAACTCTATGCTGTGAAACTGTGTCCTCCAATCAGGATACATCCAAAATTGTCACATTCATTATATGCACCAAAACCTTCCCTTTATACAGCCTTCTTGACAACAAAGCAGCAGCACTAAGAACCGACAAGCCCTCTCCTGAATAACAGACGTCAAAACACTTAAATAAGGAAAAGACAATGGTGTCACATCTCGACAGATTTCAGTTCACTGTAACCACTTAATATACAATGGTGATGAAGGCAGTCAAGCATGCTGCTAGCTAATTTTCAATCATATCCCCATCTTCAAAAGATTGTCAAAGATTATAAAATACACGTTGGTTTACTTAATTCAATTATACATAACTATTCATTTGCTGTTTTCCACAAATCCTCAGGAGATGGCAGAAAGCCTACATAAACAGGTTGCTTCCCTTTCCACCCCGCCCCAGCACATCTACTTTCTCCAGTGAATTAAGCAGGGAACAGCTAATAAAAAACTCACTAATCTGTTACATTGGGAGAACAAGTCTCCATTAATTAAAGGGAGAGTTTGTGTTTTAAAGAATATTACAAATGATATTACCTCTTATTTCTGGAGATCAAAGGGTCTTTTGATACTTTAAAAATGATGATAACCAGATCCTAGCAAAGGAGAGACTTAAATAGGAAATTTAACTTGGACAGAGTTGGGAGAAAAAATGTATTAGATAAATGTGACCTTAACTGATGGATGATCTAAAGCACCTTCAGAAAGAAGATAAATCTTTCAAGGTCCAGGCAAGGTCTTTATGGCAAATGAAAGAATTTCACCAAGATCCCTTGCAACAAGATTAGCATTATATAGGATATGTATGATCCAGGCACACACCTTCCAGCTACATGCAATCACATAGTGAAATTCAATAAAGGGGTATGCAATGCATTGCATCAGGAGATAAAAGGGCCAGCCTTCCTAAACAGGCTTTTAACAATAATGGATCATTTTAAAAACTGAAATGTTGTATTGTAGGACAGATACCACAGTGACAGGTGCAACAGGAGGAAGGAAGGGAGGGAGATTAATTTAGGCCACGTCCTGGGATGCTGGAGAGGGGTTCTGGGCCAAAATAATTTTAAATTCTCCTTTCTACTCTACGCAAGCCCCTGTAGCTAGACAGAGCTAGCTTTTCATGCCAGGTAACAGTAGTCTTAGGGCTATTCTCATAGTATCATAGTACCTAGGGTCAGAAGGGGCCTAGAGCAGGCCATCTAGTCTGACCCCCTGCCAATTGGCAGGAAACGAGTGCCAGGGTCACAGG
>JAGPOW010000261.1:12037544-12053849 GCA_030014935.1 Caiman crocodilus
GCCACCCTAACTGTGAAGTAGTGCCTCCTAATGTCCAACCTAAACCTGCTCTCCAGTAACTTGTGACCATTGGTCCTAGTTACCCCTGAGGGTGCCCGGAAAAAAGAGCCTGCCCTATTTCCTGCTGATCACCCCTCAGCATGAACTATTCTAATTCATGCCAGCCTACAACCTTCTCAAGAAACAGGCAGCCAAGGATCAGGCTGACATAGCTCTGCTCCTAGCATGTGAAGTGGTGAGAGATTCCCTCTTTTACCACTGGATGGAACTTAGATTTGGGACCAAGCCTTCCTGGATCACCTTTGGACACTGTTTCTGTTGGTAGGCGAGTCCTACCCCAAGACAGTCCATCCCACTGATAATAATAATTGCGTGGTAAGTATGTCCACTTCTCATGCTCCAGGGCACGAATGGATTACTGATAGGATAAGGAAGGAATTTGTTTATAGACTATTACATTTTTTAAGGCCAGAAGAGATCACTGTGATTATGTGGTCTGACCTACTGCAAAATAAATTCTTCCCCTTGTCCTCCCCATACAGTGTGGCATAACAGACTGTACATTTTAGGAGCTTTCATCTTCCTCTGACCAAGAGGCAGGTCAGCACAGCTGATAAACAAAAAGAGTAACCTTGTATGGAACATTTTTTATACTTATGAGATTAGCGCAACTATATCCACTGGAAGACTCAGCCTCTTAGACTGGGGCCATCTCCAGGGCATCTGAACATGTAGACCTTTGAAAGAGGCTGCTGAGTAAATGATTTCTGTAGTTCTCCTTGTTCGGGATTCAGCTTTCTAAAACATAGTTACCAAATTACATTGCATTGGATGTGTGGCTAGACATGCAGTCATACCTTGGGGTTGGTTATTTTTGTCATGAGCTGACAGTATGGTTAAATAAGATGCCAAAGGTATAAATTAAGCCCCCACAAACATGTGGATAAGACTTCACATGCCTGGCTTTGAAAACCCACTCTTAAATTCTCTTGTTCTTTTTTTCTTAACCATTGTTCCAGCAACGGGTAACAGCAAACAGGCTGGACTTTAATTCTCAAGGCCTGTCACAAATGTGGCTACAGCAACTGTGACTCTACTTAAGGGGGTCAGAACCATGACTTTAAACACATTTCTTTGATAAGTGTTTTGAAATAAGCAGATGTGCATAGAAAATGAGAAAGGAAAGGAGATAAATAATATGGATTTGCAGGCATCATCCCTGAGAGCGGGGCTTTGAACTTCACTTGCAACAAAGATAATAGTTTTGGGTTTTTAAAGATTGATTTTAAAAAGGCCTTTCCTCCCTTCAAACACTGCAATGCAAATCATGTCCACTCCTACACAGTGCCAGCTAGCAAGCTATGGAAGAGCAACTGAATTGTGCTCCATAGATCAACAACAGAACATTGTACAGAAGGGAAAGTCCTAAAAAGAGCTATAACAATTAACCTCAGCTGAGAATCTTCGTTGTGGAAAATGAATTGCACAAATCAACAGAAAGAAAATAGGTTGATATTTCAGATCTCATGCTCTCGTATTAGTCTACCTGAGGGTTCGGTGCTACTGCTTGTCACTGTCACAGCTGAGTACCTTCCACACAGGATGAACAGCAATAGCAAAATCCCTTAAAGGGCCTCCTGGAGTCTCAAGTCCTTTCTCTTTTCAGTGCAAAAATGCAGCTTGCTGCAAAAATGCAGGGGATACAGTTCATAAGGGGGGGCGGTTAGATGCGATATACTTCTCTTGAAATGCTGGTTCATTTCAAGATCATTTGGTGGGGAAGGATCTCGGGGGTCGTTTTAGAAGGAAATGCCTGTCCACATTGTGCATTACTTCTAATGGGCAAAAGAAATGATAGTCAGATACAGTCACTGGGGCACTAGGCCAAGACTCGGGAGGCCCGGGTTCAAATCTCTGATACCATCCTGGGGGCTGGGAGTGTCGCACAACATCTTTGGCTAAGCTTTTCATCTGCAAAATGATGGCTGCTGTGACAGCAAACATAAAAAGGCTGAGAGGCAGTCTGGTAATGGGGTCAAATACTTAGCAACCGTTAGAAGCTGGCAGCACAAAGCCACTTTCCTTTGGTTTATTAGGTGATGCGGAAGCTGCTAAAACCCAACTCTGACCCTTTTCCCGGCACAGGTCCCAAGGAGAACAGCCAAATGTCATGTTAAAGCATAGATTTTTGCTCTGTTAGAAGGTCAGTACCCACCAGCCCACTAGAGAAATTGCCAACTTATTCTGCACTTGCCAGAATAGCCTATGACTCATTTGCCCTGGGCATCTGGCCTGCCATGCAACACTTCAAGCAAAAGCGAAAAGACAAAACTTGAAAGAGTCAGATTCACACGTAAATGAGGATCTCTTCCCTGCAGCTGGGCTCAGAAGCAGCACGTCATTCCGTTTATTCTACTGCCCTCTCGTGGAAAGAGCCAGTGGTTCTGAAGTCAGCACTAGTGAAATATATTGGAAAGCAATTTTGCTTCCAACTAGAATAAGGCAAAGTTGGGACAGATTAAACTTGGACTCAACCTCAACAACATCTGCAGAAGGAAAGGGGCCCTGAATCTCTCCCCTTTTGCAAGCCCTCACATCTCCATGCACGCATTACTTCCTTCCCTCTCCCAGCCCCACAAAGGGGCTGCAATTTCCTTGCCCGTTTGTGTGTTTTTCTGTAACGTGATGTTTTAAATGCTCCAGTAGCCTGATCCAACCATTAAAAAAACCCATGCATCCCTGTACTATGCCTTTCCCCTGCATCTCTCTTGTTTAGTGTCTTATCCCTTCAACCAACATTTCACTTTGGTACAAAAGTCTTCTGCTGTGCCATGTGGGACAAGCTCTTTGTTCATCCCCACCTCACCAACACGCCACTTGTTTCCAGATGCCAGCTGTATCTATCGCTCCAATTTTTTCATTACCTCTTAATTTCTCTCCTCTCAGTGTTTTGCCCTTTGTGTTCATAGGAAAGCAGGGCGAGAAGGGACCTCCTGAGATCAACTAGTCCAGCCCCCTGCTCAGGGCAAGATCATTCCCAATTAACCATCCCAGCTAAGTGTCTGTCTAACCTACTCTTGAACATTTCCAAGGAAGCAGATTCCACAATCTCTTTAAGTAGCCTGTTCTGATACTTGATCACCCTCATATTAAGACAGTTCCTCCCAATTTTCAGCCTAAATTTCCTCTGCTGTAACTTGAGGCCATTGCTTCTAATCCTGTCCCCTACAGCCACAGAAAAAAAGCCCATCTTCATCATCTTTATAATTGCTCTTCAGGTAGTTAAAGACTTATTAAATGCTCTCTCAGGTCTTCTCTTCTCCAAACTAAATAACCCTGGCTCTTTCAGCCTTTCAAGTCATGTTTCCCAGGCCTCTAATCATTTTTGTCGCTCTCTGCTAGACTTTTTTCAACCTGTTCACATATTTCTTGAAGAGTAGGGCCCAAACCTGGACACAGTACCCCAGGTGAGACCTCACCACTGCCAGACAGAATGACAGAATCACTCCTTTTCATTTGCAAGTGACATTCCTTGCTGTTTTTTCCCTTGCAACAAAAGCATACCTTTGCCTCATATTTAGTTTATGGTCCACTGTAATCCCCAAGTCCTTCTCTGCAGGACTGTATCTGTGCACGCAATTATTCTACTGCAAGCACAAGACTGCACTTGTCCCTCTTGAATTTTATCTGGTTGATTCTGGATCATTTCTCCAGTTTATCAACGTCATTCTGGATCCTGGCCCTCCCCTCAAGAGTGCCTGTGACTCCACCCAACTCGATGCCAGCTGCAAATATACTAGGTCTGCATTCAATCCCATCCTCTAAATCATAATGCAGATATTAACAATACCCAATCCAGGACAGATCCCTTGGGAACTCCACTCAATAGCTCCTCCCAACTAAACATTAAACCACTGATGACTACTTGTCAAGCATGATGATCCCACCAAATTTATTATTTCATTCCGGGTTATTTCACTCTGTTAAGCAATGAAATTAAACCAAACACAAATTACGCTGTCATAACCATGAATACGTAAATACACTCTGGTTAGGTTGTCTAGAATAAAGGACTCAAGGGCTAGTTTAGAAACTAGCCTTTACTATATGAACGCACATGGGTCTATTAGCTTTAAGGTAGTAGCTGACTAACATTAAATTCTTTCCGTAGTCTAACCACCAGAAGGAAATAGGGCTGGAATGGGTTAAAATGGAATGGGCAAGGAGATAAAGGCTTGAAGAGGTCTGCAGGATTACTATACAATTTCAGATTTACCTGTTATAACTGTGAACAAGATCAAAGACCATCATGTTGGTCATGTTGACAAATTTGCACTGAACAGGCAAAAATTCTCCGTCCGCTGAACACTGTGGTGGACTCCTGTCCCCAACTCCGTGCAGAATACGACGGTCTCGGATCTCGCAGCTCCCTGGACCTGAAAGCAAACACTTCAGTACTGTTGTGTGCTCATCTTCTGACCAGCAACTAGAGACCAGCCCCACAGTTTGGGGCTGAAGTTTCCAGTACTCAGCTTTTCTCTCTCAGGATTTCCATTCCCCTCATTCTGAACAGACCAAACTCACCCTTTGCTAAACTCTACTCACATTGGGTTGGCTTCCCTGTCTGCCTTGTGCCATAAATCTCCATCCCTTCTGAGTCCACACACCAGCATTGTCCCAGGCCCACGTCACACTGTACTGGAGCAAACTCCCCCGAAGCCAAGCACTGAGGGATGTAGGAGATGGTGCTGCTGTTGATGTAGCGACTTATCAAGACCTGTTGCTTTTGCAGCTGACAAAAGGATAAACCTACAATACCAAGGAGGCATTGTTAAAAGAAGGTGCTTGTGAGGTCCATAAACAGCTTGTTTTTTTCAAGAAGGCAGTTGACTTTTGTATGAACTACACCAAACCAATGAACAGATTTAGTCACTCAGCAGCTTTGCCAAGGATGGTGATGGGCTATTGAAAGGGAGCCTGGGGTGAGTTTCCTGCTAAATTCCCTATTTGTCAGGGTCAGGGAGGGCTATTCAAACCTGCTGATATTCCAAGACAGATGCTCCCCTGAAATCAGGCAAAATCTGGTGGCAACAGATGAATTTTATTCTGCATTTTCAAGGCCAGATCATCATCAGCTAATATAAATTAGGATAGGCCTGTTGGAATCAATGAAGCAATGTGGATTTATGATCTGGACCTCAAAATCCAGACTCAAGGGAGTGAGGCCAGGTTAACAACATTAAACCAAAAGGCTAGGAGTGATGCAACGCTGCTGCTATTTCAGTCATGTTGGCTTACAGCCAATTATGGAAGGTCCTGTGGAGAGGCAAATTTGATATTCAGTTGTGCACGCTTTCTACAATAGCCAGGTGGCATTTTGTGGCCCATTTCCATGCTGGTTGGACACAAGATCTAACACTAAAAGAATTTTGGACTGCCTGTACAGCAAGCTAGCTGACATCACCTGTGGCATATCCAGGCATGATGCTTTACATGCTGGCTGGGGTTGGCTCTGGAAGGAAGATATGGCACTTAGAAAGCAAACAAGGGATTGACCACGGACCTTACCAGTGAAACAGTGGGAAGCTGCAAGGAAGCTTGCACTTCCCTAAGTGATTGCATTAATATCTGTTAGAAGCTATTTTGCATGTGCAATTTTGGCACCTACTTTTGATAATTTCAGCCCCACTTAGAGCCAGATAATGGAGGTCTGGGGCCCAAGGAACCTTTCTCCACACTCTTGTACTTTCTTCATAAAACAGGGCACATGTTGGGACTTAAGAAAATAGGGGGACCTGGGTTGGAGGTAGATTCATGGCCCTGCTACATTTGTGCATCCTGAAATGATACCTTCTCCTTGCAGAGGAAAGCTGCTACTGAAGCATCAACCAGCCAGACTTCCCCCTGCAGCATGTATTCCATCCTCCACTATGGGCAATTACCAGTGGCCTAGCCCATAAAATCTACCACTAAAAGAATTTGGGATTTCCTGTACAGTAAGTTAACTGATAGCAACCATGTCATACACATGCATGTTGCTCAACTTGCTGCATATAAAGACACTTTTCCCTGTCCCAAGCAGATTGCAGCTAACTTTATTGTGTAAAGCCCAGCAGTGCATTGGTCAATGATTCTCCACCAGAGTGCCACAGCACTCTGGGGGTCCATGAGATCTTTTTAAGGGTGCTGCAGGTTGCATACACCTACACATGATTCACAACCCTTCCAAGAGATTTCAAATAGAAATTAATAGCATTCAAACCATTCTGACCTCCTGTGGGCTGTGTTCTTTGCAAAAGGGGAATTTCTCTATTATTTTTCAAAAAAAATTAAGTGAAAGCAAAGAAGCGGCATTTTCCAAGCAGTATTTTGAGTCTAAAAAGCTAGAGAACCACTGACATAGGTGCTCTACAGACACTGAACGTTTCTGGCTCCAAAGAGCTTATAATGTAATGGTATGATCGTACAGCAGGCCACAAGTCAGCCCCTTGATTACATTGGTGTAACTGGCACAAATAGGGGATGTTTACATACGCAAAGTTTGTGTAAGTCACTTAATTCAGAAATATGGGTAAGTCACAAGAAGCCTGCTCTTTTTTTCACTGATTTCAGTGGCAAAATTGCTTGATTTCATTGGGTGCCAGGCTGGGCTCTCAATGGGTTTTCTAACCCTAGCCATGGTACTCACAGGATATGGGAACTCCACTCTGTTTACTGCCTGGTACTTCAGCTCCCTTGTCATCTACACACCAGCAGGAAAGGTTGTTCTTGCTGCACTGCACAGTCCTAAGGAAGCACACACCACACGGTTTTTTATTAGCAACACAACTGTCAATCTGTATGAAAAACACATGTAAAAAGGGAGGTTCTAATGCAAAAATCTAATGCAAAGACTTCAATAGCCTCAGAAAGGACAGTATTCTCAAAATGGTTTCTAGTCTATTCAAATCCACCAGATGGGAGATCTTCTGAATTCTAAAAAAAGACCCTCGAGTTTGCACTGAGTTCAGTGCTGGCAGGATCAGTGCCTACCAAAGCAATCCCTTCTATAATCCACAATTCGTTCACATTAGACATGGCCGCACGAGCTTAAAGCACAAGCCTGCACAGCCACAAGCTGTGGCAAGTCAAGATTCACTCTTTCAATAATGCATTCAGTTTTAATTGTAGGCTTTTCTAGAACACCCCTTCCCACTGCAGAGTGCGAGCCTCATGATACATTAATGAACTTGTATCATAAACAAACAAAATATTTAACACTAGTGAAATCAGTATTACCCTAGTGTAAAAAAAGTACAAATGGAAGATACAAACACCCCCTAATCAGGGTAACTTTGCCTCCAGCAAGCAACTTTCCAGGATAGATGTAGGCAGACGAAACCTAAACTTGTATTTTACACTGGTAAAATTTTAGCCCCGATTCTTTCAGGGGCAATTTTACACTGGATTGGGCAAACAGGATATTTCCTGCTTCCTCCACCACATCTGGTTACGTGTGTAGTAACAGCTCCTACATCTGAGTGAGAATATAGTAATCCCATTGTTTTGGGAACCCCTGGCTGCATAGTAAGAATGAAATCTAGCACACTAACCACAGAGCACTCCAAACAAGAAGGAATCAAAACTCATGCCACAGAGTCTGAGTCCAGAGCACAGCTGGCTGGCTGGGTACCCCCTACCCCTGCTTTGCCACACCATTAGGGCTAACTGTAATGCAGACTGGGTCTCAGGACGGCTGAGGTAATACATTACGTTACCGGAACTGGCCATCTTCTGAGCACTGGGGAACATAATCTTCTCCTTCCAGAAAGGCCTTTTCCCTCCGAAGCTCACATGGACGTAGAGGCTGGGATTCTGCCTGGTACTCTGTATGTGGCCAAGTGGAAAGGAGATCATTGCAGTTCCTCTGCTGGGCTGTGAACCTGCTCTCACCAAGCCAATGATCTACATGATGGAGCCCTAAATTCACAATTCTTCCCACGCATATAATCCCCTGCTATTTAGAGTCTACTTTTACAATAGGACTTCACCTCCTTTGGTGGGACTGTCCCTGGTCTTGTAGACCCCAGCATAAGAAAAGTACATTATTCCAGAGGAAAAAGAATTTTAAAAAAGTCACCAAAAAGCATGGCATGCTCAATAAAATCATGAGGTGACACAACTACATAATCAGTCTTTAATATCCTGTGTTGGATTCATCAGTTACCAGTTCACCTCTAAACAGATCTTCCATTTTTGTAAAATTTAAATCTCTAAAGACCTCTAACTCAATATCATATCTGTCTCAGAGAAACAACATCAAGGAAGATTAATACTATTCCATAATATACATTTAAGTTCTTATTGAATCCAAGTCAATAATTATTATGTTCCCTGAGGTACTAAATCTATCATTTTATTCAATTATTATTTATTATAAATATTCCAATGGCTGGAAATTGGAGTCCAACCAATGGAGACTTATCTTGCTGGGATCCTTTGACCTTAGCTGACTTCCTGTACTTGGGGTTGGACTCAGTGATCTTCTGAGGTCCCTTCCAGCCCTAATGTCTATGAAATCTATTAAATCAATCTGTATTAGAAATGCTGCCCATTTTTTAAATGGCAGGAATGATTAACCATTGAAAAAAAATACCAAGAGAAGTGGTAGTTGTCCATCCTGAAGTCCCAAAGGAACACTTGTCATCTTTCTGGAAGATATATGGTACTTCAGCTACATGGAAACTCTAGCTCAGTGGTCTCCAAGGTTTTTAAGTAGGAGAGCACCTTTGGCATTTAAAAGCAACTCAAGCTCTACCGTGCACCACCACCCCCACAGCAGTCTGTGGGGAGGGAAGGGTCAGGGTGGAGATCGGGAGATCGAGGCAGAGAAAAAAATATTTGGGTGTGCACCTCCCCCAGCAGGTAAGTCCCACCACCCCAGGGCCCCACTCAACCTACCCCTGCTCCTGCCTCTGCAGTATGGTCCCTCACAGCGGGGTGCCTTGATCTATCCCCTGCCGCTTCCTTTCCCCATGGATTGACCTGTTGGGTTGGGGCATGCGCATGCACACACGCGGGCACTCGGTCCCCCACCCCAGCCTTGGATCGACTCCAAGAGGCTCCGAGATCTACCGGTGGATCAAGATTCACTGGTTGGTGACCACTGCTTTAGTTGCCATTAACAAAGTATCAAAGCTAAGAATTGTTGCAATCTGGCAGGAAATGCCATGGGCCAGAGCATCAGCTGAAGTCAGCGTATCTTTATAGAAATCCAACAGAAGCTGGCATGGCCCCGCCAATAGGTCACTGGAGTGGCTGGGACTCAGGAAATTGGGGTCCTGGTCCCTCCCATCACTAACCTGCACTGGGATTTTAATAACTATCTCTTTAACCTCCTCCTTTACAAGTCTATGCATTTCATTTACCCACGCCTTGGCATACTGATTGCTCTCTGCTACGGGTAGGTACAGCACAATGGAATTCACTCAGAGCCTTGAAATACTACCACAATAAAAATAAACCATCCAAATCCAAATAGTCAGTATTTATACCCAAAATCTTGCAAAAATATTTTTCCAACTATTTGAGTTGGTCTAATAAAAGATATCAGATTTACCCAAGGAACCTCGTCTGCCTGGGTCTTAGAAAGCACTTTGGGCTGTGGTAGAACAGCTACTGCAGTGCAGCCATAAGTAGCTGTCAGAAAGGCATGTGCCAACCAGACAGGGGCAGCTGCCATCTGCTACCAGACCAAGTACAGGGCAGACCTCAGATGCTCTGTCTGGGAATGCAGCAACCACTAGACCAACTGAGACAGGAACACCTTGCTATGGTATATAAGGACCAAGTCCTGTTTCATTGTGCAATTGCCAAAACAATGGGCACCTTATCTCTTTTGAGCCTCAAGGTAACGCCACAATGCACCTGCTAGGCAGTGAAGTATTGATCCAAAGGTCGGAGCAGTGTGGCAACAAGATGATATAAATCAAGAGAAAGAATGAATAAACTTACCAAAGATATTGGCTGCTGCTATGCTGATTAAGCAGAGAAGGGGACTAAGAAGGACAGGGCCCATCTTGTGATGTAGGAGCTATAACCTCTTCCTTAGCTGAAGGGGTAAGACCCTGCACAGCTCTGGGCTAGTCTCCCCCAGCCTTTTATAGAGCCATTGTTTGGAGAGATTCACTTAGTGGGCAGTCTACCAGCTCATAAATTGGGTGGATGACGCATGTTCTGCTTCTAAGAAACCCATTTGCCTGGAACGGCCCTGGCGCAGTTCATCAGCAAGCTCCAAGTCTTTCCCAAGAGGCACTACAAATCCGGTCACCCGAAAGAAGAACAAACAGGTCAAGACTGCCAGCCTGAAAAGGAGGAGACTGGAGGGCTGAATTAAACCAACACACAAATGGATTACACCCAGAATGTCATCACGTTCAGCTTACCTGCTAAGTGCTGTGAACACCCAAACCAATTTACGAACTCAAGAACAGGGCTGAGTGAATGCAGGGTGCTACACTTTCAAGTGCTAAAAGGTATGCACCTTAAAGAGTGAACGCTGCCATGTCATTTGCCTGAAGTGCTCACTTCTTGAGCTTTATTTAATCTAAAGCAAAATATACTCAAATACATATATAGGTAGATCTGCAGCTATATCTAAATATAGATCTATCCAAATACCTCTCTAAATATAGACAGATACAGATATACTCAACACATAATCAGTGCTCCAAAGCAAAGAACAATGCTTTTTGTACCCCCTGAAAATTATCCAGCTCCCTCTCACATTGCTCTACTTGAGTAAGTGCATTTAACACCATGACTGATTCAGTTCTAAACCAACCCTGAAGCTGTTTTGTGTGGGCACAGAGAAATCTGGAGGCAAAAGCTAAACCTCCTCTTGGTCTGGCCTGTCCACCCATACTGCAAGCTCCTCTGCATAGGAACCAACTCCTATGTTGTGTCTATGCGGTGCCCAGCAAAACAAGACCCAGCAGAAAATTGTCTGGAGGACCTATGGTTCAAGTTAATTGAGAAACAAGATGCTGGAGTTCTCTTCCAATGTCTGCCTTTTATTTCCATCACTTTTGATATGACCTTGAGAAAGTCACAACATTTCTGTGTGCATCTAACAATCCTAACATTGTGTGGCACTTTGCAGCACCCTTGAAAAGATCTCAAGGCACCCTGGGTTGAAAAGCTCTCATCTAGAGACTATATAAATTGAGCATTTGTTACTGAAGCAACAGGAAGAGGAACAAGCTAAGCACATTGATAAAATGATTTACTGAAGCCACAAAACCTTTGAGAATAAATAATCTCAGTTTCTGTGCAGCCTCAAGCCTTCACCTGTTGGTGCTGCATACACTTAGCTGTTTCTATAAAGTATAAGTGTAAGCAATTTGCAAAGTAGTGATGGGGCTTGCATGCAAAAATTCCTTTTCCCCCCTCCGCCATGAAAACATGCCTGAAGTGTCTGACTATACATAGGTGACTTCCATGCTAATGCAGCTCAGATTTGGGCCAGTATATGCCAAACAAAATGGAAGTCTACAAGGTGAACCAGACAGAACTATCTGACTTTGTAACACCAAACATTGCCAACACAGTGGCCGCTTTGTAAAGGTGTTGCTGCTTTCTAAATTTGTTAGATCAAAGATATTTATCACGGAGTGGAGAGCTTGCATGTGTACAGGTGATGGGGGACAGGACATTTTAATTAAAGCGGTGGCTCCTGGGCAGCCGCTCCAATTAAAACACTGCAGGGTCACGTGTATTAAGCCCCCACATATGTAAAAATGGCTGTGGGATGCTTAATTTAAACCTCATTGGACAAGGTTTAGACAAAGTGCCCTGTGGCCATTTTAAAACATGCAGGGGGCTTAATACATGCAACACTGGCGATGCTGCAAGGTTCCAATTCGAACCCAGAGCAAACTCAATTAATCAAATCTGCTCCAATGTGTTCTAATTAGAATGCCAACAAGCACGTGTGCAAGTCTTCCAGAAAGGGAAGTTGAACCTTGTTGCCTTCCATGCAATGTCGATATCTAGATTCTGGACGAGGTATTTGTCTGTTCTATTCATCTCAGATTTTTTCCCCCCCACCACATTTTTTTAATCACCGTTTTATTTTGAAAATGAATAACCCCAGCTAAATTGAAAAATCCTGCAATTAGAAAAGTGCAACAGAAATGAAATAAAACAGCCTCACTAGGCAGTACTAATGTGTGTCATGTCATTACTTAGACGTTACACCAGGAGTGGACACAATGCAGCCCACCAGGCCATTCTATCCACCGTGGGGCCCCTGAAAAATTTAGAAAATGAATATTTATCTGCCCCTGACTGCCTGTCATGCGGCCTTCCATGGCTTGCCAAAACTCAGTAAGCAGCCCTCCGCCCAAAATAATTGCCAACCCCTGAGTTAATTGCTCACCCCTGCGTTACACCCTTTCCAGACTCCCTAGAAGTGGAGATACAACGCTGAGAATTTGTCCACTGTAATTTCGTGCTCATTCCAGTTTCCTGTTGGAGGCACGGAGGCTTCAGTGCTGTGGACACAGAACGCCCATGTCAGTGTTTAAGCTTACTACCTTGTAGAGCAATAGGGAGGGTATTTTGGTCTGGCAGAATGATTTTCATCTTGCGTATCCATTTGGAGACCATGTACAGTTTTCCAGGTTTCAGCTGTAGGTATATTTTAAATATTGTAGACGCCGATATAAAAACCTGTATTTTAATCCATGCCCACCACTGAACAGGCAAAGAAAAAAATACTCCACTGGATTGGGAGTGAGCCTACAGCAACAGGCTGATTAAGCTGGTAAAAAAAAAAAAAAAAAAAAAAATGCAATTCTGTACATTAAAAAAAGCCAAAATGGTGCAGCTACTTACACTGAGGTCTGAATTTGATTGTGAATATATTTTACATCTGACAACTCTGGTTGAAAGGAGGTATTAGAAAAGCTAAAAAGGTTTTTTGCCAAGTGCTGTAACCTTGAACAACAACTGTAAGGCAGGGGTTGGAGCTTGTGGCCATGTCCTTGATATGGGATGCCCTGCCATGTTCTTCCTGCCCCTCCCATCCCACCCCAAACACTAATCTCAAAGTGCCTGACCTTAATCTTGCTACAATATCTGGCCCCTCTACAGCTAAGGTAAGCATGAGCGGGGAGCACAGCAGGGAGGCCTACTGAAGAGGGTGCTATAAAGAGGAGAGAGGGCTTGGTGCAGTTGCATGACACCAAATCCCCTGTACCAACCAGGTCGGCTCAGACTTTCGTGAGCCAGATTCAGCTTCTTTGCAGGTCAGATTCAGGCTGGGAGCTGTAAGTTGCTGACCCCTGCTGTTAGTATTCAGGCAGTCTCTTTAGCCTACTGCATATCCCATTGATCCTTTCTTCTAGCAATGTCTTAGTAACTTGTTCCATTCATTCCTGAATACAGATATCAGATTTCCCCTTGCCCACATCCCAACACCTTTCCCCACCCCCCCGGAGAAGAATGAAAGTAAAGGCATAGCTTGTTCCCTAGTGTGTAGGACTTCTTAGCCAAGTTCATTGCTACTGGTTTGTATGAACAAGGTTTGAAGCATCTTAAACACTGAAATTCCAAGGTAGAAGAGCCACCGTACACACTGCAGCCATGAGAAGCAAACAGTATACTGGCCAGAGGAGCTACAACTTCTCATTTCATAGAGCTGCTATTAATGATGGGTTCAATTTAGGAATTCTGCATTATTTGGGGACAACTGCCATACAACAATCCCAAAAAGCACTAGTTACATTTGTCATGAGTTTCAAAATGGAGAATCTCACCAGTATTAACATTTAATATAATGCTTATTACTTCTCTGAAGAAAAGGATGAACAATTTCAGTGCTATCTTCCTACTACTAGGAAATTTAGCAGTGACATGGTTAATATTCACTACTCAGTATCTAGCAAATATTACTTGGCCCTTCCTCTTCCTTTAACTACTTACTTAGTCATTTGTTCACCTGTTGCATATCATCTATATCTTAGCTGATCTGTTATGTGAAGCAGGGACGGTCTTTGTACTATGTCTATTACAATGGGACTGGATCTGGGTCTTTAGGTATCACTGCAATACAGAGAATAAACAATAGCAAATGTCAATTATTGTGTAGCAACACTAAAAAGATAACAAAAATCAATTGGAGGAGATCTGTCCAAACAGAGAGAACATCATCTGTGCACAGCTTTTGAAAGACAAAACACCTCAATATATTGGACAGCACAATTGAACGTGTACATTAAAAAATAATACCAATAATAGCTTAGCAGCAGAAAAACGTTCTAAGTACTACGTCTTAAAGTTGTACGCTGTCCTAGACAGTCATCAAAAATCAGTCAACACACTATTTGTAATAAAATGACGGTTCTCAAAAGCACCTTGTTGAAACTTATAGTTTATCAAAAGGAAGCCCAGGCATTTAACCAATCTCAATAGGCCTTTATTGTGAGTATATTAGAACGTAACCAACATTATTGCTATTATAAAACAAAATCATGAAAGAAAATACCTTTCTTCTCTCAGGGAAGATTTAACAATTCAGTGCTGACTCTCTCCAACTTTCTAATGACAATACACTGACACACAGAGCTAGGTTGAATAACTGCATGGAAACAGTCACGAGCAGGTCCCAAAACTGAATAGCCATTCGAAGGCAATTAAGCAATTGAACTGGATTTTAGGTTCTCAACAAACCCACAGAAAACCATGTTGGCTCATCTCCAGGTGACAGAGGCCCCAGTGCACGTGCAAACTGTCCAGATTAAATGGCATGTTTTGGAAGTTCATTATATTTTGTCTTTTACAAATTGTTTCGTTTCCTGGATGCGCACTTCAGTTCTTTTCCAGTAGTTCTGAGTTGCCCAGGCTGGTACAGAATAGCTGCCCAATCAACACTGCTTTTTGTTCAAGTGTATTTTCACCATCGTCAAATGCTCCTCTCCTATTCTGCACATAACAAATATACACACAGTGTATAATACTTATTGCTAAAGATGGACCCCACACCCAGTGCTAAGGACATCACATAGCATGATAAAAACCAATATGAAATCATTGTAACAAAAAACATCCATGACCCAATACAAACAAAAAATATATATAATAAAGTATAGGGCTAGCAACAGTCAATCAGAAAATATGAAAGCCCTTTGTGTTTAATAAGCACGCTAAAATTCATGGACTGAAAGATTTCATGAGGAGGAAAAGGAGGGAAGAAAATAGGTTCTACATCTGGAGAGCCACATTGCAAAGGCAAGTACTCTTACACATTGTGTGCGGTAGAATAAGTAAAGAACGAGAGTTTATTACCCGACACCCTTCAGCACTACACTTTCCATGATAAAAACCCCTGTTTTCAGTTGCTTACAATTTTATGAAACTGTTCAGCTGCAATTTTCCAGGCCCAAGCTCTCCCATCACTTTATCTAGGTATTCAAGTTTCAGTAGAAAGAGTTTAATTAGAATTTAACTCCCCATGAGGTTATAGGGGAAAAAAAGGAAATGCTTGGGTTTTTTGTTTTTTGGGTTTTTTTAGGTTTTTTAAGGTTAGAAGCAGGGGGTGCGGAGCGAAAAAAGATTCCCAAATCCTACTACTCTATCAAGTCTTTAGCACATACATATGAAACCCACTTGAAAAGTGTGCCTTGTTCCCTGCATGACTAAGCCAAAGAGGATAACAGCCAACTATTGCTACTAGAGACTCTACAGCTCAACCAGTAGCGATCTATGCTGTAGAGCTAGACATTTCACTACACTACTAATTAGTCATTAGCCATCACAATATGGCTCTGTTGGATGGAAAGCCTATTTTCAAAAAAAAAAGAAGTTACACAACATATTGCATTTCAGAAAAGTTGCAAAGTCAAACACTCAGGAGTTGGGAAGTGTTAAAATTAAATTAGTCTAAAAACACTGAATTTGGCCTCTGCATACATATCATAATGACAGCCGTTATTCCATCCTCACATACTATTCTCCCCAGCACTCCTTGGAATCAGTGGTGTTCAGAATATGGTTATGATCTGTAAGATCCCTGCCTCCTCTGTTAAGAAAGTTGGAAGCTATGTGGCAAATGAGGCAAGGGCTTCTGAGAAGATAAAAGATAGTTTCATGATTAAGACTGATGAATGACCGCTGGAGAGCCAGAGCTCCTTACTCTACCACATGAATTCTTTCACAGAATCCAACATTTTCACAGGTAACCAACTAAGCATGCACTTCAATCGCCAGTGATCCAACCTGAGACACCTGGGACTTGACCTGCAGAAGTGCTGAGCAATTTGAACT
>JAGPOW010000261.1:12054359-12066277 GCA_030014935.1 Caiman crocodilus
ATTAAGGCCAAAAACACATTTGCATAAGGAGGAGGATTGTAATATCAATTAAACCACAACTGTGGTGAAAATTAAAGCCTGTAAACCATTCACACCCTACAGTGACGTGTTACAGTATTGCCAGTAAAGAAAGTCATTGTCCAGTGCAGGGTTTGAACTCTGTGTGCTAAATATGAGATGTTTCACAATTAGTGAATAAGTGTGGATAGAAAGAAATGTTGAGCAGTTAATCAGTGGGTTCTGTCCATCATACATGGTGAATGGGGTGTGGAGAAGGCAAGGGAGAAGGGCACCCTACAAGATAGAGGGTGTAAATCATGTAAATGTCAGACTACAACAAACAGGCAGAAGGCAGAGGAAGGCAGTACCTTAAAGACTAACTTGTTCAGAAAGGCATCCACTTTAATAGGCAACAGCCTACTTCATCAGTACATTTCACAGCAACTAGCAAAGTAGGCTGTCACTTATGAAAGCTTATGTCTTTCTGAACAAGTTAGTCTTTGAAGGGTGCTACCCTACCTTGCCTTCTGACTGATGTTAGATTAACACAGCTTCTCAAAAACATACGGAAGGAGAATTAATTCAAATTGCACGAGCAACTTTAATTTTTGTTTGACTTTGCAACCATAACAACATTTTAATGGAGATCTGTTGTATGTTTGTTTCTTTCTCTTCAGATGACCTAAATCTTTCCAATTAAAGTATACCAGATTACTTTCCCCTAAACTCTCATAACTCTCCCATCTTTAAGACATGTTCTTACAGCTCATTGTACTGAGAAGGGAACCTCCTTTTTCCTACCCGAAATCTCTCTGTCCAGCTCTTCCTTCATTATATTGTTAATTTGCACGCATGCACATTCACACGCGCGCACACACTCGCACACACCGTAACATGGCTAGTGTGTACTGCATTCATGATGCAAATACTACCTAGTTGGTTTCAAGTTGTGCATCTAGATTTACATTTCTTCTATACAGTACACACAGTACCACATTCAAGGATATGCATCAAAAGAATAAGATATAAAAATGTCTGGCACACTGAAAGAGCAAGTAAATCACTTTCAAAAGCTATTCATTATAATCTTAAGCACTTATTTAAGCATCAAACTATAAAAAACATTAACAGTTGCCATTAAAAGTCATCATGGTTCCTTTAAATTATGGAGTTGACAGTCCTGGCTCCATAATTAAGTTTGGGTTGAAAGAGTAGCAATATTTCCAATACTATGATGTGGTAACCAGTAGTAAAAGAGACCTTTTAAATAGCAACTACTCTGTAACTGGGGTTGATGTGTTTACTTCAGACTTTAGATATTTAGAGTGATAACTTACTTCAGACATGACAGACAATCTGGAGACCTCAATGTTGGTACCTTTCAATAATCACTCAGCCATGCTACTGTCCTATATTTTTATGATGAAAGTTCAATGTACCAGCTTCAAAATCTTTCCTACACGATCCATCTTTGGCACTTTTTTCACCTGTATGAATCCTCAAAAGGCAATCAAGAAATGGTATGGTTTTGAGGGTCTGTACATTATTTTAATCAGCTTCTTTTTCTTTTTTCACATTTGTATATAGGACAGGAAGAAAATTGGAAGATGTAGAGTATGCAGAATAGTTTTAATAAACAGTTTTACATACAGTACCTTACATATAGAACAGTGTGTTTGCAAATTTAAATAATTTTTGAATGTACAGTGGCTTGTACTCTTATCAAAAGGTAAATTCAAGTTTACTGTCTATCGGTTCTAAAATGCGTTTTATACAGATAAGTAGAACTGATAAACAGCTGAGGCATAAAATGTTCAAGTATCTTAATGTCATCAGTTAAATAGCCTCCTTTTAACAGTCGTATTTTACAAATTTCAAAACCTGTACATACATTATTTTCAATTTTAGAAACTGCTTGTTAAAAGGTAACATTTCATGTTAACCACCAGTCTTTAGTCTATTGTAATAAAACTAGACATGTGTAGATAAATAGGTATATAGTATGTACATAGGTATATGTGTGTATATGCACATATACATGCACATACATGTAAATGTAAGCACTGAGTGCAGCGGCAACTCATGTGAGCACAGGCACAGAGAAAGTCCTTGGGCTCAAAATCCAGCAAGAGCTAACAGAGCATCTAGGTTGCCTTTGGTTTCATGATGCTTTTTTCATTTATAACTGAAGCTAAAAGTTTTATAAAAACATTTCAGATAAAGTCTCTTTGTGATATTTAGTGGTTTAGTTATTCAGAGCCACGCATAGTTTTTGCTGCTCTTGTCATTGTTCCTCATCCCAGCTGAGGTTGGTAAAATTTCAGAGGGCTAACACCAAACAGAGCTACCCAGGACACAAATTGTATTTTGAATCCTGAATACTGCCAGAAAACGTAAAAAAAATATAAGCTTGATACAATTTTGGATGGATTGCTGGCACCATATAGGACTTTCAAATAAAATAAAAGAAGAGAAAACCCCACAAAACAACCCTTCATGTATCTGCATTATATTCAAACTCTCATCTCAGTGGTTTTTATATTATTTGGCACATCTGACCACTATTTGCCACTTACATTTTAAAAGAAGCCTATGGGTGCTGTAATGAGGATTCCATTTAAAAATACTTACATAAGACCACCACCACAAATACTTTCTTTTCCAAAAGAAGCTAGTGTTTTCGTTTTCCTGCACATTCATTAGACAAGGAAGTAAGCCTGGACTACAAAAAATAAGTTCTCTGTCTATGTTTTGATTTTGATAGATGGATCGATTATATAAGGGATACAGATCTCCATGTTTGTATTTCGCTAGCAACGTAAGAGGAAATCATCAGGAATTTATATTTTTCCACCCAACTCAGTTTTATGTCAGCTGACGCTTGTGAATTTGGACCTGTCTGCTATACATTACAGCACTTTTCTTTATAGAGATTTCTTGAACCTTCTCGTATAACCACAAATATCTGTCATTAACCTGCCTAGTCTTTCAGAGCATATTGATGTAGGTCTATGCTTGATATACTGTAATTTGCTTGGACATAGATAATTATCTTCACTATCAATATTCTTTTTTAGATTTCCTCTCCCCTCTCCAGAGATTTAGGTTAATAATATAAATCGGCACAGAAACAGATAAATGTTCAGCTTTTTCCTGTCCTTCTGTCAGTCTGGTGGCTAATACACAAATTCATTGTAGAGAGCCTATTTTTATTCCTTTATTCTTCCTCCTGTCATACAGAGCAGAGTGTAGCTATCTGCTGTACTTTCCCCATGTCAGTTAAGAGCTGTTTGATACGTCGCTTGAGCTGAGGCAGTCTCGCAAGAGGATCTGGTGGTTCCAGTTCTCCAGTGAAGTCAAGCCAGCTTTCTAAAACTACCCAGGAAAAGAAGAATGTAATTAGAAAGCAAATCAGTAGGAAAAAAATTGAGTAACCCTCAACAGCTTGGACATGTAGAAATGTAATAAGGCCCATACTGCAGTGCCACTTAAGTTAATGCCAAGACACTCGGTGAATTCAACATGTTTAGGATTTGGCCCCAAATTTATATGGCTAATGTCTCTCACCTTTACTCCAAGGAATAAGAGAGTTGCCTTTCAAGACATCAAAACCAACCATACAACTGCTATTGCCAGTGGCATATGCACCTCAAACAGCCACTACTGAAGATAACACACTAACACAGAGAAGCTTGCTGTCATAACTCGGTACATACTTACACTATTTAACACATCCTAGATAGGGATTTTTAGGCTCAAATGGTTCCAAAACTATGACTCCCCTTTTACTGATGGGTGTAGATGAGTACCTAACCCTTACAGACAGTATCAACTGAGACCTAGATTTAAGACAAGGGAATCCAAAGTGTGTTCAATTGAGGGTTTACTTCAGGCTTCGGCTAAGCCTGAGATGAGCATGCTCACGGCTAGCTCATGTATTTCTATGGCATTCACCCTCTTTTCTATCAAAGTACAACCTATCAAAGACTCCAATTGTTAAATAAGAATCCAAGTTAATTAAGTGCTCCATAGGAATATGTACTCCTCCAAGCAGGTAATGATAGTCAACCTTATGACCACTGCTAATTGGTTTGATAACTAAATACCACTAACGAAGATAACTGGGGACAAATGAAGACCTTAAACAACAACTCAATATGCCAGACAAGAGGCCCCATGTTCACGGTGTCTTAGGCCCCATCTATATGCTACATATTACACTTAAGATATGATTAACTTTAAGTGGTTAAATCATGCCTTAAGTGGTCACTCAGCCACACAATCAATTAATGGCATGTTGAAAAGAGGCTACAAAGTTACTCCACAAAATAGCTTTGCAGTTGTCTCCTATCACAGCATTAAATGAGCATGTGGCCAAGGGCCACTGTGGCTGGGAGCCCTGTCAACTGATTGGAGATCCCAACTGGGAGTGTCCATGTGCACCCCAGAACCTGGGAGCTCCCAAGCTGATAGGGCTCCCAGCTGCAGAGGGGTCCCATGCACCTGGGCCTGGGAGGCTGCAGCTGCTGCAAACTTTTTTCTAGAAATACAGGCAACGCACATGCACACAGACTTGCTGTGTTTCTGCTACCAGTGCTAATACTATCTTGTACTAGACAAGAAAGAATTAAGTAGACTTAAAACTACCCTGTGTTTTAACATAATCACTCGTGAAATAAGTCTCTAGAAAAATACTCCTCTACTGTAATATTTAGTCCTACAGTATCATTTTAATGCTGCTTTCAAACCAATGGGCAGTAAATCAGATACACAGATAAGGTGGAAACATATCTTCTCTTTACTGCTTTCAAATACCACTAAGCCAATATTACCAGCTTTACCTGATAAGATAAAGGGAACTGACTCTCAGGTACAGCAAAAAAGCCGAAGCCTGATATTTCATGTGCTGTGTGATCTTGGGCAACTCAGATTGGCCTAAGTTTTCTAAATTCAGTTAACATTGTGCAGAGGTTGTGTGCGTTCAGTCTCACGAAGTGCTGCAGACATTCAACCTTTTGAAAAAAAAAATCAGGCCATCAATGTCTAAAATTGGGCACAAAAAACTACAGGCCCAAATCTGAAATTCTGGGCCTCAGTTAGTGTTTCAGTTATTTTCCTTACTTGAGATGATAGAACAAGTGATTGGAGTCTGTCTAAAGTTTGTATTAAAAACTTAAATAAGAAATCATTATGCAATATTTGGATTAATACAATTACCATCAACTTCTTTTTCAATCAGGTCCATTCTGCTGGTGACTTCATTCTGCACATTCTCTATATGGGTAAGGAGATTTAGCTGCCATTGAAGATGCGCATCCACTTGTTCTTCGGATCCTTTTTTCTCACTGCAAACAAATACTGTACTCCCTTCAGCCGAGGTCTTCTTCATGGATACAAAGAAATAAAGTTAACACCTAATGAGATGCTAATTTTCAAATTTACCCTTTGAATCCTGTCTCTCATTTCAATACTTAGGGCAAATGCCTTGAACTATGCAATTTTAAATCAAACTACTGGCTACTTCACCAAAAAGCCCCATATATCATAGTGTTTAGCTTTTTAAGATAGATTGAAACAAACTGCAAAAAAATTAGGCCAATCTAGGTTTTGGAAAAACCATGAAAAAAATGCGTAAAAAACCCCAAAATTTAAGAAGGAGGGAGCACAACATCGAACAATTCTTGCATTCTGTTCGATAGGATAGTAGTGGCCCATGTCTCACTCTGCTGTATAAACTTCTAGCTCTTTGTTCATCAAGTGCTGATTGTACCAGTGAACTGTTACCAACATAAGCAAACATTTAAGAGTGTTTTCCTCTTGTTGCAGTCAAAGCATGAAGTGAAAAATACCTTCATGGAATAACAAAGATAGAATAACATCTACAATGTCAAAGTTTACTGTTCTACTGCAAAATCAAAATTTTAATGGAGAGCAGATTTGAAACTAAGATTGTATTTCTTCTTCCTATAGATGTAACTTGCCGCCACAGGAATGTATCAGTTATATAACATGGCTAACACTTTAAAAAGGGCCAGATAATTAAGACTGGCTGCAAAGATGCATTCAAAAGACCTGGGAGAATTCTCCCAGGCTTGTTTTCCTGGCAGAAAACTTATTCAGAGATATTTGAACAGACATTTGAATGCTCGACCCTTGAAGAGGAGAGAGTTTGCAGTGATGAACCTGTGCAGACAAGAGGCCCCTATGCACACATCTAAGCATGCTCTTTGGGCTCCCTCAGTCTGCCCAGAGACAGATGGCAGCAGCACACAGGGTAGCCCTGACTAACCAACCCAAACTGCTCAGAATCAGCCTGTGTCTCCCTGTGGGACTGTGAAGGCAGCATGTTCTGCTTGCTGTCTGGCTGCAGCAGCAAAGTCCAGCGAGCAACACACTGTCTCCTAGGCGGGAAAGGAAAGGACAGATGCAAAGCACCCTGGGATGCTGGAGGATCATGCTGTGGCTCATTCTCAGAAGACAATGAGTACAGTCATTTACACTCCCAGGAGAAATTCTCTTGGAAATTATTTAACTTTGCTTGTTCCATGATTATTTTTCTCCTTCCACAACCATTTCTGCTCTGGGAGAAAAATCCTGAACATCTGTACACTTGCGCTTTCTCCTGGGGGAGCAACAAATCTCCCAGGAGAAACTGAATTCTGAGTTAACAGTCCCTTTGGTCTATGAGACAGGTAATTTTATTTTTATAACTCTATGATCACACATCTACTGCAGCTCGTTGAATACAGGTACACATTATAAACTAAACTCAAAGAAAATACTATGTTGATTGTACTGTTGTTAGTCAGATGCCAGAGAAAGGAACAAACATTACTAGTAATGTGTCATTATACCTGTTGGAAAAAGCTCTATCTTAAAGATAATACACGATTTTTATTAAAAAAAAAGGATTTCTATTATTTTGCTTCTATAAAAGGCATGTGCGTTTTTGTTTTTTTTGGGGGGGAGGAGGGGTCTGGGAAAGGTAGCCTGAAATATCAGTGTTAGTTTTAATGAAGGATGATTTCCTCTTCTCTGCTTTTTATAAGCCTTAGATAGAAAATAAAATGGTAAGTTTGGTTTTTCTCTCCTTCTGCTGGAGGTTCTGTAGGTTATGCCTTGTAAGATGCATGGTGCTAAGACACATACCTTAACTAAAAGAGTCAGAGGCATAGTGATTAATTGCTGAAGTTCAGCAGATTTAAAAATAAGCTAAAGCTTAACTTTAACTAAAAATTCTTCCCTCTATCAAACAACTTCCTTTGTTTCTTCAACTCCTGGCATTATTTCTTTGGATCTCTTGTTTTTCACTTGTATAGGCCTTTATAAACCAAAAAAAAGGAAAACCTACTGTTTTCCTCTACTTTCAGGACCCAATGTCATACTCCTGAAAACATCAGATTCTAACTTTATAAATTACACACTGCCATAGGTAAACAGGCAAACTAAATGTCTCTCTGTCTTGAGAGTCTTACAAGCTATGAAGGCTAGAGAGTGCAAAAAGGAATATAAAATAAAAAAAAATTACTTTCACTTTATAAGTATATGTCATATTAGACCCATTCTTGTATTGTTTTTATAATTTATCCTTTATAATAAATTTATCCAAGAGCACAGGTCAGCCTTTGAAAGGTAGTTGCAAAAGATGGACTTTGAGGAAAACCATGCCACAGGAGAAGGGAGGGTATTCCAGGGACAAGACATCAAAAATTGCATTAATACTTGATAAAGAAAACTGTAAAAAAGTGGTATGAAAATGCAGAGGCTAAGGTACAAGTTAAGACGTTAAATTGAGACCAGATCCCAAAACAGAGGAAGGGGCAAGCTTAGCTAAAACTCCAAAAGGCAAGAACGCCACATATAAGGAGATGCACAGGATCTCCACATTAAATAACAAGATCTGAGCATGGAGCATGGAGAAGAATATCAACAGGAATCTAAACAACCAGACAACGGGATTGCAGCAGTCCAGAAGTAAGATTGCTAGGGCATAGACAAGGATTTCTCAAGCAGTGAAAAGGGACACCTTTAAAAATGGCAGCTGATCTTGAGTTAGTTCAAACAGTTAAAAACCAGCATCTTTAAACAACTACAAAGCTGATCGGGCTAAATGGAGAGTGGCTCACATAGGAAAAAAAGGTACAGAGTACAATGAGGCTAGACAGAAAGCTGCAATACGAGTACAGAGGAAGGTCTAGGCTGACATTTGCCAATGAACTGTTTTATAGAGGGCTAAAGGAGTATAACAGAAAGGAAGGATCTACTCGACTCAGCAGGTCCCTCCCTCCACATCTAATAAATAAATGTCAGTCAAGTCAGTTGAATTTGCCCAAGACACCTTAATTCTGCCCCAAAACCCAGACAGATTTTTTTCATGATTCAGAAAGGCAATTTTTGCTACTTATACAGATGGGCATGCACTTCAAACTGCTGCATGAGACCCTGCTGCAGTCATTCCATATTAATTTCATTATTTAAGAAGACAGTTACAGCATAATGCTGCCAGTCAACCACGTGTTTCTACAGTGCAAGTTTCTCTCCTTCCCTTGAAACGCTATAAAGAGTTTTTGTTCCTTTTTGATCAGGAAACCTCTAGCTATTTGAGAGAGCTTGAAAAAATACCATTCTAAATTCCCTTATGTATTAACAAGCTACTTGAAAATATATCGCTATGGATAGCAAAGGTAACTTTTATATTTAAACATTAATATATTTATAGTTCTTGTTTTTAGTATTTAAATTCAACATAGCTGGCATTACAACCTAAACCTCTGCCTACTTTGTCATAGAAGTTTTTAATACATCCAACTTCATTTAAATGGGTGGTTCTGATTTCTTTTGGCTACTTATAGGATATACACAAGCAGAAAATTCAGAAATGGGCATTTCTTACAATTTTGAATTTTATTTAAGAGAGAGATTTGAGTTTTATTAAGAGATTTAAGAGTGCATAAGAGATGATGCACTAACTAAGAATCTTCAGAAATGAATAATGAGTTTTACCTGATCACTCATGCCATCTTCTTTAAAAGAATATTGTAAATAGGTTTTATTCTCTGAACGGAATTCCTGATCTTCCTCAAAACTACTCGTATCCTCATCATCTGAGCTCACAGGGTCAGTAACTGCTTTGCAGCCTTGACCAAAATTCTGTGGTTTTTGGTAACTGTGCTCACTTGTAATATATGTTTCTTCCATCTTCTGGGGTAAACTAGGGGGCTCTTTATGGTTTTGACTCTGACACGTCCTTTCAGGTGGATTAACAGTATCTGGCAAAGTCACTATTTTTTTCTCCACTCCGAGGGATATCTGCTCTTGCTCTTTTCTCATCCCTGAACAAGCCCAGAGATGAAGGTCAGGGTGATGTTTATTTCTGGAAAGAGGGGAAGAAAGAAGTTAGGATTCAACAATAGTTCATACCACTGAACTCCATTTAAATTCTCATTTCTGTTTCATTACAATTAAAGAAACAACAGAAAAACATTTGTCTTTTAGTGAACACTGATGCCAAATGTTTCATGCAGCGTTCTCACAGGCTTCTTATTTCATGTAAAATCCAGCAAAACTCCATCATCTTTAGTAAGCCTTTTAAGATGCAACAAAAACACCAATGATCCCCAAAAAATCTGATCCTGTTGGTGCCAGGCCCACAGCTCTCACTGAAGTTGAGGATATGGCCTTATCTTGCAAATTGCATACTGAAAATATAATTAGGAAATGTGATCAAAAAGAAGGTTAGCTAGTCAGGCCACTGAAAAGACTAAATGCATTTGCAATATAATACTCACAATAGATTATTGAGAGCCACAAAGACTACTGTTTAAAAGTAAAGGATAGAGGAGTTAGGGTCTGCTCCATACGTACTACAGAGTATACAGCAAGTACCACAACTTTACAATGCGCTATGGCAAGTATCATAACCAATCTGTGACTCAGTTCTCCTTAAGTAAATTTGGAATAGTAATTTGCAGCCTTGTGGGGCATTAAATTATAATGGTTTGTTAGTGCTTTGCAACCCTAGGTGGAAGAGACTGCAAAATGGCAAAATTTAGAACTACTGAAGCTTGCTTTTAAACTGGATTTAGCAGATACCAACATGTAAGCTTCTCATCCAAGAAGTCTGTAACCTCTTCATAATATTTTTCCTTTGCATGAATATTGGTTAACACCAATCAATAACAGGAACACAAACACATTTTAGGGCTTAGTGGAAGAAAGAGTTTAGTTTAGTTAGGTAAGTTCCTACTTACCAACAGTTTTTGTATAGCTTAGTCAAAAAAGACAAGCAATCGATTTTTCTGCATCAGAAGAATGGTACAAGAGAAACCTAGCATCTGCCCTGTAAAGCTGTGCTACATCATTATCAAGAGCACACTGGTTAAATGTGCATTGACTGCCAGGTCTAGAATATAACCTACATTTTAAAATGTGTGGCAGAACTCATGTCCACCTCTTGGAGGATACAAAGATGGAGAATGTGAGACCACACTTACTTGAGTATCCCAATCTGCAGCTGCAAGCCATGTAATATTTCAGTTACTCCATACACATCAGCCAACAGGTGATGCGTTGACACAATCTTTTTGGCATTTAGGTGAGAGTAGTTTTCTTTCAAAAAAGATAATCCACACATATGCCCATTGTTTAACCAGTCCTTATCATAAAGATACTTGGCACTCCATCTCTGACCTATGAGGGAAGCAAGCAGAAGGTATTTTTTTAAAAGTGACTGCAACTTGCCAAGGTGCTATGCTGAACGTTTTGTCACTGCTGAGTGCTTTAAAATTCAGTTACAGTGAGGTCCAAACCAATTCATTTCATTCTGTAAGATAACAAAGATATTTTACTTTATAAAAGGCAAAAATCAACAAATACCAGTAGGAACACATTTTTCCCAGAACCATCACTCCCTCTTGGACCTTGCAATCCTCCTGCTCAATAGGAGTCTACAAAACACCTCTAGACGACAGGCCTGGGAACAGTAATTAATAATTACTGGACAGTAAAAAATCTGGTCTTAATGTAATCTACTACTTACCTCAGATGTCTGCACGCAAATGCACAGAGCCTGAGAAACAAGCAGGAAGAACTGGAAGTCCTTGTGGTCACAGAGCTATGATATAATTGGAATAACAGAGCCTTGGTGGGAGCTCGCATGACTACAGCACTATCATGGATGGGTATAAGCTGTTCAGGAAGGACAGGCAGGGGAAAAGAAAAGGAGTGTGCTTTATGTGAAAGACTTGTGTGGTGGCTCAGAGCTCCACTATGAAACTGGAGTATGAAACTCCAGTATGAAACTGGAGATAGGCCTGTTGAGTCTCTGGATTAGGGTCAGTGGGGAGAGCAACAAGGGTATTGTTCTTGTAGGTGTATGTTACAGACCACCAGACCAGGGCAACAAGGTGGATGAGGCTTTCAGCAAACAGTGAGCAAAAGTTTCCAGATCACAGGCCTTGATTTTCATGGGGGACTTCAATCATTCTGGCATCTGCTGGGAGGGACAATACAGCAAAGCGCAGGCAATCCAAGAAGTTTTAGGAGAGTGTTGGGAACAGCTCCTGGTGCTGGTGTGGAGAGGCCAACTCAGGGCCATATTCTTCTTGACCTGCTGATCACAAATAGAAGAACTGGTGGGAAACGTAGTAATAGGTGGCAACCTGAGCAACAGTGACCATGAGATGATTGAGTTCAGGATCCTGAAGAAAGGTAGGAAAAAGAAGAGCAAAGTAAGGACCCTAGATTTCAGAAAAGCAGACTATGACTCAACTCAGGGAACTGATGGACAGGATTCCCTGGGAGGCCAGTCTGAGGATGAAAGGAGTCCAGGAGAGCTAGTAGTATTTTAAAGAAACCTTACTGAAGGCACAAAAATGAACCATCCCTATGTGCAGAAAGACTAGCAAGTATAGCAGAAA
>JAGPOW010000261.1:12087701-12121951 GCA_030014935.1 Caiman crocodilus
GTTGGACATTAGGAGGCACTACTTCACAGTTAGGGTGGCTAGGACGTGGAACCGGCTTCCTAGGGAAGTTGTTCTTGCTCCTACCTTGGGCATCTTCAAAAGTAGATTAGATAGGTACTTGGCTGGGGTCCTGTGACCCTGGCGCTCGTTCCTGCCACTGGCGGGGGGGTCAGACCAGATGGCCTGCTCTAGGCCCCTTCTGACCCTAGATACTACGATACTATGAATTTTGTTGGAAGAGGATAGCCACTTAACTCCCTATCTTTGAAAAAATGCATAACTGGACAAAGACTTCCTAATACCATCTAGATCTCCTGCAAACTTTATTGGTCAATACAGGGCAAGCTCTACAGTTCTTATTTATACCGCAGAAAACTTAGCTCAATTTAGACTGTCTCTGGAGAGTGCCATAGACAGACATACGAAAGAAACGGAACCATACCATACTGTTTTTAGGATTTAAAAAAAAAATCTGCGCGTCATTATAATATGAATGATCAAAGCATTCATTCCAGTTTAATGTAAATGTACAAGAGTAGCTAAGTTCTTTGTCTCTTGACCCTGAGATTTTCTACTACTTAGGCAGTAGCCACAGTAAAAAGAGCTTTTGGGAAACCCTCTTTCAAAACTGGCTCATCTCTGTTGCCTCAATATTTTAGGCACCATGTGATTTTGGATGCCTAATTTAACATGCTTGATGGAGCCAATTTTCAGATGTTATGCTCTCAATGCTTTCTGAAAAATCAGGCATCTTTCAGATGTCCCAAAAGACAGGCCTCCTTAAAAAGCAATATCCAAGAATCACTAGTCATTTCTGAAAATCCAGGTGTTTGATAAGCATCATGAAGGATGGACTGAAAGACCTCAAAACTTATTTTGTCTATCCACACAGCTTTAGTATGAAAAGCAATACAGTCTACATATGGAAAACACAGAGCCACTACTGAGCTACTCTTCCTGAGCCAGACAGTTCACCAACTTTTCATGACGACACTGTGCTCACACTTCATGAGGCTGTCTACCTTCACAAAAACCTTTCCCCTGATTGTTAACCACAGTACAGGCAGTCCTTGACTTACAATGTTTTGCACTTACAACGTTTATAAATCAACACCCTTTTTCAACTTTATGACATCAGTTTCGACTTTACAACACTTGACCTGATGCCACGCCAGTGAACAGATTCGCTGTGTCACTCATCTCCCTGGAGAACATCTGTCCAAACTTCCTGGGACACTTTCTTTAAGAAAGCAGACGAGACTCCAGAAAAACCTGCAGCCAAGACTCCTGAGAAGACGCCAGCTGAGAGCCCTTCAAAAAGTCCAGCAAAGTCACCTCAAAGAAGTCCTTCCAAATCAATGATTACTATTTACAATATAAATACATCAATGTAGCTATATTACTCATCTATAATCGATCGAGTACAAAATTCTGGGGTATTTTTAGTGAAAATAGGGTATTGGGCCTTGATTCAGGAACCAAACCCCTGTTTACATCCCACAATGTTTCAACTTAAGACGTGGTTTTCAGGAACCAATTGTGTCATAAGCCTGAGGACTGCCTGTACTAACGAGTGAGAAGGGAAGAAAACAGTTAGGCCACCACCAGGAAATGCAAGGAGACCATTAAATGCTGTCCCTTCCAAGCTGCCAGATGGAAAAACAGCTCCAGGTTCTGCACATAACCTGGCCAGCAGCTAGGAACAGCCCCTGGCACTGGGTCAAAGGAAGGAGCTGCTGTACTTCTACATCCCAAAGTTCCTCTTGGAGGTGTCCTTACTTTTAACATAGGATGCAAGCTGTGCATTTGCCATAAACTGCTCAACCCTTCAGTATCTTTCTTGGATGCAGAATAAAGCTTTATACCTCCAACACTGTCTCTATGCTGCTGCCCTTTACTACTTGGGGCAGATGACGGAGAAGCATGCAACACAATCTGTGGACTAAATGCTCATAAAATATTGAATTCCAATACAGAACTTGATCTGAATTACTCTCTTGGTACTTCTCAGTTTCTCTGCCTCTGCTCTAGGATTTAATCAGGTTTCTGCACTTAACTACAGAAAAGTTTAACAATTTTCACACCGCTCTCTCCTTTAAGAAGAACCACATCACATTAAGTTTTCTAAGGAATTTAACATGAATAAATGCTTAATATTTGTTTTCACAATTAATTTTTAATCATTACCTTAAAAAAGCTCTGGAAATTGACTTATCATTTCCTGCACTAACATCCTACATTTGCCATTACACAAACAGCATTATTTTGTCCAAATGGCTCCACCTGGAAATAGTCTTGGAGAGATTAGCAATCATGATCACTTCATATATTTCATAGCTTATTCAAGTTAAAAGAAAACAGTACCTTTTTTCCTCTAATCTTAGGGAAATTGGCATTTCACTAGATCTTAATGTTACAAGTCCATCTGCAAGTGCATGGTGTGGATTGTAACAGGAATACTAGTAATATCCTATACTTTAAAACAAACTGTAATTCCCTATACATATTAATTTAGTCTCATTTCATCTTAGAGTGACATCATCCTATTTTAAAGATGAGGAAATCAATGCAGAGTGATAAGAAGTAACTTGTCCAAAGCTGGGAAGTTTGTTGCGAACCTGGGAATAAAACCCAGGTCTCTAGCTTCTAAGACTTGAACCCAAGAGCTAAAGGATGCATTTCAAGCGTATGACATCATGGACAAGATGGACTGTTAGAATGATCTACATCATACAGCTGAATGACGTGCTTTGTCAGTTCCTTTTTTACCCTTCTCTTCCCTCATTCTGACAGTATGCCCTCCCTCAGGGGCCAAAAAGCACAAAAGCTTTCACAACAGTATTTACAGTCATGGTACATGTGCTTCTTTAATGAAAGATCTAACCTCTCCCGTAATTCCTGGGCAAATTTGACAATTCTTCATACTGTTATAACTGCCAATATGGATAAGCTGGAACTGAACAAGCCAATGTCTCATTCTTGGAAGTCTTTGCATTGCCGACAAAAAACAATAGAAGGAAAAGTAGCAGGAAACTTTAATACTCTAAAGAAAATCAGAGTGAAAAAAATTCTTCATGAATGGCATTCTCCTCTTTCCAAGTAGAATACAAATCACTATACCCATGCTCTCCCATAATAAAGTCTTACATGCACAGGTTTCTGTATGTACATAAATACAGAGACCATTTCGAGCCTCTTTGCTAGAAATCAGGAAGGGAAAGACTGACATCCAGCCACTCTTGGGAAACCTTAAGAAACTACTGTGGTGAGCATCTACAAGAAACTGGAGAGAAAGCATGTTTAACCATAATGCTCCTCGTATGCAATGCATCTGAAAGGAAATCCATAAATTGTTAGTGAAACACCAGATTGTTAACACCGCACCAGGAGGGAAGCTATGCTGTTATTCAGCAACAGCGCTCTCACGTTTTCATGGTAATGATAATGTTTGGCTGAATCAGCACTCTCATCTTCTCCCAATGACAACACACCGGGACCTTGTATTTCTTTCCGGCTTGTCAGAGATAAGAACAAATCTCCCCAAACATAAAGCAAGCATATCAAATGCTTCAGCCACATTCCTGATCATTTTGGTGGTCTCTGCTGGCCAACCACCTAAACACAAGTACTGAATGCTACCAAACTGAGGAGTCTTATCTCCAAGTCCAAAGACTTAAGTCCTTTATTACTGAAATGCAACAGCATCCATTTACCTCAACCGAATGCGTCCACTACATCCAATAAATTCAAATGAAAGAGCGCCCTCCAGAACAGGGAGATTACTTACTGGTGAGCCTTCTTCAGTTGCATTGCCTCAGTAGACCTATAAAATGCAGGATGTACAATCCTAGTACCACAAGTTAAAACCATCTACAGCAATAGTTCTCAACCTTTTTTTTTTAGACTAGAGGCACCCCTCAATAAACTTGAGGCACACCTTGAGGGACTCCTTGGAAACCTGAGGCACCCCTTGGAAAACACCAGATTCTTGTTTTCACACATTTTCTGACCACAGAAAAATAAAAGTGCAATTCTTCTGTCGCAAAGAACCAGAAAGACCGAAACAGGGCAGGATGTTTTGAAAACCAGGGATTCCTATTTGAAATTTCTTGGTTTATCTTGCGAATAATGTTTGCACACCTAACAGTACTAATATTTTGTGGCACCATGCCGCACCGCACCCCTGAAAGGATCTCAAGGCAACCCCGAGGTTCCACCACACCTCGGTTGAGAACCACTTGTCTGGAGGAACAGCAAGCCCTCTTCATCTTAACTAGAGGATTTCAAAAAATCAGGATGTCTTTCTGACACTAGTCAGGCCACTTCAGGCTCAACATACCATTGAACACATGGATGAAGCCATTACCAACATTGGATTCTCAAGGGACATAGACTAAGTAAGTTAATTTCAGCACATTCAGTGACTTCTACACTCTTCTCCAAAGTTATGCTCAATGTGGTTCAAGTACAAACAAATAAAAAGTGGACATGTAGTAAGATGACATGAGCAAAAGAACTTTAGTCTCTTTCAGGAAAAAAGAAGCCGACAGATATAGGAGGCAGACCACGTTGCCTGAGGAGGTGCAGAAGGCAAGCTCAAACCACCTTCCACAGCCTTCTGCAGAAGGAGAAGCTGTAAGTGCTTCTCCTGTTTTATTTCAAGCTCAGACTAAATCCTCCCACGAGCAGAAGAGTGCTTCAGGGAACAGTCTTGCCTGAGACAGTATAGACAATATATGCCAACATGTGTCATTTTTTTGAGCAACAGGATACTTCGAGTCCAACTGGTTTGTTTTTTTTGGTACGTTCTGAGCAAACCCAGACCCATTTCACTATACCTGTGCAATGACTATTCACTGGGTGAGGAGAGAAGCAGAAATCAGGACCAAACCATCAAGATCCTACTTTGGTCCTCGCAATGAAGTAGACACTTAAAGTGAATCCACACTAAAAATAGCCAAGAAACCCCACATCGGTCTAACAAGGAAGCCAGAAAAAATGAGGAGCGTCACACACCTGAACCCAGCTGTTACAAAAGAAGCACACTGAGCACTAAAACTGCCTGTGCCTCCTAACACCCCGATTCTGTGAGCAGGCACAGAGACGACAGCAACGGGCACTGCTCTTCTCAATGACTGACCTCAAGACACTGAGGAACGCATCCGATTCTCCAACTGCACACGCAGTTCTTGAAAAAAACAGATATTTAAATTTACTGAGAAAATGAATACAAAAACCCCCCACCATCTGAAGTATGCTCTACATCCTAAAATCCTGGAAATGCTCTAAATTCTTGCTTGCAATATATGCAACAATTAGACAAGGGAAGACCAAGCACCATTTCACTGACTATTTTAAAGACCAATATATTTCAAGAAGTTTAAAAAAAGGAAAAGTCATCAAAAATACTTGTGGTCTATTATTTTTTTAAAGGTATCTATTTTTCATATTCAAAAGTTTTAAGGTCAAAAGGGACCATTATGATGATCTAGTCTACTCTTCCACCTAACATAGGTCATACAATTTTACTCTGCCATTCTTGCCTTGAACAAAACAGTTAATTACAATTCTACAGAGAGAGAAACCTACACAGTCAGCAGGAATGTATAAGGGCAGATACCTTTACATAAACCAGGGGTAGGCAACCCCCAGCACAGGGGCCAGAGCGTAGTACACAATGGCATTTTCTTGGCATGTGCATCATAGGATGGATGGCAGAGGAGCCGTAAGGGGTCCAATCCCTGTTGCTGTAGTGGCAATACAGCCCCAGCTCTTTCCCTGCCATCCACTACAGGGCATGTGGGCACCCCTCACCGCCAACGAGCCAGACCAGGACTCCCTGAACCCAGAACAGCCACTTGAAGTCTTCCCGCTGCCTGCTGTGAGCAGCCGAGGCTCTTTGGCGAGTGGCAGAGCCCAGGCCACTGGTGGCAGGCAGCTGGGAAGTTGCAAGCAGGTGCACCGGGGTCCACAGAGCCCCAGTCTAGCTCACTGCTGGCAGTGGATCCACACACACCTAAGGGTAGTTGGTGGGAAAGGGGTCAGGGCTGCACTGCCACAACAAAGATCAGGCCCTCTGTGGTTCCTCTACTGTCTGCCCCTGGCACGCCAACACATTACACGACGAGGTTGCAGGTGTATTTGGCAAGCTGCCCAAAAAATGCTGCCAATCCCTGACATAAAGGTAACTGAGTTGTGAATGATTATTCCATATACCATTACCGAACACTGCAATACTAAAACGCTGTGACAGGACCACACAATCTAAACACAGAACTTAAGTGCCATAAAAAGTATAAACACATAATTAAAATTATTGTACAGACTTGCAACGACAAGTTATACCTTTTAAATGAGAATCTATAAAGCTATACTATTTCGGGGGGGGGTTAATTTTTAGTAATTTAATTCAATCAATTATCAGATCTTGTATCACATGTAAATTCCACACTGCTAAACAATCCTTTTTTTAAAATAAAAAAAAGTTGATAAATCTTATCCTTTGTAAAAGACTCGTTTTTAGACAAAAACAGTAAGTGGAAGCAACTTTCACCACAGTGGAAAAATCAAACAGGTCCTGAAATGTACTTTCATCCTCAAGGTACATCAGTAGTCCTAGGATGAAAGACTCTAATGAAGTTCTCTCTCACCATGGATCTGAATGCCTTACGTGGGTCAGAGTATCCAATTCTAGCAAATTCTGGGGTACAGCCCCAAAGCATGGCTCCAGATGCATGGGTCTAAAGTTTTTATAAGATACAGGTGGGATTTTCCAAACGTGCTTTGCTGTAATATTTCTCCCACTCAGGGAGATGGCAAAACTCCCATTGGTTTTATTATATTAGAACAGAACTAAGCCAATGCCAATTGTGTCTAAATATCCTACTCTAAAAGTGTTCCTGGGTTTTCCAAAGTGGAGGGAAGGGGAAATGACATTAATATCTGCTAAGGTTAAATACACATTCCTGAATTTTACATCTAAAGAGAGATAGTGAATGGGAACTCCTAAACCAGTGGAATCAAAGAGCTAACGCAGTTCAAAGTTGGAAGAAGCCAGAGAATCCAAAAGGATCCCAAGAAAGCAGCAGACTTGCAAGCTTACAGCACAAAAACAATGCCTTCATTTTGTATAACACCACATGCAACACATTCATACATACCCTACAGCTATTAACCTAACTGCTCGTAAACTGAACCTCTTTACCTGACGCTGTGGTGGCTACTCTTCCATCAGTTACTGTTTTGGAAGAATGATATGTAATCATCTGAATATCTTCCTTTTCTTTACTGGGGTATTCATTACGGAAAGTGGATTCTGTGGATAATGGTGTTGTAACTTCCGAATTACGGCTTAAGTCAAGAGGGAGACATGGTCCACGCTTCTCAAGTGACATGTGAGCAACATCGGGTACTACATAAAAGAAAAATGTAACATTAACAAAGATATAAGGACCCAACAAACAACAGTTTGGGCTGCAGCGTTAAACAATAAATGAATAGCTTGCAGCTCGGGTTACTGAATATTAATCTAAAGGTGAAAAAAATGTGAAAGGTCTTTTTTATTATGATTCAGTTTTTCTTATTGTTCTTTATTACATTAAAATACATTACCCTCTGGCATGGATGACTGCTGATTTTGAGCACTGATGGAGAACACTTTTCCATCAGTGACTGGAGAAGGAACCTTTTCTACAGAATCATCAGGCAATGGGCAAGTGGCCAAACGCTGCGATCTTCTTCTCCGCTGGCTATGTTTGTAGGATCTAGGGGAATTCACTGGCTGTGATGGACCTAAAAAAAGATCTTTCAATGTTGACGAAGCAGAGATATCTCATAATCTTACTATAATAGTTTAAGATGGAAAGAAGGGACATGCTTTAAATAGTTCTCATCTGCAGTACTAATTACACCATGATTTGTAAGAATGATTAAAAAGTCTGAGTATGAGAAGAATGTTAATGTTTGTGGCAGGATTTGGGTTTTTGCTTAGCATACAAATTAAGGGATCTACTCTCCCATTGATCAAGAGGAACTCATGTAAATCTTCTATTTGTGAATTACAGGAGTCAATCCATCAAATAAAGAAGAGAACAGATCACTTACAAATGAAAGGAACAATAATATCTCAGTAAAGGAAAAGAAATTGTCACACTTAGAAATACTTGAGAAAGTACGGACAGTATTAACGTAAAACTATTAAAATAAATTCACAAAAGTAGTTCATTTTAGTTCTCATCTCCTCACTTGCTGCTGAACTGATATCAACACCGTGGTTACAGCCAGCACAAAACTAATGTCAATGCACTGCATAACAAGAAGTCTCAACCCCAGCATTAAGAATCTCAAATGAGAGTACTGTAAATATTTTAAGGCCTGATTCATTAAAAAAATAAAACGTGATTTATGCACATTTCGTATACTGTACTTTGGGAAATGTGCTTTACCTGCACAAATACTAGTTTCATTAATCATTTTTTTCCCTTGTCCTATCTAGAAACTGGTACGTCACGCTGAAGATTTGCAGCTGAAGGCTTACAGCTTTAAAAAAAAAGGAAAGAAAAAGAAAAAAAGAAAAAGCAAACAAGCAACAAAAATAATGTTTCTACTAAAAATTTTCAAGAGGTGGAAGCCACTATTTTAGTAAACTATGAAAAGTAATATCTCTAGGCAAAATGCAGATTAAGATTTTGTATTTCAAATACCAGGAAAAAAAGGTAGCTTCTGTCTAAAATAGAGAATAACCTCAAGGAAAACTACTTACCGACATCTTGGCAGCATTACAATATGCATGGACAGCAATATTTAGTGGGGAAAAGTAGTAACATGATTTAAAAACATTGATGTTTCTTGAGTGAACAGAGAACTTTTCATTTACTCATCTCCCTCCCCTACTCATTTAAAATTTGCTATGAGCAAAGATTGAGAGAGACCGTTATCTCCTGGGAGTAGGCGTGTGGCAAAAGGTGAGCGGGGAAAGAACACAACACACACGTGGTGCAGTAGTCTTCTTCAATCCTTATTTTGCCACTGCTCTGTGAGCGAAGTGAAACAAGCTTCTGATTTACAGGAATTGTTGTTAAGTGTAGACCACAAACTTAGCTTTCAGAGAGCAAGGAAAAGTTTTAAAGACATGGGTCCCAAAACAAATATGAAAAGGTTGAAAATGCTGCTGTCTCCCCCAAAATTTAACATATGAATATTGCAATATGCACAAAAATGTAATAAAACGTTCAAGGACAATATGCAACAGATAAATTTCTCTCTTCTGCTGACCCATGATATTTCAATACTATGCAAGTTGGTTCCACATGTTTAAGAGGCTGAGTGACTAAGTTGTATTTAACAGCCTACACAATAGCTTCCCTTGCTTCCCCCCCAAAGAGAACCCTTCTTCGCTTGCACACCATAGTGTGATGAAATATCATGTAGGATGAAGGATGGTGTAGCCAACAGGTACGTTACTTCAGTCCACTGCAGGTAGAATTCCTCAGAATTGAAAAGGAAAGATCCGCAACAAAATTGCATGTCTTTTCTTTTTTAATGAATCAGGCCCTTTAAACAGAAGTGTCTAGTGTGGAGATTCAAGCTAGAGTGGAGCTTAACCATTAAAAGCTGGGACTTTCTACTGCAACAAAAGTGCCATTATCCTTCGCACCAAAACTCACATACCATGTTATGTGACTTGACTTTCAGTAAGCTTGAGATATCCCTAGTGCACACACTTACGTTTGATTTTTTTTTTTTAAAGCAAATTCATTGTAAAAGAAAAAAGCAACATTAATTTACAGTCAAAATGGTTTTTTTTCTGTATATCTCTTATGACTATAAGTAATTACGGTATTTTTTAAAATGTCTGTGCTCACTAGTTTTATTTATCACAGAAGAAGGAAGCTGAGAGACCAGCGTCAAATCCTCGACTTGTATTAATTCTGGGGAAAGTGGTGATTTAGGGGGCTTTATACACCCAGAAGAATCTCCAGATTCTTGTTTGCATTTCTTGCTGCGAGCCTTTCCTGAAGACAAAGTTGAGGATAACAGTGCAGGTTTCTGAGTGTTGGCAGAACTGCTAATATCAGCTTCATTTTTTTTCTGATTTTGAGGTTTAGGTGAAATCTCCTGAATAAATAATAAGAAATTGATACTTTTATTTCAGTTTCTTCATTGTGGTTCTTGCAATCTACTTTGCTTTTTTTAAGCAACTTTAGTACTCAAAAACAAATTTTTAAACCAACAATTAACATATTTTCAATACAAATGAAAAGCTAAAATACTTTAATGTATCAAAGTAAATACTGAACAATCTGTTTTTAAAGGGACACTACCAATGACTTCCAGCATTTAGAATTTCTCTTTACCTATTACTTGCAGTATACTTTAAAAAAACTGGAAAATAACAAAGATTATTTTCTTAGCATCTACCTAATCTCCATTTGACAAACAGTACCAAAACCATTTTCATATCTCTTGCATTTTAAGCCAACATCACCAATGGTGAAAAAATAAAGCATGACCTAGAAAACACTACTGCTACAAACTAGAACTGCTGTTCTTGAGGTTTTCTTGTGATCACACCAAGAAGTATATGAACAATCAATTTAAAAATACTTACAGGTTTACTTCAATTTTAATGAAGAACCTGAAGAGGTTGACAGTGCCCCTTTAAGGAAGTCTTAAAACAAATGACAATCAAATTAATAGTGAGCACACACTGAACCCACTTCAGTGCTGGGAGTCTGGATTTCAACTACATTTAATGATTGTGCAAATGCATCAAGAAATCACAACTTCTAGCACCACAGGGTTAAACAGATTGCCAAGAGTTAAAAAAACAAAACAAAGATAAAATGTAGGTCAAAGAAATACTCTTTGAAAAACCATTCTATGAGGCATTTCCCATAATTGACCAAGTTTTAATCCATGTTAATGCATGTACCAAATTATTTTGAAGCAATTCATCTGAATTCAGTGACTGACATTTCAGTTTTCAGCTAGAAGGAAGTTCTTCCTACGGGAAGAGTTATCAGTCTGAACTTGCTCAATCGGGGTAGACACTACTGCATATGAACACAGGATCTCCTAAATCTTTATGCCAGCTATTGCTCAGGTCTCATATGCACCACGATACTATATAAGCTAATGAAAACATCATTATGAAATCAGGAACTTGCTTCCAGAATGTGTGCACCGTTTTCTTCAGCCAGATTTCATGCCTCTCTGCTGATTTGAGGGTGTTCCCCAGTTCAGGCCTCCATCCTTCAGAGGACTGCATTTTGGTAACTGAATGACAGATTTCTGTTCCACTGGAACATGGGAGCTGCAAGTTCCAGTGGAATTACAAACACAGATGCACACACTATGTACTTAACAGGGCATCCTTGAACGCTCTAGGAGTGGCCTGCTGGAAGTACCATAGGGAAGTCCAGTGCAAAATGTTCCATTCAGTTGCCACCAGTTCCTTCCTTGAAACGGCTGATTCTACTTGTGTAAGTGCAGTTTATTCATTTAAATAAAATATTCCATGAACTGTAGAGCTATGCTGATTATGAAGGTATCACCAGAAATTAATTAGAGGCGCAACTTGTAAATAAACAATTTTATTGTTCATCTTCACATATGTGAAAGACATTACTACAGCATCCATTACTTTCAAATTACAAAGTTGTTTAAACAAGATTAAAAAATTAAATTAATATTTTGATAAGGTGCTTAACCTCTTAACAGGACAAATTAACAATAAAAAACCTTAATGAGTTAAAGTTATCATCTGAGCAGGTCTTGGTCAAAAAGAAATAACATGACATAACCCTAATACAGTTAAATAAACTACTATATCTGCATCTAAAAGGCTGAGGTTTTCGGGTTCAAGACAGTTGTAAATTAAAAAAGTTATAAATATAAATAAAATATATTTCCATCAGCACATCATATTTTTTGGCTGCTGGCCTGAAGCTTTCTACGGTGTTTTTGTATTATATTATTTAAAAAAAACCTCACAAGACATTTTCCCATTCAGCATTATAGCAGTAGCAGACAGTGTCTCTCGTTAAAGGCTGTCAGCTTTGCCATAGTAAAGCCTTTTTAGGGATTTATAACTCGGCCATTTTAATTTGAATTCGGATGGGAACTTGAAAAAGAGTTTTGAGGTCAGACATTTTCCCCTCCATTTCTAATCAGTTCAAGTTTTTATAGTTTGTTTTTCCTGCACTTAGAAGAAAGAGAACAAAGAAGGAAGCCTGCTAGGTTTTTGGATGCCCTTTTTTAAAAATATTAAGAACTTTTGAAGCTAAAACCAAGTATTTTAAAAAAATTACAATTTTCATACCATTAGCCTGTCAATGGTAAAAGTGCTCTTTGAATTTTTTATTTTTGTCTCTAAACAACAAAGGTAAAATGGAAACAGCCGAGTTATTGAAGTCTGAAAAGTTACTTTTTTTTTTTTAATCCACTGTAGTTTATACTGCTGCATGAACAGTCTACGTAAACTGCAAAATCCCATTATTTTCAATGGGACTGTGCACATTAAAATTTACATTGTAATGATTCTTCCAGAAACATCATGCTGTCGGCCATTTCACAGTTTTTGCACACTGAAAGTATCACACACAGTAGCAAGAAATCATAGCATATTTAATATGCAAAAATTTGAGAAATGGAATATCATGTCAATACATCGTAAACCATTATGCAAGATATGAGTCAATGCATTGACACCATAGCGGCTCAGAATTAACCTTTACAGTGGCAGCATTAAAAGCAGAACCATAATGCTCCACTGTCAGCACCCTGGATTTGAGAGACTCTCAGATCCAATACACTGCCAATGGAAAACCACAGTAATGCAATTATATATCAGACCTAAAGAACCAGTACAACTAACAAAGCATCAAAGGAAGTTTGGGGCAAGGACTGCTTAGAGAGTGTGCCGGGGCTTGAAAAGAATTTAAGTGCTCTTTTTAAGGGGGGCCAGTTTGTTTTAAACAAACATTAACATTACAAAGGAATGAAATTGAATACAAAAAAGCTCTATTAAAAGTATATTAAGGCTCTGATTTAAACCAATAAGAGCAAAAGGTGTCCAGAGTGAAGGCTGCCATTTCACCCTTAGCTTGACCTAGTGTGCTTGAGGTATTCAGCCCTTTTAATAGGCAAGATCATGCATATTTGAGATTCAAGGAATGCCTGAACACAACGGAATGAGTCAGAGATGAACCGGCAACCTTCAGTTTCTTCAAAGAAGGGAGTTTAAAAATCAGACCCTTAACATTATTTAAATTCTTTTTTGTATTTATTAAAATATACACCCTAGCAAAATGTATGGCTCATTGAACAGTTCAGAAAACACAGTCTACAACACCAATTCTTACAATATAAAAAAACCAACTTCTTACAAAAGAAGTTTTGCTGGATGTCAAAAACCCTGATTCAAACCACAAATTAAATTTGTGCAAGGGTCTTTTTCTAAACAAGTTGCTGTCATGGTTTCAGTTATAAAATTGTACACTGGGATAGAAGTCTCTTAACCATGGGTTTTTTCCGAGACTGTAAATCATGTATTAAAATTCAAGGTACTTGTGTGGTCTACAACAATTTACTTGCATCCTCTGCCAGTGCAGAGATGTAAACTTAAGAGCAAATATTTAGTTCCCTCTCTCTCTTTCTGAAGGGGCATTTTTCATGTTACTATATCTCCATGGCACACTCCAGTGGGAACCCTGCAAAGGAAACAAACTCTACCATTTCATACCTGCTCCAGGACTGGAGCTGTTTCTTTGCTGACTTCCTTTTTTTCACCACCATCCACAACAACAGCTTTGGATGCCAACAAACCTTAAGAGAAGAGAAAAGTGGCAGAGATTTTAATTTAGAAGGAGTCTGGGCTTTGAGCTCACCATTTGTCATGAGATTTATGAAGAAAAAACATGAAAGTGAAAAAAGAAAGGACTTAAACCATTTTAATCTAGCGCAACATTCCCTCCAAAGTCACTTTTACAAAGCCTGAGTTTTTGTTTAGTAGAATAAAAGTGTTGGCATCGGGCCCACAAAAGTGCTTATATTCCACCATCGGAGAGAAAAAAGGGGTCAAATTGTAAGGCTCTTCCCTCCTCGAACAGCAGTGCTTCATAGCTAGACCTACACTATAGTGTATGGGTTTGTTTATTTTTTATTTTTAAGAGCTTATTTAGAGGGTACAGACAGACATAATTATATAGATATAAAAGGATAATAATAAGCTGTTACAATTTAATGTTACATTTGCTTTATTCTGTGACTATACAAGCGTAGCAAAAGCAAAGGAACTTCAACCTAGCATCACTAAGGGTTAAAATAAATGTAATTTAGCCAACTTCCACAGCTACACCACCATGCAGACACAGCAGTTGCATCCTAACAGCTGATGCCTGCTCCCAGGTAACAGCTCCCACCTCCCATTTTAAAGCAGCTAAAAGGTATATTTGTCCAGACCCAGAATCAGCCTCCTTTCCCTCATAATTTGGTCTTTGCATGCTTTCCTAACAGTGCTAAGATTTACAGCCACAGGGCTCCTATCAAAAATGTACGCTACCTATTCCCACCTCTTCAAAAGGCCCATGAAGGCACAGAGGTGATACTTTCCCCTATGCGGCACTGGTCAGGCCACAGCTGGAGTTCTGCGTTCAGTTCTGGGTACCGCACCTCAAGAGGGATGTGGATAACCTTGAAACGGTCCAGGAGGGCTACTCGGATGGTTAGGGGCCTGCAGGTAAGGTCCTACAAGGAGAGATTGAGGGACCTGAATCTCTTCAGTCTCCAAAAAAAGAGGCTGAGAGGGGATCTTGCGGCCATCTACAAATTCATCATGGGGGCAGCAAGGAATAGGGGATACTCTGTTTACCAGGACGCCTCCTGGAGTTACTAGGAACAATGGCCATAAACTGACGGAAAGCAGATATTAATTAGGCATTAGGAAAAATTTCCTTACGGTGAGGGTTGCCAAAATCTGGAATGGGCTTCCAAGGGAGGTGGTGCTCTCCCCTACCCTGGGGGTCTTTAAAAAGAGACTAGACAAGCACCTGGCTGGGGTCATTTGACCCCAACGCTCTTTCCTGCCCAGGACAGGGGGTTGAACTCGATGGGTCCCTTCCAACCCTAAAATTCTATGAAATCTATAAACAAGGGGCAATCGTAAAAGGGCAGCTGGATGAAGTTACTGGAACATTCATTCTTCAATTAATGACTATCATTCTGTGATTTTTAGCAATGTGGATCTCCAAGAGAAACAGATACCCACTATGGTCTTGCTAACTGCAGTATCAGTATGTGGTGCTTCAATCACAAATCCATGTGCAAGACCACTAACACTCAAATTTAAATAACCTCAAACTGCTGGCTCTTAGCCAAACACTAAGTGGGCGCATCGACACATGTCATTAATACACAGCACTATATTCCAGAGCTTATTGCTTCTGGGAAGCTCCCAGGGGCGCCATCTGCACGTGCATCTGGACCACAGCACACTGAGCTGGGCTGGAGCAGCCTGCCAACCTGGAGCTGCTCCAACAGGGCTCAATGTGCTGCAGAGGGGCTGGCTGGGGCATGAAGGTACTTCAGTGCAGGACTAGCTGGCAGGCAGCCCCCGCACTGAAATACCCTTGTGTGCCAGGTGGGTCAGCAACTACAAAAATGTTGCTGTGCACAAAAGAACTCCACAGTAGGTTAGTACTTGTATTTACAAGTACCACCCTGCTGCAGAGTTGATTAGTTTCCTGCACCCTAATAGAGATGCACGTGTAGATGCTGAGATGTTTACTGAAGAGCTGATTAGCCAGCTCCACAGTAAACATTTTGTGTAGGTGTTTCACACCAGTAAGTATTTCAAAACTGTGTCACGAAGGAACTCGCAAGTTTGGACACACGAACAGACAGGATGTGCTGGAGACATAAGCCTTTAGCAAACCACACTGTGGTACACCTGTTCATATACAAGTTATGCATTTAAAAGCATGGGAAACAGGTAGTCTCTGTACTGCAAGGTAGTCATTTGAAAGTCTAACCAATTTAAGTAGGGGCAGACAAGCTATTAAAACATGTATCCTATCAGCCACTCTGTGCTAACTGCCCTGGTGCACAATTTTACACCACAATAAATGCAACGTAACTTACTTTATTTTTACTGAGCAGCAAGCTACCTTATGCTTTTTGTAAGGACAGCATATGCATATGGGCAATTACTACAGAGTAGCTGACATGTCATAAATTCAAACCCTAGGTTACCTTGTGATAACTTGTTCATCTGTCCAGAACCCAAATTCATCTAGGAGTGAATCTGTCACTGTTGAAAGCTGGTTAAACCAGTTTAAGGGTTGTGTCACGTGTTTACAGCTTTTTCTAAAACTGGAACAGCTTGACTTGACACAGGTTAACTCATGTTTGTCCAAGGGCTGACTTTATCTAGAAATACCATCAACTAATGCTGACGTGAAAAGACCTAAATCTGTTCAAACCTGCCTAATGTCCAAGCTAAAGGAGGCAATAAAGTTCCCGGAAACAACAGGCTGAAAAAAATCCATCTCCTACCATTTAATGGTGGGAGCAGCAGCTACCTCCTAAGACAGAAGTGGCCAACCTGTGGCTCCGGAGCCACATGCAAGTTAATAAGCGCCTCCTTGAATCATTGCACAAGCACAAGATGTGATGTAATGGCTATGGAAGCTGGTCACCGTGTGCTTGTGCAAAGATTCAAGGAGACGCATCCTAACTTCTGAAAAGCTGCAATTACAAGTTACTCATCCTCGGCTGCAAGGGACTGCTGAAGACGACAAATCACAAGTGCACTAATAATCATTGTTTCAGGGATACAGTGTGTCTACAGGCAAAAGGAATCATAACTCTGGGTCGAGGTGATTTCTTTTATTTGACCAACTAGATATATGCAAAAAGAAAATAAACTGTATTTGCAAGGGTGAGCATACGCAAAAGCCTGCAAATAAAGACTTTTTTTGCAAATATCTGATTGGTCTAATAAAAGATATTGCCTCTACCCAAACTTCTGATTCCAAATAAGCACTGGATATTCAAAATGGCACAGTTTATAAAGTATTGTTACTATATTCCATGGAAAATTAATTAGATTCCCAAGCAATTAAGCATGTTATTCCCAAAGTGTTATTAATTAGCAAACTCTGGGTTTTCCTCATGTCAACTGTTTAGGACATGTCCTCCAGCAAATTAGATAGCATTCCATTAGACCTGCTTTTGATTTTTTTTTTCCCCACAAGGACTGAATAGAAGCAACGGTGTTATATTCCTAACACTATTTATTTGTTATATATACTTATGGGAAATATTTTTTTAAATTATCATAAACAGAACATCGGCTTCAATTCAAGATATACAATTCAAGAGTCTGACCATCTCTCCCTCTGCCTGAAGAAAGGTGTTTGTACCCAAAAGCTTGCATATAACAATTTTTTCCACCTTGTTCATTGGTCTAATCAAAGGTATCACATTTACCCAAAGATCCTTGTCTGCCTATGCCCCCTGAAAATATTCTTAAATTCACTAAAATAAGTTTGCTCTGAGCATTACAGTCAGGTATGGAAACAGAAGCTTGTAATAACTAACTTACAGCGTAAAACAACAGCATGCTACAAACAAAAAAGGGAAGGATCAGGCAGCGGAAAAGAGCATTTGTTTTGTTCTCCCCGCTCTTAATTTGTTAGGAATAGTCACCAGATAACTGGTTTCTACTTCTCTTCTGAACTCATGATGGTGGTGAGACATGCCTTTTATACCTACATGCCTTTCATACATGGCTAGTTGACTGGCTGCCATGCAGCACAGCATCATATATTATGGATGTAAAATACCAGATGAACAATAAAAAGTATATTTCCAGTAAGCTTTTCTTATGTTTCAATCTCTCAGTCAGTTGGATTTGTAAAAATTCTTCTGTGGTAGCAGTCCAACCAAAATGGATTACCCACCCTTAAAAGAACATCTTCAATTAGTGCCATGCACAGTTTCTGCTTCAGAGGCAACTGCATTACCAACTAGGGTGGCCATCATAGAGACATTCCGGTTTTCTGCTGCTCTGCCCTCTATTGATACAAAACCCAACGCCAGTTTCGTATCACTAGAAGACAGAGGACAATCAGACTGTCCTCTATGATGGCCACCCTATTACCAACTGATAGCTTAGAAATATTTCAGAAGAAGCCTGAATGAGAACAAAAATCTTTTATTTCCCATAAAGCTGCATTTCTGTCCATCTGATCACTAGAGACATTTAAGACAAAAATGCAGGCTATAATTAATATTCAAATGTAAAAGTACATCTACTTTTACAGTTTATTTCACCATCTGATATTTCATGGTTTCATAGTTTCCAGGGTCAGAAGGAACCTGAACAGATCATCAAGTGTGACCCCCTGCCCTGGGCAGGAACAAGTGCTGAGATCATAATACCCCAGCCAGATATCTAGCCAACCTCCTCTTGAAGACCCCCAAGATAGGGGAGAGCATCACCTCCCTCGGGAGCCTGGGAGCCCTAACTGTAAAGTAATGCCTCCTGATATCAAGCCTGAGGCTACTCTCAATCAATCTGTGGCCATTATCCCTTGTTATCTCAGGTGGTCTCCGAGGGAATAGAGCCTCACCTATTTCAGAGCAGTCAAGTATGATATTGTCTTCTGTTTATGACTTCAGATGGAAACAAAGACCCATGAATACTATAAAAATCCTTTTTAATGAGAGCATAAATCAGAAGAAAACATATTTGGAGTTTTTTTTTTTTAAAAAGGAAGTCCGATTATTAAAGGCATCAGACATGGTAATACCATCCGCTCACCAACCACGCTTTTGCTTTTTCTGTCATGATCTCTTTCAACACTGCCCTTATTTTTATTAGGGAAAGGAATCAGTGGGCCATTAGCAAATTAGTTTTCAAGTCCTGCTTTACTTGGCTTGAACTGAGATCTCTTCAAACACCCTCCTAGCAGTAGACTGTTAGCACCTCAATCCTCAACCCAATCATGTACTCCTTTCCCTCTAACAAGATCCCCTACACCGCTCTTAAGGGGAAGGTGCTGGAATAACATCTATTTATTGGAGCATCTCAGTTTAGCAGCTACAATGCTTTATTATTTCCTCGGGTTCATTCTGCTTGGTATATCAGCACAACCCAACACCATGGCCTTCAGTTAGGAAGTGAAGGCTGAGGCTTGAGACATAAGCATAATTTTAAAGGGTTAATTGTTAGCAAAGGCATCACAGTTTTCATCTTTAAAGTGCTCTAAGCACATTAGTTCATCAGTAGACACTATAATCACAGAAATCTAGAAATAGTTATGGAAAGAAAGTATTATTTTTAAAACTGTTTAACCACAATCAAAGATCATACATGTTAATCTGGAATTGACTGAAAGCTTAACTTAAAACCATCCTTAAGACACTTAAAAACGTAAGAACTAGCATATACTGAAAAGGTCTTGAAAAATTAATTAACCTATTCAGGCAAGCAAATGGGAACTAACCTTTGGCAAGTGAGCGAGCACCAATGGTTGGAGCATGAAATTCACTAGACTGAGCTAATGAAACTGATTGGTTAATAAGTCTCACATTTTCGTTATCGCTCCAAGGAGAACATGGAATCGCTCCTTCTCAACAAAAGGAGCATTGCCTCCAGAAATGCAGAATGAACAGTCTTCAGTTGCTGCTAATCATAGGATTCCAAGCACCAATGGAAGGAAGCTCGCACCGCTCTGGCCTGTTTTAGTGTTACTATCAACATCTGGACAGCAATCAAAATCAGCCAAAAATAAGTACACTTTTAGTCTGGTACTGCTTAGGGCATCAAAGAGTCACCACACATTGAGGCAAATACTGAAATTCTTTCATCCTTTAGCAGCTAACAAGCATGGCAAGGCACTTGTGTGGAGAAAAACGAAAATAGGGCACTCATACACATGCGGGGGGAGGCGACGGAGACGGATGGACATGTTTTAATTAGCCCCCTAATTAAAGTGCCTGGAGCATCTCATATCAGTGTCCCTGCACTTCAAAATGGTGGTGGGGGCACTTTAGCTAAAGCTTGAACAAGCTTTACCTAAAGCACCTCCACCACCATTTTGAAGCATGGAGACACCGATACACAATATGCGGGGGCTGCTGGAGAGTGATAATTGCCATGTTCCAGCAGACTCAATTAATTGGAACTGAGCGAATTCCAGTGAATCAAAGCAGCCTCCACAGTCATGTAACAGGCACCCTGTGCAACACCTACACAAAACAAAAACCTTCGCTCTGCGTCTGAAGACAGCATCCTTCCAAATACTTACAGACTGATGGTTTTGGCCTTTTTCATATTAGGTTCTGTTAGTCTTCTGGTTACTAACACAGCCCAAAACATTTAACCTTATGCACAACGAATACACTAAACTGAACATACTCAGTTACTTCTTAGAGAAAGTCATAACAACACAAATAAGGAAAAAAGGAGAGTCGGGTTCACAACTTACTCTTGCATTCTAACAGTTCTGCCTAGTCCACACTAAAGAAGTTTGGTATATAGTTAAACAATTTTCCCTCTGTGATTTAAATCTAGTTTACCATCACTCTGCTAGCAAACAACTAATTCTTCTACAACAATAGCTAGTCAGATTTCAAAGAAAGTTCTATGAATTTTCACAAGTAGCTAATACAGGAAAAAAAAATATACCACAGGATAGTCTACCACAGCAGTTCAATGTGGTTTACAAACACTGAGAACTGAACAAGATCATTGAGCAGCATTACTTCTAGTTTAGCAAAAATGTCACAACCCAGACACAAGTCTATTTGCCCATCCAGCACAAGAGGACTGGCTAAGGGGGAAGTTACAACGTTGCTGATTGTGGGGGAGGGACACACTACAGGAGGGTTAAAATGGTTTGTCCAGACTTACAAAAGAAAATCTTTGGCAAAATTTGGAACACAATTCGCATTTCAATTCTCTCAATTATTAGACCAGTCACCTAATATTCCACATCCTACTATGACAGTTTATTTTATTACTGTGTGCATGGTTCCCTGGAATGACTATGAGTCATTATTTCTTTTAAATGTGAAAATACTTTTTTTTTTGAACTTCTACAATCCCTTGCAATGGCATGGCATTGGCAGTGCCTTGAATTCCCTTGTTTTTGATCTGTGACATACTATACGGTATTACTGGCTTTGTAATATGGTCTGTGGTTGTAGTGAACAAAGGATAGAGTGGATGACTTTTAGGACTCTGGATAAATGGCTGCCTGTGAACAAGAAAAATAGACTTTATAGCCCCAAGCCCCAGTGGCCCTTTCCAGTGCTTTAGTACTCAAGCTTTCTAAAAAAATCCCTTTATAATATAATCTTCTAGAAACCACCTTACTTTAAGACAAACTGGGACAGAGTACTTAGCTGCCTCCAAAGGAAATGCTATTGCTACTCTGCCAATTTACTGGCAGTCGCATAGTATACCATAAGCCCATGGCCATGTGCAGAGCCCGTGCATGTTCAATTCTCATTCAAAATAAAGGAGAGAACTAGACAGGAGATGAGGCTATTATAATGAACGCACCTGCTCAAAAAATAGGTCTATTCTCAGAAAGGTCAAGTCACTGAACTAAAAACCTAGGTCAAAAGACAGACTTCAAACTGTGAAGTGCATTAAAGTTTCCAACAGCAAAGACTAACAAATAATAACACCTTTACTATAGCACCGATGTACAAGAATAAGCACTTGGATATGATAAAGAGTGTTAATTTCAATTAAAAAAAAAAAAAAAAGATAGTTTACCAGTGATCTTGTTAAGACGAGCTCTCTTTGCCTGAAATGAGTTGCCTAGACTACTTTTCCTCTTGTGTGATAATGTGCTCTCTGCTTGCACAAAGGCCATCTTTGGAACATCCACTACAGGAAATCCTACTTTTAACAAAAAAAAAAAAAAAAAAAAGACATGGAAGAGTGCATCTATAAATTCATGTTATAAGCATTTCTTAGCAACAGTAAAGATATTTTACAATGTATTTTTCATTGAAAAGTTAGCACAATGTGTCGTAATTAGCCACTTTTTTCTCTGTCATTAAAACTGACATGAGCATGAATTCAACTATTAGCTGAGAATTTCCTTAAAAATTAAAAACTGTTAATAAAATGTGGTAAGTTCTGCGTTAAGTGGCTACTGCTGTTATTTAAATGAACGTAAAGATTTATATATCTAAAACTAAAAATCTTGAGAGCCCCTGCAATATGAAGCCACCCATATGCACTACAAATATTGTTTTAAAATTACCCTTAAGCTACCATTATAGCCAAGCACCTTATGGATTTGTTTAAACTAAAATTCTAAAGGAAAAACTGACCAGAAAAATCTGAGGGTGAACCTATTAAGCACAGCTAAGACAATCAGGAAGAAGACATTTGCACTTAAAAGCAAACTGATTAACATTATTCCAGTCTTCAGAATCAATAACTATATAAAGAATGCATCTCCTTCACCGGTAATACTATTTTGTAATATATACAATAGGGATTCTGAGGTTGTGAATAACTGATGGACAGAAAGAACATATGCCCTATTTGCAATCTTTTGGAAAAGCAGCATTAGCAATTAGTACCAAATGGCTCACTGGATGTTGGCTCCTCTTCCTTTTTCTGGACTTCTTGTATGATTGTAGAAGTTGAGGTTTCTTCCTTCTTTGAAGGTACTTTTAGCCATTTTCTCTCCTCTTTATCTTTATTGCTGTTTGCACTGGTCCGAGGTTTACTTCCAGCTTTATTTTTGGCAGCCGCTGCTGCAGCAGCTTTGACCAAAGCTATCCAATCCTTCAAAAAGGGGGAAAAAAAAAGGTGGGGAACATTAGTAGCCATTTGAGAGTCAACTAGCATCCATCTATAAATAATGTCCAACTCATCACTGCAGAAATGATCATGTATATTTGTGTTTAGTTTTGGCTATTATGGAAAAAGTCAGCCAACTATATTTCCCACATTGCCTACATATTGTACATTAACTCAAATGTATTCCCAAAACACTATGTGGATATTTAAAAAAAATGAATTTGCTGTATTATTAGCTTTTGTTCCCTAGTAACTAATATATATTTTCTAGAGAAATACAGGAACCTTCACCCCAAAATAGGCTGCTGAAATATTAACACCTTTTCATGCTGCTTCCAAGAGTAACCTACACTGTCCTTGGTGTTTGAAAAGGAAAAGAACTACACAAAACATGAACAGGAGATTTCGCCTTAGTTCAAACTGATAATCAAGTAAAATCCTGAAGTGATAACTCTTATACAGCCTGCAAAGATTGCTGGAGAAATGGCAGATCCTATTTTTACTATGATATACTTTGCAGGCTTCATCCAATAATCTCAAAAGGCTCTACAACAACAATTACCTTTACAATCCACCTTCAAAGTAGTAAAAGATTATACCCATTTTGCAGATGGGTAAACTGAATCATACTCTATGTATGACTTGCACTTGTCCCCATAGTAAACAACAACAGATGCTAGGTGTCTTGACTCCCAATGCCCCCTCTTCCTACTACTCTGCAGGTCTAAATCATTTGTACAAACATCAGGTAGCAGGGAATTTCACAAGGATTACAAGTCATATGTAGAAAGAAAAAAGCCCAACAATCACGGTATTCACCTCAAGGAATATTTTAAAATTATAAACATATTAAAAGAAAAGCATCATCCATCATCGATCATGAAGACTTGGCTTCATGCATATATCCTGGTACATTTAGACTGCACGGTCAAATATACACTTCTGAAATGCCTACGGTAAGGACAACAATTTCCTCTATGCTTTTGGAGCCAACACCTATACGAGGTGTCTTCATCCAGTCCAGACATGCTGCAATTTATACAGGATTGTTTCCTTACTACCATATTCTGAGCAATGTAAATAGAAGTTCCCTGCTACCAGTCAGTGTACTTTGCTCCTTTGTAAAGCACCAACCCTGGTCCTTTAAATCCCTTTTCACATGGAACCACGTTTGTCCTATAATTCTCGCTACTTTTCCTCATCATTATTCTGAGGCCTATTCTTTGTGCCTTCTTTAAAGGCAAGAGGAGGATATTACTTCAGTTTATACAAATGCAATATATTCATATTTCCTCCCCGTCTTTCCCCATACCTAACCTTTTATTCGCATTTTTCCCACTGCTTTTCACTAAGTGTATTTCTAGAAGAGATGCAACAAAATCAGTTAGACATGTATCCTTAATTTAATATGTGAGCCCCTGACTGCTTCAAATTGTGCTTTCTGAGAAGGCAAATGTTTCTCCTCTCACTAACGCATTAAATTTGCTTCCCCTTTTTTAATTCTTCTGGGGCTGCCAAGAAATATTGATTAGGCAGGTATCTACCAGTCTGGGCTGAATATTTACTGGACACTCACCTGCACAGATTACTTATATAGCACCAACTAAGAACAAGGCACCACGCACACCCCCAAATAAAAACAAAAGCCTTGTCTCAAACTGTACACAACATAAATCTCTTCTAAACTAATCTACAGAATTAGTTGCAAAAGTATAGACATCTGGAGCTTCTGCGACACACATCGTGTCCATCTTTGCCCAATCCCAAAATAGCAGAAATCCTTCACTTAGTCCAAGATGCTTGGACACAACATCATTTATACAATACAAGACAATCATAATACCTTATAGGCAGGGGAAATAAACAATTTCTCCCCCACACATTCCATCATCTAAGAAAAATAAATGATAAAAAATGCAAGGGAAAGAGATAATGTTGCAAAGATATCTGTTGTGTAGTATTAGCTTAATCTCAGATTTTTATCTTACTTTATTTCTTTAATGTACAGAAGTTTAGGTCTACAAGTGAATAAAAGCAGTTTTGAGTAAGCTATGTAAACAGAATTAGTGGAGTGACAAAGTCAGAGCCTTTAACACCTCTTAACATGAATTTGGCTTTTCTCTCCGGGGGGAAGGAGAAGAAAGGAGAGGTTACCTGCTCATTTTAATTTTTGTTGTAGCTGTTCTTTAGTTCTTTTTCTCTTTTATTGTAATCTGCCCTGAGACTTTTTGGGAAGGAAGCATATAAACCTAATAAATAAAAAAACCATTTTACCCATAAGGGTACCTGCTGAGAAATACTGAAAAAGGTATTTGGGGGTTAAATCCCAGTAAGGATCTTCAAGGGAGGACTTTCTAATTTTCATCTGGGAGTGCCAGTTACAGGCGACGGGGCTTGGCTCAGACCAATACTCAGACATTTGAACTCTTTCAGGTTCAGAGCCTTGTAACTGGTTGGGGTTACCTGTAAAGAGGAAACACTCGGGAGTCTAAACGTTTAAAAGTCAGGACAGGAAGGTTTGGAAATTGCAAGTTTCCTATTTATGTTAATTCAGCAGTGTTTAAAGACCACTCAACTCAAAGAAGAGAGCTGGCCAAAGACTTTTAAAGTCAATTTTTATTTTATTTCGGCAGAAAGGCTATAAATAAAACTAAAGACACAAAGTGAATTCTTTATCTTTACAGTGAAGTCCTGCTAAATGACTGCCTAAATGAACAGTCTCGTAGTCCATCACAAGTGGCCTGTTTCCAGGAGTTGCATTGGGACACCGTTCCAGGAAGCACTGCATGGCACAAGGTAGCTTTGCTGCCTACTTTAGGCTGATTAGACAGCCGTAATGCAGGGGAAAAGCACAGGAAGTTGTACCTGTGTACCACCATGACACCCAAGTTGAGAACCAGTGAACTAGGATGCACGTTTCTCTCTCAATGTGCACAGAAATCCCTACTCTAGATGTTTCAAATGTTTGTCTGGAACTGATTTAGAAAACTTTCTTTTCCGCATTACAGCATTAGAAAGAGAAAGTGAAGGAGGAGGAACAAAAACTTCAGTGATTCCTGAAGTCTTTCTTTACCTGAGGTTGTTATAACACATCTAATACAATAGCAAGCCTCAACTCTGGGCTATAACAAGGCTCAGGAACCCTTTCTTTAAAAAATGTAACTCATACTGGCAACCGCAGACTTGTGGCAAGCACTGTATATACAAAATGCAGGATCCAGCTTTTAACAGGTAACCAGAGAGTAGTGTTTAGTAGTTCTCCTCCCCAGCTCCTACTGACCATTATAAACCCTTTTTTTTTTTATTTAACTGAAAATTCCCTAGAATGGAACCGCAGCCAATATAGGTACCTCATCTAATTCATAAGGTCCCAGCTGATGTTTTATTCCCAGTATCTCCCTCCAATGAAAATTCCAGACCCCCATTTATAAAGACTCAATGCCCTTCTTCATCTTCCTCCCTTCATTTAAAATACATGCATTTTAAAATCAGACTGTATTTCGGGTTAAGGGAAGCCGTAACAGGCTACAGAAGAGTCAATGGCTGAACCAGTCAGGCGAAGCTGGCTGGCATTCTGGTCTAAGTTTGAGCAAAAGATTACCATAATAACTAAACATTAAGGCAAACTGCTATCCTCCAATTGGTTAAAAATGGCTCTTTTTCAGAGCTCAGGGACTGACATACCAAAAGACTACTGAGAAAGCTGTAGAGCAGTGATTCTCAACTTTTCTGGCATCCCTCGCTAGCTTCAAGGCACGCCAACTCTTAGTTTCCACATGTTTTTTGACCATGGAAAAGCGATAGAGCATTGTTCTATTGCAAACAACTCAAAAAGCCAACTACATGTCAGAATATTTTTGGCACTATGGATTGCTATTTGAAATCTCTGTGTGCATTTTGTGAATGACTGCACACCTAGCAGTGCTAACACTGCATGATTAGGCATCAGACCCCACAATGCCCCTGAAAGGATTTCAAGACTCCTGTGTGGTGTGGCACCTTGGTTGAGAATCACTGTTCTAACATCATTATACAAAACAAATTCTCTAAACAAAAATGAGGAAAACTGCAAACTTCAAAAATAATTAAGCATCAACTGTTAGCATTTCTTGCATTTCAAGGCTAAGACAGCCTTGAAATTGAGTTTATAGTCTCAGAACTGCAACAGTGGGAAGGCAAAAACAGTAGCATTTCTAAAATTCAACCCTTCTACCAACACCCAAATTTGTGATGCTCACCTCTCCTATCACCTATCAAAACTATCACCTCTTTACTTCTCTATCTAAAATACTTCAGTGATAGCTCTTTCCTCTCTTGCTGTGCTATCCCTCCCACCACATGCACACACAGACAAAGAGACCCATGCAGACACCATCCACTGATTGACTGGTTGTTTCCAAATCAAGACTGCACTCCTCGCTCTCACCTTTAAGACTCTACATAGCTGTATCCCACTTACAACTCCACTCGCATTCTCTCCTCATGTCACCTCTGCTTTGTCTCTGTCCCAAACACACTGCCATGTGCTTTCTCCTCAGCTTCCTCTTCCTGAGTGCCAAGTGCCCTCCCTCTCCTTCAAATCCCTCCTCAAAACTCACTTCTTTTGGTTCGATTTCCGTCACTAATCTCAGCTCCGGCGCTATCTGCTCCCTCTCGCGCGCCTAATTATGTTGAAGATAAAACAAAAACATGAAATAGAAAAAAATAAGTTATCTGAATACTTTGGAAATGCTTCCACAAGGGCAGTTTTCATTTCCCCAGCTTTTTCAAAGTCTCCTCTCCCCCACTCCTGTTGGGTTTCTATCTAAATTTAAGAGGTCAGGCATCTCCAAGCAAGAACCTTGTCTAGTCTCCATACATGGTACTATACAAACATTGTGTTTTATGTATACTGTCTTTCCACCCTCACAACTGAAATGTATGAATGTACAAGTAACCAGAGCACTATAACTGCATGCTTCGAATATTACATTTTGAAGTATCTCTTTAAGAGAGACATCATCAATGCTAACAAATAATAAAAAAAAAAAAAATCAGATTTCCATCTAAAAATACAGCACCTACACTTCTGTTATCAATCACCTTTAAAATTACAGTGCTCAACTTGTAAGTTTTACAGTATTTTGAGAATACTTGGTGTCAGTGTTTTCCTGGTCAGCTGTATCACCCATACACTGCTCTACATGCTAGGAAGACCAAGAAATAAAAACTAAGCAACAGGCAAAGTTGTAAATAAAAGTGTGAGGGAATGTTATTATTATTATTTAAATAAGGGCTGCTATTTTACTTGGGGCTAGAAAACTGATTTTTTTACAATCAGTTATAAAGAATCCTGTTGACCCTGTCCCCTTCTCTGGTCAGCAAAGAAGCTAGAAAATAAATTATTTCTGTATCTGTGCATTGTTTTCAGAATTAGAGTCTACGTGTTTCAATTTCTTAGTTTAAAATTAATAAAATAATTCCCTTTCAAATGCCACCTCTCAAGGGAATTCTTCTATATTCTTCTTGTCATAAGAAAATGTTGGGATTTGAATTTGATATATAACATTAAAGATTCATCCGAGGCTGTATTTTCATAGAAATCAAAAATTAGTTGGGGGGGAGGGTTGGAAGGGTTACTTTTTGTCAGATTAAATTAGTCTTGCACACCCCAAGTTCAGCCTCAGAGATGGCATGAAATCCATACCCTTTGCAGTCAATTTTCGTAAAAACACAGGATTTATGGTGTTTGCACGTATGGCATATGATGCCAGGGCTTTTGAAAGCTACATCCCAAGCAGGCTATTTGCAACTAAGCTCGTTCCTCTAAAAGCAGCCTATGGCCACAGAGTAATACTGCAGTATGAATGGAGACAAGATGTTTAGTCCCATGTTTATTCCACCCAACCAAGAGACTTCTGTGCTCTCACCCCTGGACTAGTCAAGTCACAAATGTGTTACCTCCGTCTCCCTATTTGTAAAGTGAAGTGAAAGAGTATTTACACCCTGTCTCCCCACCAATCACTGGGAGTAGTGATAATTAGTGTCTGAAATGTTGTGCAGTAGTTCATCAAAGCATACTTAGCACTGCAGAAAGAGGTTGAGTTTAAGCAGAGGATGGAGGAGGAGGAATCTCATCTCCTCACTTTTAAACAATGCCAATTACATATACTTGTTGCCTAAGACCCCAATATTTCCTTAAGTTCTAATGTTGAATTCATGATTATTATAGCATGATATACAGCTACTGGTAAAATAAAGGCGGGACACAAAATGTGCTTCTTAGGCCAATCTAGTTCTCCATTTCCACTGAGCATATTGAGTTATGCCTTTTTATAGTAGTAAGTTCCCAAATCCAAACAGGACATTTGAATTCTATTCTCCCACATAAAATTGGAAGCTCTTAACAATATAAAAATCTGTATGTATTTTGAATATTGAGCTCATGTCCTTCAAAAAGCTGAATTTCTCATTACCAACACAACTAGTCTAAAAGATTATACCTCCAAGAAAGCTTCATGCATATCTGGAGATCTCTTATGGTGAATTTTTGAATTTAGAATTCAACTATTAAACTTAAATTGTGACCCTGGTAGGAAGTAGAGGAGGGTTGGGAGGTGCAGGGATGCCTGTAGAGTGGTGACGTAATGCCATAAGTAAAGGAATATTTTCCTGACTCTTACTCCAACAGGCCTGGCAGATCAAACCACTATGGAATGAGGTGGAAAGATACTACCTATTATAAAACTCCAACCAGCAGCAGACCACTGATTCATTAAGGCACTTCTGAAACAGATGTGCCTCTTTAGTCTCTGGGGGCCCTGTGTTGGCAACACTGAGAAGAATATTCAGGACAGAAATACAGACACTCTGTTAATACCCTGTGCCCTTTTTGGTAACCAACAAGAACAGTTGGGAAGACTCCTAATATTCTTACCTGCCCTTTGGCATCTTCAGGCATAGATTTGATATGCATCCTTTTTAGACACCGAATAACACCATCATAGAACTGTACAGTGAAGGTTCCTAGAATAGGATTGACACAATCATGATGAGCAGGTATAAAGCAAAGTATCTACCTGATGACCTCCCAATCTTTGTCATTTCAATCGTTAGCCTAAAGTCCTACACATGCCAAATCCCCGCTCATGTGAGCATTCTGGACTACACATCTCATTAAAACTCTTCCCTTAACACTTATTATGATTTCTCCTTGAAGGATACAGATTCAGAACCTTGGACAGGTCAACTAACACTTTTTAAAACCAATTCTTATACATTTCCTGCATTTCCCACAGCTTGGACCATATTAATCAGCTTTTTAATTTGATGCATAACTAAGTTCTAATGGAGTAACAGAAATATTATTGTTGAGTTATCAATACAGAAGAATGTTTATATCTACAAGCAAAATCAAGTCTTATTCCATTTGAATAGTACTAAAATATTTAGTATATTTCTTTAATTCTTCTTAAATTCAATACAAATGCTATCCCATTTTTAAAAACGTGCCCAAACCAGTTAACATTTTTTCCTTTTAATACTGCACAATGCTCTCTCTCTCCAACAACCAAATGTCCAGCCCCGCTTTCCCAAATAATTTTGATATTTAAACATAATCATTGTAAATTCAAATATATAACATTGAGGCATGAATATTCTTCCTATTACCCTGAACAACTTACATGTGCAAGCCCATAGAGGGTAAAAGGAAGATCAGGGAAAGTGTGGGTCTCTGAATGAGGGAAGCAATCTAGTGACAGATGATGCAGCTGAAGCACTCAATGCTTTTTTTACCTCAGTCTTCACAGGCAAGGTTGGCTCCCAGACTACTGCACCTGGCAGCACAGTCTGAGGAGAAGATGAGCAGCCAACAGTTGCAAAAGAACAGAGTAAGAACTATTAAGAAAAGCTAGACATGCAAAAGTCCATGGGGCCAGACAGCATGCACCTGAGGGTGCTGAGGGAACTGGTTGATGCGACTACAGAGCCACTGGCCATTATTTTTCAAAACTCATGGCAAATAGGGAGATGTCCCAGATGACTGGAAAAGGGCAAATATATTGCCCATCTTTAAGAAAAGGAAAGAAGAAGGATCTGAGGAACTACAGACCGGTCCACCTTGTTCCCTGAAAAAGCCAGGGAGCGGGTCTTCAAGGAATCCATCTCTAAGCACTTTGAGGGGAAGAAAGTGATTAGGAACAGTCAGCATGGATTCACCAAGGGCAAGTCATGCCTGCCCAACCTGACTGTCTTCTATGAGCTGACTGGCGCTGCGGATGCAGAGAGAGTAGGGGACGCAGTACCCCTTGACTTTAGCAAGGCTTTTAGTACACAAGCAAGCTAAGGAAATACAGGGTGGATGGTAAGGTGGATAGAAAACTGGCTGGATTGTCTGTCTCAAAGGGTAGTAATCAAAAGCTAAATGTCTAATTGGCAGCCGATATCAAGTGGAGTGCCCCAGGGGTCAGTCCTGGGGCCAGTGTCTTTCAATATCTTCAATGACTTGAAAGATGGGATGGAGTGCACCCTTAGCAAGTTTACAGATGACACCAAGCTGTGCGGATTAGTTGATATGGAGGGTAGGGATTGGATTCAGAGAGACCTTGACAAATTGGAAGATTGGACAATCCTATACACTCATACAGACTAGGCACTGAATAGCTAAGCAGCAGCTCCGCAGAAAAAGACCTGGGGGTTACAGTGGACAATAGTGTGCCCGTGTGGTCACGAGGGCTAACAGCATAATGGGCTGCATTAGGAGGAGTGCTGCCAACAGATCAAGAGAAGTAATTATTCCCCTCTATTTGGCAAAAGTGAGGCCACAACTGCAGTGCTGTGTCCAGTTTTGGGCCACCCACTACAGAAAGGACACACACTAACTGGGGAAGAGTCCAGCAGAGGCGAATGAAAATGATGAGAGGACGGGGAAACACGAGGAAAGGGTAAGGGAACTGTGTCTTTAGTCTGGAGAAGAGAAGAATGAAGGGAGGATTTAATGAAGAGGATGAAGTCAGACTGTTTTCAGTGGTGGCAGATGACAGAACAAGAAGCAATGGTCTGACGTTGCATCTCAAGAATTTAGGTTAGATATGATGAAAACTTTCTCACTAGGAGGGTAGTAAAGCACTGGAACAAGCTACCCAAACAGACTGCAGAATCTCTATCATTAGAGGTTTTTAGAAACAGGGCAGACAAAACCTTGGTTGGGTTGATATAGATGAGGATGGTCCTGCTCTGAGCAGGTGGTTGGACTAGACATGGAGTGCTCAGCTTTCAGCCTGAAGGCCAAGTGTGGTCTACAGAGCCATCACACCTAGCCTGCATGACAACCCACAGGTCTGGAAATTTGGTGGCAGGGGAGTGGTGGCCATTAATACAACCACCCTCCCCCTGCCAAATTCCAAAATCCCAAGCCTGCCAGGCTGAGCCAATCCAACCAGCTGGGCAAAGTTGAGCACCACTTAACTAGATGACCTCTTGAGGTCCCTTCCAACACTAATTTTTTATCATTCTATGGAACTCAGCATGTTTCAAGGCAGGCATTCCACTAAACCAAATGCTTCCCATCGACTAGAATAATAATGCATCTTACAATATATTTGATGTTCTAAGTACCTATCCTTAAACAAAGATAGAGATATGCCATGCTTCATTTGAGCAGACCATAGTTGTGTTCACATAAAAAAAAAAAAAAAAAAAGAGTACTTACAGCTACAGTGCACTTATATACATACCCTCCTTGTTAATTGCTTCAATCTTGGCTGGGTAATATCGACAGTCTGTCCAACGAGCTAGCACCTCTTCTCCAGGTTTGAAGTCCTATTTAAAATAACTATAATAGTTAATATCTTGAGCTTCAAACTTCCTCTAAAGAAACCTACATGTTACAAATTTGTCAGTAATATTTAACTTTAGAAAGAAAATGCAATAACTTATGCAGGAAAAAAAAGTGCTACTTACAACAAATTCTTCATCATCCTTTAGCCCTTCTTTTCGGAGTGCTGGTCGCTCCAGGGGTCTTAATCTATTGCTGTCCCAATAAATCCACTCGTCATAGCGATGACTCCAGCGTTCAAAATGGACCAACATCTTCCCCTCTTCATAGTCTATCTTCTCAATTCGAGATGGATACCTTGAACAAATGTAAGTGTGTCAATTCACCAGCTCTTTCCAGACATGTTTAGCCTACAGAAGTTCAAATAAATATTAGTTCTCATTGAACAGCCATTTTATACTGAGAATCAGTTTGAAATTGAAAGATGTTTTCTAAATATATGCAAGTGTTAAGATGACAATACATAACTGAAAAGCTGTCTACATAAATTAAACGAGAGATTACAGTTCTATTTTATAGTACTATACATACACAAATTCAGATTTGTGTTAAATGTTACAATGTGAAAATGACTGTAATGGGCCTTTTGGATGAAAAGCTGAGAGTTTTATGCTTAGCAGAATGGTTGTGTTTTTTTGGTTTAAAGCAACACCTTTTAAGCTGCCTAATAAAGTATCCACAGGATTGCTTCATTCATTTCAGACAAATCCAAGCAATCGGGAAATCAAACACAAGCAGGGGTACACTGATAAATATATTCTTACTTGATACCAATAGCTGATTATTCTCACCAGGCATATTGACGGATACTGATCCAATAACAGATTTACAGGAAAGCAGCTGGGCAGCGTGGAGAACAGCACCCTGCAGGTAAGTGTGTGGAGGGCGAGGGGCACAGGAGGAGCAGATCAAGGCCCCATGGAAAGGAGGGAGTGGGACAGGGGCACAACAGTGAACAGGACCCCGGGGCCAGGGCGGGGCAGAACAGAGCTGGGGGCAGTTTGTCCAGGGGATCAATACCCCAGCACTTAAAAATGGTGGTAAAGTGCTTGAATGAGCTTTAGTTCAAGCACCACCACCACTTTTAAGCTCTGGGATGCTTTTAACCAAAGTGGAGCTGAGTGGGGTGAGAGCAGAGGTAAGCTGCCTGCTGTGGGCTGGAGGCTTTTTCCCCTGTTGCCTTGGCCCCAGGAGCCACGTCCCCTGCCCATCCAGCAGCTGGAGGCACAAACCACCACCACTGATGCTGGAAAGGCAGGGGACGTGGCACGGTCAGTGCATGGTTCCTGGGGCAAGGCAGCAGGACAAAGAGTCCCAAGCCCACAAGGGGCAGTCCGCCTTGGCCTTCTCCCTAGCCCTGCCTGGCTCTGTCCCAGTTAAGTGTCCCACTGCTTAAAAATGGTGGCGGTGGCATTTGTACTAAAGCTCATTCAATGAGGTTTAGTTCAAGCATCCCTGCCACCATTTTTAAACACAAAGGATGCTGATCCCCTGGACAAGATGCTCACGGCTCCACCCCACCTCCCATCCTGACCCCAGGGTCCCATTCACCGCCTTGCCCCTGCCCCATTCCCTCCCTCACCATGGGGGGGGGGG
>JAGPOW010000261.1:12128501-12138516 GCA_030014935.1 Caiman crocodilus
TGAGCATACGCTCAATCCCACTGTCCAAATCATTATAGAGGATATTAAGCCATCCCAGACACAGGACTGATCCTTGGGATACCCTGTTTGATACCAGTTCCCAAATAGATATTGAGCCACTGTTGACTACTTGCTGAATATGATGATCCAACCAATTATGTATCCACCTTAGAGTACTTTTGTCTAGTCTGTATTTCCTGAGATTGCTAATGAGAACACTGCAAGAGACTATGTCAGAGGCCTTGATAAAGTCAAGATACATCACATCCACTGCTCTCCCCATATCTACCAAGTCTATCACTTTATCATAGAAGGAAATCAGATTGGTCAGGCATGACTTCCTTGTGGTGAATCCATTCTGGCTGTTTTTGATCACCTTGTTCTCTTGGTGCATCACAACAGATTCCTTGAAAATCTGCTCCCTGAGCTTTCTGGGTATCAAGATCAAGCTGATTGATCTGTAGCTCCCCAGATTTTCCTTCTTTCCTTTCTTAAAGATAGGCACTATATTTGTCCTTTTCCAGTCATACAGGATCTCACCTGACCTCCACCCATTCTCAAAGAGGCTAACCAATGGCTCCAAAAATACTTCATTCAGTTTCCTCAGTAACCTAGGATGGCAGAGCTGGTTTCTTTAGTAACCAGCCCTGCCAACTTGAAAGCATCTAGCTCCTGTAAGTAACCCTTAACCTGTTCTGCTATTACTCTAACCCAGTGGTTCCCAACTTTTTTCTGCCATGACCCGCTGCTGGAAGCAGAGTGGAACAGCAGCCCAGGAACAGAGTTCCCAGCATGTTCATCCTTTGTATGCAGTGCTACCGGCACTGCCCCCATGACCGTCATTTAAGTCACAACCCAAGGTTGGGAACCGCTGCTCGAGACTGTTTCCTTTCCTATCTTTGCTATCAAAAGCATTTAACTGGTAACTGCCACTATTCATGAACACCAATATAAAAAAAGGCATTAAATACTTCAGCCTTCTCTGCATCATCCACAACTAGATTAGCTTTTGCAACCTGTAAGGGACCTATGGTTTCTCTAACCTTCCTCTTTAACATACTTGTAGACTCTCTTTTTACTGCCTTTTATGTCCTTTACTAGCTGCATCTCAGATTGTGCCCTAGGTTTCCTTTTCTCCCTGCTTGCCCATGTGCTACACTTATATTGCTCCCTATTATCATGACCAAGTTTACACTTTTTATAAGATTCCTGTTTGAGTTTCAACTCATTAAAAAGATTACTGTCTAGCCAGGCTGGTCAACTGCTGCACTTCCCATTCTTCTGTCGCATCAGGATAGCTTGCTCCTGCACCTCCTGAAAGAGCAGCCAGCTTCTGTTCTGTACAGGATGAAAGATCCCAAAATCAACCCAACCCTTTTGATTACCAGTTTTATGGACCCTGAAACCATTTTTCCTTTTCTGTCTTAGAGAACGAAAGTATATTGTTCTTTCCAGACCCCTCCATCTTGACAATCTTCTTCTATTTGCGAGCTTCTTCAACCACTTCTATGGCCATCTTCATCTTCTTTTAGATAGGCCAGTGCTAAACTTACTTCAGGTTAGAGATTCATACACATTTCAAAAGCTAAAATGGTCCCATCACTTGAAAGCTTCATCAAGCAATGAATGGAACTGCTTCCTGTCCATGAGCGTTCCGGTCCAAAGTTTACACCCAACTTTTTGGGCTTCTCTTTGACATGGGCGAGGGGGGAAATCAATCCAAAGCCCAGCCCTCTGATCTGCCCTCTTCACAGGAAAGACCATTCTTCTGATGAGCTCAAGACAGTGACCTCTTTCTACCCTACATCTACCCCACACCCTAATTATCCCATCTCTCTATCTCCTTCACTCCTCATTTTTTTCCTGAATTCATGTTTCTATGCATGAACAAATAAAGAAGTATGAATTCTTTCTGTCTCCAATTAGTGGCAATCTTCCAGACATGATAATGGGCATGAACACGGTACTCATGGAACAAGAAAGGGAGAGCTGGATTCACAAGATCTTGAGAACATAGCAGTGATGAAAGGAACATGGCATTGCTTACAAAACATCCAGAATAATTTCAAGAATTTACATATAAATATAAGCCATATTTCCTGCATCATGGACCATAGTCCAAAACCTAATCCTGCAAACATTTATGTACTTGTAGACTCAAACGCTGAAGAAAGAGAACAGGCAAAAGAAAGGATTTTCTTTAAAAAGGCAAACCGGTAACCCCACTGTGCATTTGCCTTTTGTAAACCTGTCCTATTTAACATAACCACTCAAGTATGTAGTAACCTGCATCTATTTTGTGTTGTATTTTCAGAAATCTTAAATTATCATCATCTGTTACCAAAAATTCAAACAGACTTTAGATAAATTTGAACTGATAAAGTGACTTAGGTGCAGGAAAGTATTTTGTTCCGGTAACTTCCTTGTGTAACTGTACATCATGTATTTCATAAAAGGTATTCAATTTACAAGGAAACTATTGTGGTTGTTGCCACAACAGTGGCAAAACTATGCCAACAACAAATATATTTAAATGTGATCTCCAACAGTATGTTTCCTAGACCAAGATAGTTAGAGACTCCCCTCTTCCCTAGCAATAGGGGGAAAAAAAAAGTCAAGTGTGTTTAAAATAAATTCTTGGTTCATACCAATCAGAAATATAAACATGGTTTCCAACACTAAGAAAACAGAACCTACAATAAATTTATTTGACAACAAAGCACCATATAATGACCACTAAATAACCATTATCCTAATGAAAATGTAAGATGGAGCAAACTTCAGAAAGGAAGAAACACCAAGAGGTAGTGATACTGTAGCCACAATGGTCCTGAAACTATGCGAGAGGCAAAGATTTCTTAGGGTGATATCTTTTATTAGATCAACTACGCAGGCGGGATAAAGTTAGAGAAGCTTTTAAATGCAAGACATTCTTCTGCAGGATCTCCCTGAGGTCTCCTGTTGCACTTCCTACTCTTCCATCACATAGGGATAGCATGCTCCTCACTCTTAAGAGGCCCTCCTTGAAGTGCAATCAGCTTCTGTTCTGTACAGGATAATCCAGTCCTGAGAAGGAATAACTGTATTCGAAAATGTGTTTAACTTTACCCAACTACACAGTTGGTCCAATAAAAGATACCAACCTACTAAGTCCTTGCCTCTCCAATAATGATTTGGAAAGACTTAAACTAAGCTGCAAACTGGCAGTTTTCAAGCTTATCTAATATTTATTTTTAGAAATATACAATTCATGTAAGTTACGTAAAAAAAGTTTCCAAGTATGAGTATACACTTTTTCTGTGTGAAGAGGAGATGGATGCACTTAGCCCCAACACAGACAGATGACTTTTAAAAATCACTGAGCCCCTAAACACAGTTGAGCAAGTTAGGTGGAAAATAACATGTGGCCTAATAAATTAAACAAGATAGTTTCTTCATAAAGTGAACAGAAATATTAATTTTCTAAGAGGTCATATGCATTCATTTCATTTCCAATTATACAATATGTCTTGTACCAGGCACTGTTTCAGTTGCAAATATTTAGTACTAATTCCTGAATAGGACGCTGTCAAAACAAGTCATCTTATTATAAATAGACCTGCAGCAAATCTTGTTTTGATATGTTTAAACTCAAGGAATTGTATTACTGCTTCTTGTATCCTATAGTTTGGGTGTTACCTTTAATCAGTTTGTCATTGATCAGGTAAAGTAAAAAAAAGTTATTTTTAAAGAGCCTTTTGTTACTTTTATGACAGTATTGGCAGTCTCAAAACACCTCCATTTTTTGAACAGACAAAACCCTCACGTTTCAAAGAATCATAAGTTTAAAATGTTCAGTACTCCTACAGCACTAGGTGAGAATAGCAATGTTTAAACAATAAAACAAAAAAGTCTTTTTTTTTTTTTAATTAAGTACACCCTGGTTGTTTCTAAACCAAAAGGTTTCTTTTAGGCTGTTCAGATATGCCAGAGTGACAGCTCTGGAAATTTAAACTAGAGGTGCACCGATATATGGTCCATATTGTATCGTCAGCAATAAAAGGAAAACTGACACTATCGGCAATCAGCTTTTTTTGGCACATGCGGCCAATAACGTCACTGATGAATGCCACATGCTTGTGTGCAGCCAGAGCACGCACACAGCCAGAAGGCAGCCCGGTGGCTTGAAGAGTAGCGTCTGGCTGGTAAGTCTGTGGGGGAGGGGCAGGGGGAAGAGACATGGGGGAGCAGATCGAGGGCTCCACTGTGAGGGAGGGAGTAGGGCTGGGGCAGGTGCTGCTCAGCCAGGGCAGGGCACAGGATGGAGCCGCGGGCAGCTCATCCAGAGGGAGCGGGAGAGGCAGCACCTACCCCTGCATGCACCCCTGGGTGAGGTATGAGGGGCACATGTCCCCAGATCTGTGCAAGGGCTGAGAGCAGGCTGCAGGTTCAGGGCCAAGGACTGTGCTGGACTCCTCCTGATGGGGATGCTGCAGGTGGGTGCGGAGCAGGTGGAGGCAGGGGTGCTGGGAGGGGGGAGGTCTACAGACCAGCTACAGCAAATTAAGGTGGCTATAACCCCCACTTCCACTGTAGTGCTGTCACCTACTGCAGCCCACGTGAGCACAGCCCTAGCCCTAGCCCAACCCCCACAGCTCCAGGGGGCATATGCCCCCATACTTCCCCCAGGGTACACAAAGCAGTACCCCTACCCCCCAGCTGTGCAGCACCTGCCCCTGCCCCCAACCCCTGACAACCCTTCCCCTCAATAGACTTACCAGCTGGATGTCAAGCTGCCAGACTGCATATCAACAATTGGATTGGTATCAGCCAATATGGCTGGTTAATAATCAGCCATCAGTATCGGCCCAAAAAATCTTTATCAGTGCACCCCTAATTTAACCCTTCTGTCTCTATAGAGCATCCCTACAGTTAACACATTAAACTGACATGTAGCTCTATCACAGTCAACACAATTAGGTATTAACGCAAATTACACCACTCAGTGACATTGAAAAAGGAGGAAAATGTATACAGAAGACAGACTCTTCTGCTCCATGGGAGCAACTAGGGACTAACTGATGGAAATCAAGAAGTTTCTACACTGGACCAGACATACTGTTAGTTCAGTCTACCACAGCAATACACTCTCTTTCGAATCATGGCACTACATCCCTATATTAACACGAAATGAACGAGTTCCTTATTAGCCAAATTCTGATTAAGCCCGAGGTTTCTCTTTTGATTTTCCATTTTCTTTCCAAGTAAACAGATGGCTTAACACAGGACTAAAAAGTAAGTCTTCCAACTCTCCCAAAACTTGGTGTGTAACCTTGCCCAAGTTGCATCTTTGATGTCTCACTTTCTCCAGCGATTAAATGCAGATGCTACTGTACTCACCTGCTTAACAAGCTATGGCAATAGAGTAGTTTTTAAACAGTTACTGGGAAGGCGCAGACGTATTATTATGGGAGACTTTTGCCATGTCTTCAGTCTTACTATTTGTAAAATCTTTTTACGACTTAAAAAAAAATAAGCTAAATCCTTGTAGACTCACCGGACTGCATCACATCAATGTATTTGATTCTCTTTCACACAACACTACATGCTTAAATATTCTAAGTTTTCCTTTAACTACTAACTTTACTAGATACCTTCACATGCAGAAAACTCAGGTAGGGTACAGGCAACTACTAAGTTGGCATTGACACTCATGGGGATCCACAGCAAAAGAAACTAACAAGCATTGACTTAGCCTAGCAAACCTACCACGGCCTGGAGTCCCAGGTTTGCTGACTCCACAAAACAGCTTTGGCCAGCAGCAGAAAGCAGAGCTAACATATGGCGAAAGTGACTGCAGACTAGAAACGCAAGAAAAACCAAACACACTTAATATTTTCTTTCATTTGGATTTTGGAAAGAAAGTTTTGCCAATCTCTCTACCTTAGCTGATTGCTCTTAAATAACCGCATTCATCAAAACTAATATGTGGACCAATGATTGACGATGATACCTTAGCTTTTAATAAAAACAAAAAGCTTTGGCTACAGACAGGTTACAGGTGATGTAAAATCATTTGATCTAAGCAAGTATCATAATTTCTTCCATACCATTTCTGCAAGTAGTCCAATGCCTCCAATCGAGCACCAATCTCGAAGGTGATCCCAGGACGATTGGGAGGTTTTTTACTCATCTTCGTAATGTCTATCCTCTTCTCCTTTTTTTTCCTACCTTTAGAGAAGAATAGTGGGATATTACAAAGAAGGAAACACTGCTTAAAATCGCACGCAGCACCCTAAGCAAGCACCCTGCATGTCTATGAAGAGATATAAACCTATTGGAGATTGACATCCATTGGTGAATCCCGGCAGCGCGCTGTAACGGAAACCTTTGATAGACAGGATGACGTAACAAAAAAACAACCCCACGGAAATACACTTTAACTGCTCCCCCAAAAAGCGGAGAAATCCTCAACTCAAAAAACACCTCATTTTAAAAGCAGTAAACCCGAGTCTTGGTACTACACTTAACCCCCAGCTCCCTTGATCTCTTTGTCGTCTTAGGACATTTTCCTCGCCGTCGCATTGAAAGGGGCTTTACGAGGGAAGACCAAAAGGGGGCAGGTACACGCGCTGCGGGAACGAACAAACGAAGCCGACCCACACCGGAGAGCTCGAATCTCGACCGGCAAGAAACACAAGCTCTGAAAGGACCACTCTCAGCTACGGGACCCTGCAAATGGGGAAGCCCTTCAACCAGTGCCGGTGAGTCAGGGCCACCCCCAAACCGGCGGGCAGATGCCCAGACCGCAGAGGGGCTCTAGGCCTGTTTGGGGGTCGCCGGGCATGTGAGAAGCCCCCATCACGGTGGGGCCCCCCCGGCTCTTGCTGGGCACGAAGGAAGGACGTGGGGCGCAGGGGCAGGGCAAGGGGAGACCCCTGAATGCACCAGGGCCCGGTGTGGGCAACGTGCCCCGAGCCCGCCGCGACCCCCGGGCCGGGTGGGGGGGCGCGTGTGTCCCGTCGGGCTCCTTACCACCGCCGCGGCCTGGCCCGGCCCCGCGGGCCCCGGCTCGGCCCAGCCCGGCCCGGCGGGAAGTGTCGGGCCCGGGCGGCCTCCCTCAGCAGCGCCCCATTGCCCCCCACCCGCGCCCCGCGCCCGCCCGCCGCCGGCCGGCCGCTCCGTCACCTCCCTGCGACTCCCCGCGAGGCGGGGCCGGGGGCCGCCATCGCCGCGTCACGTGACCGCGGCCGCCCCGCGCGACGCTGCTTTACGGCGAAGGCGGGGCCACGGGCAGGAAGGGGCCGGCCGCGGGGCGGGGCCACGAGGGGGAAGCGGTCAGGAGGAGGGCGGGGGCGGGGCTACGGGAGGCGAGTCACGTGGGCCTTAAAAGGCGGGCGGGAGCCGCGGGCTGGCTGTTGGTGCGGGGCGGAGCGAGGGCGAGGAGCGGGCTGTGCGGGAAGGCGGTCCTCAGGCCTCCGTGGGGGTTTCAGGAGCCCCCAGCCTGGGAGTTTGTAGGCCTCTTCCTTATCCTCCCTCTTTCTGGCTGCCCATCCTCTAGGAACGTGGGAGAAGTCCTGTCCCCCCCCCCCGGGGGGGGCGATAACAGAGCAAGCGTTTGTAAAATTAAATGTGGGATCATTATCCTTAACATGAATGTCAAAATAATTCCCGTGAATTTTAATTCATGCGTTTAATACGTTCAAAGAAATTGTATTTGTTGTCCAGATTCGCCACGGGATCAGGTGGATGCGGTCGGCTGGTGCATGAGTATGACGCAGCCATCGCCTTCCCGACCTTGAGTCAGTCGTGGCATGGCATCCTGCCATAGATTCGAATGGAGACGGCGGGCGGCCCTGCTGCTTGGGGGTGGGGATGCTGGTGTGGCGGCAGGGCAGGGTCTGGGTGCCGGGGAGGACGTTTGATAAAGGCGGTGTTGGTTTCTCTGTTTGTTTAGGGTTGGCGTCTGCGTGACCCACGAGGGTCGGAAGAGGTGGATTCGTGGCAGAGCTCGCAGTCTGGTGCTGGAGCCAGGAGAAGAGGCGCGAAGGTGTCTGCGCTCCCCTTCCTTGGGAATGGCAGAAGGAAGTCAGGATGGTTCGTGTGGTGCTTAGACGCCTCGCTCCCGCTTCTGAAATCCTTCGTGAAGTTGGGCTGGACCAAAAGCGTTCAACAGGCCGGATAGGCATGCTCGCTGGATCTGGCTGGTGGTCCCTCTCTGCCCTCCTGGGGAGCGGGCAGTCCCTGATCCAGCCGCCGAATGGAAAGGGGCTTGGCCTGGCTTCAGCCAGGTTCTGTAAGGAGAAGAGTGTGCAAGCAACTCGGACCTAATTCAGTGACACGGGGAAAGGGGATTTGGCCTGGTCCCAGTCCTCCACAGGGGGCTTGGGAGAGGTGGCTGTATTAATTAACAGTATTCATATCATTGGCACCCATGAGCTAGACAGTTTCCAATCCAGTCTTAATAAGCAACATCACTATTGCACTGCCCCCAACACAGCATAAAAGTCAGGCAGCTCGTACCTCTCCTGCTGCTTGCATCTTTCCAAGGAATAAATGAATGGCGTCTGGTCTATGCATGTCCCACAGCGTGTGTCCTCAGCATGCTGCTGCAGTGGTACAGCCTGGGATGCTGAGAGAGGTGGAACTGAGTCTCCGTCTCTTGTGGAAAGTCAGGACCTAATGGGTATGTGTAGCTGACTTCACATTGCTAGTAGGACATTGGATGCAAGGAGGCAAGGCAGAGGCACATTTGGATTCCTTACTCCCTGGATCAGGATGCTGCCCCCTTGTTCCAATCTGGCTCTGTATTTTGAGCACAACTGAAATACACCTAGTGCAAGTTTCCCTTGCTTTATGCAGGTTCTGTATAGGTAAATCCATTCTCATGCGATGCCCTTTTTTATACCAAAAATTCATTGTGTGAGGTAAATTCACCCTTATGCAATTGGTGTGCTGGAAGCCTGCAGTCAGCTGCTTTATGCAGTGCATTGTGGGAGTGACACGCATCAAAATATAGTCTTCTGTGTGGATCTGTGTTCCTCACTTATTTGGGACAGGTGTTTCTTTAGTTGCCATCCCCATTATGGTAACTTTCTCCACCACCCTGTGCTTGTGTGTGCTGTTTGCTGTTGTACCAAAATTGTCTTGTAAAAGTGGTAGAAATGGGTCTGGGGGTCAGTACAGTCAAGGTCTTGGAACGTATCCCTATTTATTATATCGTAAAGTGGGTTCTCTTTATGCAAATTAGAGTTATGTGCTATTTTCCAGGAATGCGTGTACAAAAAGCGAGGGAAACCTGTATATTGCACACAAGATATGGTAAGGGGAAACTTCAGGCAGGCATATGCTATTTACACAAAAGTGTCTTGGATTTTACTAAAGCACATGAGGCCTGAATTCAGGACGTCATCCACATCTATATTGCAGACCAGGTCTATAGAGTAGAGTATTACATCTGGCAAAGCAGCGACTCCCAGGTGGACTTAAGGTGTTGGGATGGCTAATTTGCTGGACACGAACTTCCAGTGTTGTGTGTGGCTACATTGCACTTCAGCTTTGGTTTTTAGAGCTCTGAACTAGGCATGTACATTTTCTGAGTGCTTGTATCTACTCCTGGAAGTGGTGAAATAAGTAAACAATTGCCACAAAAGTTTGTATGGAAGAAAGTTTGCTAGAATAACACCATATTATTTCCCTACTGTGGCATCTTGGATTTAAAACTTCTGCTGGACTCCTTTGCTAACAAATACATCCCTGAAACATGGAAGATGCTGAATTTAAATCCAAAATTGGCTAAAACTTCATTGCTGAACAACCAGAAAGATTTCTATGCCTTCTTGCCTTTCTGCCACCTGACACCACCAGGGAAGGAATCCTGCCTTATCTGCATATCAAAGAGCAAATCACAAAGACACTCTCATGGACCCAGAGGAACAAACTTCCACCTTCAGCTTCCTCTGTGCAAAAATGAAGTTTATTTTCTACCTAGGGGACTTTCTACCATCTTTAATTTTCCTTGAGTCTAAGGAAGGGC
>JAGPOW010000261.1:12138616-12176282 GCA_030014935.1 Caiman crocodilus
TTCTAGAGTTTTGCATTCCAGGATGTGTTAACTGCACTTGAATGCTCAATAGATGCTAATGTTTTAAGCAATAAAACATGCTAGGGGCCACCATAGCATAGCAACATTAGGACTTTTCCAGTGACAAGTAGCTCCAGATAATATTACCTAATAGGTGTTGAGCTAACACCTGACTGTTCCACAGAGGTAATATAATGAGGAAACTTGGGTGCAGTTGGGGGGCTGGGACTGACAAACAGCTATTTATCAATCCCAGCTCCAGCACCATACTGAAGTCTTCAACAGCTCCGGCTCTTAGGACAGGTTTCGTTTAGATGATGGTAGAGGTTACGATACGCATGCTCGTAGAACTTTATGACTCACAGTAATGCTTACAGCAATCTAAACAAAACCCGTCCTAACTGTAATATGCAACAAAGACTACAGTGATACTTTTTTATTCAACCACAATACTAACGAATGCCAGTCTCCATCCCAAGAATGCGATTAGGGCAAGCATCAAACACTGCAAGGAGGAAGTCAGTGGGAGCTTTTGAGCTGCCTAGAAAAAAGGGGTTGGAGCTTTGACCAACAATCTCATCTCTTTTTTTGGTTGCCACTAGAGGGGAACGAGACTTTGTTCTTTGTAAGTAAACAGGCTTGCATCAGGGAAACACCTGATCTTATCATTATATTCTCTTCCTTTTTGCGGTAACTCATAAAACCAAGGGTTTGGCTAAGTGTTCAAGTTAAAAAGAGGTAACAATCTTATTCCTAAGTCACCATATCTATAGTAAAATAATACTTAAGTTTTGGTGCTTTTTAAGGAAATATAAATGTCTGCATAAATATCTAAAGCCATGTTTCATCTTACCTAGGGAAGAACCTGGGCCGCATAGCTTTAAGCTAGCATTTTATTAGTGCTGCCATATCAAATTCTTGGCAGCGTTCAACTATGTAATTGAGATAATGAGCTCCTCTCAAAACTTTAACTAAGGTGTCCTTTTTGAGTCAAATCAGATCTAAAGACATATGGACCTAAAATAAGCATTGTATATTATAGTGGTAACACTTGAGAAAGGTTAGTGAAACTTGTAGGTTTATATGATAAGGTTTTTGGCAGAGGAGAATTTATGAGTTAATCTAACAAGTTGAGAAAAATCAACAAAGGAGAGCCATCTGAAGTCTGAAGAGTGAAACAGCATTTGAAAGCATGAAGTAGGTCTTCCTTCTGACAAAATGAAAAATGGATTTTGTGTGGGTATTTTTTCTCAAAACTTTTTTCTCAAAACTGTTCAGATAATGCAATTGGCAAGTTTATTAAATTCAAACCCAACATGATGTTTTGAAGCTCCTTTTAAATTAAATTAATGTTATAGAATTGTGAGCCCTTCTCAAAATCAAAGGAAAATAACAGAACTTTGGAAAACTAAATTACTGAATTATCCAAGCATCTTAAAGTCTATAAGAGAGAGTTACAGCTTAAAGGAACACCATTTAAAATCTAATGATTTCAAAGGATGAGTTCAAAGCAGTTTCAACTTTGCCTGCCCTGAGGCCTGATGCCAGTTCTGTTTTCCAACATTTCACAGTATATTTTTTACCTTCCTGGCACTGTATGAAAACTGCAAGGAAAAAGAGACTAAAGCCTTCATTCCATGCCCAATAAAATCAGTAGAGGGCCTGCCATGAGTTCAGTAACTTTTGAATAGGACCATACTTAAATACACAAAGAAAACATATAGGACAGAAAGAAAAAGAGGGTTTTTTTCCCTTTATATTTGTTTTCCTTTTCAACTACAGTAACTCAGGTGTAATGAGCCTGAGCCAAAACTCACTGAAGTCAATAGGAGTCTTTCCATACTTCAATAAATCAAGCTTTGTTTCACTGACATGCAAAAGTCATGCCTACTTCAAGCCATGATGACTACATACTCTCTGCTTGTTCACTAAGGTTACAAACAGATGTGTTTGTCTCAAATAAACCTAGGACAAAGTGCAGTCACTCAGATGTCCGCATGTCTTGTCCTGGGATAAATCACAAAAGGTTTATGGGCTAAGAAGTACCAGCAGTTCGGCCTGGAACTGCACAGTGCATCTGAACGGTTATCCCAGGATTGTATTATTCAATTATTGGCAGAAAAGCAGCAGTAAATTCAGCTGCTCGCTCACTACATCCTGATTAAAAGGGCAATATGTATCCCTGCCAAACCTGGGTTATTTCTGTCCAGGACAAACAGAGGCACAACCTGTCTATGGGCAAACTTACAAAACACCTTTCGTAGACAAGCCTGTGAACTTGACTTCATCAACCTACTAGATACTAAAAGTCATGGACTCAGTATAGACATTGGATTTATGACACATTGCAACCTGCCTGACATCTGATTCACCAGATACCTGGTCTTTTACATTTTTCTACCCCCCTCCTTTCTCCCCCACATCACTTGTCTGCCTTTTGTCTTCCTAATTTCCAGCTATTTTCTTTTTCAGAGACCATTAATAAGGAATCTGCAGGGAGGGTGGGGGAAGGGAACAGGGGGGTCTGTGAGGGAGGCTGCCCATTTAGGGGGAACACTGGGAGCTAAAAAAGCCCGGTGAGGGTTGGAGGAGGGGAGAGGGAGCAGCAATAGGGCTGAGGTGAGTGGGTGGGCTTTCCCAGCCCCATGGCTCTGCTGCAAATGCGTGCAAGCCACTGATTCCCAAACTGTAGATCACAATCCCGAACGGGGTTGCAACATCAGCGGTTGGGGGTCGCGAGATTTCTGCACCCACAGTGGGGCATGGGGCTGCAACAGGGATGGACCAGGTCTGCATCCTCCACCCCCACATGAGCTCTGCTCTGGCCATGCTGCCTACAGGGGAGGGGACAGAGGAGAGGGAGCAGGAGCCAGGCTCCAGGCTCTGTTCTGGCTGCAGCAGCTGCTGCATCCTGCAGGTGCAGGGGCTTGGGCACTGCTGGGGTGCAGGGGGGCCGGCTCCAGGCCCTGGCTCTGGGACACCTGGGCGGTGGGGAGCTGTAGGTTGGGAGGGAGAGGCACCAGCAGGGCCAGGTGTGAGGGGCACCGACAGGCCCAGGGGGCTGCAGATGGGGATTGAGGGGCACCAGCAGGGCCAGGAGGCTGTGGGTCAGGAGTGCGGGGCCCCTGGGGCATAGGGGGACTGCGGGTTGAGAGTGAGGGACCATGCTGAGGAAATGGGGTCAGAAATGGGGTCATGCTGAGGAAAAGTTTGGGAAGCACTGGTGTAGGTATTCGCTAGATCAGGCTAACCCTTTCTCAATCTAAGTTAGCGCACCTCTTTAGATCAGACACGCCATTTTTTGGCCAAATTAAACCCTCTAAATTCCTGCATTGGGCATTTAGAAATCTGGAGTTATCTTGTGAATCATGTTTGTACGTCTAACCATGCTAACACTGCATGACCCTGCGACACCCCCAAAGGGTTCTCGAGGCACCCCGGAGCGCTGTGGCACCCTGGATGAGAATCACTCGTACGCGTGTTCGATGTCGAAGTCTTGTGTTGTGTTGTGCTGTGTTGTGCTGTGTTGCATTGGGAAGGTAGTTTCGTAAAGAGGGACAGAGTTAAGTGGAGTATGTCATCTGTTGCATACTACAGTTGTGTAACAGTGAATTGAATTTCTGAGAGGGCTTAGGGATACATGGAGTTAATTGCTTAACCTCCTCAGGTCCTTTTCTGGCTTTGTGCTAGGTATTACGTGCATAGCAACTCTCTTACTGCTTCAAAACAAAGCTTTTTGTGTACTGATTCCTAGGTTTGGGGGTTTTTTTTAATGATTATCCAAAATCCGAGCCCTCAGGAAGGTATGAATAGTAGCAGCGACCCCCCAGCCCTGCTACTTGAGAGAGAGGAAGCCAGCACCAAAGGGCTGCAATTAAACAGGCAGCTGGGCAGTGAGTAGCTGCAGAGCTACATGCAGCCAGGGAAACCCATAAGGGGTTAAAGAGCAGCAGGGGAGAAGGCAATGCTAGAGCCCCAGCCTTCTTAAAACCTAGGTCAGAGCCAGAGGGCTCAGTCTGGCCCTGACTCCTACTGTGGGCACAGCTCCTGCTGTCCTGGATGGCAACAGAGGGGAGCCCAAGCAGCACCGGTGCCTGGGAAAGTTGCAAGAGGAGGTAGCAGCTACAGAAATTGAAGAGTTGGGAGGCCTGATGCCATTGAACACTGACAGTCAGATGCCAGAATTCCCTTGCATAATGAGCCACAAACTTGGACCCCTGCTTTAAGGGCATGCAGAACAATCTCAGCTGGTTGCATCCACAGTGGGTCACTGCACAGCACAGCCCTGGCTTCAGTAAATTTCTTCAGGTTATCTAAGGGTGGGGATAGAGTGTGGAAGCACAGACAAGAACATTGGTTTCCTCCAGGCTGGCCACCCAGTGGTGATACGCCCAGCTCCAGGCTTTCACTGGGAGAATGGTGCAGAACTATTCTAGCACCACGAGTTCTAGGACCTCTGCAGCTGAGCAAGAGTCCGGGTTGAGCCATTGTGTGCATAAGTCCTGTAGCTTCTGGGCCATAGCCCAGGGCCACACCTTTGGGTCTCAAGCTTCCAACTGGAACTACTGGTGATAAACCTCTTCCATAAATCCCAACTGGTCCAGTATGAGGTCTCTATAATCCTGGGCTAAGTCTGCTTCCATAGCCTGGTAAGTGGCCTGCACCTCCCCAGTTAATAAGGGGTCACCCTTAGCCCACATGTTCTGGGACTTTGTTATGCCTCCGCTACCTGTTCAAATGTAGCAAGGAAAGCCTCTGGATCATCTGCCGACCACATCTTTGCGAGGATTCCTCTCTCTAACCTTGGGCAGCCCAGTGACATACCAACATGGGTACGGGTCCATCTAGCATTCAATTGCTGTGTTGCCCTGTGGGGTCAGGCCAACTCTCAGGATCTCAATATTGCACTGTTAGGCAGGAGGGTGTGACTGCACATATACAACAATTGCACATATATAAACTCTCAAATCAATTAGGTGCGTACACACACACACTACCAGCTCAGGCACATACACATCCAAACCAGCCTCGGCACATGCATACCTATCACCAATTGAAGCACATACACTACACGCCCCAAAAGTTAGACACAGATCACGAATTCATATATCGTGCACGCAATGCAATATATATATGTGTGTGTGCGTGTGTGTGTGTGTACACACACTCACCAGTTCACACACATTCAACCCACCTACACATACACACAGGTAAGTTGCTAACTTGGATGGTACATGTGTGTACAGTGACCCCCTGAGGATGCAATCAGCTGAGATTGTTCTGCATGCCCTTAAAGCAGGGGTCCAAATTTGTGGCTCATTATGCAAGGGAATTCTGTCATCTGGCTGTCAGTGTTCAATGGCAGCAGGCCTCCCAACTCTTTAATTTCCATTGGGGACTGAATGATGAGTTAAAAGATGAGCTGGTGAGAATTGAGGCCCTTGCTCAAGTGGATCCATTCATGGACCTGTGCATTTGCAAAGACCCATGACTGCCAAGAGGGTAGAGTGGGTGGAAACCCTCACTGAGGCCCCTTCATTCCTACCTCATGGCTGTCAGTCTCTCCCAGTAGATTAGGCAACTGAGCCTATGGAAGTGGGTATAGTGCAGCCACACCTATCTGAGACAGAAAGGAGCTATCAACATCATATTACTTTTTTGGGCTGCACAATGCCCCCACTACTTTCTAACAGTTTGTAAGTAATATCTTTCAGGATGTCGTGGATCTGTCTGTCATTATCTACTTGGATGATGTTGATGATTTTTCCTGACGCGCAGAAATCACGTGACAAACACATTTTGTACTGGAGACATTGAGGCACCAAGGTGTCTATGCCAAATTTGAAAAATGTGAGTTTGACAGGATCACCATTGAGTTTCTGAGTTATAGCATTTCCCCAAAGGCGTTAAGAATGGACCCGCAGAAGGTGGCTTCATTGACCAAGTTCTGCTCTCCTGACTCGTGGGAAGTATGAGGAATGCAGTGGTTCCTGGGATCTGCAAACTTCTATAGATGTTTTATCGAGGGCTTCTCCAATCTTTTGTGCCCATCACCTCTCTGCTTCACGAGATGGTACAATTTGCATGGACCCAAAAGCCTCCTTAGGCTCCCAGCTTGTTCTTCCTATGTACCTGGTGTGACGTCAGCCCAAGTACCTAACTGGGGTAGCCAGGCCTCCAGCCTTTCTCTCTTTTCCAAATCATTTAAAAGAACCCTCCCAGTCTAGCCAATCAACCCAGATGTCTGATCTTTCCTGCTTACCTAACCGAAACCAGTTTCTTTTATCCAGTACGCAGCAGGGGTGTCCTAAACAAAAGGGGCTTTCCTGCCTACACGCCAGCACGTTCCTCTTCTCAAAGTAACAAACAGGCAAGATACAGCAGACATGACCAAATACACATGTAGCAGACTTACCTTTCGGAGCTTGGGTTGAGTCCGAGGCTTGAGATCCTGCTGTTTTGATCGGTAGAGCCCATCCACTAATCAGGAGGCAGCAAGAGAAATAACATCACAATAGATGTTACGTTATCCCCGTTTCCTGAGGGGAGGCGGGAGAAGAGCTCCACCAGACCTGATTGAAGACTGAGCTGTCAGGTCTGGAAGACTCCAGGGGCAGAGCCCTGGAGCGTATAAAAGGAGATGCATGTCCAGCATGAGGGGGTGCATTGGGGGCTGAGAAGAGAGAAGAGCGGGGCTTAGAGGCACTGAGGAGACCTGCTCAACAGGGCGAAGCAGCAGCCCAGGAAGAACCCCTGAAGACTTCCATCAGCGGGGAGTGGGGCACGGGTCTAGCGGTTAGGCTCTCAGCGCTCAGCACGGCGCATGGCATCCAGACCCTGGGAGCTGCATGAGGTGGCTCAGGCCTACAACCTTTGGCATGTAACCAGCGACATGCTGCACAGGCCGGTGCACGGAGCAGGATCTTTGGAGACCCTGGGGCTGCTCAGGTCCTCAACCTCCGGAACAAAGCTGGGAGCTCGGTGCAGGAGGTGCTGCACGGAGGGTGAGAGACCCTGGGAGCCGGTTGAGGTGGCTCGGGTCTACAGCTGCTGACACAGGCAGCATCTCAGTGCAGACAACGCTGCCCAGAGGGTCTGGGAACAGACTGAGTCCCAGTGCTGCACGAGGCTGTCCAGGCCTCCAACCCCTAGCACAAGGTGAAACACCAACTACACACAGCGGTGCCTCTGGCTCTAAGCCAGGACGGTTTGTTCTATTGTTTATCTGTATTTTAAATGAAAGCTAGGTGTGTGTGTATATCTGTGTGTGTGTGTGTGTGTGTGTGTGTGTGTGTGTGTGTATAGTTTCATTGTTTCATAGTTTCATAGTTGGTAGGGTCGGAAGGGACCTGAGCAGATCATCAAGTCCGATCCCCTGCCATGGCAGGAAAAGGTACTGGGGTCAAATGACCCCAGCGAGGTGTTTGTCTAACCTCCTCTTAAAGACCCCCCAGGGTAGGAGCCAGCACCACTTCCCCTGGAAGTTGGTTCCAGATCCTAGCCGCGCTGACAGTGACGTAGCGCCTCCTGATGTCTAGTCTGAATCTTCCCTCTGCCAGCTTGTGACCGTTATTTCTAGTCACTCCTGGGAGTGCTCGGGGGAACAGGGATTCCCCCAATACCTGCTGGTCCCCCCGACCAGTTTGTAACAGGCCACTAGATCCCCCCTCACCCTTCTCTTGTGGAGGCTGAACAGGTTCAGGTCTCTTAGCCTTTTCTAATAGGACCTGGCCTGCTGCCCCCTGATCATGCGAGTGGCCTCCTCTGGACCCTCTCGATGCTCCTGAAGTGCGGCACCCAGAACTGGACACAGTACTCCAGGTGCGGCCTGACCAATGGATCATCTCCTTGGACCTGCTCGAGATGCATCTGTGAATGCGTGACAAGGTGCGGTTGGCCTTCCTGACCGCATCCCCACATGGTTGGCCCATGTTCATTTTTGGCATCAATAATGACTCCAAAATCCTTTTCTGCCTCTGCACTGCCGAAAAGGGAGTTCCCCAGCCTGTAGGTGTGCTGCTGGTTCTTCCCCCCCAGGTGCAGCACCCTGCACTTGCCAGTGTTGAAACCCATCCTGTTCTCATCCGCCCGCCTCTGTAACCTGTCTAGGTCTGCTTGCAACCTATTCCTCCCTTCTACCATGCCCACATACCTCTACATCTTAGTGTCATCAGCAAATTTGAATAGGATGCTTTTTACCCCCTTGTCCAAGTTGCTGATGAAGATGTTGAACAGTGCGGGTCCAAGGACTGAGCCCTGGGGGATCCTACTGCCCAGATCCCTCCAGGTCAAAAATGACCCGTCCACCACCACTCCCTGGGTGTGGCCCTCCAGCCAGTTAGCAACTCGTTTGACTGTGTAGGTGTCAACACTACAGTCCCCTAGTTTTTTAATGAGAATGGGGTGAGAGACAGTGTCGAAGGCCTTCCTGAAGTCCAGAAAGACTACGTCCACTGCTACCCCTGCGTCTAACCTGAAGTCCAGAAAGACTACGTCCACTGCTACCCCTGCGTCTAAGGATTTGGCGACCTGGTCATAGAAGGTCACTAGGTTGGGCTGACAGGACCTGCGTCCAATGAACCTGGGACCTGCCTCTAATGAACCTATATATATATATATATATATATATATATATATATATGTACAAGTTTACAAAACAATAAACCTTATTGAGAGAGAGATAAATACATCTCTCTCTCTCAATAGGGTTTATTGTTTTGTAAACTTGTACATCTATATATAATCTATGTCTTTACCCTTTAATGGTTTTATTGTAATAATAAATCTGTACATAGTTAAGATATTGATTGACTGGACCTGACCCTTTAGGGGACAGAGATGGCCACTGGGCTGTTGTGTCCCTCCACAGCACACTGCGCTGCCAATAATTCCCTCAGTTGGAGAGGGAAGTACAAACCCATGTACACCCAGGTGATGCATAATCATGTTTCAAAACTAGAACACCTTTGTAGTACCACAAGGCTTGTATCTTTTTGTGTGGGTTACACTTAGACTACAAACTCTTCCTGGAAAGAAACATGCTGCCCCTGCCATGCATCACAGTCCAGAGGCATGATGAATATGTGGTATGGCAGGCTCTGGACTCTAAGCAAAAGCAGGGGAAACTAATTTATTTGGTAGATTAGGAGGGATATGGCCCAGCAGAGAGATATCAAGAGTCCCAGGAAAACGTTCATACCCCTGACTTAGAGATTTTCATTTGGTGCATCCAGGAAAATTTGTAGTGAGTCTCTTAAGGTGCATTTCTACCCGGCCTTCTGCCTGACTTCAGGCTAACATGGCTTTTGGCTAACTACCTCTCTTTGCTTTAAATCAGAGAACAATTTATAAAGCCCCCCATTGAAAATAAATGAAAAAAAAACAGACCAAAACTATTCTGAAAATTCAAATACACTAGAAAACAGGCTGTTTACCCAATATTAGAACACAGCCTTGAACTATGGTGTTGCTACCAGGAAGCAGTGTAACCCTAGGCAAAATGTATTCAGATAAATGTGATTTTCATGTAAGATAACAATATCCCTTTAATACAGATTATCCTGTATTTTTAACATATAAATGCTTGGTAAAATTACAGCAATGACATTTATTCTCAATCTGGAATTGAAACACTCTAATTAAAATACATAATGGGTTCCTTCTGCTTTCTATTTCCTTTAAAAAGATGTGTTGCTGTAAGTTGTAAAGTTCATGCAAGCATGGAAGCATTGCTCACATTGGGCTAAATGTAACACTTGGTGTAAGCAGAGCACACACCAACTGCTGAAACTTCCTTAGCCTGACGAAGGGTTTTTGAACCCCAAAACTTGCTTAATAACTATTCTCCAACTATTTGGGTTGGTCTAATAAAAGATATTAAATTCACCCAAGGAACCTTGTCTGCCTTGGTATAAGCAGGAATTCAAGGAAGTTACAGAAGAGAACATTTAGTCCCTTGTTTTCAGCTTTGAGTAGAAGGTCTTTAAATGAAACATTTCAGCCGTGTTATGCAATACAGAACCCCAGTCGCCTGATTACTGCTGGGTTTTTTGTTTTTAAACTCAGAACTTGTGCTTCTACTTTTCCTTTGCAAATTCAACAAAGGCAGCTTTTTCCTTTCTTCAAGACAATAATATAGTCAATTATTAAAGTGCACATTTCTCTCTATACTGCCAGGCTATTCACCTGTCTTTGAAACATAAGACCACAGAAGTCAGAATTACTTACTGGGAGCGCCGACATGTTCACTAATGTGCTTTTGCTACTGTGCATTACATTTAGCAACTCTAATGTGAGGTACTAAATGTGCATTAGGCTGCCCTAATGTGCAATAGTGAAAGCACTCACTTTTTTAATGACAATGCGCAGTAGCTTAATTTTACTGCGCTTTAGTGTAGTAGCACTTAGTAGGAGGTGGCCTTAATCCCTACAACAACCTAATTTTACTTATCCCATGTGATGGGGTTTCTAACATTTCCCATGGAAACTGTTCTCAGCCAAATCATTCTGATTTGCAAGATTTATACATACCAAATTTATCCTCAAAGTTCAAATTAGTATTTCTTTCCTTGTAAGTTTTTGTGTATCAGTGAAGTATAGTCACTATGTCTCTTTCTAAAAGCTTTTCTGGCCCTGCCCAACTCTGCCCCGCTTACCTGCGGTATCTGGGCAGGAATTTTACATAGTTTAGCTTTACATAAATTAGTAAGAGTATGGTATATATTTGCATTACTGTGTTATAATAACCTACTTAATGTAATTATTGAAAAGTAGTCACCTGCTGTTGAACTGTGAATTATGTACAGTTGTTTCCTCTCTGCATCAGTGCTTTCAGATGTCTCATTAACATCCTTCTATCTTTTCAGTAAGGTGAGGTCATTCTGAAATAGGAAAGGCCTTAAATTCTCAGTACAACAGAAGTGTATTAAGTGATTTGGATACATGATTGTTAAGCGTTCAGAGTCATATCTTTGTCAGTTTTACAAATAGACAAGACAAACATATTGTTTCAAGTTTCTTTATGAGTATCATAGAAAAAGATGGTGTGTTTCTGCCCTGTGACATAATGGGAAAGGATGGTTATTTATAGCTAGCATATCTTGCATTTTGCAACGCCCTGCAGGATTGTTCATCGGCCTAATCTTAATCTTTAGTTCGCTCTTCAGAACGAATGCTTCTGATGTGAGGCTACTCAACAGGAAGCATGACCTCATTCTGCCTCTTTGGTTCTGATTGCACAGTGTGTTTTCAAAAGGAAACGGAGGACTTGATAGACCTGCCTTTCTGAAGACTTCAGAATTATTCTGTTCCAGGAAGCTGCACAAAGAGCAAGTTGCACCGTGATGAAAAACTTTTTGCATACGTTTGTTAGTCTTTAACAAATCGGAGTGTTAAGGTTTGGAATATTTTACACATTTATGTTTTGATCGTTCTCTGAACTGACACACAGCTAAACCCTGGATTTCTTCATTTACGGTCAACTCTTCAAGAAACTTTGCATTTTTTTCCGAATGCTTTTATCACGACCAGCAGACAGAAGAGAGTAAAATACTGTTTTAAGAAATGACACGCATGAACAAGTCAATTATTTCTCAGATATTTCTTATCTCTTGTAGATATGAGAAAAATATTGGTATTTAGACTCATAAAATGTTAATGGCTAGTGATTTGTTTTGGTAGATGCCAGTGTCGATATTTACATTGCAGAGTGCAGCATGCACAGAGGTTTAGTCGCCTATAGATTGAGGGCATCATGGGTTTGCAGGTTAGTTAATTTACCAGTGAGAGTGATGATTAAAATAAATTGGTTTGAACCATGCATGTATTTGTGTGTTATGAGTAGAAAGACTGGAATTTTCATGCTCCGATTCAAGTGATTCCAAAATATTGAATTGGGGAATGCTGTTGATTCATAGATATTTTATTTGCATAATTGCCATTAAATGCTGCTGATATTCATTCATTTGGCTTTTATCTTGGATACATTGTTCATAGCTCATCTTTTGTCATGTGTTAGTTTAAAGGTTCTCTGTTGAACTAGAGGCCATGTTGCATTTGATGTTTTGGATCACAAATATAATAGTTTGACTTTAAACTAACTGGAAAGTAAAAGTTAAGATATTTTGTTCTGTACCTAATGCCATTAGAGTTTCAGTTCTGAATAAATGAAGAAAAGTGAAACCCAGTAAAGCATGCATACTTCCACTAGTGTTTGTAAATAATGATAAACGTTGATCTAGTCATGATTGCCAAAAGCCTGGTTTACTAATGAGTCGATGTTTGCAAATCAATAAGGTATATATAATAATGTAAACAGACAATTTGGTTTACTGAACTATTTGTTAAAAGCCCATCATGTCATTATAAAGCTGATGTTAACTTTACCGGATACAATTTGAAATTGAAAAAGCAATTCTGTATAAATTAATTGCAAAGAAAAACACATTGCTTTATAAATGTCAAATGATTTTAAGCTATTCTTGAAGATATGCAGAAATGATAGGGACTATTCTATCTCTTCTGGTTTTTCTGTGTCCGTATGTTTCTCCTTCGTTTCCTATTGTAAGCAGATTTGTAACGTTGCCTCACGCTGTTAAAGAACTGTTGTGTCCACTTTAACTTTTCCTGCATATCATTGTTGAATGATGTAATCCCTATCACAGTCCTGCAAACACGAGAGACTTACTAAGACAACTTCCCTGAGAAAAGCTACTCACATGTCTATGTATTTGCTCGGTAGGAATCATAGTCTGTATATCACTTTATATAGTGCACTGCAATGCTTCCTAATGAAAGCACTACTCATGTGTAAGCTGCTATATATAAACTTTATTTCTCACTAAGTTCTTGTTTTATGTTCTAATGAGACAATAGCATATTGTGAAGAAAATAAAGTGCATGCATACTGCATTTAGAACAAACATAAATCCAAGCACACTATATTGCATTGATTGAAATACTATGAAAGAGGCTGTATTATCAGACTGTAGATATTGCAGTTGACCAAAGAGATTTTAGGCCTGGTTCTGCACTCCTTATTCAACCAAACTTGGCATGGAAATTAATGAATTTCACCTAAGAAAGAGTTGTAAATTCACATCAGTGGAATATATTGTATATAGTTGTGTTCTGTCAATATATTATTGCACCTTAGAGCATTTCACTTTGAATAAATATCCACTTTCTCTTTCAAACGCTTTTGCAGGTCATCTGAAATACCTGGAGTCCCAGAGGGTATGCAGTAGGCCTTTTCAAGATGTATCAAATATCTCATCTAATGTCAACACCAACAGCAAGTAAATGTATGATTCCTTCCCTCCCAGGGCTTACTGACTTAGATTTTATATTTAGCGTTATTACTGAGATCTAATAAGCACCTGTCAGGATAGGTACTCTTTTTACAACAGAGGTTGCCCTTTAGAATGAATACGCATTTCCTCCTTTGAAAGTAAGTTTTTCCCATTGGTTGAAAAGTCATCATTTTTTAAAATAAAATCAGTAGAGAAAAGAGTACTTCAGTACCTGTTAATATGCATAAAATACAAAATGATGTGTAAATCTGAATTCTGAACAACATGCCTCTGACACATGTCTGTATAAATAGCTGACTGATGTTTTGGCAGTACCCCTGTAGTCTAGTTGCTGTACTAATGGAAGCTTCTGCCAGCTGCCATCCCAAAATGTTCTGATCTTTCCTTTGCTTCACCTTGTCCAATAAACTTAAACCTCATTTGAGACCTATTTCTTTCCATTGATGAATGCCTTGCATAACTTCAGCATGAGATGCTGAGCATGATGCTTTGGGGGTTTGCACTACCGAGTGGGAGTTGATCCTAGTTCCACAATCTCCTGTGACCATTATTCTTAAATGTTTGCCATTATCAGCATCTTGCTCGTGCCGTGCCACATCTGCAGATGTCCCTTGCATGATACACCATGTAGTGGCAATAGCGTGCCTCTTTAATGCCACCGAGAAATCACAATCACAAAACTCCAACACTATTGTTCATATGAATCAGTGCATATGCTGTTCACAGTGAAGCAAGCATCCAAAATTACACCATTAAAGTGTACCTCTTGCTTTGTGTAAGCCTGGATTTTTCTTCCCACAAGACATTAAAGTGTGCAAAGCAGTAGTACTGGCAGGCATGGGCTATACACATCTTGAATTTCTGCCACTTTTGTTGAAATGATGCAATCCAAGTCTAATTTGCATTAGGATTAATTTATTTTATCTATCCACAGTCATTCTGATTTCTCTCCTTAGGTCTCTTTTCCTTTCCTATTTTTTTCCTCTTTTTTACTCCTTTAACTTTCTTTAAGGCAGTAGATCTTAACTTTTTTGGACTCCAGACATCCTTCACAGGACTCGAGACAACTCTCCCTAATTTTTGTGAATCAAGTGGCACCCAGTTTCAAAAGCTAGTTTATATACCTTTGCTCCTTACACAGGGGCTGGACAGTAAGGGTGGGGGATTGTGCAGACAGCGACAAGCCTAAGCCTGGCTTATCTGCCTGTCTATCTCCTCACACCTCACTTCACTCCTTTTAGCTTGCAGGACTCTTCAAAGGATCTGGCGGCAGCCCAGGGTGCCCCAGAGTCCTAACTAGGAATCACTGCTCTAAGGCATATTAATAGTGAAAACCAGTCAGCTAGTCCAGCTACCACTGGACATGCCTATGTAAATGCACTTCTGCTGAGATTTCTCCTCATCTGGTCTTTATCCCAACAGGTTCTTCAGAGTCTGATCAAGAAGAGCACGGGCAAAGAGTGTCCCCTGGACACATTTTGCCAAGGTACTGAGTAAAAAGATCTTTGTTCCATTTCATATTTCCTTTGTGTTTGAAAGTCACTCTTTTTAATTCCCATTTAAGACTGAGGTGCCAATACTAGCCTAAAACCATGACCATCTTGCACTTAATGCATATGCTGCTCTCCATGGCCAGTTGGAACTTCCCAGTTGTAGTAGAAATATATATATATATCTATATATATATATCTCAGATACCGCTGGATCCGTGAGCTAAAGTAGAATTTCCATTGTGTGATTGCAACGTAGGGGATGCGACACAGATGCTGTAATTAAATCCAAGAGAGGGCAGCGGTACATGAGTTCTCCAGTTAATTTAATATCATCCTCTTTTTCTTTGGTCAAAATTCTTTTTAAACTGCATCACTTCTGGGAACTATCACTGAATTGTGGCCTTGTACTACGTAGGCATTCACACAACTAAATTTGTTTTCTTTCCTTCTCAGTTATGCTTATAGCTTTCTGGATAATGAAACGTCCTATGAATGTTGTTCAATAAACCCCTCAACCGGCTCTTTCTTCACATGTCGCCGGAGTCCTCGGCTTCTCGCTAACGGCTATTACATTTTGACTGAAGACAGTTTTCTGGCAGATGAAGATGGCAACGTAACATTGACCCCATCGCAGACAAGTGTAACCTACAAGGAAAACTTAGTGAGGTAAGTGAACTACACGTCTTTAATGCTGGACATTGGCTCCAATTCTGAGCTCAGCTGGAGCCTTCTGGTTGATTGTCAGAATATATTTATAATGACCTATTATATTTGACTCTCTTTTCTTTATTTTCTACACGCAACATTTCCATTTTTACAACTGCAACAGAACCCTCCAACCAGAGTAATTCACAAAAACTATAGCTGTTGAAGACACTTGACTCTCATAGTCATGCCTTTAACATTGCCAAAAAGTAACCACACAGATATTACTGACAGTAAATATAAAATAAAAATAGAACTACTCAAAAATTTACTGCTTTTCATGCCTTACTGCTTCTTATTTACTTAGTTTTCCAAAAGTGTCACTCTTGTGTGCACAGAAAAATAATAGAGTGCTTTAGTGGGTATAATAATGCTAATATTTTAAGGAACGAGATTTGTGGGTTTGGCTAACCTACAAAATACAGTAATTTCTATGCTAAAATGTGGTGAACATGTAATTTTCAGTGAGTCAATATGAGTGTTGCTTAAGTAAGGCCTGAGCAAAAACTGAATATAATTATAGTTTTTGCTCCAATAAATTGAACCTATTGTGCATAGTGAAGGCCCCAAATGATGCTTACTAGAAAACTTATTATTTGATGTGAAATGTCCACCTGAGTCTACATAACCCCTTTCATTTTCACTATTTCACTGCTACAGCTTGAAAGATTGAGAGTAATCCTTGAGCCATTTTTGGCATAGCCATACCAAATAAGTATGTAACACATCTTTGATGCTCAGTTGCGATTGAAAATGTCCTGAGCTGTTGCTCTGGGTATGCACCTTCCCACTGATGCAATAAAAATGCTAGAGAATAAACAAAAAGCTTCTGTTTTCAGAAAGACACCAAAATACACAATTTGCCAAAGGAAGAAAGTTTAGAGAGAGAGAGAGACAGAGAGAATATTTTCATGCTTTCAAGGATTGTTACCAAAACAGAAAGTAGGCAGAAATTTAAAAATACTGTCCTGAAATCTTTATCCAAGCAAGACTTTCATTTTTCTTCAACTGAAGTGTTACCTGACCAAGTTCCAGTTCTATAATGTCATTGTAGCTAATATTGTTCATCTGAGGATCCAAATGCAGTTTTGAAACAATTAATTAATTGCAACACCCCAGAGAAAGTGGCAAGGATTTTTGGATCCATTTTAGAAGTGGGAAACTTCCATAGGGAAAGGTAATGTGTGTCTCTCTGGCATGAGTGTAGTGCTTATAAAGGGTGTGCAAAGCAGGTCCTATTCGATTTGGATTCAGCCCAAATCGGGGACAGTGATTTGATTCACTGATTTGGATCACAGTCCTGATTTGATTCGGCCGAATCCGAACCTGATGATTCAATGCTGATTCGGAGAATCAGCAATTTGGACATAGACACAGCTTTACATGCTATTTCTATGTACCTCGAGGTACCAGCGGGGCTCGTGAACGGTACAGTACTGGGGACGGATGGAGCATCCCACAGGAGTGGGCCCTCCAAGTGTCTGGCGGCAAACCTGGAAGTACTTCCATTCCACTTCTGGGTCTGCTGGAGAGCACGCTGGGGGGCTCCCTGCACCCACCCAGCTGAGCGATCGGCCACGGGGGGACCCTGGGTAACCACCCCCTGCCCCCTCCAGACCCAGTCACCAAGCCGGGGGGCGCAGCAAACCCAGAAGCGGACTGGAAGTGCTTCTGGTCCACTTCTGGGTCTGCTTCCAAGTGCTCTGGGGAGCCCCCAGCGCTTCTGTGGGACACTCCATGTGCCCCAGCATCTCAGCAATCACGAGCTGCCTGCTACCTAGAGGTACGTAGAAAAAACATTTAAAGCCATGCCTATATCCTAATCACTGAATCTCTGCGAATAGATTCAGAGGGTTCCGATTTGATTCGGAGAGATTAAAGGGTCTCCTGATTTGATTCAGATTTGTAGATTCAGCCACTGAATTGGGCCAAATCTCCACCAAATCAAATCGAGGACCCACCATGTCTTGATGTATTTTTGTACTATAGGGAGGCTGCCTTCACATCCTGTTGGACACGGTCTTGATGGATTTCCTTGAACCCCGTGGGTCCCATTTCAAAACAGGTGTCCCAGGACACCCTAGCCTTATGGGCTATATGCATGGCTCCAACCACCCCTTTACCATGCCCCAAGCCTCACAGATGGTACCAACGTTGTCCAGTCTAGGTCTTGTTGTAATTTGGCCCCCTTGTCCTCCCTGGGCTCTCCACAGCTCTGTCTCACTCTGTGCCTCACTGGCACTGGGGTCTGTGTGCCCCAAATGCCGTGCCCCCTCTGGCACCTGGGTGCCCACACTGCAGTGGACCTGCAATAAGGCCTCTTCCTTCCCCAAATAGTTTCACCCAAACTATCGGTGTTATAAACAGAAATCAACATGCAAGCTCCAAGGCTATAACATAGCTCAAGCTGCCCGGCTATAACATAATTCAAGTCACACCGAGCACGCTGTCCCTCAACAGTACCAGAAGCTGCACTTGCAGCCAGGCCTCTCCCCTTTGCTTGCTTTGGGAGAGCTCCTTCCCCCTTGGCTGCTGGCAGAGAACTGCCTTCCTGGCCTCAGCCCTGGGGTTTATATATGAGCCAGGCCCTGCCCCTTCTGGTCAGCTGACCGCTGGCCTAGTGCCCTGCAACTAGTAGCCACATTATTTAAAGTGGCGCTGCATGCAAGATTCCTGACCCCTTTCATTCCATATCCAAACCTCTAAACAATGTTCCTTTTTAATATATAAAACTAATTTACCAAGTCCCTTTTAAATGTACAGTTTCTTTCCTTTCCAGGATATTCAGGAGAAGGAAGAAAATCCGGGATCGTTCTCTTGCTAGTCTGTTTAATCTCAGTGCCTCGCATTCATGGCTCAACAGCACAGCCCTTAGTGATATGGATTCTTCTCATATGGAAGAACCTTGGATTGATGGGTGCGGTAAACTAGATACCAGTCAGAGCTGTGACTATGGTAAGTGCTTGTTGTAAGTATTGTAATTATGTTCCTTGTTGGAAACCTGTGATGGTATAGTCTGTTAATGTTAGGAACCTTGCAAGTCGGTAAGTGTTGTCACAGGATTTGTGCGAGCACTCTGCTTAGATTAGCAATGCAAGGGGGAAAAATGTAACTAGAGTTCTGAATAGTAAATTGAACCAGGAGCAAGAGAAGACAAAAATATCTTTCTCCATGAGGGTGAGACTTATTCAGTGTTGTTTTACCCATCTATCAATTGAAGTTTCTGCCTTAAATGTTTCATAGCCTTACTTTGTTCAATGTTATGCATTTTTTTTTCTTATTCTGCATATTTCCCCTATATTTTAAAAAAATATATTGGGAATTCCAACTTTTTAGCCATCAACCACTTGAGGAAGATCTTGTGATTGAGTGTTCTTACTTCCTCAAAAATGTACTACTGCAACTAGTTCTTTAAACCCTTTCTTTACAGTGAATTAGAAACATTTACAGCTGCCTCTCTTATAGGTGACTCTGAATTTTCTCTCAGCTGCAATTCCTGGATGTCAGAAAGGCAAACTCCAGCAGCTAAGGAGCCCTCTCTCACTAAAGATGAGACATGCAGTCAATCAAGGAAACAGTTTTATGATTCCTCTTCCTGCTCCCAGTTTATGGCAAATGAGTTTGGAGAAACTTTGGTTTATTCAAGTGAGTTAAGATTTTTCTTCATAATTTATTATTTCTGGAGACAGGTGACATTTTTTTTAAATGAAAATGTGTAAGATAAGCTTTATTCAAGACTTAAAAGAGTCCCAATTTTTTTCAAATCCATTTTTGATTCAATTTGAAAACTAAAATTTCCATTTTCCTTTCATCCTCCTTTTCATCCCTTTTACCCCTCCATTTTAATGGCAGAATGGAATAATAATAGTAGGGAAAGGGGGAAATGGGAGAAAAGGCAAACAAAGATCAAAACAAGAAATGTAAAACAGAGTAGTTTTGTAAAAATGTTTCAAACAAAAATCCATCCTTTATTAATCCCACTGAAAGACATTTAGTTTCAAATGTTCACTTGTATCCACAAAAGCCATTTACGGTTTTGAACAGACCTAATTATTTAATCATGGTAGGAATTCCTCAAAACAAGTAACAATATCATTCTCTAACATTAGTTTTCATTTTGTGTACATAGATATCAGAATCGCTTTGGGCACGTCTACATGTTGCCCTAAAGATGATGTTGCTACGGCGCCATGTTTTAAAGCATCGAACAGGAACTGCCTGTTCTGCGCCGTGTGTGCAGCACACGATTAGTTTTCATCACTACGTTGCCATAGTGGTGCACTAAAATGGGGGAGTGCACGACTATCGTGCTGATCACTGCTTTGCCATAGTGCACCATACTGCAGTGTTGGGCGACCTGTGGACGTGACTCTTTATATGCATATCAGATAAGTATATGACATTAACTACATAATACCACACTAATCCCATGTTATCTGTTGAACGTAAGAGCATAAGAAGTGTCATGCTGGGGGAGATGAGTGGTTTCTTCTGATCCAGTGTCCTGTCTCTGACAGCGGCAAAATTGGATGCTTTGAACAGGGAGAGAATTGGACTGGATGTATCTGGAGCGACCTACCCCCTGTTCATTACCCTCCTTGACATCCACCAGCACTAGTTTAGAGATGCCAGAAGATATATTTCTGCCTGTTCTGTTTAATAGTTATTTAATGGATCTATCATCCATGAATTTGCCTAATCCCTTTTTTGAATCTGCCTCTACTACCTGCCAGGCAGTGTATTCCACAAGTTAACTACACATTACATAAAAAGTACTTTCTCCTGTTAGTTTTTAAACTGCCTCCTACTAATTTCAGTGGGTGCCTTTAGTTCTAGTATTTTGGGACTTGGTGAACAACAGTTCCCTGTTCACTTAGTCCATACCCTTCATGATTTTATAGACCCCTATCATGTCCCTCCTTACCCTTTTCCTTTCTTAAATGAGAGTCTTCGCCCTTTTTAGTTCATTATGCTATAGCAGCTGCTCCATACCCCTGATCATTTTGGTTGCCTTTCTTTGTACCTTTTCTGATTTTACTACCTCTCTTTGAAGATGCAGAGACCAGAACGGCATACAGTATTCAAGATGTGGGTGTACCATGAATTTGTATGCTGTAATATATGTAACATTGTACAGTTGTTGCATTGCATACATTATAACAAACACAAGTTGCTTGTATATCAGTTAAGTGCCTGGTCACTTAAACGCCTTGGATCGTTCAGTCCCACTGGGCACATCTACACAAGACTTTATGTCACCATAGCAACAAGCTATGGCGGTGTAGCTCACTGCTACAGCAACGTAGTATCGGCGGCCATGAATTGTGATACCGATGCTACTGCGCAGTAGCTCATTGCTGTTGCGCAGTATGATTGGAAGCGACCCATGCACCACTCTTTTTACCTGCCTGCATTTAAGTTAATTTCAGAATTCGTGAAACTGACTAGAAGCTGCCAATTTTAAGAGGTTTTAGGCAACCATGAAGTGACATAGTCTTGTCAGTTTCAAGGCTACTACGATGCATGTTCTCAGAAACGAGGGGCATTTATGCACAGACTTTTTTGTCCCGTGACGTGCCAGAGATCTGCCACTTTGGACCAGACTCAATTACCTGAGTGTGCTCTACATGTAAGCTGACGCACACTACGCTGCATCGTGTGGTTATATAAGTGGCAAAATGCACGTCAGCATGTAGAAAGTGGCAGCAGTGCGCTTTTGAACTTAAGTACCTTCTATGTGTGTTAGCTCAAAAGTGCGCTGCTGCCATTTTCTCAGCACTGATGCGCATTTCGCCACTTACACAACTGCAGGTGTTGCAGCAGTGGGTGCTTTTCAGTGCACCTGGTGCAGTGCCCGCGTGTGTAAAAATGCCCAAGAAAATTAGTCTTAAGCAAGGTATAAAAGGTTTACAGGAAGCTGTTCTCCAAGTTAAGTGTTGTTTATATTACACTTGTTTAAATGAATAACCTTTTTTTCAGTCACAAGGCTATGCCTTTAAACAAAGTATGTTATAGGAGTCCTACCAGCTCCTTAGTTAAGGTTGTGTTCATATTTGCACTTAAAATTTAAAAATAGAGATTAAATCTACTATGTAGGAACTGCATAGTATATCCTCCACAGATGCATGAAACAGAAATCTTGGCCCTATTTTGGTCACTGACACAATTCCTCTTGATTTCAGTTAAGCAAATATTTCACTCTAACCTTTGAGTATAAAAATATATTTTGACAAATTTAGAAATATATTTGTGAATTTAACTGCGTAATAAACTTTTCTTGGATACTCTAACAGATAAATGTCCAGATTTTGAGATTTATAGATTTGTTTCCAATTGTTGTGAAATCTAAAAATTTTATTTTCAAGCACATCTATTATTTTGGAATTATGAGTCTTATTTTTAACCTTTTTTACATACATTATGCTTATTGCCACATTTGTCCAATTAAGGAAGCTATAGTGGAGCAATTCAGTTTTACACACCATTTGGAAGGGAGTTATAATTGAATAGATGTAGCAGAGTTAAGAGCTTTCAAGGAAAATTAATTTGAATGCATTGGCTAATGTACCTACATAAAGTATAGCATTTTTTTTTTCAGCTAGTGAGGTTGACTTAACCTCAGTTGAATGGAAGAAACTCCTATTGACCCTCCCCAACTGAAGTCAGTGCAGAAACTCCTATTACCCCATGGTGAATGTTTTGTTAGCGTTGAATGAAGCATTGTTTCCCTAATAAGCACTCTTTCTTATCTGAATTTTTAGTCTGCAATGTCAAAGGAGTGACAAAACTATAACTTTTTAACTCACATGCCCAGAAATGGCAGTTGTCCTGAATTTGTTCTTTTTTATTATATATTCCTTAGAGTCCAGTACATTGAAAAATGTGTTTTATCAAATAATTATGCTGTCCATGTGTTTAATCATCTCCATTTGTGCCAGGTAATTCTGATTTCATTTTCTTTAAAATAACACTTGTTGTATGTGAGCTGGTGCATAAAGCATATCTGGAGCTAGATTTTCAGTTTGGTATGCATATTTGTGAAGATATATTCACATGTGATTGCTTATGCAAATAAATATTACTGTGTGCAAATTAGATATTAGGATGCAGCTATGACATCTGATTGGCTCTGCACAAATGTATGAGTCACATGCACATATCACGTATTAGCAGGTATGAATTAAAGGCTCAAATATGTATTTCAAGCTATACACCTTAACCTTCCGTGTCTTGCCCATGTGCTATGCAATTAATTAAACAGGAAATATCATTTTTATGTATCCATTTCAAGTTTAAATGCTTTAAATTACAGGGGTGTAGGTTGCAGCTGTGTTGGTCTAAGGACATAGGCAGACAAAGTTCTTTGGGTGAATCTGATATCTTTTATTAGACCAGCTTAAGTAGTTGGGAAAAAAATGTTAAGCAAGCTTTCAGGTTCAAAAACTCTTCGTCATTCTGAAGAAGTTTCAGCAGTTGGTGTGCGCTCTTCCTGGATGGAGTGAAAAGTAAAGAAGCCAGGGCCTGGGCTGGGCTGCATACAAGGTAGGCAGTCAGTGAAGATGGAGATTGAGGAGTCAATGGGTGAGAGACAGGCGGGGGGGGGGGGGGGAGAGAAAGGGGAACCAATGCTTTAAACTGTAATTTATCTCTTTCAAATAAACTTCTATAAGAAATTAAGCTCTCAGATTCAACTGAATTACATCATTAAATCTGCTTTAACCATTTATTTGAGGTTAGGCAATTCAAATGCAATTGAATTGATTTTATTAACCTAGTTATAACAGTTAGAGGGCAAGGAACAGGAAGACAAAAATTATATTTGAGGGTATTAACACACATAGTACAGGGTAGAATTCCTTTAAGTTGCTATATAGCCAAAGACTTCGCCTAACCACATTCGTGTTTCTGATCTATCCACAAGACAACTAAAAGTTCTTGCCCCTTCCTCTGTTCTTTAGTGCTAAAATGCTGTTTGTCTAATTCAGTTTTTTTCCTACTTTTATTATTATAGGTGGAACATAGAACCATAGTTATAGTTAGTGATGTCAAAGGTTTGGGCCCGTGGGCCACATACGCAGTTTGGAGGAGCTGCTGTGGGCTGGTCAGCACCGTCCCCCCTATCCCACACACACACCCACACAGCCAAGAGCCAGCGCACCCTGCAGCTCCTCCCTGCCACTGCCAACAGTGCACAGCCTCAGCCCTGAGCCCAGCCTGCCCCACACCCACTCTGGACTAGCCCACCCACACTGAGCAGTGGCAGTGGCTAGGCAGAAGCTGCTGCTTAATGTGGGGGAAAAGCGGGCCCTTCCTCTCACCACTGCCAGGCTCTTGTTGTAGGTGCCCAGGGCTCACACCCGAGCTGCCCTGCAGCTCCTCTGCACTGCCACCACTGCCCCGCTGGATGGTCTGAAGGCAGCGGTGACAGTGGTGGAGAGGAGCCTCAGGGTAGCCCAGGCACAGGCTCTGGGTGGCTGCAGCAAGAAGGGCCCAGCAGTGGTGCGGGGGAGGGCCAGCTTTTTGGCCATGATGACCAGCAGCTTTTGCCCAGCTGCTGCCACTGCTCAGCGGGCAAGTCCGGAGCAGGCACAGCCAAACCAGGTTCAGGGCTGTAAGCACAGGTTCTGGCTGGTCCAGTTTGGCCAGGGCAAGTCTGGAGTGGGTGTGGGGCAGGCTGGGGTTGGGGCTGGGGCTGTGCACTGTTAGCAGTGGTGGGGAAGAGCTGCAGGGTGCATGGGCTCTGGCCTGTGTGTGGGAGACGGATGCTGATCAGTCCGTGACAGTTCCCCCGAACTGCCTATGTGGCCGACAGGCCCAAATAACTGCCTGCCCAGATCCACAATGAGCAAGCTGGGTCCTTGGCTGCTGGTTCTCAGTTACTGACTACAGTGCAAGATCTTTTCTTCTTCATTTTGCCTTTCAAGAAGAAGGTGCATATTATATTCTGGGGTGTGTTGCATGCAAGAAAATATGGTAATTTTTTTGTAAGGCATGTTACCAGTTCTGGTTCACTGAAGGCTTGCCCTGGAGATGGGGTAGTGCATGGTATAGCAAGCAGTGGCACCAACATCTTGGTCCTGCAGCTCTGATGATTGGTGTGGGGTCAGTCCACAGGCGGGATCCCGAAATTTGGGTCAGTGCCTGGAGGTGGTCCATCAGTGCGATCCGGCGTGCCGTTCTGACCCTGCATGCCAACCTAACCCAGTGTGTTGGTCTGAATCAACACGCCTGGATCTAGGTATGGACCAACTCCACGTGTTAGCTTGATTTAGTGTGGAGGGTCACATTATCTGGCCCATGAGGCTCCCTGTGGGTCCAGACATTTGGCAGCAGGAGAGTGGGAATGAATGTTGCCACCATTCCCCTGCTACCAAATTTCCCCAGCCAGGGGAGCTCCAAGGGCTAGGTGACACAGCCTCACAGCCTGGATCTGGCCCTCAGGCTGGAGGCCAAGCACCACCACCAATGCACTAGCCCAGTATCTGCATATTGTATTTTCTAAATATTAAAGTTATTGTTATGATTTCAGATGCTTTCTGGGAGGAGTCTTTGTCCATCTGCTGACCTTTTTGCTGCTGATCATTTTATTTTGTAAGTACAGACTTTCTTTATACCTCAGATAATATTTTACTGGATTCAAGGGCTGGATTCTGTCTTTAGACTTGCATGTGCTAGCTGATCCAACTTTGCCCTCTGATGCCATAAGTTGGCCCTTAGTCAGTCATTAGATCTTAAATTTAAAATGCACTGTTCTTTTGCCCCAAAGATGCGGCCATGTCAGCTGTTTTCAGGCTCGTCGTGTGTTTCAAAACCACCAAATTGTGGTAAGTTGTGCAAAAACTTTGCAAAATGCTGATGAATTCTTGTTTAAGAGGAAGAAAGAAGTCTGTCATTATTCCTTCTTGGCAAAGGATGACAATGCAAGATCTGCAGACAGGGACCAGCTGTATTTGTAGCTGCTTTGTGTTGATACAAACTTTTTGTTTGTCTATGTACTGCCATCTTACACTTTAGGGGCTGCTCCCAAACAACCCACCTTTGTTTAGACCTTTGGGCTAAAAAAGTCAAAGGCAGACGGCTGCAATGTTAGCCTCTCTCTCTTACCCTGCAATCACCTACCCTGGAAAATCTTCAAGAGGAGACTGGACAGTCACCTTGCTGGTGTCACCTGACCCCAGTAGTCTTTCTTGCCTAGTGCAGGGGGCCTGGACCCGATGATCTTGCAAAGTCCCTTCCAGTCCCTAACAACCTATGAATCTTGTTTGGCGTTGGCTACAAAAATGGCAGTAGCATACTAGAGCAGAACAAGTGAGCCACCAGTCCTAGCACTGACTGTGAGGGGGTGGGAGAATCTCTACCCCACCCCCTGGCATCTTTACTACCGCCTGGCCAGCGGAGCAGCCTTGCACCCAGCACTGCATCTGGGGAGGTGGGAGGTAAGTGGAAAGGTGATTTCTACCCCCACCTCCCAGAAGTTTTTCTCACAGCAGGTGCAGCCCTGTGCCCAGCAGCATATCTGAGGAGGGAAGGGGGAGCAAACAGGGTTCCAAGAGTGGCTGCCATGGGAGCCCGTGCCAAGGGGCTGCGGTGCTGGACTCTCTCTAGCCACTTCTTCTGGCCAGGCTCTCTGCACAGGGAAGGCAACATCAGCTCCGGCAACAGCAGTGGCAGCAGTAGCTGCATTTTCTGTGCAAAGAGCCTGAGCAATTAAGACTTCCCTGTCCCTCACTGACCACCCCTTTGCCATCCCCAGTGGTCAGTGTACTACTCCCTGTCACCCTCTTCAACCTGGATGCTCAATGAGCTTGCTATACCTCTGGAAATGGGCCTGTCTTACCTGTTCAGGCCAACATGGCAGCTAGGCTTGGGACAGAGCTTTGCTTTGACTAAATATTGTAGTCTGACACGTCAGAATAAATGGCATGGAAAAGAGCAGTACACTGGCTTGATGACTTAAGGGTACAGACAGATACAACAGTTGTATTCATGTCCAGTGGTAGAGCAACAAGCTGTTAGGATATAACTTGCATCTACTTGTTCCTGTGGAGAGACAAGTGTAGTAAAACCATTGTCATTTTAACCCGGCTTCATTCGTGGCAGATGTAAGAGTTACATAATAAGAGTTGTTGCCTGCTTCCAAGCTGCAAAACCCCTCTGCTCCCCACTTTTAAATTAGTTAAAACTTAAACCTGTCCTTAGCTTGAATAAAGACAATGGTTCTGCTAGACCAAAGGAAGGGTGTGTGTTTTTCATGAAGAAAGCTCCATGGATGTAGCTTCTGAATATGAATATGATAAGAAATGTCTGAATGACAGATTTAGGCCCCGATCCTGCAATGCTGGGTAGATCTGTAGGTTAATTGTGACTCATTCATGTTAAGGTGAAGACAGAAGTGCATCTCCTTGGTGTAACTCATGGCACTTCCTATACAGTACCATAAATTAGGCTGACCCTCCTGACACAACAGACATTAGCTGGGAGATTGAGCTAATTTGGAGCCAATCCAGTAAGAGAGGCTGCAGGTCTGCAGCTTCTTACCCTAGCTCTGCACTTCCCCTCCCCCCAGCCCAAGGTGTGGGGCTCCAATCCACCCCCCTCCCTCCAGCACATTTGGGAACAACCCAGAATGGACCTACCTCCCTTGCTTTCTCCCCTTCCCATCCTGAGACAGCACCAGGGGCAGGGCAGGGCTGGGCAGCAGCAGCTCAGCCACTGGAGCACACAGAAGTTAATGAAGGCACACTGCCTTGGAGCGCCTTCATTTGAACCCTCATATAATGAGACTGTAAAAAGATATCTTATTTGAGGTGATCCTGATCACCTCAGGTTTGCCGCACAATTGGACTGCTCTGCAGCTATGCTGTTCTGTTAGGGCACAGCTGTAGAGCGTGTTCAAGGGGCTGATCATGCAACAAATGTAATTTCTCTGTGAGCCTTTAGTTGTGAGTCATACCAGGGACAAGCCTTTCAGGCTGTGTGCTCTAGCATGCTGTTCATGCTTTGATTTGAGTTAAAACCTGGGATGATCAGGATCACCTCAAATACGACATCCTTTTCCAGCCGAAGACTCTTAATAGGTGCTGCTGAAATTAAAAGTATTTGGGACCTTCTGGATTCTTGTGTCTGGCAAATGAGAGGTTCAAAAGGGCAATGTTTCCTTTTTTAAACCTGGGGAAGGCTCTCAATAGCGCCATGTAACATGAGGCACCAGGCAAAAGTTTTACCTATTGTAGTAAAAATACATTGTGCTTGAAATTACAGAAGTGGAAATTGAAAATTGAGACAAGGTTGAAGAGGAGAGTTGAAATATATTGGGAGTTCAGACTCTTCTCAAGTCTGGTAACTGGGGCATACAGTAAACGTGTATGGACAGAGTATGCCACTCCTCCACACACTAAATAAGTAGAAATCCCATTAAACCCAATGGCACATGGGCAGTCAGTATACAGTAAGATGGGTGGTAAATTTCCAGCTCACTAGTTACTCTGCATTAAATTTCCCATGTAGTCAAGCCCTGAATCATTAATAAAATTGTCCTATGGGGGAAGAAATACAATTTCAATGGCTTCCAGTGAGATTCTTCAGCTTATTGCATATAACTGAGGTTCCAGGGCCTGCTTGTTTTACCTTAATTCATGCAGGAGGGCTGCTCTGACCCAGGTCAGTGTGCTGCAGAGGGGTTGGGGTAGGAAGGAGCTACAGCTTGAGGCTCTTTGGCAGGCAGCCCTCATAATATGGCACCCTCATGCCCTGCCACTATCTGCACCTGCGTTTCGCTGCACTGCTGTACTGCTGTTAGATAGTACTTGTGCTGGACAGCACTATCCTAGAGCAGAGGATAGTACTGTCTGGGCATACTATAGTCCTGTGTAGCCTGTCCAGACATACTGTAGCCTAATAGTGCCACGTGTATAGATGGTGATGCTTTACCGTGGAGCTAATTAGTCAGCTCCACAGTAAAGTGTCTTGTGTAGATGCACCTGCTGAGAAGTACTTTACTCTGCCAAGTAGCGCTGTGGCATTGAATCAGGCTACTTGTGCGAACAAGGTTCTCTTCAACAAAAGTAAAGGTGACGGAATGGAAGCCTGTATTTATCTTGGTTATCTCAAAGAACAGTTTCAATAAGAACAGAACAAAAACACCCACTTTTATTCTGAAATTGTTTTGCAGGAAATAACTGAGAGAATGAACTGGTAAGTAGAATGCTTAGTTTTACATAAAGAAGCATGACCAAGTCCAGAAAGCCTTGTGGGATTAGGGGAAAAGGAAGGCTCCAGAGAAACGTTCTGACAACATAAAGAAATCCCCAGCCTGATCACCTCCTTCTAATTAGATCTACTCATTACTGGAATAGGGGGCCTTCCAAAAAAAGCCCATGGATTCTTGGGAAATGTTCGGGTGAGTCAGCAGGCCTCAGTCTTTTAGTTAGCATTGTATGTGTGTGTTAAGGAGTTTGTTGTCTTTCTTGATAAGCTGTATAACCAATGTTTCATCCAGTTGTGCTGAAAAGATCCTGTGGAATCCTTTGCCAGAAATGGGGTTTAGGCCTGATATTTCAGCTAAAATTATTAATTTAAATTATTAAATTCATTAATTTTTTTCATATGATTTAGCAAAACCTGTAGAAAAATATACCCGAATCCCAGTCATCAGGTTTACAACCTGCTTCATCAGAAATTAGATTGCAAAAAGCTTGCTCCTTGCTTTTCCTAGAAACTTGAAAGCGCATTAGCCATTTATGTAATTTTCAGTAACATTTAATTAACAATATTTATTTTCTCTCTTCCCTAAATCTAGGTTTGCTAGCACTTACGCATTATATAGCTGGATATCATCTTCCACCTGCCTCTGCAAAATTCAGCAGAATCATCAGTATCCTTGTCCTGAGTAACACAATATTTGAACTGTGTTTGGATCCATTCATTGATTTGTGTAAGACCATCCTTCTTAGCAGAGTGCCTGCACCTGATCTTGCAAATTGAACTGTGAAGGCCAAATTCACAGCTCCTGCAGAGTAGTATTTATGTCAGTGGGGCCCTGTTGAGCCGTAGGGGTCTACCCAAGCTTTCAGCTTGCAGTATCTGGGGCCTTTGCAAGTACACAAATATAAACAGGCAAATGATTATCAATCCCTGCAAATCCATTTTTTGTTAATGTCTACACAGAGTTTGCCAGCTCTGTTTCTCTCTCCATACTACTTGTGTTAAGGTTTTATCATAATTTGAGATCAAAGGCTACAAACAAACATTGCGTTTATCCCAGATAAACTATTGCATCCTGGTTCAAAATGCAAGCTTACAGACATCCATGTTCTTTATCCCAGGATGAATCCTTAAAGAGTTTCCTGGATCAAGGGTAGGAACAGTTTATCCTGGGACATTGCGAAGTATGGCTGCATAATTACCCAAGGATAGTGTCATTTATTTAATCTATGAAAGAAAAATGACTGCATTCAGCTGCTCACTAAAACCTGATCAGAAGTATGATGTGTATACACACAAATATCAGAATATTTTTCTGCTGTGATAAACACAAGCACAGGCAGTGCCAGATTATGACATGTTGCGGCCCCAAACTATGTGCAACTTAAGAGGGCCCATACAATAAAAATAATCCATGACATTGGGTTTTCATGAAATTTTAAAATGAATTATTGTTATTTCTGCACAAATTTATGAACTCAATATGAATAATAACTGTGGAGCCATATATATGTGTATTTTTGTCATATTAAAATAAAAATGTTCAGGTTTTTTTGTTCTTATTTAGAGGCCCCTCATATTGTGAGGCCCTGAGCTGTAGCTTAAGCCTAAATCTGACCATGAGCACAGGGATAAATGCACAGTCCGTTCCTAGGCTATGTGATTTAAACTCTGATAATGGTTCTGGATAATGCTGAGTTAATAGATATACTTAAATGTCTTCATTGTATCATTTTTGTAACAGCCTTTTGGCTTTTGTTTCTTTTAAATTTTCTCTTCCTACTTTTGAAGACACAAAAATAGGAATTAAAAAACACAAGAAAGGGTACAATTTGACTATGCCAGAAGAGTGCTTCTTCTTGGCAGAAACCAGAAGGGTAACTTTCAGGAAAGCCAGACATCAGAGGGTAGGAAGAGTAGCTGAGGAGGCCGGAAGCCACTAGATTTAAGGTCCAAATAATTCTGCAGCCATAATCTTTACCACGGGCAACTGGTGCCTCCCAAGTATGTGGGGGCACCAGATTGTTGATGGGGCGGGGAAGGGGTGGTCCCCCAGCGGCTGATCACCAAGCCAACAGCAAAATTGGAAGTGCACTTCTGGTTTTGCAGCTGGCACTTCCAGGGGGGTGCATGTGCACCCGCGTGCACCCCCTACATGTCACCAATGACCTTCACTTTTAAAACACTGAGCCCTACTTTCCCGGTTGGATGTATGGAACTGCAGAGATGATGCTAAACATGAGTCTTTTTCCATTACCAGCAGCTGTTGCTCTGGGAATAGTCAGAACACAAATAGTAGTTAGCTAGCACAATCTAGACCTTCATTTCCTTATGCAACGTTACTGCCTACAAGCTCCCTTTTACAACCCTACTTGACTCTCATTGTGCTGAAAGGGCCATCATAGTATAACTAAGAGGGAGGGGGACAAGCAAGGGACCAGCCCTGGATGCCAACTTTCAGGGGGCACAAAAGTAACAGCTGGTCTTATTACTGGCCTCCCCCGTGCACTGCTCAGCTGCACCTCTGATGGAAAGCCACACTTACTTGTGGAAGTGGCAATTCTTCAGGCAGGATGCAAATAGGCTGGCAAATATAGAGGAAAGGTTTTCAAATTTTTGAAAAACTAAAAGGAAGTTCGGATGCAAAAAGGAGCAAGGAATAATGAAGCACTGTTAGTTGTCCATATTTTCGCTGTCATCCACAGATATGGCCAGTCTCAGACAGGATGCATTTCTCTGTGAGAGAGAAAATTCCTGAGGGTGGAAGGAAAAGCGTGGAGGAGGGAGCTGGAAGTATTTCATGTAAACAGGCTCATCTTTAAGGGACAAATACCTTTCTGGTTCTTCAACAGGAACAGTCAAGCAGGGGCAAGCCCAACCACAATGCCTACTGGGAGCAGTAACATGCTGTTGGTGAATGTGTAAAATACTGATATCTGTTGATAAAAATAGGCCAGGAAGTTTTAGTAAATAAAAGAAGACAATAGGGTATGCCTCAGGCACAGAATCCTAAAATAAAGGGAAAGTGCATTATGATAGTAGTAATAATAATAATAATAGTAATAATAAAACTTGCACAAAGCTCAATATTTTTCTAGTGGTGAACTTGAGTAATTCCCTGAGTATGAAATTACCTTTTTTATTTGCTTTTAACTTTTTTGAGTACTAAAATGGATATATTACTGTGTGATATTTATGTGTGTTGTATATGACTTACGTTATGCTTTATGTTTTTAAGTGCACTTTGTAGCTTAACAGGGCACATTTCTTTTTATTGCTAAAAAATGTCTAGAAAAGATGACTAAGGGAAAGGAGGGTCTTTCCTGAGAGAGGAGATCAAAAGTATATCTTTGCCACATCTACAAAATTCCTGTGATCATAACTCAGAAATAAATCCTGGCCACAGCATGCATCTTGCACTGAAACATTTTATATAGACGCTGGTGTCAGAAGCACCTCTGAGACAGAGATCATGAGAGGGTCCCTCGGTTTGCACCAAAAAGGAACTATGCAATATTTTTTGGAGGGATAGGCTTATTTCTTGGCTATGTTCTGAGGATCTCACCACAGGGGTAATAGAAAGAAGCCCACAAAGAGCATGCATGGCTTGTTAAGCCTATCAGAATAAAAGCTGTGAGCGTATAGACTGTTCTCTTCAAATACAATGGGGAAAGAGAGAGAAACACCAGGGAGGAAGAAGAGTTACTTTAAAGGACAATGTTGGTATGAGCATAGGTGCAGCACACAGGGCCTCAAGCATCCATGGAAAAAAATAGCAGATGCTCAGCACCCATGAGCCACATTGGGCAAACCAAATTGAAATAACGCACTGCCTCTTCTGGGCATATGCAGGGCTCGGTGTACGAATACCCCCAAAAAAGCACCCACTGGCAAAAATCAAAGTTGGTGCCTATAGGCATGAAGACAAATGGGTATAAAATAAATTGCCCATGAATTAATGTAAGATGGAAATTTTTAAAAAGTTTCTAACTAATGGGGATTGAGGGGGAGGTTCTGGAGCAACTTTTTAAGAGGAGTAATGAGAAAAATGTGAGTGGTTTTAAGATGTCATAGATTTCATAGACCTTACAGCTGGAAGGGCCCTTGGAAGATCATCCACCCCCTTCCCCCAGGGGCAGGAAACCAGCAGGGTTCGTAGGATCACAGCAAGATAAACGTCCAAATTTCTCTTGAAGGTGTTCAAAGTAGGCTATTCCAGACCTGGGGGTTCGGACAGTAAAAAAGTTCTTCCTTATGTCCAGCCTAAAATGGTCATGGAGGAGTTTATAACCATTTGATCTTGTCATCCCTTGGGGTGCTCTGGTGAACAGACGTTCGCCCAGATCCTAGTGAACACCCCTGATAAACTTATAGGTGGCCACCAAATCACACCAGAGCCTGTGCTTTTCCAGGCTGAAGAGTCCCATGGCTCTCAGCCTCTTGTCATAAGGTCTGTCTCCCTGACCTCTGATCATATGTGTGGCTCTTCTCTGCACTCTCTCAAGCTTCTCAACATCCATTTTGGACTGTAGAGCCCAAAACTGGATACAATACTGACGGTGTGTGTCCCCCTTAAGATCTTGTTGAAGGTGGAGTTTGGTACATTTTATTAACAGGATTATTTTCTGTAGTTGCCTGCAATAACAAGCCAACTGCGTTAGGTGTCGCAGGAGGCCCCCATAATCCCATATCCCTATGAATCTATAATTCACTTTGTATCGCTTTGCAGTATTGTATTGGAATGAAATACAATATTATGTCATATTTAATCAAGTGGGATGCACGACTAAAGCTAACATTGTCTAACCTAGATGCCTAAATCCACAGATAGGCTTTTAAATATGAGCAGACCAACTTTCAAAGGCACTAAGCATCTGCAGCTTTCATCCAGAGGATATTCAAATGTAGGGGAATTTTTAACAGTAATTCTAGTGAACTAAAAATCATGTGTTGACTGCTGGTTAGTGACTCATGTACTCTGAGATGCCTACTGTAACCTTATGTTTCTACCCCCCCATACCTTGGAGGTTGGACTAGATGATCCTTAAGATCCCTTCCATTCCTGTAATTCTGTAGTTCCACTTCCACTAATTGAATTTTACTGTATAAAATCAGTTTTAATTTATACAAGGATTTAAAAAAAACATAAAATGAACTTTTAAGATGCACGTAACAAGAAATTTATGACAAGTTGTCACTGTTGAAATCCTTGATTACCATGTCCCTTTCTGTATTGTTATTCCTTGTTCCATATAATTTAATTTCAGGCTCAAGCCTGCAAATTCTTGACAGTGCACACAGTTCTTCCCATTCTTGATGCAGTACATATCTCTGATGAAAGGAAAAGGTATTTTTTTTCTATCTGCAAGGCACCATACATACCCATGCAACTATGTAGATAACGGTAGCACACAGAACCTAATGGGGCAGTAAATTCTATACCTGTACATAAAATAGGTCTATATTTTGGGTCTGGATCCTTTCATGCACATGCTAAATCCTTTATAAATGTTCATATATTTTGAGTTAAATTGAGAGTAGTCATTATTTCCTCTAGTGCAGCTATGGATAGAGAAACTTGCTAAGCATTGTACATGTCCTGGTATAGTTTGCTTGTTATCTGCTTGTTATGTCTTATTTAGATTGTAAGCTCTTTGGCGCAGGAGCTGTTGTTTATTATCTGTTCGTACAGCACCTAGCACAAGACAGCCTGCCTTGGTTGAGGCTGATGGGCATTACTGCAATGGAAACTTTTAAGAAGAGCGATGGGCTGTATAGGGAATTAATGAGAAGACATGGGTTCAGATCCTGAGCTGCCAGTTCCCACTAGTTGAGTTTCTACTGTACAGCAGTTTAGCAACTGAGGATTGCTCATACACATCAAAAGCTCTAGGGCTTGATGTCACCATCCTTCCTCATATGAATGTTCTCATGATGGACTATGATAATAGATAATATATTCAGAATACTTCTAATGGAGTGTACTGATAATGCTATAAAGCTTATTTTCTCATGCTGATGACTGGTACCTTTATATTGCACATTCACATATTTTAGTAAATAAACGTTAATGTTTTAAACAAAAATGGTGAATTGACTCAACAGGCACCTGCTTCCTATAAGCAACTGCATGATCGTATTGTTGCATCGCTCACTCTACTCCTTTTTCCCAGTCCGTTTTTTACTGTGTCATGCTGCATGTTGTAACTTCCCTGATATTTAGACTGTCAAATCTTGAACAGTGAGAACAGTGATGTTCTAAGTCACCTCTGCAGATCCCAGCGCATTTTAGGGTGTTACATAATACTAACCAAGACAAATAGATTTTTGCATATTTTAAAAGCAAAGTACTGTCTATGAGAAAATAAGTTTATTACGAGAATATATATTATATTCTTCCTGTAAATTACAATGTTTTATTATTTGTATTGTTACACTGATATTTTGAGGTCTCATTCACAGCCCAGCTGTGGTAAGCCCATAGTAAGAGGCAGTCATACTAAGGAGAAAAATCCTAGCAGAAGTTTCCCCGTTACACTGTTTAGAGTTACCCTTAGCAAAGGTAGTTGAGATGATCGTAAAATTACCTGAATTCTGTCCATGCAAGTGCTTGCATCAGTTATACCACTGGAATAACAGGAAACAGCTTTAGGAAGAGGAGGGAGCATTTCTTTAATTATTCCCTACATATCAGGTGAAAAGCTTAGAAAGTTGCCTGTTTTGCTCCACTGAAAGGAGTCTTGGTAAGTAGTCTGCAGCAGCCTAAGATCAATCTGGTGGTCTGCGGTCATTTAAAATCAGTCTCTCCAGACTTGCAGCATTTCTCCTGCCTCACAGTTCCCTCTTGAATATTCTTTAGTATCTCCTTCATTCCTCCAGTTGTTCCTCCCATGTCACAAGCTAAGCTGTACCTGTGTGAGCTTCTGAGTTCACAGGGTGAAGGGACACATGCACTGTAGACAACCTAAGATTTGGAGTTTTGCAAAGATTTGATTTTTCAGGCAGTGGAACTAAAAGATTTTTGTTTTCACTATTTCTTCTATAGCCCGGGTGGTACGTGGCTGGTACCCCCTCTTCAACTGAAGAGATGTTAGAGGGTGTGAGTGTGCTGTGGGAGCATGGCTGCTTAGCTTAGGCGAGCTCACCTCCCTCTTTCTGCAGAGCAGAGACTAAGGACACTCAGTAATGTTTATTTACAGATTTAATTTACAGTGCAGTGTTTGTAAAACCTTACTGAATGTGTGCATATAGCTATGAACTCATTACAGATTCAAATTTACAAAGACAGTGTATTTTGTTAAATGCATATGCCGGCAATAACAGCTGGGTATGGCAGACGGAGGCATCATATCAGCGTAGGCCTTGACCCTCAGCGGTTTTCTTGTTACCGTACAGCCCCTACCCTCAGCAGGCCCTCCAGGCCTTAGGCAAGGGGACAATTGACAGCAAAACACTGGTTAAAAAATATGTCAGCAGACGAAACCCAGAAGGGATGAAACAATGATCTGAGCATACATAAAGGAGATTACATTAATAACATTCAATACATAGGGATAACAAACACCATGAAAGCAATAAAAAATTAGGGATGCTTTTGCAGACCTTCAGGCAACTAAACCATTAGCAAGCAAACAAGACAGTTCACAGGCGTTTCATAACACAGCACTAAAGTACACAAATTGGCAGCAAAGAATACAACTTACAACTCGCCAGTATAAGGAACTAAGGACAACAACAGTGACATGGCAATTGTGCCCAAAGGGAAGGAATAAAACGGGCGGAGAAGAACAGGTTACCATAACACTGTCATAATTGGTCCACGTGGCTAGAATGGCTCAGTGATCATGAAGCCTCCCTTAGCAAGCAGGGCCATTTACTAGGCTCAGGGTCCCTGGGAGTTTCTCTTTTCCCCTTTCCCCAGGGACCCTTAGGTTCCCCCCAACCCCTGGCTCCCAAGTAGGGTGGGCTCTCTGCACTGTGGGGTTTTGGCCTCATGCCTTGTGCAGCCGTGGAGTCCTTTCAGCTCTGTTCAGGCCCTGTGCACCGCTCTGTGCATGGTGGGGCTTCTGCCTCTTGCAGCGACGGGGGGACCCGCACTGTCTTGTGCAGCCACGGGGTCCTTTCAGCTTCCTCCAGGCCACCCGTGCACTGTTCTGTGCACCGACACTGCTGCTCCCTCAGTGGCGGGGCTGGGATGCGGCCACTTGCTGCTTCCCGCTTGACAAAGGTGTCTTCAGGGTGCTTCAGAGGCAACGGTGCCACCTCATTGGTCAGCTCTACCAGCCCTTCTGCAGCCCTTCGCCATCATCCCTTGTTGAAGCCACCCATGTGCTGGGCATGTGGGCTTTTACCCCTACCAGAGGCTCCGCCCCAGATTGAAAATTGACAAATGGGGAAGCCAGAGGGATTAGTTGCCCCTCAGGTCCTCTTCTTCACCTCGCCTCTGGGTCAGGGCGGGGCAAACCTGACTCCTGCCTTCTGATTGGTGGTGAAGGGGAATGCCCCTACCAATCAGCCTGAGCCATCCGGGCTCAAGCTAACAAGCCATGCTGCCAGTGAGGCCACTGGCCAGCCTGCCACACTCCAACCAAATGAAGACATGTGCTTCATTTTGATCGAGGGCATTTTAACCATTCCTTTAATAAAAAAGCAGGGCATTTGGAAACGAGTGACTAGATTCACAAGGAGATGTAGGTGCCATTTACTGAACTACCAAAAAGAAAATGGTGCCCCAAATACACCCATTAGCAGGGTACTCATATGGGAGGCTTATGTTCACATCATCTCTGTGCTTATTCAGAGTAGATACTTGAACTCTTACAAGAAAGTACCCTCCTCATGTCACTGTAGATTACTTTGGGGTGAGGTTTTCCCTTGTCTTTCCTGTTAAAAGTTCTTCCATTTAGCATAAAATAACCTATTGTGGTATAGATAGATAGATAGATAGATAGATAG
>JAGPOW010000261.1:12184227-12222776 GCA_030014935.1 Caiman crocodilus
CTGGGGTCCTGTGACCCTGGCACTTGTTCCTGCCATTGGCGGGGGATCAGACTAGATGGCCTGCTCTAGGCCCCTTCTGACCCTAGATACTATGATACTGCTTTCTGCGCCTAGTGACTCTGAATCCTACTTGCCAGTAGCACAGCCCACTGGCCTCAAAGGAGCAGATCTGTTGCTAGGGATTGGTTTTATTTAGGATTCTCAACAAAATGCTTCAGTTTTAGAAATCAAATCTACATGTCCACGAGGATATAGGCAAGGTCCTTCATTTCTGTGAGTCAGAAGTGCAAACTTGGGTTAACTATATCACACAGTACAGTTTTTGCCTATTGCTTATGTTATAACAGGCTCTAAAGGGCACAGAAACTCTTCATTTTCTGTTGTCTAACTTGTAACACACTTGTGCTCTGTTTAACCCCATGACTGGTGAAACGGATGAGCCGCTGTCACTTTCAAGGATTGTAAAGCAGCCTTGACATGATTAGATCTGTTACTTTCATAGCTGCCTGCTTTCATAAGTACTCTGTGGACAAATAATTTTATCCTGGGATCCTACATGCTCATTGTCCATCTTTAAGTATCTGTAAAGTATCCAAATTAGCACTCTACTCCTGAACAATCAAGGTCATTTGAGGTAATTCCCATTTAAACTCAACAATTGTTCTGGCCTGTTTTGATGCAAGTTAAAACCTGGGACAGTCAGCCCCGTATTAAAATGATCCTCTGTTTTTTTGAGTTTCAGAAACAAGATAGTGTGGGAAAACCTTAGGAGAAGGGGTTGTTCCTGTAGCTAATGAGGATTGTTTATGCTGCTTTGGCATATGTGAATAATTATTTTTTCAGTTTCAAGGCAATGTGCTTAAATGGAGTGCACTGTACTAACGTAAAACTTAAGGGAAAATGTGGCCTAAAGGCATGGCACTGACTTCTAAATGTCCCTTCTTTGTAAACAAATATTTAGAACAATATTGTCATTTGAAATGGTAAATAAAATTAGTTCATTATTTAGTACTGTTCATTATTTTAATAAAAAGAATAATTCCTATCTCGTTTGGCTTTAAAAGTGACACTGGAACTACCAGTTATTATGAACCAGTTTTCAGAGATAAATGCTACACTTGAAATGGCAGTGCAATTGCAATATAGAGTTAAATTAGGAACAGGGCTACCGGAGATTCCAGATTTCACTATTTTCCCTTACTTTATGATTTTTTTTCCCCTTTTGCTCTTAATCTCTTCATTTTAATTGTATATCTCCAGTGCTATTGAGCTGTCCATCCCTTGCTGTACATTACCAATGGTTTGGAAAACAACATTTTCTCTCTCCGTGAAGTTGGCAGACGCATGTTTTGGGAAGGCATTGCTTTCTGCGGCAGAATAGCTGCCTCTTCTGAAGGGCTGCGTATACAAGAAACACTGATTGTGCGGTAGCCTGAGGTTACTGCTCAGTAGTGTTGCATGGCAGAACCCATCGTGTGACGCTACTGCGCAGTAGTGTCAGGACTGCTGTGTAGTCAGTGTCACGAAAAAGCCATTTGTCAGCGCTACCGCACATGAACTTGGGTTCATCGGTGCGACTGTGCAGTAACTCAGGTTACTGCATAAGGCAGGGCATGGATTGTGCCTGTCACTTAAGGGCCTGAACCCAGCAGCTGGCAGATGCCTGATTAGGCCAGCCATTTTGGATTCAGGGCTGCCCATATAAACAGGACATTTTGCACTCCGAAGCTCCCCAAAGGAGCCGCGGAGGCAGACATGAGCGGCAGAAGGAAAGGAAAATGGCAGTTACTCACCATAGGATCACCGAAGAGCCCCACACGCGTTGGGAACAACGGCCTGAAACACCTGTGGTTGGCAGGTGACGTCAGCCCGAGGCACCGGGCGGAGAGGATAAAAGAAGAAGCCGCAGCCAGGAGAGGGGGGAGCACGTGGCTGCTGGGCGGAGGCCACTGCAGAAGCAGCTGGAGTGGCAGAGCGGGTGGAGCAGGCTCCAAATGGGAGATCGAGCCTGGGAGGCGCAGCTTGCCAGAGCCAGCTGCTGACGTATGCTCTGGGCAAGAGAGCAAGCCCAGAGGACGCTGGACACCAGAGCCGGCTGCCAACACGTGCGCCGACTGGGAGAGAGAGCCCAGAGGACGCCGAGCAGCAGGACCAGCAACCAACGAGCCACCCGGAGGCTGCGGGTATTCCCAAGGGAGACGGAGGCCGGAGAGCAGTGTATCCAGGACGGGTGAGCCAGGGAAAAGCGGGGAGCGAGCCACAGGCACGTGGAGAGACCCGTGGATCAGAGAAGGCCCAGAGGGAGGACTGCATCCTGAAACAAACCCAGGTGGGAGAAAGGAACATCGGGGCCGTCCGGAGAGAGAACGGCCAGACTGGTGGGAGCCGGGAAAGGGGATCTACGATGGAGAGCACGGAGAGGGGGTCTCTCCCAGGGGAGTAAGATAAGGAGCAGTGGGTAGCTGGCCAGGGAGGCAAGGGCTAGTAAGCGGAGTTGCAGGTAGTGGCTCAATGTGGGGGGCTAAGACCCCGTTAGGGGAATAGTAGCGTTTAAGTTGTTAGAGCGTTCCTTTGTGTTTCCCCGGATATGAAGGGACTGTGGTGTGGGAGTAGGCGGGGAGGAAAGCCATTCCTCATTGGTGGTGGCCGGAGAAAGCAGCGGCAAGAACATCTGAAACCGCTGGGCAGGGTAAGGGCGAGGTGAAGGGGGTGGAGGAGCCTCGCAGAAGATCTCGACTACAGGTAGCCAAAGGGGACATCCGTCCAGAGGGAAGCTCCACCCACTGGAAGAACAAAGTCGTGGCAGGCGAGAAAAGGGCAGACTCCGGTGCGGAAAGAGACCTGTCCCAAGGCTTCCTGAGGCGGCTAGCCGGACACCCACAAATCCTTGGGGCAAGGAGGCCCGAGGTAAGATGTTCGATGCCCGGTGGCTATAGTAGCATAAGTGCTACCAAATAAGTAGTAAGTATACAAGGTGTGAGGCAGCGGAGAGTCAAGCTAATTATTTTCAGACTCATCATTCCTGGTTTGAATCTTTCCTTTCTTCTTTAGCTTATTCATGGGTAAAAGGAGAGAGGGCCTGGAAATGGGAATGGCTACGACTGGTGTGGAAGCTAATATTAAAGGGCATTTGTAGGTGTGCCAGGAATCTGCTCCGACGTGCTTTAATTCCAGCACATTGGAGCAGTCTGCTTGGAGTTAGCATGCTCCAGGCAGGCCCTGCAGAGTCTAGTGCACTTCAGTTGGATGAGCAAGATAATCTCTACCCCATAACTCTGAAAGAACCGGCACGTGAAATTGCAAGCCCAGTAGGAACAATTTTTTGAAGAATTATTGAGTCAGGGATGGTAATTTTATGATTGAAGAATAATAAATGTAGCACCTAGATTAGAAGGGGAGTGGAGGAAGAGTGATCTGAGGAATTACAGGGTTACTAGTCCTTAATGGGATACAAGGCTTCAGAAAAGAAATTGAAGGAGAATAATTCAAGGCATAGGGGGAAAGGAAAAATGGGATAAAAGGTGTTATAGTTTTGCCAGAAGCTTGACTATCCAACTAACTTTCTTTGCTAAAGTAACTGATTTAACTGATTTTTCTAGGCAATGATAAGGCAGTAGAAATCATATATCTGAATTTCATAATCTGAATTTCTGTAAAGCACATGGAGAAATTATTATTGGTAGAAGAAACATAAGATGAATCTGGAACTGTCTAATAGGGAAGTACTATATTTTGCTAAAAGGAAAAGCATCAGATGGGGAGGAGGTTACTGGTAGAGTTCCTTAAGGATGAGCTTTGGGATTGGTTTTATTTAATATTTTCATTAATGTCCTTGGCACAAAAGTAGGAATTTGTTAATGAAATGTGCTGATGACACCAACATCAGTAAAGAAGAGGACCGGGATGATATGCAGGAAGACCTGGATGATTTTAAAACTAGAAATGTATTTAAATTCAGTAGTACCTGGTGCCTTTATGAAAGAGGAGGAAGACCTGAGGGGGTTACCTGTTGATTACAGAATGATTATGAGTCATCAGTATGACTCGGTGATGAAAAAGGGAATTGTGATTGATCCTAGGATCAAATCTGTTGAGGTATTTTCAGTGGAGACAGGGAAGTGTTAATGCCATTGGAAAGTTGTATATGTCTACAATTCTGGAAACTTTATTTCAAGAAAGAGTCATTTAAACTGGAACAAGCTTAGAGAATTTTGATCACGGGACTGGAGAGGTCTGTCTTACAGGAGGACATTAGAAATTTGTCTTGTTTAGCTGAGAAAGGTTGTATCTGGCCTCAGAGGGGCAAACACCAAAGAGAGAGAAGTGCTATTTATATGAAAGGATAATGTTGGCTCACAGCCAAATGGATAAAATCTGGCCATGAATAATTTTAAATAAGAAATTAGAAGGTTTGCACCCTTCAGAGCAGCAAGGTTGCGGAACAACCTTTCAGGAAGGATACGGGGGGGGCAAACATAGTATTCAGACAGAGCCTAGCCAGCTTATGAGAGGGATGATGTGGTATAGTTGCCTCCAATAGCAAAGGAATTCACTCGGTGGGTGCGTCCAGACGAGCGTGCACATGTGTTTTCCCCAGGGACAAACAGCAGTGGCACATAGTCGTGCTGCTGCCGCTCGTCTCCAGGGAGTGCCCGTCGCGTGCGCTGTGGCACAGGGCTCGTTGCTCTGGGTAGGGTAGGGGACTGTGGGCTGGCCCCAGCAGTCTTACCAGGGGTCTCCCAGGGCTCTGGCAGCAGGGAGCCTGGCCAGCAGCCAGAGTGTGGCTCTGGCTAGCCAGGCTCTGGTTTTGGGTGGCGCATGCTGCTGCTATGCGTACCACCCTTCTTTTTTATAGCCTGTGGTTTTTTTTGACATCAGGATCCCCTGGTGTCAAACTCCTACCCCTTCCCTCCCCACCCCTACGCTGCAAATTAGCACCATGGGGAATGTCTGCATGTGCGGTGTGTGGCACCATAGATGGGTCTGCGGCAACGGCTATCCCACGTGCACATTTGCTTGGAAAACCCCAGTGAGTCGGGAGGTACTTTCCAGTCTTATATTTTTATGACTATCCCTCTGCTGATATCCTTCTGAAAACCTGACTTGGGTAGTTTTCAACTCACGATAAACCCAGTGGGTAACAGTAAAAAGAATAAGGCCTTCTTGTTCTGGAAGATGTGTTGTCTCCAGAGTTATTCAGGAACTGGAAACCAATACCACATTTGATTTCCTGTTTACAGTGACAGAAGATGTAGAACTGGAAAGGACCTTTGAGGTCAGTAAGTCCAGACCTCAGGTCTCACAGGCAACCACATCAAATATAATTCTCTTAATGAACTTGTCAAACTCCATTGCAATGAAGATCTTGGGGGTTTGATAGTGAGCCAGAAAATCAAGGATTCACATATGCCTCTAACCATGTGAATGAAAGAAAAACTCTCATTAAGTTTATAGTCATTCTGTCCCTGTGGCCAGTTATTTTTGAGCACATCTGATATTCCAGAGAGAAAATTCTTTAATATAACAGTATTGATGAAAAATAAAGCTATTCCATCTTTGTCTGCTGGTTTACAAGCTCCTCTCTTCTTTCCTGTCAGAATTGTGTTGTTTTTTTTTTCCTTGCAGGCATCTCAGCTCAGGAAACCAATCTTTCCTGTTTCCTCTCTAAAGCACTAGACAGTCTGCAAAGTGTTGAGTGTTCAATTCCCTGCAGCAGCTCTCCAGACGTGTGTCTCAAGTGCTCCTATGGCTCCTATAGGGAATCATTTCTTCTGCTTCGTAAACCTGCTCGAAAATGAAAGCCGGCAGTTTTGCCTCACTATTTGAATACACCCAGGAGGCACAAAAGAACTGTTCTAGAGAGTGCTGCTGCGAAGCACAGCACACTTTTTCCATCTGCCTTACACAGTGAAAGGACCTAATGTAATCATCCTTAATGTTGTGCTGGGCATGTGCCAGTGAGCATACCTGGGACAGACCTTTACATATGCACAGAGCGCGGCACTAAGGAGGGCTAAGTTACATCCTTTTGTGGTGAAGTGAGTGTGCACTACTGCACCTTAGCAGCTCCCTTTGTGCCCCTGGCAATGTAGGTGTGTCCTACATACTTCTTGTTACAGGGATCTGAAAATAACATATAAAATGTCCTTTGAATCATAAGGTTGGGAGGGACCTCAAGATTCCAACCTCCTGTACAAATGCAGGATGTCTTATTCCTAAATCAGCCCAGACAGATGCCTATGCAGCCTCTGTTGTAAGGAAGTTGTTCATCATATGTTACTCAGGAATTATTTGCTTAAGAAGGGTATTCAGCATAATGGTTTTTAAGCCTGCATCCATTTGCCCTACCAGGATGCTTTATACTAGTGCTGTCATGCTTACTTACATGGACCTATTTGTACTGGGAGCATAGATTTATTTTACCATTTTCCCACACACTGGCATCAAGCCTCGGTAGGATTCCTTGCTGAGCACAGTATCACCAGTATGGAAAATGGAGGAGTGCCATCTGTTCAGAGCAAGATGGAGCTACCTGTGTTAAGTATCCAAGTGATATAAAGTGGCAAGTTTAAAGTAATAATTGTAATGAATACCCTTATTGCCTGGGGTAAGCCAGCTATCAGAGGCATTCAGCGTATCATTGTACAGTTAATGGAACTGCTGTGCTCATCTCTGTGGATTGCCTTTATAAACTTCATCCATATGCCAAATGGAAGTCCACGGATCAGAATTAAAGTCTCCTTCAGTAAGGGATATACAGCCCTGTTCATCTGTAAATAATAAGACTAAAGCAACCTATTTCCCCCTCTTCTCAAAGGGCTCTAAGTATAGGAGCTGTATTGTCTCAAATGACTTTCTGAGGCACTGACGCAACATGAGTACCAAATTGTAACAGTCCAGCCCTTATGAATAGTGCTTCAGCTCAGCAGCAATAATAAAAATGGACAATTTGAGCAAAATTCTGAGAGGTAAAAACTCCTGGAAAGAAAATTATTTAATCATACGGCAGGGCTGTTTTCTTTCCCTATTTACCTTTTACTTCATTTTTCCATGGAGTGCTTTTGCAAGGTATGAGAAACTTTTTAAGAGTTAGCTATCATAAAAACACCCATTCTGATTTTTTTAAGGCCCCGCTACACGTTATAGGTATTTAAGACCAGCTACATGTGCAAAGTAGCTATCACTCTATAAAGAGCTCCAAACAGCTATAAAGTTAGACCTTGAAAACATGTACTAACTTTATAGGTGGTTGCTACTGAGGTTTAACCTGCAAGTGTAGCAGGGTCTCGCCTGTGGCTGGGAGCACCACCAGCTGATGGGGCTCCAAGTTGCATAGGCGTGCCATGACCAGCCATGGGGGTAAGTGAAACTCTCAGGTCTGGGAGATTTATGCACCCCCAAGCCTGGGAGAGCGTGGCTTGCACAGTACCCCAGCTCCGGGGGTCTGTGGGGTACCCTGCAGCTGGAAGCCCCCTCAGTTGAAGAGCTCCCAGCCATGGGAACTTGCTTGCTCCTTGCTGGTGCAGGCGTTCCCCTTGCACTAGCAGTAAGGTATGATGGATGGATTGAATGTGCCATCTGTCATGCCTCCTGCTATGCACACGTGGCGATTGTGTGGCTCACGCATTAGATCCCATTGCATCATTACCTGCATGTGCAGAGGGGGCACTGTAAACACCTACTTCTCCAGCCAAGCTGTATAGCAGGGAACTGAAAAATTATAAAAGAAAAGCTCGTGCATTTGAAACATATTTGTTACAAGGGGCTGGAGATGAGGTAGTATGATCAGTAGCCATGAAAAAAAACCCATACTTTCATGACCCCTTTTATTGACTGAAAGATTGCTTGGCAAAGGTACTGTTATTTTAATTTTTAGCTGGGATGGAAAATGAGATTATTGATCAGTGAGACTTTTCCTGTCATACATTGAAAGCTTTATCGGGATACGCTTAAGCACTAACTTATTTACAATAATAATTATGTAGCTCACATAACCTTGGAGTCGAGGGAAGTGGGGTCAGCCGGTCAGGTGTTGCTGCTTTCTTGGGAATTCACAGTGGTCAAAGTTGCTCAGCAGAGTCTTGAGCGAGGCAATCTCTTGCAGCTATACAACTTTTTTTATACTTCTGGCTACATGCTGCTAGTTATACATGCCATTCCATATTTAGTGACCCAGTGTTGCAAAACACCAACCCTGACTGAGAACCCAAAACTTGCTCAACTCAGTGACATTTGCTTGCACTGATACCCTGGCCATGCAGGGCTTGCCAGGCCTACAATGTCATAATGTGGATCTTCAGAATCCTGGTCCTGCATTGGACCATTTGTACTCCAATTAATGGAATAGTCATGCCTTGGATCAAATTTAAGAAATACCTTGGATCAAATTTAGTCCAAACATAAGCAGTAGTAATGGGGACCAGTGATGGTATTACTTAAAGCAAGAAGAAATATGTTACTGTGCTGCTTAAGAGTCTCGCTCCTGATTCCCCCTTGCTTCCCATCCCTAGCATGGCATACTAACCCTGGCACAGTGGCACAGCTTTGCTAGACAGCACATTGATTGGCAGTGGAGCCAAGGGCCATGCCCACACCAGTCCTACCCATTCCTCTGTTGGTGGTGGAAAATGATGTAATGTCCTCACAGAAGCTGCCTCCTTTTATCATCCTGCTACTTGTGATCTGAGTTGGTAGCATAAGCGTAAGAGGGCATAAGATACTTGCCTATTGCCTTACACAGCTGCACAAATTGGTCCACAATCTGGTATACTGAAGGCAACAGAAATTGTGTCTACTTATGCCAGGGTCACATATGACCACTTTTAGTGTTATTTTTTCTTTTGTTTTAAAGATAAGGTCAATTTGTTTCTCAAAATGGTAGGTATTATGGTGGGACATAGTGAGGGGGCATCTTTTACAAATTTTGTAGCAGTCAGTACTCCTGTTGACACTTGTACTGAATGGCTCTTTATTAAGCTGGAAGAAGGGATTTAATTAACTCCTTGAGTAGATCACAAGTAGAATAATGAAAACTAACTACCTGGAGGAAATTTTCTTGCAGTCACTGAAGATCTTGTTCGACGGCGCGCAGAACATAACAACTGTGAAATTTTTTCGCTGGAAGAAATCACCTTGCATCAACAGGAAATAGAGAAAATAGAATACCTTGATAAATGGTGCAGAGACTTAAAAATCCTCTATCTTCAAAATAATTTAATTCCAAAAATTGGTAAGTGTTTTTATTTTCATTCTGTTTTATATTTAAATTGAGTTACAGGTGTGATTGTGAGGTCAGAAAATGGCTATTAGGTTTTGAGTTTAAGATAAAAAGAACAGCAGGAAAGAGGAGGAGTGGTTAAATGACTGTGGGCTTGATCATGATCTTTGAGCATCTTCTGCCCATGTTGAATTCAGCAGTAGATATGGGCTCAGAATGTTACAGGATTCAGCCCTACTATTAAAAAGCTTTTTATGTAGTAAAATGCTATAGATGAAAGTTATCTTGCATTTTTACCTTTCTTGCAAAGAGAAAGTGAGTTTGTTACCCACTCTGAATTGTGGTATTAGAGAACTGGCCTCTCTACACTGATGCCTAGAAGTCCTCTACTTAAAGCATAGACCTAAAAATAACTATTTTGAGTCCTTAACTCCCCTAGGTGCTTCTTCTCTAGCAAGGGACCTTGGAATATGCTGGCACTTATAGATGCCCAGAGAGTTTACTTTTAGTATATATAAATAAAAAAAATGTTATTTCAATTAATTCTCACAAGAAATCCTCACTTTATATTGGGGAGAAACTGTCATGTTCTTCTATATAAATACAGCCCTTTGATGACAGGTGGCAAAATTTTGCCTATCCTACAAGACATAAAACTTCACAAGGCCTGGGTATACAGAGAACCTGGATATACAGAGAAGTTGTATGATGATATAGCATCAGATGTTTGCACAGGCACATCATAGATAAATATAAGGTGAGGTTCTTGTCTGGAAAAGCTTAGACTGTACAGTGTTGGAGGATGAGGGAATGAGAAGCACCAAAAACAAGTGACTGAGTGGTGATACTGATGTCATGTAAATTACATGACATCACCTTTGTCCCTCGTTTTAAAAAGGAAAGTTTTCAGGTGAATAAATGATTTGCTGATCTCACAGGCAGGGGAAGAGGGGGCTGTGAGGGAGGTGTAAGGTGCTTTTAACACTTGTATTCTCCGCTGTCTAGAGCTGCTCTAGTGGTAGGAGAGGTTTCCAGTGTAAGCCTGGGTACTTTGCCAGGTTTCCCCAAAGGTGACTGTGCTCTGTGCAGTGGCGCTACGCCAGACCTACCACCTCCACCCTCAGCTTCACCCTGGGTGCCTTTGATGCCAGGGAGTCTTAGGAAGGCAGACTTAGATGCGTCTTCTATAGGGCTTGCACTAGGGAAAGTAGGGGAATGGGTGCTCTTTTATACTGCTTCAGCTCCCTGATGCCTATAGTTTTGGCCCTGACCCCATGGACAAAGGAATGGCATGGGACCCATCTGTGTGGCCAGACTGACTCCTGCTTGCCTGAGATCAGGCCCTGGGTACCCCACCCACCTGGGGGCCCCACACTGGTCCTGCACGGCCCTCAAGTGCTGGGATCAGGCCCTGTGCCACCCTGCGTGCCTAATCTAGCGCACAGAGCCATGGCCTGCAGGGCTCCCCACAGATCCATGGGGAGCCCGACAAGCCAGATGACATGGTGCTGAGGGCTGGATCTGGCTACTGGCCAGGGCTTGAACACCTCTGCTTATGCCCATCCAGGAGGGCCATAGCAGGGGTGGTTGTGGTGATACTTTCACCTTTTCCATTGCTGTCCCCCACACCTGTAAGGATTTATCTCGTTCTTCTGCTAGCCCTCATGTTCCTGGAAGGTTACTGTGGAGTAATCCTTCAATTAATCTTTCTGTTCACAACAGCTCACTGCAGTGATCTCATTTTTAATAAGATGCAGATTTATTCCTTAATTAATCTAAACAACTCAGAGCTGGAAATGCATGAGACTTCCAGGAATAGTTGCCACCAGAGTGCAGCTGACTGCCAGGCAGAGCACCTGCATATCACTTGAGAGATGCAACACCACAGGACTACTGATCAAAATAAGCAGTCTACCCAACACCTAAAATATATGATAATCTGGTCAGTTCTCAGTAAATCTATGTTCCTAGCCTGAGAGTTTGCCAAATACCATGCTATTTACAATCTCCCTTTTCTATGCACAATTGTCAGAAGTATTTATGAAAATCCAGCAGGCTTGAATAATGTAGCTGATAAACCCCTGAGTGCTGTAGCTATTAGTTCTGGTTCTCTTCTTTTCAACACCATGTATGGAAACAGCCATGAGATGCCATTGGCTCAAATGCTGACAGTCTGTGGATAGCTCCCAACTTACATCCACAGAAGATGCAGAGACTCCTGTCAGTTATCAGACTACCTGCGAGAGAGAAGCTGCAGCTCAGACTGGCAGGCTGAAGAAAGCCATTCAGAAAGCTAGCTGAGAAACTGTTTTCACCCTGGAGGGATAGCATCTGGGATGACAACAAAATGGCATCTTTCTAGGGTCCTATGAGACTGTTACTGCCTCATCAAGGGAGATATGCATGGCAGCTAAATGGCTCAGCCTGCATAATTTCAGACATTATCAGACTGATTTTTGTGACTTTACTGGGTACAGTATTTACTGTAAGTTGCGATCCTTCACCATGTTGCAGATTTTTAGTATATTATTTCATACATCTTAAAAAGCCTTGCCCTGCAATTTTTTTCCTTTCTTCCTTCTGGAATTGATGAAATTCTCTACTTTTTCCTCTTTCCCGCTCTTGTTTTCTGGTATTACCACTTCTAATTCTTTCCTGCAAACAATGATTTTCAGACATTGTTATACGACAAAGACCCATTTGGATGATTTCCCTGTTGCAGTTGTTTTGTGGTGGGAAAAGAATTTTCTGTTCTGGGTCCCAGACTGTTAAAGTATCTTGTGGCGGTGAAAGTCCTTATTTCTGGGATGTTCAACACGGGAAGACAAGTTTTTAGAATGCATTTTTCCTTGACTGACAGTTCTACGCTGTTTTGCATTTAACCCACAGAATAAGCAACTCATAAGTAATAAAACTGCTAGATCTATTGAGTTAATCTTTTCTGGTTTAACTGGTTTTATCACCAGAATTTCACCACTGAAGATTTGTCTTAGTGTCTCTTAAAATATATACGTGTATGTGCATATGTGTGTGTGTGTACATGCATACACGCATACACACACACACACACGGGCTATGCAATTTTGATTTGGTCACTGATTCAATCACTTTGGTTGCTGATTCAATTCGGAGGAGATTCATGGGCCGAATCTCCAAATCCAAATTGAATCAGGAAACCCCATCAGGAGACTCAGTTCGGAGAGATTTGACAAGTCAGACATAGACACAGCTTTATAAGTTTTTTCTGTGTACCTCGGGGTACCAGGCCCGACTCACGAACACTGAGATGGCGGAGCAAATGGAGCGGCCCACGGGAGCACAGGGGGAACCCTTAACTCCCCTTCCCTGGCTCAGTGACTGGTGCCTCCTGGGTCTGGGGTGACACTCGGGGTCCCTCTGTGGCTGATTGCCAAGCCAGGGGAGCATGGGGGGGTCTCCCCCCGTGCTCAGGAGCAGACCCCCTCACACTCCCCTGGGACTCTCCATCCGCCCCACCATCTCAGCATTCACGAGCCATGCCCAGTACCTTGAGTCACGTAGAAAAAACGTATAAAGCCATGTATGTGGCTGAATGGCTGATTCTCTGAATTAGAATCAAATCTTCAGGTTCAGATTCAGCTGAATTGAACTGGGACAGTGATTTTAATCAACAAATCAAATCACTTTCCCCCGAGTCAGGCCAAATCCAAATCAAATACTGTCTGCTTCGCACACTCCTAACACACACTCACACACACATACATAAAATAACACACTTTTTTTTCTTCACTTACTCATTTCTCCCATATTGCAAAAATCTGTCAAGGCTAATTCTTGAATGTACTATCTATTATGTCCATTTTGTGTCTCAAAAGAAACAACTGAACATCTTTTCTTGTGCACTTTGTGTTATACTGATTTAACAGCCTTCCTGTCCAGCAAACTTCTTCCCAGGATTAAAATACAAAACCACTCTCTAATTCTGTTCTCTTCTATGAGCTCCTTTCAGAGAGCATGTCTCTCTTACAAATAATGTGCTTAGTGAAATGCAGTAGTCTGGTTTGAAAAGGATAGGTTAGGTAATACAAATAACTTACAAAGATTGCACACTGCCTCACTGCAAATAAAGGCTCTAGGGTGCTGCTACCAGTTATCACACATCTAAATGGCACACGATTTGGAATCAAAGACAGAATATTCTTAGATACAGCACTAAAATTTTGTGCCGTATATGAAAAGCACCCTGCCCAGCATGATGTGCATCCAGGCTGTGACTGCTCTGGACAAAGGAATGCCATACTTCTAATTTCCCCTTTGGTTTCCATTTCGTCTGTTCAGAGCTAAACTCCTTTCTGAACATCTGTCTGGGCAAATGCCTAGATTTGGTTCTCAACTACCTTCCTTTACTTCCTGGATAGTACAGCTTTCTAGAACCCTGCAATTCCAGCCGTACATATTCAGACTCGTTCTTTCCTCTTGATTCTGCCAGACAGACCAGAATGTAATTTCCACTTCTTTCTCTACGGCAGGCCTCCATGCAACATGTAAAATAAGCTTTCCATTCCCAAGCTTGCTTGGTTAAGTTTTAGAACCACACAATCATCATACCTTGCAGAAGCCTTAAAGATGCATTGTGGGATACAGGATCCTGCTTGCATAAAGAATCTAACTTCTTTGTTTTGACAAAACCACAAAGCATTGGAACAGGACAATTCATAAATTAAATTATCATTAGACTTTTAAGATTTGCTTTCAAGGGAAATATGCATTCTGTGGGATTCATTTTCAGTCTGTTGGTAGAAAAGCAACCTAGTTTGAGATGGACTCTGATAGTTTTTAGCATTACTTACTTATTTTTTAATGAAAAAAATCATTCAGGAGTTACTAGTGTCTTTCCATCTATCCCTCTGCATTACGTATCTAAACAAAGAACCCTGGGACCTTCAAGTGAAGCCAGCAGAGAGTTGAAAGGCCACAAAGTGGAAACGCAGATTTTTAACAGTTTGTCTTCTTGTTGTTTTATCAGCAAAACCTAAATAGCAAGACTGGTTATATTATTTCTGGAGTCAGGACTAGGAATAATTTACAAACAATCTTCATTCTTTCAGGTACTTTAATTCTCTAAGTTTCTTACATTAATTCTGCAAAACCTTATAGAAGAAAAGTATCCTGAAAAGGAAAGATATGTGGGTTAAGGGAACGACTAATTTTTCACTAAAGGAAACAGTTAAGATTTTCACCAATTCCAGAAAACAGAGCAAGACAATGTGGATCTGATCCATGTCTTCTTGATGGAATACTTCACCAGATATTTGGACCACGCTTTTAGTCTCTGGATGATTAAGCAGCTAATTGGTGACTAGCTGTCTCCGTTCATTGTCTTTCCTATTTTTTATTTTCAGTCTTCATTGTGTTTTGTTTTCCATCCAAGGGTCATTATTTCAAGTGCATTGAAAAGTGAATGTTAGTTGTATGTTAATGCTGCTGTATATTATATGTATAGTATTCAATAGTTGTTCTATACTGCATTTACCTTTTAGTATTTAATTTATGAATGTAAGTAAATGAACATGCAATTTAAAAATGATTATAGTATTCCTGACAAATAGAATCAAAGTTATATTTGTATTTGTTACAGAAAATGTTAGCAAACTAAAGAAGCTTGAATATTTAAATTTAGCTTTGAACAACATTGAAAGAATTGAAAATTTGGAAGGTAAGATTTTTTTAAAAGATACATTTTTGTTTGTTTTTTATATGGGGATACTGGGATGGATAATTAAAGATGAGATCATAGATTATCAAATATTCCCATTAACAAAGATAATTAGTTACTTCTTAACATGAGTCTTTCTGTTAGAGACTGTTAGTATAGAAGGTACATAAAAGCACATATAGAATCTAGGAAAAGTTCATCTGGGGTTGCTAGTCTTCCTTTTTAGAGCTTTGTTAAACCATGGCAAATCTTATTCTTCCCAGCATAACCTTCCTCCAACATTGCGACTGTTCTTTGACACCCTTGTTATAGACCATTGGCGTGTTCACGCAAGTCGCATTAATGCACAATAGCTTAATTTAATGCACATTACAGGAGTGCCTCTATGTGTGCATGCCCTTATTGTGCATTAAAATGGCTAATCGTGCCTAAATGTGATATCTGCAAATTCAGGTATCAAATTTACATGTGATTAGTTATTGCACACTAATGTACGTGCAAATGCGACCCGGCATTAACTTTAGTGCTGGTTTTGCCCAGCCACTTGGGGGCTGGCCTGAGCCCAGTCCCAGGGCTCCTGGCTGGCTACCTCTCCTTCTGCTGGGCAGGGCCACCCTCTGGCAGTCCCTAGCTGCAGGATATAAAAGCGTGCAGCCATTTTGTGCCTTGAGGAACACACACGAGCCTGTACAAGCCTGTTGTCAGGTACAGGAGCCCAGCAGGCCCTGTGTGTCTCCCTGGACAGACTACAGGCTGTCTTTGCCTGGCCTGTCCTCCTCCTCCAGAGCTGCTGCTTGTCCACAGGTGAGTGTTGCAAAGGGCTGCAGCTTGCTGCACTCCTTGCCTAGCCCTGAGACCCCTCCAGGCCTACTGCCTGGCTGTCTCTAGCAGCCAGGCCAGCACCTGCTCTCTGCTGCTGCTCACCCCAGTGTCTCTTTGCAAGTGTTGTGGTGAAGTGTCTCTGCCGTGTGGCTCCCAGTCCCTGGCCATGCCCATGCTGTTGGCACCCATGCAGGGATAGCCATGCTGGGACAGCCATGCAGGGCCCCAGAGACCCTGTCATCCTCCTCCTCTTCCTCATCGAGCCCTGGCCCCGCCTGCATGTGCACCCTGTCCCAACTGCCCAGACCCCCAGCTGGACCTGGGAGGAGGTGTGCAATCTTATGGTGCTCTAGGGCTGTGCCAATGAGCACTCCTGCTCTGTGCAGCATTGCCACATAAAGGTCAAGGCCTTGCAGGCACAGTGGATGGCTGTGACCGACTTCAGTTATTGGTCCAGTCATGCCCAAAAAGCCATTCCATGCCCCCAAAAAAGCCATTGCCCAAAAAGCCATTCCTGTGGCCTTTATGCAGGAGCTGACCTGCATTTTGGTGGCCTGGGAGCCAGGCCACACCTCTGCGAGTGGCATCATCAGGGGCAGCCTGCCTGAGCCCCCGCCCTGCCCTGATGCCTCCGGTAATTCATCACCAGAGGAGGGTGCCTTGGGCTTCCAACACCCTGCTCCACCCTCTTCCCTGTCTGCCGCATCCACTGGCAGCTTGGGGAGCCCTGCCCAGCAACTGCCTTGCCCTTGGCACAGCCCCACACCCCATCACGAGGACTGGCCAGCAGTGATACTGGCAGCCACCAGCAGTGCCAGCTCCTCCCTGGTGGGGGGCCCTTGGCCAGGTACTGGCCCACTGCATACCATGGGCCATGGACACTGGGTGCAGCCAGTTGCCCTTGCTGACAGGGAGGCCTGTGCCAAGCTGCCAGCCTCGCCGGCCCTGGACACATGGTAAGTCCCTGCACTGGGGGAGGGCCCTCCCAGTCTCTGTCCCTGATCTTGGCCCCAGTTCTAGCCTCTTCCCCTGTTCCTGGCCCCTGCCCCCTCTCCCTGCCTGTCCCAGCTGCATCCCCCTGGCCCTGGGTCCCCCCCCACACAGCACACAGACAAGCAGGACACAGTTCAAAACTTTATTCAGCAGCCTGTGTCCCTGGAGCCAGGCAAGCACTGGCCTCTCACGTTGAGGAAGGCATTGATGCCAGCAGCACTGTCCTTCTCAGCAGCAGGGGCAGGGATGTGTAGCACTGCCACAGGTAGCTCTCCAGGCAGCAGCAGAGGCTGCAGGGCAGCCCAGGCTTGCCCCCTGTGCTCAGGGTCCTGAACCAGGAGCACAGGTGTGCCTGGGGCACCAGGAGGAGCAGCAGCAGCAGAGCATAGTGGCTTGGGCATCCCCTCTGCCTGCACAGGCAGTTCATCATGTACTACCCGGGGCACGGGCATCAGGGACATGCTTGGGGCATAGCAGCAGTGCAGCGGGGGCTGGCCTCATCATGCCTCCCTGGAAAGGCCTCCTATAGGGATGGTGAGGTGTGGCTAGCCCTCCGATCCAGTTGTGTAGGAGTCCCACACACCCCAAGCCCCGGGTGCTGTGGGCTGAGCAGCAGTGCAGCAGAGTGGCTGGCTTAAAGGGAGAGAGGGGGAAGAAGTGGGATCTGGATCCATGGCAGCAGGTGCTGTCAGCAGCTTGGCCTATCCAGCCCTGGGAAGGGTGCTTGTGCTCATCACCTAACAGGGTGCTGGACTCAGGGGAACAGGCTGCCTGTGGCTAGCACTCAGCAAGCCGCTGGTCCTGGGGTAGTGTGAAGGGACGGAGCTTGGCCAGCAGCTGCCTGGGCCCAGGCTTGGCTGGGCACCTGTCATGGCCAAGCCCCAATCTGAGGCCAGGCATTGCACTGCCTCTGGTGCAGAGTATCTTCTCTCTGAAATGCTGAAAACTCTCACAAAAGGGCCAACACCTGGGTGCAGGGGAGAGCCCACCAGCCCCAGCAGAGATGTGGGCTCCAGGTTGCCACCACCCACTGCCAGAGCCACTCAGATGCACTGGCTGCACCAGCAGCACACCGGGGTCTGCTCTAGTGACTGGTGATGGTGGTGGAGGGGTAGGAGGCATGGGAGCAGTCACGGGAGGTACAGGAGCAGGCCTGGAGGCCAGAGGACATTGCCCGGCTGGAGGCATGAGACTGGGAACAGTGGGACCACTGGGCCTGAATGGAGGCCCTGTAGTGGGAGCATCTAGAGCAGCTCCAGCAGCAGCAGGTTGCTGACCACCAGGCCATGGACACCCTCCTGGCCCTGGAGCCCATGTGCATGTCTCTCACTGCCTGGCACCCACCCATGGCTTCACAGGGCTCCTGTGTCCCACCCTCTGCCCCACAGCAGGCCCCCACCTGGCCCTGGGAGGAGGTCCTTGGGTGCCTCCTAGTTACCAAACCCCCTGACCTGGCCTCCACCACCCTCCTGGGCCTGTACATGCCACTATCCCCTGAACCAGATGGCCAAAGACCTGGCTGTGCATGAGGCTGCCACCCACTGGGATCATTGCAGCCTCCAGAGCAACAAGGGAGCATCCGGGGCTGGGGTGCTGGGTACCTGCCCCAGGGCTCTGCCCCCTAGGCCCTTCCAACTGGCCCCCCACTCTGGGCTTGAAGACCCAAATTATATATAGTTTCCCACCTGTATTTAATTTCTTACTTGTAACCTGATTTTTTTGCTGGTAGATGAGGAGGATGGAGGGGGTTCTCTTTGTTGCAGGGGAATGGGAGAGAGATGGGATGGGTGTTGTGAGGGTAATAAAGCTTTTTATTTTGAACCTGTGCATGTCCTGAGAGTAGTATTGAGGGTGGGCAAGAAGTGGGTGGTGGGGCAAGCAGACTGGAATGGGGAGTGCAGGAGGTGGGGGTCAGCCAGGGTGTCCTGCAGCCGGTGTCCTGGCCACCATTGGTGGGTGCACAGCTGTCCTGGGGCCTGGGCACAGGAGGGCAGGGGGGTGCTACTGGTGCCAGCAGGGCTAGCACCATGGCCCACAGGAGCACAAAGAGCTGGTCTTTGGTGGCAGGGGCCAGGCTGGAGCAGCAGGGTGCTGGGTGTCATTGGCAGGGCCAGGGCCAGGGCCTTAAGTAGCCCTGGCATGGGGAAACGGGGTGGGCAAGGAGGGAGCTGGCTCACGCTTCTCTACACTGAGCATGCAGCTCCTGGGCAGGGAAGGGGCTGGCCAGGTACCAGAATTTCCAAGATGGCTGCCAAGGATTGGCAGCCATGTGGCTGGAGGCTGGTGCTCCCTCCACAGGGCACATGGCAGGATTGGAGGGACTTAGGACTAACTTTAGTGCCAAGTCTCTGCATGTGTAGACACCTACCAAAAATCACTTAATGTGTATTAGCTTAATATAATAAATTTAGTCACACTTATTTGCATGTGTAGATGAGCCCCATATGTTTATGCACACAGGGCGTAAAATGTGATTTAAAAACAAGCTGGAATCTTATCAGGGGATAAGGCACAACGCCGCATTTATTGGAACATAAAACATAAAACACGCAACATGAAAAGAGTAAGGAACAGTGAGGTTATTTGCTTCACTTGTTCTCATGCATACTCATTTATTCATTCACCCATCCATTCATTCAAAAGAGAAAAGCACATACACGCAGAAGTTAGTCCTGCAAAGGTTACCAAGTTTCAAAGTTGCCCAGGGTCAGCCTAGTGGCCAGCCAGGCTGACCAAGAGAGTTGGAGTCAGGTCTTATTGGATGCGCCCAAAACTCCTTGCAGGTGGAAGAGACCTAAAGCCTTGTCTTTGTGTTCATACTTTATAGTAATAGCTGTCCATACCAGCCTATGGATTCCACTGAGTCAGATGCGAAAGCTGTCCTTCTTGTCCTGTGGGCAGGTTGGGATTGGTAGATCCTGATCTTCTGGCATTGTGGTCTGCAATCTTCAGGGGCCATTGCTTGCAGTCTTCAGCCATCAGCATGGAGCATGATTTTGTGTTTGGTAATCCTTTGCTGCTGACTCTAGGTCACTGCAGCTCTTAACTGTCAAACCACAAAAGGCTATTTTCACCTGCTGCAAGAGGCCTGTCTTTTTGTATTGCTGGCACATATGTCCATCATTTATTTTTTTGCTACCTCTTTCCACATAAACCAGACGTACCATAAACCCTTACACAAGTGTTTTCCTTATACTAAATTTACATTGGTCTCATGACTTCAGAACTTAAACTTTAGACTTTTAAACTTTAGACTTTAGACTTTTAAACATGTGTAAAATCATGAGACCAATGTCAAATACATTTTATGCTAAGCAATAAGAAATTTAAAATAGATGGGTAATTCCAAGTACTAATAATGACTCACCAAATTATAGTAAAAAGTAAATCATAACTAGATAAGCTTTATCATATTGATTAAATCTTTTTATATATAAAAAGAGAAATAACAAAATAAACAGTCAAAGCAATGATAATCAATAACAAAATAAGCAATTAAAGCAATTATAGCTACTGCAGTACTACAATGTAATGCCCTATTTTGTATGAAATAGTTTTGTGGAGACTTCCAGATGATTCTTCTTTCTGTTATTACATAAATTCTCACCTCCTTTTGGGACCTTTAGCTGATTAACTGCAGAAGCTACTGAAAATGGTTAGAATTTTATAAGGTCATCTTCAGGCCACAGAAATGTCTGTAGAGGAATTCCAATTCACTAGAATTATGTCTGTCTCTAGTTTTTTCTATGGGAATCCTCTAGGTAGTCAATTTGCTAGTGTTTAAGCTAGCCACCTTTGAGGATACAGTGAACTAGCCATGTAATGATTTCAGCTTGTATCTTCTGAGAAAAATAATCAACAAACTAGGAGAAGGATAATGGCAAAATAAAGTTTCTCAAATAGGTTTAGCAAAAGTCTACAGAAGCTGGTGAAACAGGGAGTAAATTATATCTTTGGCCACATATTGAGTAATTTATGTATGTTTTCATGCCAGTAAATTTTAAGCTTCTTTATCCAGTTGCAATATTTATTACTGTAATTTGTCATTTACTTGCAAGTCAGAACCTTTGAGAGCGAGCCTTGCAAAAATTCAGCAATTTAAATCCCCAAATAAATCATTTTTATTTTTTTATTCTTTCAGCTCTATCACACACACAATCCTTGCCAAATGGACCTGCAAAGAAATCTCAGATATGGTTATAATGAGCACAGTAACTGAGCCGCATTTGTACTCATTGTCAGGATTGTGATTGTCTTGGTGCAAAAGGAGTTTTGAAAACTTTTTTGTCTTCCTCTGACACACAATTCAAATTAGTTAGCTATTTTAGTTCTTAAAATAACCATTTTTTCTTATTTATTATAGTTGAGAAATACAGTGCAAGGTGGAGACATCATGACCCATTTGGGATATGAAATTCCCCATGATATTCACTGTTGTATTTCAATGTATGATTATGCTGATCCCAATGAAGTTTTTATTAGACAGTCCCAAATTTCAATTTACAGTGAAGATATTTTAGTATCCATGACTTTATTTTCCCCCAGCAGTTCAGCAGCATTTGCATCTTCAGACTGACTCACTCAAGGAGAAGTGCCATGATGTTAAAAGTTAGCAATGTTAATTGCCATGCATATTTAATTTAGAAGTCTAGAAACTGTGAGAGAAGCCCAGTTTTACTTACATGGCTCCTAAGCACAAATAGTATCAGCTAAGAAAAGAAGTATAAAATCATAAAGTCTGCCATTCATCCTGACATCCTAAGAACTCTTGTTGCTCTGCCATAATTAGACCAGTATTTTTATTGGTTTGTTTTATCCTTGATATTATCTCAAGTTAAAATAATTCATTTTCAAAGAAGATGTGGGTTGGCATGTGTCCCTTCAAAGGCTATTTCAAAGTCTGTTCCCTGACAGAGCCATTAGCAGTTTTTCTTTTTTTTTTCCTGACTGTCTCAACAAGAGAGCACAAAATACAGCTGCTTCTTCCTCTAATTAGGGTATGTGTAAATGTTACACTTAGATCAACCTAACTAGGTTAGGACAATATAAGTGGTGAACTGTGTATTTGTTCTGGGAGTTTAGATCAGGCAAAAAATGTCTGGCCTGATCTTAGTTCACCTAAGGAGGTGCACTTCATAAATCAGGCGAACTTGTTCCTGATCTAACTCATTTGGGGTTTGGGAGCTGGACTTGATGATCTTCCGAGGTCTTTTCCAGCCCTAATGTCTATGAAATCTATTAAACCAATGTGTATACACATTCAGAGCCCAGCCCTGGGATGGCAGAGGCCTTGGCTCTGGATGGGCACTCTCCTCGCAGATCCATTAACTGACCCTGGACCCACAAGCCTGCCCACCTCTCACCCCTCTGGAATGGGTCCCAGGAACATCTGCACACGTCCTAAGAAAATTACTTGCAGTGACTTATTTTAACCAGTTGGGGTAGATTCAACCAATTAAGAATTCTGCACCCAATTCTATGTGGGTCTTATAACTCACCAGTACACCTCTCAATGTAGAGGATATGTAAGAACAGACCACCAAGCATTCTTATAGGAATCCAGCTAGCAGTGTTTTGTATATTTTTGGGGTGGTTGTGAATTTTTAGTAAAACTTCTCTCACTTCACATGCATTATGACCACCAAAAAAGTTAGGAAACAATAAAAATTAGTTGCTGTGAATTATTCTCCCAACTCCAATCCTGAAAAACAAAGTATTGTATGCATATGTGTAAAACAAATATAGACTGCAGTTCTGACCCAAATACTGTAGATGTGTGCAGATCATATTCAAGGTAAATAACATCTTTCCAAACAGGATGTGAAGAACTGCAGAAACTTGACCTGACAGCAAATTTCATTGGAGAACTGTCCAGTATTGAAGTCCTAAAACACAACATGCATCTTAAAGAACTCTTTCTGATGGGGAACCCGTGCACTGAGTTTGAAGGATACAGACAGTTTGTGGTAGCAACTCTTCATCAGCTAAAAGTATGGATTTTTTTTAATGTGCTTGTATCCAGCTGAGTTGCTAGAAGTATGGCAATCCTCTTTGATAAGAGAATATCAGTTACTAGGTATATTCTTACCTGCACCTTTTAAAATCATGTCGATTTATCTTCATTGATGACTGAATATACTGATGCAAAACAAAAATAATGGTTGTGGTAAAGCCTTACTCATCGTCTATAGGACATTAAATTTTACTCTGAAGGAGAGCCAATCATGATTAATAATGTAGTTGTGGTGTGTCTCAACCATAATATATTCATTAACTTTTACATTGTTTTTACTGGAGATCTTTGAGCCAAGTCCTGGGTCTTTCTTTTAGAGCATTTTAACTATGAGGAGGATAAATGTTCAGTAGGGCTACTACCTTTCTATAATCCATAGGAGATTTCTAAGTGAATGTCATGAAAATAAAAGGTGCTGGATTAATAATACTGGAGACTTTAATCCGTTGCAAAAGCCTGCTGAAGTCAGTAGACTATGATTTGCAAACAATCAAACCCTGATACTGTAATATCATACATGAGACTGACAAAAGCCTGTGATATTAAGAGTTGACAATAATCAGAGCCACACACCATGTGATGCTTACTTGTGTTGATAGCTTCACAAAGGGTGGACCCTTCACAAAGGGTCTAGGATTCATACCCTGCTCCTTGTGTATTTTTGTGAATTGCATAATGTCCAACTCTGACTTTTACTATCCAGTGTGAGAAATGAAGGAAAAACCATAACAGCTCTGCTGTGTTAAAAACCATTTACTAACTGACTGAATGGAGGGGAGTCTATCGCTGCATAAAAAGATAGGAGAGCTGAAGCCTCCATATCCTGCCTCCCTCAGTGGCACCACACCTGCACTGCACCCACTCTCTGACCTTTGTATTAATTTGTTCCTGTATTCGGTCTGCTTTTTCAAGAGTTTCACAAGCACATCCCCAGCTATGTGGAAAGACCTCATGTACCCTCCATGTTGTAACTACAAGATACAGTATACACATGGCACTTAAGCTCGAGGCAAGCCTCACTCAAACTGTGATAGTACCTTAAATTCCCAGGTGCTTGCAACAAAAAAGAACCATATAATTTTGTCTTGTTATAAATTGTTATGTATATTTCTTTAACAAGACAAATTCCTTTGCCGGTAGTTGTCTGCTAACTGATTAGATTTTGGAACATCCTTCAGGAGTTGTGATATTAAGTGATAAATTTGCTCAGGTGAGATTACTTAAGGTGTTGGAAAAAAAACATTTTGTGACAATATTTTTTGCATTATTCTGCATGGAAGTCAGCTTTTAAAGATAAAAATAGTGGTAACAGGTAGAAGGTGACAAAAAGAGGAGTGATGTTCCTGGATTTAACTGTAAAAGGGCTTTGGATATATCACACATGTAAATTGAGTACTGTAAGGAACAACATGAGTTTTTTGGATACACTCCTTTACATGACAATTTAAATAGAGGCAGATCTATGCAACGAGTTTATTCAGAAAAATATATTATTCCAGAGAACTCCTCTTGGTCCGTGGTCTACTTAAATCCCAGTTTAGGTATAGAAAGATGAACCGACCCTCATCCAGGCTTAAAGAGAATAGAAGGCAAAACTTGAGTTCCTTTTCTGTCTCTTTGGAGGTAATTCAGCTGTATGAGATTTGGTCATTACAGAATTCACTCAATTTAAAATGCAGCTTCATGCCCTCAAAAAAAAAAAGGTGTCTGCCTCTCTCAGCTATAATAGCCTCTACAGAAGTGTGTGTGGTATTTTCAGGTAAGGTTTTTTGGGTAGATGTGGTATCTTTTATTAAACCAACTGAGTAGCTGGAAAGAAGTTCTTAGCAAGGTTTCAGGCACAATCACTGATGTATATAAACTACACAATAGTAAGGAGTGATTGAAAGTCTCAAATTTTTAAACTTTCTAGTAAAGGTGAGCTAATAAAACAAACCTTGTGCTAAGTGGCTTTTTATTTGTGTATAAAATTTTTGGTTATTTTGCCGAATTTATCGTCTTTGTTTTTTGCTCTTTTGAGAAGTGCCTGGACAGTAAAGAAATAGAACGTTCTGAAAGGATTCAGGCATTGCAGAACTATGCTGACATAAAGAAGAAAATCAGAGAGCAGGAACAGGCTTACTGCCTCAAAAGGGCCAGAGAAAAAGAAGAGCTTGTACAAAAAATACAAGAGAAGCAGAAGAAAAAAAAAGACAAACCTAACCCTGGATTTGATCGACGCTGGTACACAGACATTAACAACACCATGTATGTGAGCTAACAATTGTCCACTTCTTCCTCTTGGATTATTAGGATTTTTCTCCTATTAGGAATTTTGATAGATATATCAATTACTTGACACATTTTTATATGCCCCTTTTAAAATCACATAGATTTATCTTCACTACTGATCTTACCTCCAATAATCTATTCTCTTTATACATGGGCGTGAAAATGAGAGCAAAATTTTTACTTTGAAATTTCCCATTGAATTTCTATTTCAATTTATGATAGCATTAGAAAGCTCTTTCTGTTCTGTTTCCTTCAATGGGATGGAAAGCTCTAGAACGAGAGCATTTCATAAATGGATCTTTCCAATTTAGTTGCCATTCATTTTGCTTCTGAATAGTAACGTTGTGTCCTAGTCCCATGGAGACAGCACAGTGGAACTTCTGGCTCATAAGTTGCAATCAAATCAAAGCTTCAGTGCTTACCTCTCACATGGCCATAATTCTTTTAGAGTATAATGGTTTAGGGTCAGATCTTAAAAAAAGGCCTCAGATGCTTCACATGGGACTTACATGGAATTTAGATGTCTATTAGGGCTGTGCGAAGCTTTGGTCCCTTATTTGATTCGGCCATAGAGACAGCTGTAAATGTTTTTTCTACATACCTCTAAGTAGCAGGGGCTCGTGAGTGCTGCGATGCTGGGGTGCATGGAGCCACTCCCACCTAACTCAGTGACTGGTGCCTCCTAGGTCTGGAAGGAGCACTCAAGGTCCCCCTGTGGCTGACAGCCAAGCTGGGGGGGTGCTCAAGGGGGTCCCCCTCTGTGCTCTCTGGCAGACCTGGAATTAGATCAGAAGTACTTTCAGTCTGCTTTTGGGTTCAATGCCAAGCACATGGAGGACCCACCCCCACTCTTGCGGGATGCTTCATGCGCCCCAGCATCGTAGCATTCACGAGCCATGCCTGGTACCTTGAGGGATCTAGAAAAAACTTTTAAAGCTGTGTCTGTGTCTGAATCACCATCAAATCTTTAGATTTGGATTTGGCTGAATCAAATCAGGGACAGTGATCCAAATCAATGAATCAAATCACTGTCCCTGATTCAGGTTGAATCCAAATCAAATAGGGCCCGCTTCGCACACCCCTAATGCCTATGTGCAAAACTGTGATTGTGACAACCTCCATGCAGCTGCTGTCTATTCCTGAAGCTGTCTAAACTTCATAGCAGTGCAGTTTTGACAGTCCTTTAGGTTCCTGAAATTCTGCCGCTGGATATGCTCGTATCTAGTCCAGAGACTAGGCATTCCTCTGCCCAAGTGTTTGGGGTTTAATCCAGTTGTTCCCAGAGCACATAACATGCATCCACAGGATTGGAATCTATGAAATGCAGGGGCAACCACCACTGCCCTGGAAAACACAGACAGAGGAGAAAGTGGTGGTGGTATTTCCCTTTTAAGTACTAGCTAGTGGTTAAAGCATGAGCTTAACTGTTAGGATACTGTCCTTGGAGATGGGAAATGTGGGTTTGCTTCACTTTAGCTTAGACAAAGAGAATTAGACTTGTCTCTCATGTTCTGGGCAAGTGCTCCACTAACTAGACCAAGGGTCATCAACTTTTCAATAACAATTGACTGAATTAACACAGCTTGGTCTTCTTTATGCCAGGGACAGCAGACTAGAAGTGGCTATCGATGGAAGGAATCACTAGATCAGTGGTTCTCAATCTCTTTTGTACCGGGACACATTTGTTAACATCAATCGCCAGTCTGAACCCAGTACCCCTCATTCCTGACCTGCTTCCCCCCATCCCCAGGCCCCAGCCCTCCAGTATGTTGGGCAGGGGCTGAGTGTGGGGTGGGGGGACGGGCCCAGGCAGCCCCCTGCAGGTTTGAACTCTGCCAGCCTGCAAGGGAAGAGCTGTGGTTTCCCATGTTTTTTAACTTTAAAGGAGAGTCCATTTTTAAAGTTTATTGTTTCTTTTGTTTGTTCACAACCCTTTTATATATTCTTGTGATCCACTTGTGGATCATGACCAATGGATAGAGAAACAGGTAGATGACACATGCTCCTGCAGAAGTGCTTGGAGGGCTGGCTAAAGTCTTTCATGGGCCAGTGTTTGCCTGCAGCCCCTAGACTGCTGACCACTGAACTAGACTGTTTTGTAGTCTAGTAGAAGTGGGGCATCAGATCTCCCTTCCTGAGAAGAGTGATCCATGCTCATTTAATTCCAAGGAAGGCTCTAGGGGCCTCTCCTCATGAAACAGCTCTGAGCTGTATACTCCAAATGGATGGAGATACCTCTGTGCAGCCCTGAGAAAGTTCTTAAATTTTATTTATCAAGAGCATAAACTTAGTATTTCTCCTTTGTCTCTCTGACTAGGCAGTTTGTAGTGTAATAAACTGGCTATTTTGGATGCTATTCTAGGGAACTTTGCTCTCACTATGAAAATTTTGGCACTTCCTTTAGGTTCTGGATTCCATCCCAATGTTCAAAGACTGAGGTGTTGTTCCTCACCTACCATTAGTAGGCTGTGTCTGCTTCCCAGGGTTTATGAGGTCACTCAATGGTGGTTTGCGACTGACCACTACTTGCTTGACCTAAAGAGACACATTTTGGCTTAGAATTTACATAACTAACAGACATTCCCAGCACTATTTCTGTCCTTTGACCTACTCTGTTTTACTACTTGATTTTCTCCAATGTCATCTTTGTTATAATGTCACTCAAATTTATATCTGATGAATTAGTATTAGAAGATTGATTTGATTCAGGCTGAGTCATTGATTCTAGTCCAAGAAATCAGTAAATAAAATGCAGCCAATTAATTACTAATGCAAAATAGAGTGCTTAGAGCCGTCAGCCAGGGATTTAATTTACCCAGTATCTGGGCAGAAGATTTGAAGAGAATCTGAAGATCTAATATTGTAAGATTAAATCTAGATTAGGAAATCAGTAAGGTCATGTTGGTCTGTCATAAATTTACCATGGCTTAACTAATTTATGACTCAACTTTAAAAAGTCAAAATGATAAAATTGGATCAAGTACTGCAGTTTTGGGAGTCCATCAACTTCAAATATAAACAAGAAATGTAAATAAAACATTAAGAAAAGAGTAAGGTAAACTACTTAAATCTCTCAGGTTTCTCAGGTAGCCCAATTGTGGCAATTAATTATATTACTGTATAAAGTGACTTAAAGACAGTTTTGTTGCAGTAATCCATCACTGCTACTCTTTCCGTGTTTCATGACATGCCACTCTATGTATTCTTTTCTAGCCCAGACCCTTTACAGGACAAAGAAAACCAGCAGCACACAGATGAAGAAAATGAGTATCGGCAATGGGGATCAGATGAAGACAATGAAGAGGACAGAGCATTTTGGGAAGAGCCTACACTATATACTCCAGAGTCAAGATTAGAAACTCACAGATATATTGAAGAAAAGCGTAGCGCTAAAGAAGATCTAAGGTATCTTTTGGGTTTTACATATTCTCTACATTGATTTAAGGGGGAGATTTTCATAGGGATTTTCAAAGGCATAAAGATGAGTTAGGCACCTTTTTCCCCCACTGTAAATCAGTGAGAAGGAGGTACATAATTCCCATTTGTTCCTTTGAAAACATTTGTGTAAAAATCTAACCAAACACACTTCTGAATAGTGCACTTTGCTTTCTTTTTTGAATACCTTAGAATACCTTTTACTCTGCTTCTCTCAAAATAGATGTTTTTTTAAATATAATTGTTTTCTTCTTTATTCAACCCCATTTTGTATATTTTAAAAGGTTCATTGCCCTCTCACTTAGTATGTTTGTTGCAGCTGAATGCATATTTGTACTGTTAAAAGCATTTACCATGAGGGTATGTGACATTACACAAATGCCCCCAAAGCTGTTCTATGAATTTTTTGCAGAAGCAGCACTTTGTACACCTTCTCTGTATAACTGGCTATACTCTATATGCATTTCATAAAGGAAGATGGTCCTTGTGTAACAAAAACCTGCATATTACATATGCTCTTTGGTTAGGAGACTATATCTTAAGATACATTATTCCTGAAAAGTCTTCAAGGTTTTTTGGATGCCACTGGAACGCTAGATTGATAGTAATCTAGCCAGCTATTTCACTAGATTTTGTTTAGTAGCAGATCAAAATTTTAATATCTGGGTACTCAAAGCTACATGCATATGTAGGTACCTTCATATAATATTTCCCAGGTTTTTTTAATGTTCCAAAGAGATGCAGCTCTTACTAACTTGAAAGGGATTTTTGGGGACTCAAGTTCTAGAAGTCATCTACTTCTAGGCATCTGACAATAGATTCACCCAATTACAGGTCTCTTAAGGCCCATGCTAGCCTTACAGTGGTTACAGCGGTTCTCAGCCTTTTTAGACTCAATGTATGCCCCTTTTAAACTCAAAGCAACCCTTGGAATATGCAAGCTCTTAGACGGCAGATGAGGGCTGGCTGTCCATTGAGCTGGGAAGACACATCTGCAGTTGTTCAGGGAGGTACCTGACCAGAAGGGGTGGGGCAAAGGGGGTGTAAACTGGTTCTGGAGCCAGACCAGGCCATCTGGCCCTGATCTTTGCAGAAAAAGAAATTCCTGAAAACACAGGGTGCAAAAAGAGAGGCGTTAGACCAAGAAGGTGCCCAGAAGGCTGGGGAACAATTGGCTGGTAGGGGGTGGGTTTGCAGCAATACAGAGATTTGAGGTAGCGTTTGAGTTGTATTCTGAAGCAGTTTGCTTGTATTCTGTTTCTGTTTTGACCGGAGGTTTGGCTGCGGCTACAGGGGCAGATTGAGCCCATGGGTGGGGTGCTTGGGAAGAACTCCGCATTATAAAGGGCCGAGGCCAGGGTAGAGCTGTGCAAAGGTCTGGGACCTGGTAGGTTGTATGGGGCCAAGCTAAGAACTTGGAGATTAGATATAGCAGCCCCGCAAGAGTCAAGGACTCAGTGGACTGAACCCAGTATACTTCCAGAGGGCCAGGGGAAGGAAATAGAGTAAGACCTGTGAGGCATGGATGTTACTATGGGGGCTACTGGAGGCCATGATGTTATAGTTCCTAGGGCACATTGAGGGCCAAAGGGTCAGGTTTAGGGTCTGTAGAAGTGCAAATGGTGTTGATAAAGCAGAGGAGCCCTAAGGACTCTGTAAAGGAGAAGCACACCCTAGAGAAGGGCAGAGAGACACGTTAAATCCTATGTGGAAATGAGTTTTGCTTAACGCTGTTTTGCTTAGTGTTCGGTTTTTCTGGAATCAATTAAGAGCACTAAGCAAGGGTTGCCTGTGCTAGAGAGAAGCCCTGGGGGCTGAGCCTGGGTATGGACAAGTCCCAAGGACTGGGTCAAGAAAGAAGGTACTGAAGTAGTTATTCTGACCTGTAGAATCAGCTTTTCAAGGTTATCCTGTTACCTGTTTCCAGCCTCACTAACCTCCTGTCTCTATCCCCTGGGAGAAATGCAACTCCTTTCTGCCTAATTTTACTAAAATTTCTAGCTGAACACAACAAAAATACATCATCAAGAAAACTGAGAAACAAGGATTTTTGTGAATGATACCTTTTATCGGCTCAATTATATGGTTGTAATAGACTTTTGAATGCTGTGCATTCTACTTTAGGTCACCTGGAGAAGTCTATCTCAGCTATGTAGGTCCAATTAAAAGATAACACCCACAAAAATCCCTGCCTCTTGCATAGTTCCTGGACCATCACAGCTACAGCATCACTCTGACACTACCATCAAGCACACTAATAATTCTAGATATTCGGGTACTTCTAAATTATGTTGATGTGGCCTGAAGCACCAAGGGGATTTGTATATTGCACTTATCTAAAGGTGCCCTGCAGTTTCACTGCTGCTAATTTAGTGTGGAAAAGTGTCTGAAAGCCTAAATTTATTAGTAAGGTATATGACAGCTCTTGGAGGAGTAAAGCAAAATTCAGCTAATAAATAAATCAAAATAATTTTTTTAAAGTTTACCAGTATTCACTTTGGCCATGCATGCTCCCTTTTGTGGCGCTTACTTCAAAATGTTGACCAGACAAGTCTTTTGCCTAGCAGAAAATTTTGCTTTTGAAAAATTTTCTGAACAAATTTCAGAACTTCATGCCAAAATATCTGAAGATACATTTTAAATGAACTTGAACAAATATTTGCAGCAAAAATACTTAGGTATTCATGCAACCATGTACCACTAATTACAATACCTAATTTGTGTGACCAGTTACCACTAGCAACATGCTTCCCACTTAAAATATTAGACATCAATTCATTAATGAAATAGATTTATTAGATAAATTTTAAGAAGTTGCAAGTTGCCCTTGTATATTCTGGGAAAAGAAAAAGAGAATAAGATCCAATGAAGAAAGTCTTTACCATGAATAATTTGCTCATTTTTATTCAGGTGACAGTAAACATGCTTTTCCAGTGCAAAAGATGCAATGCATAACCTGTGATGTTAACAAAATAACTTTCTTTCTTAAAATAAGAGGTTCACCATGTGCAAATTTATGTCATTTTTTTCTCAGCTTCACAAAAAGAACCAGAATGTAAACAATAGGAAGAAACCCTTTCTTTTCTTTCTTTCTGTTTCTTTTAGGGGACATAAGAAGAAAGAAAAGCCACCTAGGACTTTGATCACCACAGAAGGAAAAGTTCTGAATGTAAATGAACCAAAGTATGTGAGAAAAAACAACTCTGAATAATTAAAATAGTGATTTCCCTTTTATAATATACTTGACCATGTAACTGGAGATACATGATAACTCATTAATATGGTGTCTGTCACATTTTAAAATCCAGTGAAGTATTCTGTTCCTACTGGGGATAGAGAGTTAACCATAGCTATAACCTGAAGCTAGGGAACTAAAGAAATCTCAATTAGTACAAAAAGTGCTGAAGGGTGTGTTATTTAGTAACTTGTTCTTTGACATCTGAAGAACTAATTTTTCCATTAAAGGCACCAGATGCATCAGATATGTTACTATTTCCCTTTCTAAGGAATGGATTTTCTTCCACGTGGCAGGTCTCTGGTAGTAGAAAAGGATTAATTGAAATTTGACCACTTGAAAATAACTGTGCATTAACAGCCACTTTAAGTGCAAAAAGTATGTCCAACTAATGTTTCTGGTTGAGATCATTGCATTCACTGGTAGACGGTATGGAAACCTGGCAGATCTGGACTGAGGCTGTAATGGACTTATGTTGCAGTGTTCCTTTTCTTTGACCAAATGGGAATTGTGGTCTATAGCAAGGGAGGGAGTGAAGCGCAGAGAAACTCATTTTGGTTTTATTGATGACACAGCCACTATATGATACTGAAACTTCTTACAAAGAGTTCCCAAGGATATAAGCAGCACACTTCATTTGCAGCAGATTGCCAAGTACATAACTTGGTGAGGGAGGGGCCCTCCCTGGTGAGGGGGGCCCCCTCACTAACGAGGAGTATACCTCCATTGCTTGAGATTGTAGTGGGGCTGTTGGGAAGGCCAAGGCAGAGATGGAACTTGGACTAGCGACCCAGATCAAGGATAACAAGAAATCCTTTTTTAAATACATAGCGGGTAAAAAGAAGGTACCAAGTAACATGGGGCCTCTGCAGGATGTGCTTGGTAATCTGATGGTAGCACCAGGCAACAAAGCTAATCTCTATAACAGTTTCTTATCTTTCATTTTTCTGAGCAGGGACAGGGACACCCTGCCCCTGGGAATCCAGACGGACCCAGGGGAGGCGCAGCCAGGCCCAGGTCAGTGAGGACCCAGTTGGGGAGCTTCTGGAGGGACTAGATGTGTTCAAATCAGCAGGTTCCAACCATCTCCACCCCAGAGCGCTCAGGGAACTGGCAGAGGTCATTGTGAGATCCCTGGCACAGCTTTACGAGCACTCATGGTGCTCTGGCAAGGTGCCAGAGGATTGGAAAAGGGCCAGTGTGGTCCCCATTTTCAAAAAAGGGAGGAAAGAGGACGCAGAAAACTGTAGGCCCAGTAGTCTTACCTCAGTCCCGGGGAAGCTCTTTGAGAAAATTATCCAGGAGGACATCTGCAAGAGACCAGGAGGGGTGATTATGCTTAGGGGCAATCAACACACGTTCATTAGAGGCAGGTCCTGTCAGACCAACCTGGTTGCCTTCTATGACCAGGTCACAAAAGCCCTGGATGCATGTGTCGCAGTGGACATAGTCTTTCTGGACTTTAGGAAGGCCTTTGACACTGTCTCTCACCCCGTCCTTATTAAAAAATTAGGCGACTCTGATGTTGACGCCTAAACACTCAGATGGGTAACCAGTTGGCTGGAGGGCTGCACCCAGAGAGTGGTGATGGACAGGTCATTTTCAACCTGGGGGGATGTGGGCAGTGGGGTTCCCCAGGACTCGGTTCTTGGGCCCTCACTGTTCAATATCTTCATCAGCGACTTGGACAAGGGGGTGAAAAGTACCTTGCTCAAGTTCACAGATAACACTAAGATGTGGGGAGAAGTGAGTATGCTAGAAGAGAGGGACAGGCTACAAACTAGATCTAGACAGGTGACAGAGGTGGGAGTATGAGAATAGGATGGGTTTCAATATGGACGAGTGCAAGGTATTAGACCTGGGGAGGAAAAACCAGCAGCATACCTACAGGCTGGGAAACTCCCTTCTTGTTAGCACAGGGACAAAAATGGATCTTGGAGTCATTATTGATTCAAAAATGAACATGGCCACCAATGTGGGAGGCAGTCAGGAAGGCTAACCACACTTTGTCACGCATCCATAGATGCATCATGAGCAGGTCCAAGGAGGTGATCCTCCCCCTCTATGCAACATGGGTCAGGCCGCAGTTGGAGTACTGCATCCAGTTCTGGGCTCCACACTTCAGAAGGGATGTGGACAGCATGGAGAAGATCCAGAGAAGGGCCACTTGTATGGTCAGGGGGCAGCAAGGCAGGACCTGTGAGGAGAGGCTAAGGGACCTGAACCTGTTCAACCTACACAAAAGAACGCCAAGAGGGGATCTGGTGGCCACCTACAAACTTGCCAAGGGGGACCAGTAGGCAATGGGAGAGTCCCTGTTCCCCTGAACACTATGGAAGTTACAAGGAATAACGGTCATAAGCTGACTGAGAACAGGTTCAGGCTAGACATCAGGAGGCACGACTTCATAGTCAGGGCAGCTAGGAGCTAGAACCAACTTCCAGGGGAAGTGGTACTCCCCCCTACCCTGGGGATCTTCAGAAGGCGGCTGGACAATCAGCTCGCCGGGGTCGTTTGACCCCAGCATTCATTCCTGCCATGGCAGGGGGTCGGACTTGATGACCTGCTCAGGTCTCTTCTGGCCCTACCAACTATGAAACTATGAAACGAGGTGTAGCTGTTTTTTGTGGCTTTTATTTCAAAGGGTGTTGCTTCTCCACTCAGCTAGAGCTCAGTCATCAGCAATCCCAGACTTGGATAAGTACTACTCTTTGAAATAAAGGCCTCACCAAAAAGTTGGAGTGCCTTAGTGGTCCTGTGGCTATATATCAACCCCTGACTAGTTCCAAAACCCTCCTGTTTACAGGGGACTAAAGAGCTTAACCCTGCAAAGAATCCAGGTTCACCTGTATAATAGGTCATCTTCATTGGAATTCACCTACTGGGTTGACATGTGGTCAGACTGTGATAAACATTTGTGCAGATTTGTTGAATGTACACAAGAAGCTTGCATCTCATTACATGCTATATGTATATGCAGTGGGCTGTCACAGTGCATTTCTAGTGGTGCATAGGAAAGACACACAGAGCATGCCATTTGGGGAAGAGTTGTGCCTTCCAAGATGGATTCTTCATTGTAGATGCCTGATAAAGCAAAGTCAGACTTTCCTCAAAGAGCTCTTGGAGGATTAACCGTGTTTACATTCTTCATTAAAAAGCTGTTTCTTTGTTAGCTGCTAGTCAGGCTGCTACCAAGAGAACATTCTTCTCTCTTCCCCGCCCCGCAGCTCTCCACAGGGGAATTCTGCCTTTCAGAAAAGAGCCCCAGAAACATCTTCATGTCTCTTTTTCCATGAGCATATGAGATTTGGCAGTGACATTTGTCTATATTATCCTATCTGCCACCTTCCTTTCAAATGCATCCTGATCCAGACTGCTCACTGATGCAAAAAATCTCTGCAGTCTGGCTGTATTAGACTAGAGAGGGCTACAAAATAAGAAATAATACTTATTGCCACATTTTGTATACTTGAGACTCATAAAAAAGTGAAAAATCTGAAATCCAGGATATCTGAGAATTTTTGATGGCCATGAGCTGTATTAGGTTAAGGGAATCAGGCTGTGTCATGAAACTATATTTATGACAGTATCTCACTCAGCAGTGGCTTTTATTGAGGGCTTTCTTCTATTCCATCATTTTAGAAGTTATTGCAATGGAAAAGAGAAAGTCTTCCAGATCTTTTTAGAAAAGGAAAAATTCCATACACATTATTATTATTAATATTATTCATTATACTTTCCAACTTCTGAACATCTGAGGTTCTGTCACAGCTTTAATGATCACTCCAAATCAGAGGAAATTAACAGACCATAAGCATAAGAGGGGGTTTCTGTTAGTTAGTACAATTTTATGTTCCTTATTTGTGACTAACTTTGTGCAGCTGTTAGAGATGATGTGTGAAAAAATATATGAAAATCAAGCTCTGCTCTAGACTCTAGACATATAAAATGCAGGTATGTGGGCGTACTGGATACAGCCACATTTTCTAATCTACAAAAGTTTTCACCAGCAGATGTCTCTCTTCCTGCATTGATAGTTGAAGTATAAAGAACCTGACCTTGCATTGTACTTTCAATTATGTTTTCAGTTAAAAAAAAGAACAAGCAAACAGAAAAGTAAAACAGAACCCGGTTCCAACATCAGGCGTGCATGTTTGTGTAGTTAAGTTGCAGATATTTCTAAAAAGAGCATATGACATTGTCTAAATGATGCTTACATTAATCTAAAAAATGCCAGCAGTTGAATCGCTCCCTGCTCAAACCAATTTTATTTATGCTGAAGCTGTTTCTTGTCTTCCTAGGCTTCATTTCTCTTTGAAAGATGATGAAGAAAACAACCAATTCATCCTAGACCTTGCTGTTTACAGGTTGGCATGATTACCTATTTTATCCTCTGTTATCAGAGGGTGTTTGTTGTTGCTGCCAAATTCCAATACATAGTATTACACATTCACCCTTCCCTGTACACTAGGATTTTGTGAAGGGAACAAAGGGTGGGGAAAGAAATGAAATCTACTGTCATATCTGTGGCTGGGATTTGGGGCCGCACAGACAATGCTTCTTGCTGGACTCTTCATAATGGTTTCCCATTCTCTTTATCTTGTATTCATGCTCCTTCCCCTCTCTATTGATTGAATTTTGGTAGAAAAAAGCTTGAACAGATATTATTGGTAGTTAAATAATCAGAAAGTGTTCCTTATTGGACGATATTTTTTGTTTACACTTATGGCAATCTATCTTGCCACAAAACAGGTACATTCCAGTGTCACTGAGTTATGAAAAATGATATTTTTAAGTTGTGGAAATGCTACTCTAGATTGGAGTAAGATTTGAGATCTGGCAAGTTGTATTATATGCTCTTCACTGAGGAAAGCAGCCCTCACAAAATTTGAAAAAAAACATGTAAGAGGTAAAGAAGGTCTCATAAAAGAAAAATGGTGAAACAGCTGAGCTGTGCCTTCGGGGTGGGATATAAAGAACAATAGTGGATGGATCACTCAGGGAGTAGGAGTTGTTAATCAAGGGGGATTCTGTACAGCTTGCAAGCATTATTCAACATTACTGAAATGTGAAAATGCTGACACTAGCATTGGTGGAAGTTATTTCTGTTCATTGATTTCCTGCAGACTCAGTGCAAAAAGAATTCATATTGCAAACTTACCAATTAAGCCTTTAGAAAGGGAAGTGGAGAGATAGACAATATTAAGTTGAAAATGACCAATATTCAATAGTGAGCAAGAAACAGGAATGGAAGCTAGACTAATAGAAAAAAAACTGCCTACTTGGCATTAGGATTTATAATTCTCAGTATTAATAGTTAGTGTTTGCATCAGAGTAGCAATCCAACACTCTAAAAATATTTTGGGCTACATTTTGCTAGGCACCCTATACAAGCATACAGGAAGACATTCTTGTCCCAAAGAGCTTAAAATCTGTGATTATTTCATATAGCTTAATTACATTAGTTACAATAAAACAAACTGCATTTTTACAAGTTGGAAAATCATCAAGAATGGCTTTTGTAGTCTTGACTGTGTTTTCCTGCCCTCTGATATAGCATAAGGTAATTAATGTAAACTAAATGCGTTATTTCATTCTGCAGGCATATGGACACTTCTCTTATTGACGTTGATGTTCAGCCAACTTACATCCGAGTTATGGTGAAGGGCAAGGTCAGTATTCTCTTGTTACTTGAATTTGAAATTAACAATTCCCTTTTCTACATTGACAGTTATACATTCTCATTGCTTGCTTCTGGATATATTAAGTCCCAAACGTTTTCCCATCAAAATCAATAGAAGAAAGATTGGACCCTGAAGCTGTGTCCAGACAAGCACAGCTATGAAGTATTTGGCATCCACACAAGCGTGACCAGTCTGCAGCATCACACACTCAGGCATTTCCCGCACCGTTGTCTTGCAGCATGGTGTGGGGGAGGAGGGTTGACCCTGGGGAGATCCCAGAGTCAAAAAAACCTGTGCAGAAAAAAAGTGGGGCAGAGCATGGGGTGGCAGCATGCACCACCCAAAATCAGAGCCTAGCCAGTCAGACCCATGCTGCGGCTGTAGGCCAGGCTCCCAGCTGCAGGAGCAATGCAGCTGGAGCTTCCCTGCCCCCCAGAACCCCAAGTGAGGCTGCTAGGGCCAGGACAGTTGCTGACTCCAGCCTCCCCTACCCCACCCAGTGTAACCTGCCCCATGCCAGAGGGTGAGCCGCACGGGCATTCCCCGCAAAACCACATGTCCACGCCAATTTGGACATGACCTGAGAGGCTGATTCAGTGCCCAGTTACGTTAATCAAACCTTTTGTTGATATTAGCGGACAGTAGTTGCATCAGTAGATTGTAACTTGATTTTAAAAAAATGCCCTAACAGAGTGGTCACTGCATAAATTTGAGTAGAGTTCAGTGGATTTATTAGCTAGAAAACAGATGTATAGCTTTTTTAAATGTATTGTTCTAAGCTGTGAGTAACCACCCAGAGAAAGCTGGTTACTATTTTCCTGCTATCTGGGACCAGCCTATCAACTGTGGAGGTTACAAATGGGAAGAGATACAAAGCCTGATTCTTTTCTCATCTTTTTGACACCAATGTAATTTAAATTTTAAACAGAGATAATATGTTTACATTGAGCTAAACAAGGACACTAGAATTAGGTCCAGAATCTCTTTTACACTGGATGTGTTGTGCCCCAGCCCAAATCTGGGTTCGTGCCCGGAATGCAAACACCAATATACACACCGGGTGGTGGAAGTATAAAGAAAAGTTTATTGCTAGCAACAAATGGTGCAAGCAGAATAATTCAAGCAAGCAAGCACACCGAATATCATTTCTGGGGTATTTTTATACAGAAGTTTACAAGGTTTCA
>JAGPOW010000261.1:12226728-12255452 GCA_030014935.1 Caiman crocodilus
ATATATATATATATATTTATATAGAAAGAGAGAGAGAGAGAGAGAGGTTCTTTGTTTTAATAGTGGAGGATCATGGATTTGGGGGTATTTTACAGAGTGACTTTGAAATTTTTTTATCAGGGATTGTTCAGGTTTCCAATAGGGAACACCAGAATTCTTGCTAGGGAGGCCAGCGGCAGAACCCTGCCTGCTCAGAGCTGGCACCTTGGACCCAGCTGGCTGTGGCTGACCTCCTGGCCAAATGAGGCCAGGAGGACATGTTTTGACAGTTCAAAGCAGGCCACCACACCTGGAATATCTTCCATGCAATAGCTGCCCAGATGGCCAGGCAGGGGCACACATGGCAGTAATGCCGTACACAGGCCAACCCTGCAACCACAGCTGGCCCCAAGGGGCAGATGTCTCTACTGGCTGTGCAGTCCCCATCCGGGTCTCACAGGTGCGCAGCAGGTCACAGCTAGGCAGCAGCCCCCACTGCCATACTGCTGCAGTGGGTAGAGGGTGCAGGGAGCTCTCAGGGCTGCTTCAGCAGTCCAGCTGGCACAAGGGATAGTGTCCCCAGGTACCAGTTGGCTGGGCCCCAGGAGCTCCTGAGAGCAAGTAGCCCTGAGCTACTTGCCAGGGAGGCTTTTTATACTGCTGGGGACAGCACAGGTGCTGGCCCTGAGCTCTAGCTGTAGCTCTAGCTGCCCCCCCCTCACCCCATATATCTATATAGAGAAAGAGAGACAGAGACAGAGACAGAGAGACAGCAATCAGCTGGGCAATGTTTTATTGCTATATCTACAGTGTTAAAGCTATTTGGAAACCTACCAGTGTCTCTATCATCATAATAAAGTGAATTCTAAATAACTATATGTTTTGCTGCCCACCACAGGGGCCACAGGCCTCCCTGCAACAGGGGCCACAGCTCCCCCGAACAGGGGCCATACACAGGGACCACAGGCCCCCCCACAGGGGCCAAATAGCTCACACAGGGGCTACCTCCCCCCCACAGGGCCCACATGCCCCACCCCTGCTTGCTTTCCCAGCCTCCTGGCTTGCTGCCCTGCCTGGCCCCATTCCCCGCCAGCTCTTGCAGCCCCCCCGATGGCTGCCCCACCTAGCCCCATACCCCACCCTCTCCCCCAGACCTCCAATGGCTGCCCCACCTGGCCCTATCCCCTCCTTGCACCCACAGCCCCCCGGTGGATGCCCCCCCAGCCTCTGGCAGTAGAAGGGGCTGTAGGGGCTCCAGGACCTCCTGGCACAGCCCCCCCCATGCAGCATGGGACAGCAGGGCCTGGGCTGGGGCAGCTGTGGCTGTCACCCAGCCCCGCTGTGCAGTGGGGCCCCAGTGACCCCAATGACAGCTGCTACTGCCAGTGAGTGCGGGGTTTTTTTGTTTGTTTGTTTTTTAATTGCTGGGATCCTGGGGCCTGGAGGGGCAGCAAATAAGGGGGGTTAGGGGTATAGGGCAGGATGGGGTGGGTACAGCAGCGATGGGGGTGGCCTGAGGGAGCAGGTGGGGCTGGAGGGGGTCTCCCCCATGCTCCACCCCCTACTTACTGGCACTGGAGCCCAGGTCCAGTTCCCTGCAGCTGGCGCACTGTCTGCCCTGCATGGGCAAGCAGTGTGCTTCAGCACCTATGTGAGGGCCAGCCATAGAGACACTGGCTGCTACCAGAGCATCTCTGTGTTGGACCCAGCTTCTGAGACTGTGCCCTGCCCTGCTTTTTTCTACTGCATTTTTTTTTTTAGCCCTAGATCTCCAGGGGTCTAATTTTGCCCCCGTGCTGCAAATCTGCAACAAAGGGAACATTTTCTTGTTCCCGCACGTGCCTCTTGTCGCATGTCAAAGGGCAGGAGCAGAGTGCAAAGGGAAGAGAAGGAAGGCTGTGATGCCAGGGAGAAACATAGAATCTGGGTTTCATACATTTCATAGACATTAGGGCAGGAAGGGACCTTGTAACATCACTGGGTCCAGGCCCCTGCCCAAGGGGGAGGCAGTCAGCTGGGGTCAGATCACCCCAGCAAGATAAGCATCCAGGCATTTTTTAAAGGTATCCAGAGTAGGTGCTTGCACCACTTCTGGGGGGAGTCTATTCCAGACTCTGGAGACTCGGATGGTAAAGAAGTTTTTTCTTATGTCCAGCCTAAAATGGCCTTCCAGCAGTTTGTGACCATTACACCTTGTCTTCCCTTGGGGTGCTCTGGTGAACAGACCAGGGCACCCCAGTTCCTGATGCACACCCCTTATGTGCTTATAGGTTGCTGCCAAATCACCCCTGAGCCTTCCAGGCTAAGAGTTGTCCCCTTAGAGTCTGAGAAAAGACCACAGGTTTTGGCTTATTGCTCTGTTTAGGTGTTATTTTGCACACTTGTTTTCTTTTTCTTTTTTTTTCCTGTTGGGACAAGTTTGCCCCATGAAAAATAAGCTGGCTAGAAACCGGGAAGGAAGCTGGGCAAGTGACTCATTTACAGTAGCATGGCTGAGCTCCCTGCTCTCTCGAGCTTAGGCATCCGACTGTGATTTGAACAAGTCTGCTCATTTATGATTCCAAACACCTACTTCAGCTGCTGGGAATTTGGCACCAGCACCTATACTATTAGGTCTCTATGTCTATATTTTGCCAAACTGTCTAAGATAGAGCCCCCTATACAGGACATGAGAAACCCGAGTTCTAGATTCTCCTCAGCCAAGAGCATGAGAACTATGGAATTATGGGTCCATAAGGAGAATAATTAAGAAAGAGCTTGATTTTGGCTTGGTAGATTAATGGTTATGGCAGTCCTTTGTGAAGGAGGAAACCTGGGTTCTGGTTCTTGGGGACAGTACTCTATACATATATTGGCTAAAAAAACAGGGAAAAAATAGTAGTAGAGAACAAAACCCATGTTTCTCCTCCCAGGGGACTGTCATGACTACTAGGCTCCAAAGGCAGGCCCCTGCTTGTTTCATTTTGTGGCTCCATAACCCACAGCTGCCCAGTAACCCTGCTTCACTAGGAGGGGTGGAATTCCCTGCATCTATTTTTGTGCCTTCCTCTGAAATTGTAAATTTGGCAGTGGCTAGAGCTCAGAGGAGATTGTTTTGGGCCCACTGGTGCATTCCTAAACGATGCTGAGAAAAGCATTAGAAAGGTTAGGCAGACCACGAGCTACATTTTTTCAAGCCACATAGCTGAGATCAGCAACTTCTGCAAGTACTCAGTTGATAACATATACCATATTATACAACATCGAGAACAAAGGCGTTTAGGAAGAGTTCACTGAAGGTTTTCTCAAGATGTGTCAGTGAGAAGGAAAGCCTAATAACCCGCCTGCACTAGGCTGAAACTTTCTGTTTAAGATGTACAGTTATTCCCAGAAGGAAATTAGGTATATTACCTAGCAAATTCTTTAGGTTATTGAAATTTAAAGAATATTGTTAACCTGAAAAAACAGTCTTCTTCATGGGTTTCCTGTAATACTCTGGATAGACCTAGTATTTCAGAGCAGTGGTCTAATCCAGAGCCTGTTAAAATAATTGAGTGGTTCCATTGGCTTCAGCTGGCTTTGCATAGTGCTGCAAAACCTTTCAGCACTGCTCATCCAGTCTGTTCAGAGCTTCCTGTTCTTTTAAATGAAAAAAATAAATTAGCTGTTTGTTTGGTCCTCTGGTAACCTTTCTCAGCTTAGATCCTGGAGTGAATAAATTCCCCATGAAGTAAAATAAAATAAAAAAGGTGAGAAGATGGGGGCATTTTATGTTTCCACTCACTTTTCTGGTAAATGAAAATTATTTTTCCTTACTTAGAGTGCAGCCTGTAAGTGTTAAAAATGGATGCATTTTAACCCTATAAAAACTAGCTATTCTTCAAATAGCTAACAAGGAACAACACTTCAAGGGCACAAAATCACTTGAACTGAAACAGTGAATATTTTCAAGTGAGATGTGAAAGAATAACCCAAGTGATCATCACCTCTATTGAGATTTTACTCAGACATAGATTTTGATAGTTCTTTTGTATGAAGAAGCAATCTATAATAATTAAGTAGCATGTGTGCTGGTTTCCGGAAAACACATTTGTGATATGATGGAGCTTTAGAAACTGAAACCCTCTTTATTCTGGCATTGTCATCTTTAGGATGATTCAGGAAAATAAAAATGCTGACAGTTGTTTGAGAAGTTTTGAACCAAAATTGGCATAATAATTCAGTGATATTTTAAAATGGCATCAATACATTACACTTCTGGCAATTAATTATTGTCAGTGGAACTGCATCTAAAAATCAGGAAATTGTAATGCTGTTTTCCTATTAGGAAGTGCACTTATGATTTAAGCTTCTGAGACATTCTGTATTATATTTATTGCATTTAAAATACATTTCTTCCAAACAAAACTGCATGTGACTGTTTTAGGGAATAAGGGAAAAAACTAGTTGATTCTGATTAATTCTTTACAAGAGAAGAAGACAAATGCATTTTGAAAAACCTTAGGAGACAAATATTACAAATTCTAGCATCTGGGAGTGAATTGACTGAACTTCAATGGATAATTGACATTTACCAGTTTCAAGAGGTTTAGCAGTAATTTATCATTGTCATAGACATGTTGAAAATTAGGACACAGAACTGAGAGCCTGTCCTGAAGGAAAAGATGCTGATTTCAGAGGAACTCACTCATTCTGTGGAAATCATCCTGTATAACAATTCTTAAAGAGAGCTTCCCAGAACCACCCATCCTAGCCTGCAAGCAAGCACCAAACCTTGCTAACCTCATCACCAGAAGCAAACTTACTACGGCACAGAACACACCCAATGGATCCAGACTATGCCATGACAAGAAATGCAAAATCTGCCAACACACCTCCACCACCCGCACAATTACTACACCCCACAACAGAACCATCAGCATTCCTGGATCTTACAGCAGCACCTCCAGAAATGTAATCCAGTGCACCAAATGCCATGATGGAAAATACGTAGGAGAGACTAAACAACAATTGCGCACCAGAATGAATGCACACTGGAAATCTATCAAAGACAAGAATACCCAATTACCTGTGGGGGTGTATTTCTCACAGGAAAACCACTCTCACTCCAATTTCTCAGTTCTAATCCTCAAAGGGAACTTACACAACACTTGTCACAGGTGAGCCTATGAACTTCACTTCATCAACCTCCTGGATACTAAAAATCATGGACTAAATATAGACATTGGATTTATAACACATTATAACTTATCTGACTCCCCAGGTTCCTCTCCATTATTTATCTGCTACATTCATCCTCCTCACAGAGCCAGTCTCTTACCCACTGCTCCTCAATTTACATCTTCACCGACTTCCTTTCTTTCCTGCATACCAGCCTCTGGTTTCTTTACTATTCCTTCCATCCAAGAAGAGCACACATCACCTGCAAATGCTTCCTCAGCCTGATGAAGGGTTTTTAAACCCAAAAGCTTGCCAAGACAAATTTGTCCAGCTACTTAAGTTGGTGTGATAAAAGATATCAGACTTGCTCAAAGCACCTTGTCATCCCGTATAACAAGAATTCCATTGCAGGAAAACATGATTGGCCCACAAAGCTTACTTTGCTTCAGTTTCCCAGTTATTTCTCAGTCATAAGTAATTTCAGTTTCTATTAGCAACTCCATTTCTAGATTCCTTTGAATGATTTTAAAATAGCGCTCTCTCCCATTATATTGCAAAGTCCTATGATTCTGAAGAGTCCAAATAATAGCCCTAGTTACAGAGTTTCAGATCAGAAGAGTATCTTTAGTCTTCCCTCCTGTATATCACAGGTCTTACATCTCACCTAGCTTTCCCCCTATTAAGAACATCTTTTGGTATGTGAGGTTATCCAAGAATGGGTATACTTGCCATGTACGAGAACAAATATTAGATGTTTTGCTTCTAGGCTTAATGCCAAGCACCTTCATCCTCTTGGCATTTAAGCTCATCTATTCCACTGACATTGAGAGGTGTGAGGAAATGGTTACAGGGTACAGCAGCTTGACGTGATAAGGCAGAAAGAAGGCTGAATTTTACGCCCAGATTCAGTGTCAGAGCACCTCACAGCCTGGATGCTGGCTGCCTACTGTCTATAGACAGATCTGACTTCATGGATATATCATACTTTTTTTTAGTGCCAAGTTGATTCCACTACACCTAGAACTTTGGGTGAGGTTTTCCATGTAGACAACACCTACTCCTAACAGCCATACTGTCAGCTGTACTATCACTAGATACCCAGGGAATGGAAAGAGGCCAGTGGACAATGCTGTTCAAAAAGAATCTGAACCCATGTGGTTAGAACACACACACCAAAAGTGGATATTAGGTGGAGAGCCCATCTGAAGACCCATGCTTATTGGCAAAGACCATTCTCTGTTGTTAACATGGTTCTAAACAAAGCATCTTATGTGGAAACCACCACCTAAAATAAAAGTGATAGCCAAAGTAATGTGAAAAAAAAAGTGACCAAGGCCAGAACAACACTCAGATGGCAGAGTGATTAAAACTTTATAAAAGTTTAAATAGCATTCTTAATGCTTCTAATGCTGGTCTGAAAAATATTACATAATGTGTTCATTTTTCTCTAATACTTCATTCAAAAGATTGTTTAAATGCTTTTGAGCATTAATCTCAGGATATATTGTGACAGTAGCAGCTATTCTGAATTACCTAATCTGATGGACCAGCCTGGATGTCAGGTATTTGACAACTGCACACTGTTGGATTGGCTAATGGGGGGCAGGAGACCCCTATTTAATCCTACTTGCAACAGTTGATTTTAGGCTGGTAAACACTGAAGCCTACAGCTGTTCCTCCAAGACCCTGACTTCAGCTCTCTGACTGGCCAGGCTTTCTATTACAGTTGTTAGCCCTAACCACTGGACTTGATTGCCCATACCCCAGTCTCATTACTGTATTACACTTAAATTATTTGGGACTCTCCATCAATTGCATAAGTCTGCTAGCTAAATATTTCTATTAAGCCTCTTCCTATTAAAAGTCACAGTCTTTTCAGGCCTAACAGTAGCTAGATTCCTTAAGAGTTTAATTTTCTTTTCTCCCAATTAGAAAAATTCTACCTTCCTAGCACTTCTGCATTGTGGTTTTGGGATTAATGGATTTGCCTTTTAAGGAAGAGTGTTTTTTATATTACCTGGGTATGGAGACTGCTTTCCTAATGCTTCTCACTTTAGCCCAAAGAATAGGAGAGATTAAAGCTCACACAGCAGGATGGTTTTATATATTATTCCAATGTATCTTCCAACTATATAGTGTGTATTTATAGCATATTCCTAGTATATACTGTTCCAACACTATTGACTCACTCCAAATTCCTTCCTAATGTTGCCTATGGATGAAAGTCACATATCTGGCAAAATTCTTTCCTAGGGTACTTTCCCTTTCCTTTTACTCCAGGGAAAAACATTTCTGTAATTCTCCTAACCTGTTTTTGGCCTTTGCTGACAGGATGAATGCTCCACCAAGATCCTTTTAGACCACTGGTTTTTAGTACAATCTACACTACAAAGTTTTGCTGGCATAATTAATTACCTTGGCTAGGATAGAAATCACAGAAAAATTAGGGTTGAAAGATACCTCAGGAGGTCACATCTAATCCAACCTGTGATCAAAGCAGGACCATCCCCAACTAGATGATCCCAGCCAGGGCTTTGTCCTTAAAACCCCCCAAAGATGGAGATCCTACCACCTCTCTAAGTAACCTGTTCCAGTGCTTCACCATCTTCCCAATGAGAAAGTTTTTCCTAATATTCAGCTTAAACATCCCTTGCTGCAACTTGAGATTGTTGCTCCTTGTTCTGTCATCTGCCACCACTAAGAACAGTCGAGCTCCATCCTCTTTCAAACCCCCTTCAGGTAGGTGAAGGCTGCTATTAACTCCCCTCTCAGCCTTCTCTTCTGCAGACCAAATAAGCTCATTTCCCTCAGCTTCTCGTCAGAAGTCATGTGCCCCAGGCTACAAACCATTTTTGTTGCTCTCTGCTGGACTCTCTCCAGCTTGTCTGCATCCTTTCTATAGTGGGAGACCCAAAACTGAACACAATACTCCAGAAGTGGCCTCACCAGTGCTGAATGGAGTGGAATAATTATTTCCCTTGATCTGTTGCCAATGCTCCTACTAATGCAGCCCAGTATGCTGTAGCCTTCTTGACAACAAGGGCACACTGTTGGTTTATATTCAGTTTATTGTCCACTGTGACCCTCAGGTCCTTCTCTGCAGAGCTGCTGCTTAAGCAGTCAGTCCCCAGGCTGTACCAGTTCATAAGATTGTTCTGTCCGAAGTGCAGGACTTTGCACTTGTCCTTGTTGAACCTCATGAGATTTTTTTTTGGTCCAGTCCTCTAATTTGTCAAGGTCACTCTGAATCATAGCCCTACCCTCTAATGTATCTACTACTCCCTCCAGCTTGGTGTCATCAGTGAACTTGCTGAAGGTGCCCTCTATGCCATCTTCCAAATCGTTAATGAAGATATTGAACAAAACTGGCCTGGGGACCGACCCCTGGGGCACTCCACTTGACACTGACTGCCAGCTAGATATTGATCCAGTGATTACTACTCATTGAGCCTGGCAATCCAGCCAGCTTTCTATCCACTTTACTGTCCATTCATCCAGTGCATACTTCCTTAGTTTGCTTGTAAGAATGCTGTGGAAGAAGGTATCAGAAACCTTGCTAAAGTCAAGGTATATTACAACGGCTGCTTTCCCCACATCCACAGAGCCAGTCATCTCATCATAGAAGGCATTCAAGTTGGTCAGGCATGACTTGCTCCTTGTGAATCCATGCTGACTGTTCCTAATCACCTTCTTCCCCTCCAAGTGCTTAGAAATTGATATTTTGAGGATCGGTGCCATGATTTCGGGGGGACTGAGGTGAGTATGATTGGTCTGTAGTTCCCTGGGTCCTCCTTCTTTCCTTTCTTAAAGATGGGTTATATATTTGTCCTTTTCCAAATGCCCCATGGACTTGTATATGTCCAGCTTTTCTAAATAATCCCTAACCTGTTCTTTCACTAATGAGGACTCCTCAACTTCTCCCCAAACTGTGCTGCCCGGCGCAGTAGTCTGGGAGCTGACCTTGCCTGTGAAGAGTGAGGTGAAAAAGGCATCAAGCACTTCAGCCTTTTCCTCATCTATTACTAGGTTGCCTCCCCCATTCAGTAAGGGAGTCACACTTTCTGTGATCTTCCTCTTGTTGCTAATATACTCATAGAAACCCTTCTTGTTACCCTTTACACGCCTTGCTAGCTGCAACTCCAATTGCACTTTGACCTTCCTGACTTCATCCCTGCATGCCCAAATAATATTTTTATCTTCCTCTCATGTTATATGTCTGAGCTTTCACTTCTGGTGAGCTTCCTTTTTGTGTTTAAGCTCACTGAAGAGTTCTCTGCTAAGCCAAGGTGGTCAGTTGCTACATCTGCTACTTTTCTTGCACATCAGGATGGTTCGTTCCTGCACTCTCAGTAAGGTTTCTTTAAAATACAGCCAGCTCTCCTGGACTCCTTTCCCCCTCAGACCGGCTTCCCACAGGATCCTTCTCATTACATCGTTGGCTCATGTGGTGGTGTTGACAAAACATCTGATGCATTTGCAGCTGTTCTGACAGATGAGAGCTTCTGTTGTCTTAGCATCTGTCATTCTGAACATGGTGCAACTAAGCTGGTAGAAACATCCATTCTGGTGACATTTGTCTCATCTTCACTGCAGTGCTCTGCTGATGTAGATCTGCTAGCATAACTATAGCGGCAGCAGCTCTGTAACATAGATAAGTCTTTGACCTCTATCGGAACTTGTTTTGAGAGACCTTGTTTGTCCTTAACCTTCACAGTTCAGGACTCATTGTGCTAGCGCTCAGGCTGCATCTCCAGCTTCCCTAAGGAGCGTTCCTGTCTCACAGGTGGTTAGAACAGCTGGACTTTAGGTCACCTCTTTACCCAGCTCTATTTCTTAGTGGAGGGCTCCATTTCCTACCCCTGGTTTGGCAGAGGTGTCTTAGGGTAGAAAGAAAATGTCACCTGATGTCTCATTTGTGCCACCATAAAATTATGATTGACGGTGCAGGACAAAGGGCAGTGTGTTTCAACCCATGGAGCAGATCAGCTGTACTATCATAAGATACCCGGGGAATGGAAAGAGACCAGTGGACACTGCTGTTCAAAACAAATCTGAACCCATGTGATTAGGACACACGCATCAAAAGTGGAATTTAAGTGGAGAGCATGTCTGAAGACCCACACTTCTTGGCAGTGACCATTCTCTGTTGTTAACATGGTCCTAAACAAAGCATCTTATATGGAAACCACCACCTAAAATAAAAGTGATAGCCAAAGTAATGAAAAAAATAAAGTGACCAAGGCCTGAACAACACTCAGATGGCAGAGTGATTAAATCTTTATAAAAGTTTAAACAGCACTCAAGATGGTCTGAAATATATTACATGGTTCATGGTTCTCTAAGTCTTCATTCAAAAGATTGTTTAAATGCTTTTGAGCATGAATCTCAGGACATATTGTGACAATTATGGTTGTGTATTTTTATTTCAGGCTAAAGACATAATTATGGCTAACCGAAAAGCATCCGCTTCAGCCAAACCTTCTGACAGCAACAAATCGCAAACAAATACAAGAAGGTAATTTTATTCTCTCCTTCTTTATAGCCCCTCAGATTTATCGTTTGCATGTTAGTTCCTTACTTTCCAAAATGCTGCTGCTCAGTGAGTATATAATTGTTGAAATAAGAAAATATTGATTTCTATACAGTAAAGCTATAATAAAAGCTTTAGACTAATGGCTTGTCCAGTATTCTTTATAAAGTGATTTGCTCCAAGAGCAGAGCCAAAATAGCACTTATTATAGCAGATCATTTTTGTTCCATCAGAAAGCAGTGATTTTTTTTTGTATCTGCCTTACAAATCCAGTTGATCAATGGAAAATTATAGAAGAGCTACAGTTGAAACACTGCATCGGTCACTAGTGTTTCCTTTTCTGAGGCTGAAGGCACTAGCTTTTGAAAAGCACTAGAAAAGCAGAACTGGAGGTTATTTAGTCTGGCTCACTGCTCAAGGCAGGATCATCCCTGCCTAAACCATCCTAAATGAGGAATATTTAGGAAGTATGTTACCAGCAAATGATAATATGATGATGACTTGTTACTTCAAGAGGATCAAGCCAGAGATGACTTCCCTTTAATTAAAAGCAATCAATCTTTTCACCAAAAAGGCAGAGGCACTCTTTCAGACAGATTTCCTTGAGTGTCTCTGGACTCAGGGAGTGTCAACAGCCAAGTCTCTTAGTCTTTCTATAGGGAAAAAACCAAACACACCTCCCTTCCTTAGGTACCTGACTGTTACTGCTAACTCAGCCATCTCAGATCCACGTATATCAAACAAATGTTTCCAAACCCCATGAGAACTATAAATTATCAGACGTAGAAGATCATGCTCCTTAGCTTCTTTGGTCCTACTAGACATCAGTCATGATGGACAGACTCAAAGTCCTGCATCAAGTTTGCATGCAGATTCCCAGCCATTCTCCATTTGTTTTTTCTTTTCCTTTCATCATTAAGGGAAGGAAGCTTGGTGCGTGGTAGAGAAAGATGCGAAGTGTTGCCTTTCTATAATATCTGTTATCTGATAATCCAAAGATACCACATGCCACAAGATTAAGAACTCGCATCTCTAGAGAGTGAATCTGGACTTGTACCCAATTATTATTTTCAAATATCAGGTTTGTTTAAATGCAGATACAGATTTACCTCATTGAAAGAAAACTACTTATTTTTGCCATCAGAATACTTGTATCAGAAAGAAAATACATCCCAAAAATAAAAAATGAAAGGCAGTATACAGGGTTTATTAAGAATAGTAAGATCTGACCCCCTGAGTTGACAAGTCATACAATAAAGATTGCTTGAGTAGCTGCCTCTTAGATTACAGGAGAACACGCATTATGGATTACACCCAAGGGTCCCGGTTCTCCTTGTTAAATTCTTCCTCACACATACAATCTGCTAAACAACAGTTTAGTCCTTCAGAAACCCATTTACTGTTATGGATTGCATTTTGCCAACCATCACAGCCTACAAACACCATTAATTTTCTTCCCCTTGCTCACCTTTCTGTGCCTTCTTCTATCAATCCCTGTTTTGAAGTGTCCTCTCCTTGCCAGCTTGCTACACTTCTTTCCACTCAAGTCACAGGAACATGCTACAGTTGTTTCTGCCATGTACAAGATTTCTTTTCTGACATTTTATAGAAAACAATTTTATACAAATTGTTTCAACGCTGCTTCAACTCGTTTCGAGCTCGAAACAGCAAAATTGAAATGAAATAGACAGCTTTGAAACAGCCTTAAAATGAAACGAGGCAAGTCGAAACAGAACAGTGCCATTTCGCACAGCCTTAATATGCATCTGAAGCACAGCATAATGACAAGAGGTAAATCTAGAATTTGGTTTGATTTTTCTGCCCCGTTATGCTTTTACTATCATTTCTTTTTTCAAAGCAAGATTGTCATCATCAAACTAATCCTTATACTGGGAAACAGAAATAAATACTTCTGAATTAATTTGCCAAATAAGAGATTTGGGGTAGGGAATGCCACAAGTGTTGTAAAATAGGAAAATAACCAGGCATAAAGAAATGATTAGACAGGAGTAATGAAATGAAAGAGCGTATTCAGAAAAGCCTGGTCTACACATCGCTTTTCTGTTGATTTAACAGTTTTGCTTAGGAATAGATTTTTTTTCCTGAAATAGCTAAATCAGTAGAACACCTACCACTATAATTACCTTTGTACTGGTATAACTACATCCCCTCCAGGGGATTGCACTGCTTTAATTATACTAGTGTAGTTAGAGCAATACTGTGTAGATATGCCCTGAGACTAGAAATCTGATTTCCATTCCATTAGTGTAGCTTTTAGTAATAGTGGGTGGTTTACTGATTCATGTCCTTCTGCATTTCTTGTTTGTATATAAACATTTTTTTCAATCACTTAATCCTTTATTGGGTTTTTAATTCCAGCCTTTGCTAGCAGTCTCTCATTATAGTAACACTATATGGCAGAACTTCTGTGGTTTTCAGTTTCAAAAAAATTTCATGCATTAACTAAGTGAACTGAGAGAATTAGCCACATGCTAAGCATAGAGGCTTTTATTTTCAGTCCTGCTATTTTAAGTTGTTCATTTATTTTAGATTTAATACCAGCAGTATATAAGAAACACCCATGAGGCTGTACCTGGCATGAAGATCTTATTCTAAGCCAGACACAATAGTACTTGGTAGGTAGTTTTGAGGAAGGTTACTTTGATCTAGCTTTGTTACTTTTTTGTGGACATCATGGACGAACAGGTCTTTAAGAAAGGACTTGCTGGTCAATGGTAACGGGTAAGATTCTTGTTTTGGGTGTGAAAAGTGGTTGGTTCAAATCCTAGACAAGCTGTTGCAAAGGCAAGAATTCTCCTGTCCCTTTCATGTTACATCTGGGGAGTGGACTGAGTAACACAGCAAGTCCTTTAGCTTTATGTTTGTGCAGCTTGAGTGGATAGGCTTGTTAAGCTGGCAAGGAGAGAGCATTTCAAACAAAGAGTTTGACAGAACAAGGCACAGGAAGGTGAGCAAGGGAAAGAAATGAATGGTGTTTGTAAGCTGTGACTGTTGGCAGTATGTGATAGGGCAGATGTAATAAGATAAACTCAGAATTTGGATAGTCGGCATAGGGTCAGAAGATACCTCCTGAGTCCAGTCTCCTGCTTTACAGACAGACAATCATGTCAAATTATTTTTTTCAGAAACTGACCAAGCTCTCATCCTGTCCCCTTTCTGTCTCCCCTTCTCATTGTTTTATATCACGAACCTTGTTCCTCAAGTGCAGGGCTGCTTAACTACTGCATTTCGCCCATGAAGGGTTAATCACTTGGCCACTGTTCCTTCCCACACTGATTGCAGCAGCAGTCAAGGTCTTGGGGCAGGGAGCCAGCAGGGGTGAGAGTCCTCTTGGTTGTGGGACTCCCAGACCTAACTGGGCATGGTACACCCCTGCCCAGCTGACAGGGCTCCCAGCTACACATGCAAATTAAAGCTCATTAGCAACCAGGTATAAAGTTAATACATGTTTTCAAGATATGCCCTGAAACTAGAAATCTGATTTCCATTCCATTAGTGTAGCTTTTGGTAATAGCGGAGAGAAGGTAAAAATAAGCTGGTTGGAGCTTTTTATGGTGTGATAAGTTCTTTGCATGTGTAACTCGTATCCAGGTTATTATGGAAATAACCCATTAATTGCATGATATCCATAGGCAGCAGAAGGCTGGAGCTAACGGGGCTCGGCCCCTCTCCCCAAACGCAGGGCAGTGTGTAGGGCTTCAGGACAGCCCAGCTGTAGGGTCTGAGCAGCTGGAGCGGTGGTGGGGAGGGCACATACACAGCCAGGATCGCAGCCCAGCATTTAGATCAGTGGCTTCCCAGCACATCACGCAAGTACCAGTTGATTCCATGAAAGGGAAGGGGTTGGGGGGAACAAGTTGAGGCTCCCATGGTGAGGGAGGAAGTGGGGCATGAACAGGGGTTGGGGTCAGTGGGGCTCTGGCTGGGCTGGGTGGTGGAACAATCAGGGCCCAGGCAGGTTGTCCAGAGGCACGGGGTGATCCCGCTACTGCCCATACCCTGGTGGAGGCCTGGGGGGAGACATGCCCCCCATTTGTGCACGGGGCTCCCTGCTGCAGCTGCCCTGGGATGCGACTTGTCTGCCGCTGCTCAACTGTGCCATGTCCGCTGCTCACCTGGCAGCATGATGCATGTGGCCTTGTGCCACTCCCAGGGCAGCTGCAGCAGGAAGCAAAGCCAAGCACATAGTAGCAGCCACCTCCACTCTGTGCACAGTTGGGGGGCGTGTGCCCCCTGGGCCTCTGCTAGGGTGTGCACAGTGGCAGGAGCCCCCCATGCCCTAGATGAGCTGCCTGAGTTCCAATTGTCCCACCACCCAGCCTGGCCAGGGCCCCACTCGCTCCAGCCTGTGCTCCACCCTGCTCCTGCCTGTGCTCCACTCTCTTTGTCACTAGGGGGTCCTCAATCTGGTCACCCCCCCATGGCTCTTTCCCCTCACCCCACCCCTTCACTCACAGACTTATGTGCGGGAGGGGGAGGAGCACACATGAATGTGACTTAACTTGGGGGAGGAGGGAGCATGCATGAATGCACGCATATGCTCAGACCCCCCCAAAATATTTTTTTCTCCCTCCACCTGTGGCAATATCTGTAATGCGTAGAGGGGGGTAGACACTGAAACCTCAGAGTTGTCTCAGGTAAGCAACTTCCTAGGCGCTTCTATTTACATTGACTACGGTTAGCAAAAAGGTGAGAGTTGATGCAGTATTGGAAAGTCAGGAAAATCCAGTATGAAGCTGACATTTGTCTTCAAACTGCCATGCCAATATTTCACTGGGCAAACTTTTTTGGAGTAGTCAAGCCAGGAGTTCAGGTAGTAGCTGTAATGTATTCTACATTATATAGAGTTTTGAGAAATCTAAAGGATTTGGTCAGAGTTACATTTTCCCTGTTCAATATTCTTCTAACAAGAAGAGCTTTGCAATTTTTATTCTCTCACTAACTTTTGTAAATCCAGGATGCAGAAGCTTTTGCAGATTTGTATTTTGATGAATCCTGTTTATGAATGGTACTTGCAGAACAAGGTGACCTTGAGAACAGCAGCACTTTGTTTATCACAACTTATTTGCTATGATTTACATCTCCCCTTCCTGATTATAATGTTGTCCTTGAAACATGAATTCAGCTGTAGTGATTAGTGCATACCATGTCCTTTTAAATGATAACCTGATTCTGAAAACTGTAGTTATTCTTTGATTTTCAGAGTATGGCCATGTAAAGTGAGTTGAAGGACTCCTACGTGCTGAAAGAGGCACCCAAGTCTCTGGTTGTTTTAAAGCAAAATTACTTACCTGGCTTACCGAACAGATTCTGCCTAGGTCTCCCAGATTCAAATACTTGGGCCAGAATCTAAGATAAAAATATGACCTTTTTTTGTTCTCAAAGCCCTAGGCTCTACAGCAGGAAATTCTGTAAACTGTGACAGTTTTTCCGTATTTGGGAGAGATCAGGATTTGATTCAACAGCACCTTTGCCAGATCAGTATTAATGATGTACATGCTGTCTCCAGCATCAGCCTAGGACACTGGAGTAATTGAATCTCTGGAGCTGGTATAAGCATTTCATTCACCCCCTTGGAAGGGCTAATATTACAGTGGAGCATCCCAATAGAATGGCAGCACTTCAGAAGAAGGCAGTACCTTCAGACTGGATTATAGGTCCAAGGACGATTCATAGAACAAGACATTGTTTTTTGATTTTTAGACATTGCAACACCAAAGTGGTAGTGCCTGTGGGTATAATTTGAGTCTGGTCCTCAATCTCTTTGCCTCAGAGAGATAGTGACAATAGAGATGATGATCTTCCCACACTTGATGGACATGTGAGGGGTTTTTGAAGGCTACAGTAATTTCCTCAGTGGAAAGAAGAGCACATGAGCAGAAAGACAGGGACCCACTTAATTTTTCAACATGTACATTCCTACTGCTGGTTCTCAATGTACTTTGTGTTGTAGACTAGCAGGAAGCACTTGTTGGATGATGCATATCCTAGTGATGCATGACTTCCATGACTCGTTTTCCAAATGTACTGTTATTTCTGCCATTTAACTTCTGCATTTACATGTTTTCAGCCAGTCAAGCTATATAAACCAAGCAGTTTGTCATATTTGCATAAAGAGTAATTTGTTCAATTTCTGGCTTATCTAGCGCCATTAAGTGAAAGTAAAATATGTCCAATACTTAAGAAAAGAATCTTTCTCATACTATGCAAGTAAAACATCCTAAGACCAACATTGTCTTACTTCTGCATTTTTAGCTTTTGCTGAACTACTCTAGAGAATTAAATCCGCACAACTGGAGCAGAGAGACAGTTCTTTGCAGGGTGTACTCTTCTGGAAACCACCCAAAAGCTAGTAACAAGCTGTTTCAAGGTCATGGCACATTTTGTAAGTTGCACAGGAAATGAATAATTGTATCACCTCTTGAGGATGAATGTTTTGTAGAACATTGCCATGATGTGAATCCACTTCTGCTTCGTTAAAATATTCAGTAGCAGAAAGCATCTTGCCCTATAACTATGGAACATTCAGGGTGAAAACACAGAAGTGGTGTGCATCTCCATTGCCATTCTCCTCAAAGTGGGTGTTTTTTGTAGCATTTGCTGTGGAAAGGATTGAAGCCAGTTTTTGTCCATCCAGATTCTTAAAATGAGGGGCTAACTTCTCTGGTCTGCTGCCCTGGTGCCCAGCACAAAATGGATGAGCTGAGTGACCACTGGAGACTTCCTCTTGCAAGAGAAATCCCTCCGGGTCATAAAGCTGACAGAAGTAGTGTATCTGTGGCAGAAATGCCACTGTTGGTGCCCCTCTCCAGAGATCTGTCTCTGCCAGCCCGAGAGGCTGGTGTTGAATTCCTCAGGGTGGGGATCTTCCTGCCTGTCTACAAGACAAAAGCCTGGTGCCTGGGAGGGGATGCTTTGGTCACCTGGGTTGGGGGAGGGAAAAGCCCCGATCACCAGCCCAGGTAGCCAGTGATGCTTTTTAGATTGGCTGGCTTGTGGCCAGCACTGGCAGCTTCGATTGGACCAGGCGGCTGAGGTCAGAGGAGGTAATTTAAAGGCCGGGCCAGGATGAAGGCAGCCACTAGCCATGCACTCATCCAGGTGAATCTGAAACAGGCTCTCTATAACCGCTTGCTCCAAGAGTGACCTGCCTCCAGAGGAAAACTCCAACCACCTCTGGATGATGTGTGTGAGTAAGCTACTCGAGATTGGACTAGATATTTAGCTTACAGTAACTCAGATGTGTGTTTAAACGGCTACCTCAGCCATTCTAGTTTGCTCTACGGGTTTCCTCTGATATTCCTCTGATATTCCTCTACCTTTTACCCTGTTTTCACCCTACCCCTGTAATCAATAAGATTCTCCTTTGTGACTGGTGTGGAAGACTTATTGAGGTGTGGGTCTAAATGGTGCCTAGGAGGCCCCTTAGGTCTGTGGACTAAGGGAAACTTTCCTAATAAGCCCCTGACTTGGGGAAGTGCTCCAAGTGCTTGTATTGGGTCTAGTTCCCATTGGACGATCAGGCCCGTGTTTTCCAAGGTGCTCAGAGCTAGAATTGGGTCCAGCCCCTTGGATGGTGGCAGCGGCAGCTAGCGAGTGTGCTCCAGTGAAGGGGTCGGTTGGACAGGAGGCACCTCAGGGAGGCACTCGGAGCCTGGAAGGTGTTCGGGCGCAGTGAGGTGGGAGGCTCAATGCAGGAGCGTCCCCTACTGGCCTACCACAGTATCTTCCTACTGTGCCAGCAGCAACTCCCCTCAACAGTGGTGTAGGGGTCATGTCAGGGAAAGAGAAGGACCTGCCATGAGCCTAAAGTAGTGGCATTTAACATTTTAAGACCCAAAACATTCCTGCATAACTTGTGAATTGAGTGGTACACTAACGTATATAGACATTTCCTTCCATATGTGCTGGGCAGTAGGGGTTGGGGATTGTCCAGGCAGGGACAAGTCTGAGCAGGGCTTATCTGCTTGTCTTCTCATACCTAACTGATCTCCTTATATCTTGTGGCACCCTTCAAAGGCACTGTGGTTGAGAATCACTGGCCTAAAATAACGAGGCATAGTGGAGCAAAACTTCTTGATGTCTAAAGTCCACAGGTGAAGGGATCTTGTGGTAGAACAGCTACTCAGACTCAAATCCAGTATCAAGGAAACCTCAACCAGTTCCCTGACAGAAGCCTCTTCCCTTGTACTGAACAAAGTTTAATCACAGAGAAATTATCTTGACTCTTTTTTAGGGCTGTGCAAAGCTTCGGATTATGATTTGGATTCATAGATGATTCGGAGGCTGAATCTATGAATCTGAATCAAATTGCTGGAAGCTTTAGGCTTTCCGAATCGATTTGGAGGTTCTGAATCAATTTGGAAAAGATCTGGAAAAGATTCGGTGATTTGGAGATTTGGCCACAGGTTATGATGAGGAATCAATGAAATAGCTATAACTTTGTTGTCTTTTGGCTACTTCAGATGAAACTTACAGGGATGGTAAGTTTCTGGTAAGGTGGTAAGTTTCTCTCAAGCTGAGAGCATGACATGTACCAAGTTTTAAGGTGAGAGGTGCAGGGGTTTCTGGGAAATTGCACCTCAAAGTCCTGAAAGCAAAACTCATGTCACATGTGTGTGTTAAGCCACAGTGGGGTGAAAACTGCAGGGATGGTAGCTCTTGCTGAGGCCACAAAGCCTGCCAAGTTTCAAGGAGCTGGGTGCAGGGGTTTGGGGGAAACTGTACCTCAAGCTGCAGACAAGCAAAACTCGTGATATGGGTGACACTGTGTGTGTTAGGGCACAGCAGGGTGACAACTGCAGGCCTGCTAGCCCCTGCTGAGGCCATGAAGCTGCCAGCTATTAAGGAGATAGGTTCAGGGGCTTCTGGGTTCTGGGGCCCTGCACATCTAGCTGCTGACAGGCAAAACTCGTGACATGGGTGCTTGCGCAACTGTGTCTGTCTTGGGGCACGGGGTAGAGGGAACTACTTTAGGCCTGGTTGCTAGGCCCTGCTGCGGCCACAAAGCCTGCCAGCTGTTAAGGAGATAGGTTCAGGGTCCCTGTACCTGTAGCTGCTGACAGGCAGAACTCCTGACATGGGGGTTTGTGCAGCTGACTGTCTCTGTCTTGGGGCAGAAGCAGTTCTTGGGTTTTGTGTTGATTCTTTCCTCTCCTTAGTGTGTGGTTTTGTAGGTGTTAATCCTTGCTCATTAACTCATTATCCTCACTAGCTACTATGTATTGAGCTGGTCCCTGAGTGAATCATGATCGATTGGTAACACAGTAGCTTAGCAGCCAGGCCTGCAGTAGTTTCTCCTCCTCCACCCCCCTGCCCCCAGCCCCCAAATGCCCCAAGACAGACAAAGTTGCACAAGCACCCATCACACAAGTTTTGTCTGTCAGCAGCTAGAGGTGCAGGGCCCCAGAACCCAGAAACCCCTGCACTGATCTCTTTGACATCTGGCAGACTTTGTGGCTGTAGCAGGGGCTAGCAGGTCGCAGCTTTCGCCCTGCTGTGCCTTAACATGCACAGTGTCACCCATGTCATGAGTTTTGCTTGACCGCAGTTTGAGGTGCAGTTTCCCTAAAACCCCGCACCTATCTCCTTGAAACTTGTCAGGCTGTGTGGCCTCAGCAAAAGCTACCATCCCTGCAGTTTTCACCCCACTGTAGCTTAACATACACATGTGACATGAGTTTTTCTTTCAGGATTTTGAAATGCAATTTCCCAGAAACGCCTCCACCTATAACCTTGAAATTTGGCACATGTCATGCTCTCAGAAGAGGCTACCACCTCTGCAAATGTCACCTGAATCAGCCAAAAGCCAAAGTTATAGATATTTCATTGATTCCCCATTATACTCTATGTCCAAATCTCTGAATCACTCCTAATTGGCTCCGAATCTTCCAAAGCGATTCGGCCGAATCAAATTGGAAAAATGATTTGGATCTCTGAATTGAGTCTCTGCCATCTGAATCGGTTGAATCCAAATCTGAATTCAGTAGTTCCCTGTTCTCACAGGCCTACTCTTTTTGTGTCAAAGCATAGTTCATCTGATTGTCTTCTTGGGTAACTTCTTCACCATGTAATACAGTGTTATTTTTCCCTTTACAACTTTGCTCTTTTTGCTCCAATAGGCTCCAGATTAGCTTTTAAGGACTTCTAGACAAGTGCCCAGTTTTAATTCATGTTTGCTGCCATTTCTGATGTTGGATTTAGAACAGTGGCCCACTGCAGCCTTATAATGTGAAATGAAGCTACTACTACTAGCCATGAAGGAGGCTGGATTCTGTTTTGCCAGTTAGCTACATTTCAGTATTTAAAAAATATGAACAAGCAGTCACAAATTACTGGAAACAGGCTAGAAATTTTTGCTTTTCGACCAAAGGGGTCTCCCACTCTTCCTTTAGGAAAACCCTGCAATGGAAAACATGTAAAATCTCTTCTGGTACAGCGATATAATGAGTGAATATATAACTCTGTCAAAAGTGTCCCTAATCTGGAGTGGATAAGCAGTTTATACATTCTGTGAAGTTCTACAACATTGCAAGACTTGCTGGAAACCATAGAGTCAAAAAATAAATAACAAACACAAATTCATGCTTCAGTTTAAATATTTAGTATTTGTTTGATTTTTTTATGTGCTATTAATTTCTGCTTCCTTTCTAACTAGGGATTTATACAGAGACCATTTAAACAACTGAAGCAAGACTGAGTTAAATGCAAACAAAAAAGAAAATTGTTGTGATCAAATTCTCTGCTACTTCAGCAAGCAGCAATTGATACCAACCATAAATCACATTATCTTGGTATAAAATATTATAGATGTCAAAAGATTAAGCATAAAGTGTTTGTAGACTCATAAAAAAAGTCTAGCTAGTAATGATTTGTGTTTCCACCAGACAATGGTGAATTGTCTGTGCTTTGACTCATTTTGAGTGAAGAACCCCTCTATGGTAATAAGTTCCTTAACCCTGTTACCATTAAAGTGAGGGGCAAAATTCCCATGGAAGTACTTGGAAAAAGAGTGGTTCTCAAAATGTTGCTGCTTTATTTGATGTGCTGCTTTGTTTTGTTCCAGAAGACAGCAAGTTGAGCAACTAGAAGTGGATCCTAACAAATACTCATTCCCTGATGTAGCAAACATAGTCCAAGGAAAGGAGCGAACTGGACAAGGTCCCATTGGGCTTCAACAACGAAGGGCAATAGAGCCTGAGAAGAGTTTTACTGATTCAGTGGACGATGAAGATGTTCCTCCCTTAATTTGAAATGTAATGAGCGGTTTTCACAATCTGTAACCTGCAATGCCTCCGAGTTAGCCCCAGCAGCTTTCTTGACTCACACAATAGAGGATCTATGTATCTAATAACCTTATTGTCAACTGAAATTAAAAAAATATTAGTTATTGCTATCAGCTGTTTTTGTTATACTTTTGCTGCACACTTCTACCTCTTTCAATTAGAAGATTAATACATACCTTCTCTTTTTCTAAATTGTCTGCTTGTGTCATGACAGGGTTCCAAAGGCCTGGGATATCTCACTGTGGTTGGTAGGATATAAACCAATAGGAAGATTGACTCACTACCCCAAAGACCTCACAGTCTAATTAAAAAGATAATAAATGAGTATGGCAACAGCAATTAATTATCCTATTACCTAGGATGAACCACACAGGGCTGAAGTCCCCAGGCATTTTCCAGTGCTTACCTTCTTATGAAGGCACTAGCAAAGAAAGCTCTTGTGTTGGATGTGATGCACTTGCGCTGATATTCCTAGACTCTGGGACTAAGAAGGGGCTGATGGGGCTAGCCCATCCTTCCTGCAACAGTAAATCTACCAACACAACAAACAGCTTTCAGATTGTACATCGAGCAATATCATCAGCAGTGTGCTTGAGGAGTGCAAAGGTGCCAGTCCTTAGTGATGCTGTGGGGAGAGGAAGATCACAGTGGGATAATACACCCCAGAAGACTTGCCACTTCAGAACAGTTGGGCTAAGTCAGCTAGATCTTTCCAGTGCCTCGGGTACTGGTCTCTTTTGTCTTTCCTGGGCTTCCAGCAATTGCAGGATTTGTTGAAATTGTCAGGGTCTAATTTGCAGCTCCTGTTAGATGTGGGAGTGAAGACAATTTGGGGCAGCAGGGCTTGGAGCTAGAGGGAAATTGTTCCTCCCCTGCCCTTCCACTGTTCTAAGAACTGCAGTAGTCTCCTGATTGGCTTTATTCCTAAACCCCTGGATTGCACCCAGTAAGTTGGAAGAGGCTTCTTCAAAGAGTAATGTATTCACTATACTGTATCATAGTGAAACCAGCTGCTGTAACTTGACACAGCAAATTTGTAAATGCCTCTTTCGCTTTTTAGTTTAGGAAGGGGCGGGCCAAATGCGGCCTGCGGGTTGGATGTGGCCTGCCAAGCCATTCTATCTGATCCGCAAGGCCCTTAAAAAATTTAGAAAATTAATATTTATCTCCCCCTGGCTGCCTGTCATGTGGCCCTCAATGGCTTGCCAAACCTCAGTAAGTGGCCTGCCACCTGAAATAATTGCCCACCCCTGGTTTAGGCATTTAACAGACACTCCTGTAGTAAATGCAGTTCTCATTTTTTTATTTGCAGGTCACCTCTACTTTTAAAGCCAAAAAAAATGGATAAATTGAGGTGTTAAAAGAAGCGATATCATCTTGTCAGTAAGTGTCTCATAAAATGGAGATTGTCGTTCTAAGGGAAACCCTAATGAATTTGTTCCAAAAAAGTGGAACTTGCTTGCTTCTGCATGAAAGCAGTGCAGAAACAGATGAAAAATGTCTTTTGCTTTTAACACTGTGAGATACTCTTAGCAAACTTTAAAAACTCAGGAAAAAAACCCCCCAGGGTTATTTGGGAAGGGAGATGGTTTGATTTAAATTGGGTTGGATTTTTTTTTCTTCTTAATTTACATGTTGTTCTCCTCTTTAAGACCAAAAATGAATGAGTGAGGTGCATTCATACCCGAACAATCAAAGAGGTTTTTGAAGTGATAAATACTTTTCATTTATATAGCAGACCAGGGTTACATGGCTGCCCTGATGTCTCCAAGAAATTCACTTGGATGGCTGACCCTGTAGTTTGCAAGCAAAGTTTTGCTTTGAACTTTTGAATGCGGTGCATGTCTTTACTCAAACTGACATTAATTGAAAATTTTGCATTTGGCTTTCGTATTAGGAGGAAAGAAATGATCTGTTTTCGTGGTTAATGATGACAGAAGGCTAGATTCTGTTCTCAGATATTTGGCTGCAGCTTTCCTGTAGGTCAATTTCTGTGTCTAGAAGCACAATGGTATCTCCTACTGCAATCAACAGGAACTTTTCAGTTAAGCAAAATTTGGACCAGAATTGTATGGTAAATACCTCACCTTTGGACTAACTAAATTACTAGTTTAAACCACATTCATTCATTTCAGTTAATCTCACTTTTATTAGATGGTTGTAATGCTATTTGATCACACATGCTTGGAAATTAAACTATCACAATTTACATTTATGGCACAAATGGAAATTTTCTTAGCATGTCATCTAAATATGATTTTGTTATTCCATTTCTGACATAGAGTCCAGGCATTGGATATGTATCCTTTCACAGAAGTTAAGAGTTTCATATTTCATTATATATTTTCATCTTCATTACATCAAGTTTCATTACATCTGCATCACATCTGAAGCTTATTCTCACAGATTCAAACTAAAAGCCATCTTTCTCTCTACAGTTTGTGCAAAATGTATAACTAATACAGCTATCAAAATTCAAAATATATTAATTTAAAATGCTATTAGGAACTCAGTGATTTTTGAGATTCTGGGCGTGCCTACATGTGTGCATTTAATATGCATTATCCCAATTTAAGGCACATCAAGGGCATGTGTCTACAAGCGTGCACCCTCAATGTAGTTTAAAAATGGTGATTTTAGGCTATTCAAGCCTAAATTTTATACCTGCATAAAGCAGGTATAAATTTAGGTGCAAATTGCTAAGTCGCATTAGCAAATGTTTAGATACACTAACACACATTAATGCAGAGTGTATCCATTGATTTGGGACTCGTTTTAGTCTCAAGTCAGTCTGTACACCCACATTAACGCGCCTTAGTGTGTGTACATGTAGATGCTTACCTAAATTGCCTTAATGCATATTTGGCTAATGCTCATTAAGTTTAGGCTTGCGTAAAAGAACGTGTAGACACTCCCTCTATTGCATTCAGAAAACACCATGATGCAGTCAACATCAAAAGAGAGAACTCTATAGAGAATTCAGGAACAAATCCACACATTAATATGCTAATGTTTGTTAGGGTAACAATATTTGGATCTTAGAGAGCACTGGATTTGCAGCTGAATAAAAGGCCTGTGGCCTAGCAAAAGCTGCTAACTACAAGGCAGAATGACTAAGCTATCCATTTGCTTATGCTAAGTAACCATCTTATCTGTGTTAACCATTTTCAAGTGAGTCTGTGTGAATCTGTATGCTGTAAACGAGGTGAAGCTTTAGGAATGTGGAAGATGGTACAACATGGAACAGAACAACAGACTAGAAAAATGACACATAATTGGTAAGAGAATCCGAGATGAACATGTGCATAAAGGTGAATGGTGATTGGTGAAGAAGCTTCCAGGTTTTGGTCAAAGTCCACCCATTGACCAAAGAAGTAAAGTTAAGGTCTTGGACGTGCTGTCATAGCAAAAAGACATGTAAATGAATGAAATGCATAGGCAATTCCATGTTAATGAAATAAACAGTAAACAGAGGCAGAGCTTAAGATAGGAGGAAAAATGGGTGGAACAAAAGGAAGAGTGAGGGTAGAGTGACTGTTAATAAGCATGAACCAAAGTGTATAGAAGTGGAAATAACTATTGTTCGTTGCTGCTCCCTCTGTTCACAGGCTGTGTGTCTGTGAGGGAGCTGGCCCAAAGCTGTCTCCATTCTGAATAAAGCTGTTGCGAGCAATGTGTGCAAGTAGTGTTTGCTCCCTGCTTGCTCTGGCTAATGAGTAACAGGATCCATGAGCAATTAGATTGTCGTCTTCCTAGTCGCTGAGCGCCGCATGGCATCAGGGTCTAACAATGGTCTCCCATACAGCTTCTCTTTTTTAGTCTCTGTGCACTAACTTGATTTTTCCAATCTTACCTTGGATTAATCTGGGATAAAAACCTCCTAGCCCTAACATCTTGAGCCAGCTTTGTTCTGCTGACTGAAAGTGCAAAAATAGTTTATTAAATGAAAAGATACCAATATGCTAGATAGTAGTATTACAGTGTTGATGTAGTCGCAGTGGTCCAGGGAGTATGTGAAAAGCAGGATTTGTTTAGCAATATCTTTTATTGAACCAGCTACATGGTTGGAAGATGTGTTAGTCAAGCGTTTTGGCAGAAAATGCCCTTTCTCAAGGCAGTATTGTCTCTGCACATTCAGAATAATAGCCGCTGACGTTACTAACTAAAGGAAGATTGTACTATGTTATACTCTTGTTGAGACTAAAGGACAGATTACCGCTCTAGGGAGAAACCTGGCTTATACAGCAAAACAAAACTGTCGACTAAGTTTGTATTGCAAAATGTTTTGTGGATGTGTGAGCTGAGAAGAACATAATTTGTTTCTGAGTGTGGAAGGTGTGTGCTATTTTTATGAATACTGTGTGTATCTGACTGTATTCATAACGCTTGCCATATGGGGCATTGAAGATTTGCCCACATTATGGAGCTGGTGCTGCTATAGCTAGGTGGGTGTGGCCATGTCAGCAGAGCCCCCTTGTGGAGACATGGCACATGTCCCTCGAAGGGCTTTTTCTGCTGGAATAACTATCTCCTCAAAGGAAATTAGCTCAGGCGGCAAAAGCTCTCTTCTGGTACCATAGTTGGGTCTAGATCTGTGTTTTTTCCATTAGAGCCTCAGGTGTGATTGGCTAGGAGTGCCATCTTTCCACCCTGAGCCCTCACACAGTGATTGACAGCATCCTTCTCTATCTGCATGTCCAGGTGGCATAGAGTGGCCAGATTAAAGGTCAGATTGTGTCTATGGTAAGAGTGCTGACCCACACCAGAGTGGAACATGATAGCAGAAGTAGCGTGCAGCCTGTCTGAAGAGATGGTGAGGTAACTGTTAAGCTCACTGGCCCATTTAGGTCTAATGAGATGTGTGTAGATGGTGTGAATTAGTATGCCGGGTATTGTCTCTGTCCCATGGAGCTTGAGTCTGAGCAGCAAGCTGAAGGTGCATTCATTGACCCTTCAGTATACAGAATGTGGATAGCACTAATAATGATCTCCAGGCCTGTAGGAAATGTAGATGGTTGGAGGGGGAGGGTGATGTGACTTCTGTTCTCTAAAATAGGATATATTCTTTGGCTCTAGAATTTGTCATAGAATTTGTTGCTCACTCCTGAACTGTGAAACAAAAGTGTCCAGTTGACTCCCCGATGCCATGTTCTCCTGAGCCAGAAATACAACCAAAATTTCTTTTTTTACACCTTTTCAAAGTACAGCTGCATTTTAAGAGTATCTTTTCCTACAGTCTCCTTGTACAGCACATGCTAAAGTATCAAAAGGCATCCTACCAAGCTTTGTGTAGTTATAGACACTCCCTCTGCCACTGTCTCACTGAGTATATTTTAGGATGCAAGCAGTATGCTCACCTGCTGTTTGTTTCTGATGAGGATTCCCGCAGGGGTAAGCCTACAAGAAGCAAACAGAGTTCTCCTTGGTTAATGAATTGTAAGAGGAAGCCCTAGGGTAACCTGAGCACCTGTGAAAAACCAACTGTTAGCTGTCAACCTCTGCTGTGTGTGAAGCTGAAATCCCACTTCTACATTCTTGGTTACTGAAAAACACTTCCTAATGCTGTTTTCAGAGTGCATCATTTTGCATTAGGAAGTGATGCTAAATTTTGGACAGACCCTTCAGAGGGCTTTTTTGTTTGTTTTTCAATGTAAAAGTTTCGTATTTGGGGGTAACTCCTCAGCCACCCCTCTCCTTCACTTCGGATCACCTCTCTTAATGTTCTCCTGCCATGCCTTAATATGCAAAATGTAAAGAAAAAAAAAAGAGGTGAAATTTTCCAGTTACCCTTAGTGATCTGGATGAAAGTGAGGGTTGTCTTCACAGGGCTCTGCCTGTCCTACACCCTGCCCTTACCATACCTATGCAGGCATAGGCCCAGGTTCTCCCCTGGCTTTGCCCTTTCGATAAGTATGATGTGGCAACTGATTACAGGAGATCCTTGCCATTCACAGGGGATATGTTCCAGAGATCCTGGCAAATGACAAAATCCGTGAATACTGACAGGGCTCCCCATCAGACTGACAGGGCTCTCCGTCAGGCCCTACAGCTGCCCCCTATGTCCCTGCAGCACCTGGGGACTGACCCCTTCCCCCCAAGCACTGCTGCAGCCGCTCCAAGTGCCGCTACAGCTGCCTCTGACAGTGGCAGCAGAGAAGATGCTGCCGCCACCACCTCCCTTCCCATCCCTGGGCTTCCCCGCAGCACCTAGGGACTGACCCCTTCCCCCTGAGCACCACTGTGGCTGCCTCTGGGGGAGAATATGCTGCTGCCGCCATCATCCCCCTCCACATCCCCGGTGCTCACTCTCCACCCACCTCCCAGCCCTGCCCTCCCCCACAAATATTGAATCTGCGAACCGGAGTTTGCAAATAGGAAGGGTTTCCTATACTGTTCTAGTCTCTAACTTGCAGGAACTGGCTATTAATAGTTCAATACTTACAGGCTGCCAGCACCATTCGATCTTTACTTCAGTATCCAATAGGTTCACCCCCATGGGGTCTATCCATAATAGGCCCTTGTTTGCCTGGGCCACTTATTAAATATCAACATACAATTGATTTGTCTTTACTTTATTCATCAATTAACAAACATTTCTACACTCAACTCTGTTCTTACCCTGGGTCTATTAGTTAACCAATACTGTATATTAATTAGTTAATATTTACAGTCCATCCCTTTTCATACATAGCAACATTATCTATAATTCATTAACCAACAAGTTTTTAGGTGTCTTGTCACTCACTCTTCCTAAATCTTCTTAACCTACT
>JAGPOW010000261.1:12255552-12275477 GCA_030014935.1 Caiman crocodilus
AGGGTTCTGTTAATATCTCCATCAATCCTCAATAAATTTATATACATTACATCCTTCGATCGGCAGACCCATCAAACAGCTGCTCTGCTATGACTATAATAGTCTTCTACATCTTATTAATTGACAAAGTGCATTTATATTGCTTCTCATTTAAATTTACCAGGATGATAGCAGAAGTAGCGTGCAGCCTGTCTGAAGAGATGGTGAGGTAACTGTTAAGCTCACTGTCCCATTTCGGTCTAATGAGATGTGTCCACTCAGTTCTGGACTAACTGGGTGCTGGTAATTCTCTTACCCCAGCTGCAGATTCCTTACCTCCTCCCCTGTAGTGGCTTTCATTCTCCCATTACCTTGTTCTGGGTCTGCCTCCGGCTCCATGTCCCAACTCCTCTTATAGTTTCCGTGCCTTCACACAGGCACACATGAGCTCTGGCACTCTTGTGCTTTTCCTCCCCAGGGAAGATCTTCCTTCCAGCCAGCAGAGCCTTACCTTCTGGCAGGGTCTCCCTTAGGCAATGGGGCCCTGCTCCAGGACCTCACCTGCCTCCTTCACCTCTCACCAGATGCATGGGTCACTATGTTAGCCCCAGGCACCATTGGTGTGTAATCAGCCCTGCATCTCCCAGTAAGTCCTCTGCTGTGTCTGGACCTGGAGGAGTTCTCTGAACCAGAAAAGGGCCCGGGGCCAGTGCCTTATTACATTCAAACTGCTTTTTGATGAGTAGTCAACACTGGTCAGAGGAAGTTGTCAGTGTGCGAATCCCTGAGACTTCTGTAACCCTGATCAGACCACAATGAAGACCCTGACCAGAGGTGTGCTGGTAGAGGGGACAGCAGCTCGGTGCCTATGAGGTGGGGGTCTAAAGCATTCTGCCTTCCCTGTTAAATAGCACCAGGTGAGTTACATACAATATGCCAAGAAGCAGGATTCCACAGAAAGGTGCCACGAGCCGGGCTGGAACAGGTGCACAGGGTGGTTGTGAGGTCAGGTTCTATCCTTTCACCGCCATCCCTTTCTGGTTGTGTGTCGTGACAGGCCAAAGAACTTCATCCTCCAGGAAAGACTATATCTGTGCTCTAAGTACCTCCTAGGTAAGGAGTTTGGAGTAGTGTACTAGAGATTACTAGAGGAGAACTCAACATCTGGGTCTTAGATAGAAAGTGACAGAGGCTCCAGTGTTTAGGGTATAGAAGTTTACTGCATCCTGTTCTCTTCCTCCACCCTCCCAGCTCATACATACTGGTCCAGCCATTATGTAGCTATAAATGATATGGGAGTAAATAAAGAGATTTTTTCCTGTATGGGCTCAGCTCATAAAGAGATTGTGGCCTGATTCAAATGGGCTACATGATGGTGGCTTAATTGATTATGAAATTGCCTGCTCCCATCGCCATGGGACTGGTGTGCTATAGAGTCACACCCAGCAAAACACAATATCATTTGTAAAGCATAGTGGCATGGGAGGAGGGATCTACAGGGATCAGACTGACAGTGAATAAACCTGGAAATACCAACATTTTTATAGGAGTCAAGAGCTCAGCTGCTATTATTTAGTCATTACTGATCAGATTAGTGTAGTGCCAAGCAGTCCTACAAACACAGAACAAAAAAAAGGTTCCTCCCCAAAGAGTATATAATATAATACAAAAGAAAAGGGATAGATACAGATGGGCGTTTGAGGAAACACTAAGACAGTATTTGTCAGGACAAGTGCCCAGCACACCAGCCATGTAACATAGACTCAGCCTGTTATGACGTCACATTATTTTTTGTTTTTCTATCGCTGGAAGTAACATGCAACCTGAGTGAACTCGCACGTTCCTCTTAGACCTGTTCTAAACAGAAGCACTTGAACCAGATTAACTATTTTAGTAGCGGGATCTTTTTTATCCAAAGAGGTGCATAAGTAGTGCAATTTATGGTATGGAACTGTTATTTCCATGTGACCTGGTTACAAACTGGACCAGCATCCCAGGGCATGGCTACAAATCTGCTGTCAGGGGACCCAGTCACTGGACATGTCTACACAAGATGCTTAGCACATGTGATGGGCTAGCTGGTAGTGACTTAGCCCAGGGGTTTTAAAAGGGTAGAAAATGATTGGAGAACTTGGGATTCCCTTTCCACACCAATCAGGCTCCAGACACTCACCCTCCATGTCCCCTGATTGGCCCCTCGGGTCACCTGGAGGGGGATAGAAGGGGCAGCGCAGCTGACTCAAGGGATGCCAGCAAGGGACCACAAGGAAGGAGCTTCAAAGAGCTGGCAAGAGCTGGATCAGCGGGGTGGGAGCAGTTGCCCCAGAGGAGCCTGAAGGAGTGGGACCTGCAAGCAGCAGGATTAGCAGAGAACCCCTTCAGTGTTCCTAGCCCCAGGATGCAATGGCCCACTCGCAGGCTTTGACCTCTTGACTGACTCCTTGTATTGCTGTGGGAGAGGCTTAAAAACACCCTGATACATATAGCAGAAAGGAGGAGGGTGGGCAGGGCCAACCAGCAAAGCCCAGAAGCATGGGAACGACAAGGTAGAACACGCCTAGCTACAGGAGGCACCCCTAGCTATGCCTGCTTCATCCCTGACTGGTGGGGACCACCAAAGCTTTGGATTCTTAGGGATCCATGTGTCCCTAAATTTCCCCTAGCTGGCTTAGGGGCCGAATGTGTGTGACTTGAATACAATATTCATCTTAATAGTTGCTGATAGGAGACCAGAAGAATTGTGATCTCAAGTACAAATTGTCAGTTAGCTGGGCTTTCCTGAGTTATGTTCGCTGCAAAGCCTTGTCACTGAAAACCTTAGCAATATTTCCTTCTGCTGGTTAAGCTGAAAGGCATTTTCTCCTCTTCACACCATTTCTGTTCATTTCAATCCTTTGAGGGCTTCAGAGGCTTAAGGGTAGTTTGAGACCCTGGCCGTTTAGATCAGGGTGGGATCCGGAGAGGAAAGTGAGAAGAGGATGGGGGAGGCTGGGTTATGGTCCCCACTGCCAGGACTGCTTATGTGTTTTATATTAGATCATCATGGGGGAAAATCTATGGCACGAGGGGCTCCTCCTTCCCAAGGAGTGTCCTCACCACTAAAGTACCAAGGAAGCGTAACCAATGGCTCTTGACATTGCTAGAGTCAGATGAGAAAGCATTTAAACAACTACTAGTAGATGTAGTGAGCTCCATGCGAGAACAAAGGCTTGTCATATGGCGGAGTTTAAATACACCAGCTGCCATTTATCTTGTGTGGCAAGTCTGTTTTCTATGTTAGGTTTAAGGACTAAAGCCTATTTAACCTTTACATACCTAAGTGGCACTTATGTAGCTGCATATATTCTGTTTTTGGCATTTACCTTACAGCTGGAAGTTTGTTTCCACCACCAGTAGAATAAGATCACCCAGATATGCACATGCCTATTAGAGAGTAAACAGACCAGGACTCCCACCTTCGAGCCCAATAGTTTTGGGTGCCTACCGACACACTCAGGGGTTGTGGGGCATATTAATTAGAGCAGTTCCCAGAGAGCTGCTCTAATTAAAATGCCTCACCATCACGTGTATTAAGCATTCCACATTTGAAAATGGGTGTGGGGACACTTTAACTAAAGCTCACTTGATGATGGCCATTTTGAAATGCAGGATGCTTCATACACGTGACGGTGAGGCACTCTGAAGCTTTCTAATTAAAACGCGACAGCAGACTCGGTTAATCTAGTCTGGTCTGAGGCATGCTAATTAGAACGCATTGGCGCACATCTATAGGTACCCCTTGTGGCTAGGACACCCCAGAGCCTGCACAGCGAGAGCAGAGCCTTGTGAGGATGCGCAGAAACATAGCCCTGAGTGAGCACACGGATACAAATGGAAAGAAAAGTGTGTGTAAGTGCGCACTTATGTAGTTACGTAAGTGTTACTTGAATGTGTAAACACGAACTGGGATTTAGCCCTTTGTAGCTGTGTGTGATTGCTGTCGGCCTTTCTACTTTTTGTACTTATATTTGAGTTCTCAGGCCTTCATAACTGCAGGAAAAACAATTTTCATTGGTTTCTGCCAAAGAAAGGAAATAGGAGGAGAAAATCCAATCAACAGCTTAATTTGCTTGATAATTCCAGCCCTCCATGCACAGCTTTGCTGAAGGACTGGCTCAGTGCAAAAAACACTTCCTCTCCACTGAGAAAACTGCAACTTCCCTTCAAACTCTCCTATTCCCAGAGTCTTCAGACCCATTTCTTAAAAGCACTTATTGACCCACATACAGCTATATTACTTCTGGCTTAGGAGCTGTGCAGGCTGTCTCAGCAGGACGCCTTGCTTAACAGCCAGGCCAGAAGTATGCCAATGAAAGGCTTGTGTGAAGGCCAACATGCATTTCTGAGACTATTTAGGGCAGTGTTTTACAGTGCTTAGTGATTATGCCTGACTCCATTTTTGGGTGCCCAACTAAAGACACCTTTAAAAGCCCAATTTTCGGAAAGCACTAACCACCCACCTTCTACAAATAGGCTGCTCCAAGTTGTCTCGATAGAGGCACACAAAATTGCCAATCCCTGTTGTAACCCCTGGCCCGACTATACGAATGGAAACATGGACTTCAGTGGGATGTACCAGGCAAGACAAGAGTTGTGAAGGAGAGAAGGGGAGGCCTTGGTAGAGGAGGAATAAGGGGACACACAGATGCCCTGGCTTGCAGAGGAGTGAGGGGTACCAGAAACTCTGGCATGACTACAAGGTGGGGGGTCCTCCAGAGCCCCTGAAATAGAGGAGGTAGGTAGGTGGAGACTCACACAAAGCTTCCTGAGGCAAGGATGGAGGGAGTGCAGTGCTCCTGGTATGTGCAGTGTGCTCAGAAATAAAGTGGCCATCTCCCCCATCACGGAGTTTATTCTAGACTGATAAATGTTACGGTGCCATTCTGAGTTTGTCACAGATTCTCTTGCTGCTCCAGCAGTATCCTTTGGGAAAGCGTGTCCTTCTGGGTCCGAATGCTCATAAACATGTGAATTCTGGTGTAAGTCTGCAACCTACTGGGCGCATCTACATGAGATGCTAGCTGTGCAGTAGCCGAATAATACTAGGCAATAGCACATCACAGCACAAACAGCGCTAATACGCTACAGCACAGTATTATTAGGCTACTGAGCAATCGTGTCACTAAAAAGGCGTTCACTGGTGCTACTGTTCAGTAGTGCCAGTTACCATGCATTAATTTACAAGTACTAGATTAATGCGCAGCAACTGGATGAGCAGTAGCACCGGTGAACATTTTTTAAGCGGCAGTAACTATGGCACATTAATGAACGTGTAGACACACCCGCTGTCCTCTTGTTGGAGGATGTTGGTAGGCAGGAACTGAACAAGTCCACAGTGGCTTTGTTCTTATCTACCATGCCTTCTCACTGACTAATATGGCAAGCTACCTCTCTCTTCTTCTGAGCACCTATAGAAGATGGCTGGGTGTTAGTGTATTGGCTGGGGGAGCAAGCTCTCTGTATTTGTGGTAGAGGGATGGATGCAAAAGTTCTACGATGCACAGTCGAGCTGGTATGTCTGCCTTGTTATCTTGTACATGGAGGCATGTTTATGTAATTGTTTTAAAAAAAAGAAAGTCTGCTACTACAAAATGAAGGATTTCAAGTGCAGAACAGGTTACGTACTAAGTGAATTGGTGATTGCCTGCTCATAAGCTAGCAAATTTTTAGGGGGGCCTTTTAAATTCTGGGTGTGAATGTCTCTCTCATGAAAACCATGCCATTTATGCTATCGTACAAAACAGCATTTCTTTGAAATTGAGCTCAGCAATACATAAGGCCCGAGACCCATTTTGTGCACTCTTATAATTTAGTTCAGTGAACAGTGACCTTTTTTTGATAGCTCTGCATCTTTGGTTGCTGAGCAAACAGAGGTCTCTATTTTTACTGTCCTCCAGGGTATAATGTCTGTGTATACAGGCAGGTTTTTTGGGGAGACTGGATATTTTTCTGTTTCAGTCCTGTCTAATTATTTTTAATATGTGCCTCTAAAATGATAGGACATTCAACCAGGAAATGTTTGTACTGAATAAAGCCATCCTAACTTCTGAAATATCCTGACTGTCTTTGTGCTTAGCACCTCAATCATCCATGACTTACTAAGTTTTTTGTTTTTAAAAATTCATTTAATTTGAAAGAAGACTTAAAAATCAAATGATCCTATACAGGGAAATCTCCCCCTCCCCCCAAAAACCAACTGTTTTCTGTCTGTGCTTAACATTCAGAAGAAATGGATAAGAAGCCACTACAACTAACCATTGATTGTGCCAAAGATCTGAATGCTGTCTGCAAAATCTAATTACATCTTGGCATATGGAGCCCCTGGCAAAATTGTCGCAATATAAATAGAGGACAAGAAAAGAAGGAATTATCTCAACTTAAAAAATAATTCATAGAGCAAAAATTCTTAGTTTCATGCTGTTTGCAAGCTGTTAATATAGAACATAGAAGAGCATTTCCTAATTTAGCATGGCACATCTTCCAAGAAATGCAGTGCTTTTAACAGTGATAAGAAGACAAAAGTAGAGGTAGTAACTATTATATCAGAACTTTTGTCAACCTCCACTGAGCACCAAGAAGCCAATGGCAAGGATTTAAAGCCAGGCATTCCTTGTTCAAACAGCTGAACCTCTAAAGCAGGAGTGGGCAAAATATGGCCCACGGCCGCATCCAACCCACTAGGCCAGGGGGTAGGCAATGTTTTTTGGCCAGAGTGTCGAAAAACACCAGAATGCTTTGGAAGGTGCCGGAGTGCTAGCATGCCAGAAAAACAAAATGAGGCAGGAGGTACATGGCAGGATGCCCTACTTGTGCCCCTGCCCCCCAGCCCTGCTTCCCCATGCCCCATGCCCCTGACCCAAAGCCCCTGCCCTCAGCCTGGGCTCTGTGTCTGTCAGCTCTGGGTAGCTCCCAGCGGGGCTTGCAGCATCCCAGCAGAACTTGCAACATCCCAGCTGCCTATTTGGAGCAGCCCGGGCTCCTGGCTGGCAGCAGCTACCCAGAGCCATAGCCAGCTGCAGCCGGGAGCTGTGCCAGGCTCCAGAGCCCCAGCATCAGCTCTGTACTGGCAAGTGCATGTGTGCCTCAGAGCAGGTGGTGGGAGAGAGACCTGAGGCAGTGCAACCCCTGTCTCTTCCCCGCTCCCAGCACAGAGATGGTGATGGGGGTCTGGAGCCCAGCACAGCTGTTCACAGCCTGCCCACTACTTTCTGCAGCTGCCCAGAGCCCAGGCTGGATACAAACAGCTGTGCTGGGATCTGGAGTCCTGTCACCAGCTCTGTGCCAGGAGTGGGGGAGAGAGCAGGGTTGTGCTGCCACAAACCCCTGTCCCACCACGTGCTCCAAGACGCGTGTGCACACACCAGTACAGAGCTGATGCCGGGGCTCCGGAGCCTGGCACAGCTGTTTGCAGCCTTCTGGCTGCAGCTGGCCCCGATTCTGGGTAGCTGCTGCCAGCAGCGAACCCGGGCTGCTCCCAGCAGGCAGTTGGGGAGCAGCTCAGGCTCTGTTGCTGGCAGCAGCTACCCAGAGCTGGGGCTGGCCATGGTGTGTCGAGCAAAATGGCATTGTGTGCTATGCTTGGCATGCATGCCAGGGGTTGCTGACCCTTGCAGTAGGCCATTCGATCCAGCCTGTGGGGCCCCTGAAAAAAAATTAGTAAATTAATATTTATTTGCGCCTGGCTGCCTGTCAAAGCTGACAGGTGACAGGGGCAGTAGGACCCCAAGGGAGCCCCCAGCAGAATGGAGCAGCCCAGCCCTGCTCCACCCCACATGAGTTTTAGGGGTTTAAAATGAGTTTGCATTGTTACAAACTAAACCACATCCCGATGTAGTTTAGTTTGCACCATTGCAACTTGGAACATTGCAGCCATTAATCTGTCTGCTCACCCCCAGCCATGGGATAGGTAGGCAAGCTCTGCCAAAAAAAAAAAAAAAAGGATCGGGTCCCTTGCCACTTGTGCCTTCAGCAGGCACCTGCAGCCACCAGGACAATCATTGATACAGTAATGGAAAAATACAACCCACCTTTTCAATTAACAATTCACCATTTCAATTTAGGGGAGATATAATGCAACCCTGAAGGACCAAACCCGTGTCAGATGTACAAGCGCCCCAAATGAAAGGCCAGCTGTGGTTTAAAAAGGATAAGGAAAGCACCTTGACTATCAAGCCAACTTTTCTTTAAACAACAACTTTCTGGCAGAAACCTCTAAAGCTAACTCCCACAAACACAGAGGGTGTTTTGTCACTTGATTCTATTTAACAGTGTCTATTTAACATTAATAAGATAGTAAAAATGGTATTAGCCTTGAGAATGTGTTTCCACTCTGGTTGTTTGGGGGGGGTTGTGAATTTTGGGAAATGAATTTGCTGCCAGGAATGTTTGCAGAAGTAGTCTCTTGCATTCTCTTTATGGTCAAATCCCAAGAGCTCAAAAACCATGAATAAGGCTGGAGGGCTCGGAAGCCAGCCGCATTTTTATGTCTTTCTCTAACCACATTGCTTAAAATTACTTTACATTTTTCTTCTGAGCAGCTGGGGTTCCCACCCAGCCCCATGCTTCCAAGAACTTAACAAAGCACCAAATATTGTGCGACCGGTGATTTTAAAATCATGGGAATTGGCAACAGAGACGTCTCCTCATAAAGAGAAACTTAATTCCGAGATAAGAGCTGTTCAAATGATTTGTTTGCAACTCAGCCCCTCTTTTGGGAAATCTTGTTTCTTGAATGTCGAGGATTAAACGGGGTGGGAGAGGGCAGGCTTTTAGCCACCTAAGTTCAAAACTGTAATCTGAAAAGCACTTTCTCAGGGGCCATCTCAAGCCGAAGGTGCCCGAAGTCACTGGGTGGCTCTCTGATGTGGCGGTTCCCCTGTCACCTGCAGCTCTGTCCCTGTTTGTGCCCCTGTGTCCCAGCAGTTTTCTTCTAACTCTCACTGAGATCCGGAAATTAGGCAGAGAGGTGGGAGATAGGGGGTATAGGCCTTCCTCAATCTAAAGGGGCTCAAAACCTCATTTTCCACCTTCCCAGAGAGTGCTTTAACCACTAGGCCATTATGATAAGTCATTCGCACTATCACTGGTCAGCTTTTAAGAGAAGAGTCAGCTCCACTCCATCCTTTAAAAGAATGGCTAGACATGTCTGCCCTCAAGGGGGGTTCTGGTGTGAGTGGATAGGGGCGTCTCCCTGAAGATAGACCCCAGAGGCGGCAGGAATTTTTGCCCTTCCCTGTGCTTCGTGTTTCCTGTTTGCTAGCCCGAGGTGTCTCCTGCTCAGTATGTGGTGATTATTTTTTTTTAAATCATGCATCTGAGACACCTAACTCTTCCCATGTGCTGTATATATAGATCCTATGGACCTAGTTCTGGGGCTTGGAGTCCACTCTGGGCACCAGGTGCCTTAGGCATTGCAGCACCCAAATCCTTTATCAGATCCAGTCCTAAATGTCTGCATGGCTTCAGTCCTTGCCAGGGGTTCACAATCCCTCCAGCTGCTCTCTGGCATGCTCTGGAGGGTGGAGGCACCTCAGTCGCATGGTAGTGTTTCTGCGCCCATGCTCGGTGACTGAAATGTATGAAACAAAAACACTGAAATAAAAGAGGTTGGGAATTTCAACTGAAAAATCAATTTGGACCAAATTATTTGATTGCTGGGGATTTGTGAAGACTCTCAATTTTCTTCCTTGTTTGTGGGTATTAACATGCCCATGAAGAACAGAATCACTCAGAATAACGAATGTTACCTACATGAGCAGCTATGTCCAAGACCTAGTGCATCTTCTCCACAGAAAAGAAACCATCTTATGGGTCTGCTCGACTCACGGGCACAACCTGAGAATGATTTAAGGCCTGGAAAGCATGACTTGCAATCTGGGGACACAAGGAAACTGCCATGAGATAAGCTACAGTGTGAGCTTGCAGTGCTACTTTCATTGCGAGGTGAGTTATTTTGTATTTACCATGGGGAAGGAGCATGTGTATGGGCAGGTGGAGCAGGTGAAGTGGTGTCAATTCACACGTTAGCTTACCTTGTAACTTTGTGATGTGTTCAGGTGCTCCTACCCTCTGACTTGAAGTGAGAGATGCAGCTTTCAGCTGGATCAACTGAAAAAGGCCAGCAGGTGACTTAGTAAGTACTTCTGGTCCATGCGCTAGGGAGGGGAAACGAATGAGATGGGGTTCCTTTGAGCAGACAAAGCAAGCAAGAGCCAGTGACGAGGAGCTGAGGCTAGACAAATGCAAACTGAAGCGACATGGAGTTTTCTTAGCGGGGGGACAGTTAATCATTAAGACACTTCACAGATGGATCCCTCGCTGTTTGAAGTCTCCAAATCAAGAGTGGATACCTCCTTACTAGAAATGCCTTGGGTCAAACACAGGCTGATTGACCTTGCTGAGTGAAATCCTGTGGCCTGTGTCAGCTGGAGGTAGGCTGGGATGGTTATTATGGTCTGCCCAGGGCCTTGATTCTAACATCAAAGTGAGCTGCTTCAGTGTAACACCCAGAATTATTTGCCAGATTTTTTCAAATAATTACATGAGCACACTGAAGCCAATTGCAACCTGTTCACAGACCATCTGAAGACCAGGAGTGAGGCTGCCTTCACTGCATAAATTAATTGCTGCACATCATTTGCTCAGCCCTCTTTAAAACTGCTATTATTGTTTCTGCATTGCCTTTTTCTAGCCACTTTGCATTTTCTGTCAAGGTGTTCCTTATTTAAAAACAGGACCTCTGGCAGTGACAGTGACCTGACATGCATTTGCTTCTGATGTCTATCGAGGTGACCAGTGTATGCATAATACATTTTGTTGGCTATCGTTCTATTGCTGTAGCACAGAGTGAAATAATGTGACTTCTGGATTGATGCCGCCTGGGGGAATATTTGACCTTAAGGTTATAGGGGCAGTAGAAAGCAGAGGCTTTTCTCTCTGTACAATGCCAGGAGCTAGAATTGCAATGTTCATGACTTTTGAGATGCAGATGAAATTTTTGTCGCTGGCCCAGTGAGCTAAATCAATTGTTAATGGTGAAAATGCATTTGCTTTAGCATCTACTTTTCAGTAGGGAAGGGCTAAAACCACTTGATCTCTGCCAGAGCCTTTGCTGCAATCCTCACACCAGAAGGTACTAGTGACTCCTATTGAAGTCCATGGGCTCAGTCATGAACTCTCTTCCAGTGCCATGCAGACAAGGTGCCTGCTTCTCAGCAGGGAGTAGAGCTGCTGTTGGGTTGCCATCCTTAGCCCATGCACATGAGAAAGCAAGGCCAAGGAGTTGGCAGTACTTCAGCTCATTATTACCCTGCTCAACAGGGCAGCTCACACCATAGAGTCAGTGTGAGGCTGTGTCTGCAGGAGGCTGGTCTAATCCACTTTCCTTCAAGCAAGGGTGCAGCATAGGTTTGTGTCCCTGGTAGTCAGGGTCCTACTTTTGGGGCCTGCACAGGTATACATTGCCCCATCCTTGGTCTCAGTGAGTGTAAATCCAGACAAGCCAGAGTGGCTTCCAGAGGAGAATCAGGACACTGGAGGTCAAGGTTTTCATCCTGCATTCCTGAGCCATCAAGTCCCTTATTTGAAACCCTTGTGGTCTGCTCACTTTAGGGCATATAACCTATGGACTATGACCCCTGTAATCCTTCCTGAAGTTGTAAGTAGGCCTGAAGCTAAGCTTCTAGATAGCACCGGACATCTCTGTCTGCTCCAAGGGTGGGAAACCACTAGGTTGAGTAACAGCAAAACTAAACTGTAGTGAACGGCGGACAGTATTCAAGCAAAGTGATACCGCATGTATCTGGAAGAGGAAGCTGTCAAAGAGCAGATGGGAAACAGAAGAGCAAAAATCACAGCCAGAGGCCTGAGATAAAGAGACTGAAGAGAAGGGGAGAGGGTTGTTCAAGGTTGGGAGTGGGACTTCTTCTCATGTGATGACATGGGGAACGGACTATGCACGTGCTGGATTTGGAAAGGCAGACTTGAAGGAGAACTGGTGTCATATAGCTGAATGAGGCTGAGACGTGGAAACTGTGTGTGTTGGTTTCAGGGTGGAGGGATATGCCTTTTCTAGCAGCCAGTGCCAAAGTCTCACTGCTCACTTGGGGGTGGTGACCCCTCCTCCTCCCTTTGGGGAGGCGGGAATTGAGACAGAAGTCCTCTTGGCATTGTTACAGATAACAATCGGCTTCCTCAGCAATCTCTACCCTAAGCAGCACATGGGTCATGGGTAGGAGCTGTTATTGCCTCTCTTGGGTAACTTACCATGGGTTCGTAGAACTGCTTTCTGGACCTGTCCCAGGCCAGACCTGATTCTTGGCCATGGTGCTGGCCTTCCCCTTCTTGTGAACAAAGTTAGAGAAATTTGTCTTACTCTCTCTCTCTCCCCAACTAGAAAACCTTAAGGATGGGTGTAACAGGAAACCCTAGCCCTGTTACCAGGAAGCAGGTCAGTCCTTCTAAAACCAAAACTTTCCAGGCACAGCCTGCTGGCAGGGTAGGGGTTAAAAGCCTTGCTGGCTAGTCAGGTGACCAGAAGGGGGCAGGTCAGAACTATAACAACCCTGGCCTTAGCAGCAGTTCAGGGGCAGCCGCCAGGGGGAAGGAGTTTGTGCATAAGAGCTCCACCGACGTGCTTGGCTGCCTGTCCAGCTGCTGTAGGGTGAACTCCTGATGACTCCCAGAGAAGCTGTGGCAGCCCCACAAGGCAGAGTGTAACAGACAGTGGGAAGCAGGAGCACAGAGCCATAAAACATTGTAAGCTGGCTTACTGCCTTCTTTAATTAATTAATTAATTAATTGGGTTTTTTGTGCTTATAGCCCATGGACTTACTTTTTTGTATTTTGACTGATAGACTGGTGGTTTGTGGCTGAGACTGTAGGGGAGGAGGAGGCCTCATTAGCGCCTTGGGGCACAGTCAGAAAAGACCAAAGGGCCTAATGCACTAGTGGGTGCAGCCGTATAGGGCCAGTAGCCCAGAGCTGGCTGCAGGACTTGGAAGCTGGGTCCCAGTGCGGGGATCTTGGCTAGTAGCCTGAGCTATAAGAAAAGGCCAAGCCTGAGGGGGCACAAGACCCAACAACTTGGTGTCCAGGGGATGGATGCATGGTGAAAGGGGGCAGGAGTGAAAGCAAAAGGAGGGCCATGGGCCCAGAGAGGATTAAGGAGTTACTCCCAGAGTCAAACCCTACCTGGTGGGTTTAGACTGGTAGACCTAGCTAGAGAAGGACAGGGGCAAGGCCCACGGTGGCTGAGAACCCCAACACAGAAGTACAATAGGCAGTCTCCCGCTTGTAAGAACATCTGTATAATTTTTACATCAAGATGTGGCAGGCGAGTAAAGGCAGGATCCAAGATGAAAGATAGAAGTGAAACATTAAGGGACTTCAAGGGTGTCCCTCATGGTCCACCAAAATGCTGCTGAGGAGTGTCAGCTGCCATCCCTCTACTTCAGGACAGAGCCAGGCTTCACGGTGCTGCTACTGTACTGTAGATGAAGTTTCACATCTCTACAGTGTGCTTGAGAGGCAAGCGCCGCAGCCATAAATAATGTCACAGGTGGGAGACAGGTGGAGGAAAGAGGAAATCCAGTGTCATGGAAGGAGTGAGAGGAGATGGATATGAGAAAGGGGTGGGAGGAATCTCAGCAGCCATACAAGACCCAAGTGACAACTGCTTTGCACCATAGAAATCTGAGAAAATAATGTTCCATGTATTGTCCATTTACTTAGTGTCTCTCCAGGAGTTTCTGAGGAAGCATCAATTCTCAGCATTATTTTAAATCTGATCAGAGATGCACGTCACTTGTGAATTAAAACCTAGCTAATTTCCATGTCACCTGCTGCCAGCCTAAGCACTTTATTACAAGCTCATGCCACGTGCACACACCTCAGCGATCAATTTTGATGAGTAAAGTGCTTTCTTTATTACAACAACAAAGTTCAAAGGCATCTCATGTTGTAGATGATAAAATTGGGGCTGTTGTACACGGCATACAGCAATAGCAAGGGATGGAAATTGAATTAAATGGGTAGGTGATGATTATTCTGCTGCCTGCAAGATTGTTCCAGCTGAGCAGAGCTCACCAAGGTTGCAGCTGGAGAGGCTTCCTTTTAACTTGCCTTCTGCAACAATTACTTCCTGTGAGACTAGGTGCCTGCTTCCAGCTCTGCTGCTCTGTACAAGGTAAAAAAGATACAAGGTAAAAAAAAAAAAAAAAAAAAAAGCAAAAACCACCAGGGTCTAAAATGAGCCTCTTTAACACTTAAATCCTCCACCTCGTCTTCAGCTCCAGTTGTGTGTGTCTGACCACTTCCTGTGCTGATCTATCCTGCACTGCAGTCATGCCCCGCTCCACATCAGGGTATCACATCCTTTCCTCTCTTTTCAGATGCCCCTTGCCTCTTACTACATCTGCCTCCTGGTTGACTCCTTCTGCAGAAAACATTGCCCTTCTCTAAACATCCCGGCGTACCAAGCCTGCATCTCGGTTTTGCAGGGGGTGCATGAGACTGGAAAGACTTTTCAGAGGCCAAGGAAAGTGTCAGTCCTTCAGTAAAAAAATAGTTTTATAAAGCTTCAAATGAGGCGTGTTCACTTAAAGCCAACAGCCCAGCAGCCAGGGGAGAAGGAGAAGGTTAGGAAGGTGTCAGTAATACTGCAGTGGCCCCTAGACTTTAAGAACAGAATTAAAAGAAGTGTCCTTCTCAGTAGGTTTCTCTGTCATACGTGGGGACTTACTGGGCACGTCTACATGAGATGCTGACTGCACAGCAGCTGAAAAAATATTATGCAGTAGTGCATCACAGCACAAACAATGCTAATATGCTACTGCACCGTATTTTTAGGCTACTGCACAGTAACATCACCTAAAATACATTTGCTGGCACTACTGTGCAGTAACTCTGGCTACTGCATGTTTAACTGGTACTTGCTAATACACCTAAATAAATGCACAGTATGACTGTGCAGTAGCATCTCACGTTGCCACACCTGCTGTGTAGGGAATGCATGAAAAGCACATGAATCAGGCAATTCTTCATTCATTGCAAACACTGTTTGGCAAATGTTGTAATATCAGTACAAGCACCTCTGCTAGGAGACAAAGAACACAATGAGATTTGAGGTCTTTACCCTGATAATGACAGCAAAGGTAATAAAAAGCTGGCACAAGGAACTCGGAGCCTTATCAGCTCAACCCCCACTAACAAAATGAGATTTAGCCTAGGACTTGCAAACAAGTATGTCTAGGGAAAAATAATCTGAAGCATTCCTATTCAGTAGGAGAGAGATGCTTGGAATGCAATATTTCTGAAGGAGACCTAAGGGTAATAGTGGGTAGCAAATTGGATATGAGCTTGCAGTATAGTATAGTGACTTAAAAAGAGTCGATCTGATTTTGGGCTGCACACACCTCTTCTTTCTCTTGCAGAGTGGGTGGTAACATTTCCTCTCTATGCAGCTTTGGGAAGACAGCACCTACAATACTATATTCAATGGTGCTACAAAGATATTGGTAAAAGAAAATGAATTGCAGGGAGAGAGGCAATGGAAAAGGAGAAAGATGGAGAAGCTGACTTAAGAGAAAACATGGGAAACATAAGGGACCAAATCCCAAGAGGCTTTGCTCAGACCTTGCCCAGGGAAACCTCTGTTGATCTCCAAGGTGGGCGGTCCAAGTACCAAAGCCCAGTTCTTCAAAGGTATTTAGACATCTTGGTTCCCATGACTTCAATGGGACTTGGGACCAGATCCTCTAAAAGTATTCAGGCATCTCAGAAAACAAGTCAGGATCTGAATCTCTATTCCTGCATTTTGGGGCAGAACCACTGCTGGTATGATCTGATATGACACCATTAAAGAAGCTTTTCTTGAGGATTGGTCTCACTGGTAGCTTCTCTGAGAAGGAAAGAGAAGGGGGTCCTTAGAGGATTATCAATCCTTGCTTGGATAGTCCCGCTGAGAGTGAATGAAAGGTGTTCTGATATAAAGTGTGTGGGTAATCAAGTGTATATTCCAACACAGAGGTGTCAAACACGAAACAGTCCAGATGCTGGCTCACTGATGTAGTTGTGTGGCTCAGGTGATGCATCAAAGTGCTGCACAGTCTGCAAACATATCCTCTTAATATTCTAGCCCTGCTAGCTGTTGAAGGTGCACATTGAGGTAACACTCATTGGGTGTATCTACACAGGATGCTTTACTGCACAGCAGACTGATTTGCTGAGCAGCAAAGTATCTACACATGCACAGCAATTAGGGTGCAGTAAACTAATGTACTGTGCTGCCAGATATTACCTGTATCTGACAGGACTATCTGGCAGCGCAGTAAATTACTGTGCTTAAATGCACATGCAGATGGTGATGTGAGATTAGTTCACTTTAGCTCAAATTGAGCCGGAGTATATTCAGTCACATTCATTGCATGTGTAGACATATGCACTGAGCTGAATGGAGCTGCCACTGTGCTGTTGTCTTCCAGAGGCCATGAAGTGCATTCACCAGTCACTTTGACCTGCAGATCTCCTTGCCCTTAATAATACTATTTGTGTCCCCACGATGCATAAGAGCTTTGTTATGGAGCATAACCCCATTGCATCAGGCAGAGAAGAGTTCATGCCCCAAAGAGCTTATAGTTTAATTGTTTTGGGTAATGACTCTTGAGCCTAATGATGGTATTTTAAGATATCACTAGTAACTACTCTCTTACTAACTGATCAGATAGGTGGCAGGGAGGAAATGTAAAGTGGAGGAAAGGAGGACTGTGAAATGAAAAGAAGGGATGAGATGAGAGTCTTACATGTGACCTTATTTTCTATGGTATGATGCCAGATGTGACCTAACAGAGTTAATATAGAAATGCCATATTCTACCCTTGAGCTTTCTGTAAACCTACTGTTAGGGCCAGTGGTGGATCTGCTCCTTTTCCTAACTTTGGGCCCCAGTTTACAGACTGAGAAAAAGGAGTTTGCTTCCTCCTTTCCAGATACTAACCTGGCACCACTGGATTATATTATTCTCTTTAGAACATGTGATACCACCTGGGGTTTCGTATTATTTATGTTTTTTACTCATGTGGGAGGGAAAGTGCTAGATTTGCTTTGGAAATTGGAATCCTTACTTTTTACCGACCAAACGGGTGGCATGGATAGCAGCAAGGCACCTTGCTCTTGCTGATCTGGCTCATCATTGAGCTGCAGTGACCTGTTAAGGGTCCACAGGGTTCGAGGTTCCATGTTCATTTAGTTTCTGGCCTGGTCCCAACCCTGCAAGCAAAGGGGATACTCGTGGAGTGAGTCTGTGACATGGACCCTGTTGCAGAAGAAACTGGGCTGAGGTCATCAATTCCCTTCATTAGAGGCCACCAAACAACACAGTAGTAAGAGCAGAAGCCACACTTGCTAAGGGTCGTTCCCCAGCACCACCGCTGCCTTAGGCAAATCCAGTGTCAGGCTGGTTGTTCTCATCCCGTTCCTCCACTAAGCAATGCAACCAGGAACAAAAAGACATTGGATATCCTGTTTCCAAAATGTTTTTGGTGCCTTCACATGAAAAGCCTGCTTAGTTTTCCCCACAGGGGCAGTGTCACAGAGCACTAGGGTGCCCTGTGCCTGAAGAAGGGAAAACTGCTAGGGAAGGAGCCCTAGCAGTGACTAAGGAGCACAGCTAGGGGTTGCTGGGGCAACCAGGGAAGGTCAGCTGATCAGAGGGGGCAGGGCCTGGCCCTTATAAAGCCCATGAGCAAAGACCAATGGCAGTTCCTTGCTAGTAGCTGGAGAAGCAGAAGCTCCTGAAGCACTGCAGACTGAAGGATGGTGGCTCTGGGAGCAATGTTGTTGTAGCTGGGTGGTTTTGAGGTAAGTTATAGCCAGAAGGCTTGTGTTTGTTCTGTTGTTGTTTATACCGGTGGTTTGGGTGAGGCTGTTAGGGGTTGGAGGAGGCCTCATAGGGGCCCACGGGGTTGGGGCCCTAGCGCCAGGGAAGGTGCAGTCTAGTGCCAGTGAGGGTGCGGCAGCGAGCCCCAGAGAGAGGGACCACCTTATTGAGAGGCCCAAGTTGGGCACAGCGAGCCCCAGAGAGGGGAGTGCCATGTTAAGGAGCCCAAGTTGGGCACAGTCGGCCCCAGGAGCGGGCAACACTGAGAAGTCCGAGTTCAGGCATTGGGAGTCCCTGATAGGGGGCCGCATTCATTAGAGAGCCCAAATTGGACACAGTAAGCCCCAGGAAGGGGGCAGCATTGAGAAGCTCCAGGGTGGGTGTGGAGAGCCCCAAAGAGGGGGCCATCTTATTGGAAGCTGAGTTAGGCCCAGTGAGTCCCAGAGAGGGGGCAGTGCTAGTAAGGGGTCCAAGTTGGACATGGTGAGCCCCAGACAGGGGGCAGAGTTTTAAGGAGTCCAAGAAGGGCAAGAAGCAGGAAGCCCAGAGGAGGCAGAGCGAGCCACAGAGACGGGGCCATCTTGTTGAGATAGGGAAGATCAAGTTGATATCTGCAAGGTTTGGGCTGCGGTATTGGGGAGGAAGGAGCTGCAGATAGTGCCCCCTAGTGGAGGGGGCAGCATAAGGGCAGCCTCCCACTAATTAATTAGTTAACATCAAAGACATGGCAGGCGAGACAAGGCGGGCGGTTGCCCAGAGACAGGTGCATGGGTCACATTAAGGGCGGTCTAGAGTGACAACCTGTCACAGGAGACTAGCATGTGGAAGGCTATGACAAGGACTTCAAAGTTATAGCCAGCAGGGAATATGAAGAAGCAGACTTTCAGTGGCATGTTCCAGAAATATGATTTTTTATTTAGTTTTTTTTAAAAATCCCTTTAAAATGATGACTATGCTGAAATGAATACTTAATACAATTTAAATGTGGGGGGAAATGCTACTTGTGTTACTTCTGAGCCTGGTGTATCCATAAGGTTATACTAGAGATGCCATAAAGGTGGTAGTGTGACTAATACAACAAAGTTTGGTCCTATTGGTTACTTTGGTAATTAGTTGGTCGGTCTGGGATATGTCTTGTGGGCACTGTTGGAAATAAACACCTGTGATTATCCAGCCAGCCACTGAGTGTCACCTTGGCCCCACAAACCCAACTGAAAGATCATCTGTAGGGTAGACAAAAAGATGTTGATCCTTAAAGAAAGCTTGTAACAGCTATTGGATGCAAGGCTCCTGCTTAGCCACTTGCCTTCCAGCTTTCATTAGCCCACTTTAACAGCCTAGGGCTTAACCTCTGTTATGCTGATTATTCCACTAATGTCCAGTAGGTATCAAAACCTGAAGAACCAAGACTTCCTGGAGATATGAAGAATTCGATTCATCCCTGGTGTGACACCACTAGCAACTGTGTTCTTAACTTAGGGATGAATTTGACATAGATGCTTATAGGGCTGAAATTAAGGACTTCTTTTTTGTTGACCCCTTTTTATTTAGCTGCTGTGTCTTGTAAATCCTGTACCTGGTCCATGTTTTTCTCAGGTAGCCATTCTGAATATTACTTACTCTGCAAAGAGGGATTTCAGCTCTGCTAATCTAAAGTGCTCTTAGCGCTGGTTTATGACCCTTTGTTCTTGTAGCTGACAGCCTTACACTGTCTCACTGTTTCCCCTGGATGCTGACTTGACTCTAGCTTCTCTGCCCAAGGGCCAGATCCCATGCCATCTTGGGCTCTTTCCTTTACAAAGCACCATAGATTCATAGATGTTTGGGTTGGAAGGGACCTCAATAGATCATTGAGTCTGACCCCTTGCATAGATGATCCCAGCCAGATGCCCACCTAACCTCCTCTTGAAGACCCCCAGGTCGGGGAGAGCATCACCTCCCTTGGGAGCCCGTTCCAGACCTTGGCCACTCGAACTGTGAAGAAGTTCTTCCTAATGTCCAATCTAAATCTGCTCTCTGCTAGCTTGTGGCC
>JAGPOW010000261.1:12275577-12286657 GCA_030014935.1 Caiman crocodilus
TTGGGAGCCCGTTCCAGACCTTGGCCACTCGAACTGTGAAGAAGTTCTTCCTAATGTCCAATCTAAATCTGCTCTCTGCTAGCTTGTGGCCATTATTTCGTGTGACCCCCATGGGCACCTTGGTGAGTAGAGCCTCACCAATTCCCTTCTGCACCCCCGTGATGAACTTATAGGCAGCCACAAGGTCGCCTCTCAACCTTCTCTTGCGGAGGCTGAAGAGGTCCAGGTGCCTCAGTCTCTCCTCACAGGGCTTGGCCTGCAAGCCCTTAACCATACGAGTGGCCCTTCTCTGGACCCTCTCCAGGTTATCCACATCCTTCTTGAAGGGTGGCACCCAAAACTGCATGCAGTACTCCAACTGCGGTCTGACCAGCACCTGATAGAAGGGCAGTATCACCTCCTTGGCTCTATTTGTCATGCACCTGCTGATGCACGATAAAGTGCACTTAGCTTTTCTGATGATACATCACACTGACAACTCATGTTCATCTTGGAGTCCGCTAGGACTCCAAGATCCCTTCCTGCTTCCATGCTACCGAGCAGGTAATTTCCTAGGCAGTAGGTATGCTGGACATTTTTCCTCCCTAGGTGCAGCACTTTGCATTTCTCCTTGTTGAATTGCATTTTATTGTTTTCTGCTTATTTGTAAACCTGTCCAGGGCTATCTGTAGTTGTTCCCTGCCCTCTAGTGTGTCCACTTCTCCCCACAGTTTTGTATCACCTGCAAACTTGGACAGAGTACACTTCACTCCTTCGTCAGTGGCTTGGATGAGGACACCAGTCAACTCAATGGCACAAGGTGGCTGCTGGAGAGATGTTGAGAACCCAGTGCCTGGCTGACTGACTGCAGTGGGTGTGCTCACAAGCTGTCTCAGACTCTGATTTTCAGGCCCGGAAGCAAAATAATGCCAAGCACATGCTTATGCATGATTTCAGATGTAATTCCATTGCTTTATCTAGGACTGTGCACAAGCTCATGTGTCTTTCTGAATTGGAGCTTTAACCAGCTGTGGCTTTCCCCAAGCTTTTAGCTTAAGGTAAAGAACTGTAATGTGGTTTGGCCCAGAGTACTGGATGTGCAGAAAGATGGAACAAACAAGAGAGAAAGCAATAGATCTTATTTTGTTTAATTTGACAATGCCTTAGGCTGCAGAAGTGTCCTGGGAAGAAAAGGAAGTGAAAATACACTCCAACAGCTCGGTGCAGAACTTGAAGTTCCCTGATATTATTTTTATTTTTATTTTTTTTCTCTGAAGCATCCTGGTTAACTCCAACTCTGTTTCTATTTTTATAGCAGCATATTTTTCTTTTACAGAATAACACAGGTTGGAAGAAAGCACCCAGCATGGGGCGAACCAAAGAAATGGAAGTGATAAACACACTCAAAATGCGAAGTCTAGGTACACTGCTGCCTAGCAGTAGTGGCTAGAAGAGTGAGCTCCCCTATAGGGCTCAAAGTATTAATTTCTGTATCCAGTTCCTCTACCTTACACATCAGTTCACTTGAAATATAAGACTTTGACTTCAAGATGAGTCTCATCAAAGGGTCGCCTGGCAAATAGAATGCAAGGTCATAAGAGGTCACTCACCAGCCAGAAGCAAGTGGACCAGGAGCAAAGAGACTTCATGGCCAGGTAGACATTACACTTTTACTGGTATAAGTCATTGGGAAGTGGTCTATACCCATAACAGAAGTTCAGCACACACAGACTGGTTTAAAAATGGTACAACCCAGTCTAAGATTTGCCCCTCCCACTGAAGGGCAGATGGGTGTTCTGTTTGCTCCCGATCTAAACTACGCCACTTATGGAAAACTACAGAACTTAGATTAGTTCCACCTTAGTCTCTTTGAATATCTGTACCTAGCCCATGAATCAGAAAACAAGTCGTGTGCAAAAGAAAGGGATCTTGGACTCCTAAGAGGACTCTACCATTAGGACTGTGCAAAGCTTTGGTCCCTGATTCTATTTGGCAGAGATTTGCCAGATTCGGTGGCTGAATCTCTGAATCCGAATCAAATCAGATGACCCTTTAATCTCTCCTAATTCAATTGGAATTGGGTGGTTTCTGTGGGCTTCTCCAAAACCATCACACTGTGCTTGCTCTTCCTGAGCAGAGCACTTCTGTGCATCAGTATCTGAATTACTTGTCTGTCCCATGCTTGGCTCTCATTGCAAGTGTTAGAGATGGAAAGTGAGCAGGGATGGATGGGAAGTCATGGAGAGAAAGTTACTGGTGGATTTTCTATGCTTGCAGCACATGGGCAAGTTCCAAACACTGCAGGGAGAGTTTGGGGAGGAGGGTGCTCCACCTTGGGTCCTGAAGCTTGCCAGGGCTTTCAGGGATAGCCTAGACTGCCACCAAGGGCTAAACTTAGGGACTTTCAGTGTAGCGGGTAGGCAGGTGTGGGCTTGAAGGCAGCCATAAAGTCACCGGTAAGTAACATGGCAGCCTACGTGTCTGCTTGCTTTTCATTGTTGTGTGTTCTGAAGAGTGATGTGTAAATCCAGCTCTTCCACGGGCTCAGAGTCCTACAAGATGCGTTTTAAATTATGCCTAGGGAGTCTGTAAGAGCAGCATCTGTCATGAGGTATGGAGGGGGGAAGGTTTTTGGAGCTGTTTGGCATTGGGATCTCTATTTCTGGGTAGAGACAACAGGGGCCTATATCCAGGAAATGTCAGTCTAAAGAGAGTAAGCAGTGCAGGGGGGGAGAAAGAAAGAGCACTCAGTAGTAGTGTTGCCTAGAGGATAAAGTACAAAATCGGGATCACAGAGGCATGCTGGGTAACTTATGGCAAGTCACATCACTTCTCTGCCTCAGTAGCCCCAATTTACAGATGGGGATGGAGGCAAACTGATCTCCTTCGTAAAACTCTTGAGACCTGCTGACAGTAGATGCTAATAAGAATGAAGTGCTATTATTATCCCTCCCTGCCATCCTGCTTTAGGGTGCAAGAATAGTTTTCCCTGAAGTAACACTCTTTGTACATCCCTGGATTCAATTCTCCGTTCTTGTTCAACGTCTGGTCCCTGCGAGGCTTTGAATCCCCCTGTCCTTTTCCATCCCTGTTCTCCATCCTTTCTGTAATCAGGTCTTCCTCCAGTTCTGGTACCTGGTTCCCTCATCAAATACCTTGACACCGAATGGAAAAGTAGGTAACGATCTCTCAGAGTTACATAGGAGTACACCACTCATTTAAACATCAGATAATCAATATAGATGGATATTACCATGCTTATCCTTCAACAGCACATCTGAATGCTATTTTAGTCCCTGGACTGATTGTGATGTTGTGTGTTTGACATCTATTCCTGGTGATCTGATTTGACAGATTTTCATTGAATTAAACTACAACAATTACCCCTGTCAGGTCTCTGAAATACAACCCCCTTCCCCCCCCCCCCAAACATCTCTCTATATTTCAGCAGTTTAGACTGAATAGCATTTGCTAGACTAGAGATGTTTTTCTGAGTGTTGCTGGAGTGAGATGTATTGGTAAGATCCAAGACATGGGGAAAGATGGAGCGCTGAAGGATCATTCCTTGACTGTAATGATACTATTAAACTAAAAGGTGCTAATGGCCACCATAATGTGAGACTATTGATTATCATGAACTTCTTTAACATTAGTGGCTGTATCAAGCACTCTTTCAAGCTCAAGGGAAGAAGCAATGTAGTATATAGTAAAGCAGCTGAAGATCATGGTGGTTTTTGCTGAACACAGTTTGCTTCATGATAGTCTGGAGGCAAGTCAAAATATTCTAGCAGTTGCACAGTGCATGTTAGAAAAAGGTGTTTCCGTGCTGGCGCAGCTACACCATTTCCCCAAACATTAACCAAGTGACAAAATTACTCCTTCTTTTTTCCAGCATAGTTCTATGCAGTGCAGGGTTGCCAATATAGTTATGTCAGCTAAGCTGTGTCTTGTTTACCCTCTCCACACCTCTGGCTCTGAGCTGAAATGGCCATGCTGGTTAACTTTAGTGTAGACTGTAGACCAACCTTGAGGCTTCCTTGGTACGGTATTTTTGGTTTATCATCTTTTGCTACAAATCTTACCCATGACCCCGTACACAGGGCATTTTCCAATATGGGTACCTTGTGGGGGAAAAAATGGACAAGTCTACATTTGCATTGTTTGTTTTCCCTTCCTGTGCGTTTTTGCATTTGCTTTAATGCACATTTTGGTTCACTGTACCTTATTTCTATGCTTTCCCTACATTACTTGAAAATTACATGTCTGCTGTGTTCTTGCTTTCTGGCTGGGAGGCATCATGATTGCTAATGCTTTGTAATATGTTCAAGGACCAATCAAGAATGGAGCTTTATTAGCTGGATACTGAAAAAAGACAAAGCAGCAGACAGTCTTTGGCACAAAGACCTAACAGCTAAATAGTTGAGATGGTTGGGGATATAATTGGCAAGCAGGGAGAAAAATGGGATGTCAACAAACAGGTTGTCTAGTTCTGTGATTTGTTTTTGAGGGAGTGGGGAGGTTACTGAGACTGAGGTTAGCTAAACAGATAGGGAAGAGGGAAACAGGATGCGAGGAGAAGGTAAAGGAGGCAGAGGTGGAACAAAACTTCATGACGGCTGCAGTGAAGAGTTGATTGAAGTCCACTTGGAACTGGACACGTTCTTACGAAGGTACATTTACAGCGCCTTGCTGGTTCTCCCGGGCTAAGTACAGACAGTCAAAAAGCCTGAGCCTGAATTGAGTCAGCCTTTGCAGGTTAGTCTAAGCTGCAGAGATTGAACCAATAAGCAAATGAACACACACTCACTTTTGATTCAGAAAAGTAGCCACATGCCTGTAGTGGCTCAAGCCAGAAGCCCTGGGATTGCTAGAGCATGGCTGCCAGCCACTGCCAAAGGGGAGAAAAGACAGAAGTTGTCCAAGATTTTTTCCCCCTCCCTGCTGGAGCAGAGGGGGCAGGGGCAGGGCCAGGCCCCAGGCCCTGCTCTGCCTGGGCCAGAGTGGAGAAGGTAAGGGTATTGAATTCATAAAAGCTTGAACAAGAATAGTTCTTTCTCTGACAAACTATAAACTGAAGACCTATAAACACAGCATTGGCTGTGTGTTCACTTCCTCTTCCTGCTGCCCCTGAGGTCTCTGGGATTTGCAGTCCAGAATCAGAGCATCAGAACTGTGCAGACTTGCTCTTCCTGCTTCCAGGTGCCTCTGGGATTTATAATCTAGTTACAGCCTGCAATAAGTAAGCTGGCAGGGCAGGGCAGCTCTGTACTCGGGAGAAGGTGAGTTTAACCCTCCTTCCTGGCCCCAGACCCCAGCTGGGGTTTGCCTGGGGGGGGCGGGGACAGTGAGCCTGGCACTGAGCTAGGGAGCAGAGGGGCATGGGGAAGTCCTGCTCTCTGAAGCAGACAGCCCAGCCCAGCCCAGGGCTGCAAAGCATGCTTGGATGCTGGGGGACTCTGATTTAGTTTGAACCAGGAATGGGTCTGGGACAAAAGTTTCATAAATTGGCTTGACCCAGATCAGTTAAGCCTGATACTGCATTCAACCAGGTTTGTCTTAAATCAGTTTTGGCCATTTTGAAACTGGCTTATGTGCACTGAACTTCTGTTCTCTTACAGGTTTAAACCAGTTTCTGATCACTTAAACTGGTTTATGTGTAACTTCTGTCCCTAGCCCCAAGACGTTTGGTCTCAAATGCCTTGGGTACTACTCCCCCTGTGTACATGATGAACCTGTAAATTAAATGGTAAAACCCTACCCTCTTTTTGCCACTCTCAGGGCCTGTATCAGTGTTGAATTTAGGATGCAGCAGAGCAGGAGTAGCAGGTAGAATTAAGGCAGAGCCTCTGATTGGCATTGTCAATGGCTAAAAGTGAAGACTGCTTCTTCAGTTGCTTCTACCAAGTAGAGACTTTGGGGCATAGATGAAATAGGGCCCCAAATTGAAGTGGTGGGTTTTAAAAATCACTGTTGTGCACCCCCCCGCCCCCCCCCGCTGACATACCTGCCACTTCGGTGGGGAGGGGAGGCAAGCTGCTGGCAAGTATAACAGTCCCTGAGCTGGGGGGGGCTGGAGCTTCTCTCTGCAGCAGTGGTGGGCCTCCCCAGGCAGCACCTGCTTACGGGCACCTGGCTGGGGCATCCCGGGGGGCACCGCAGCTGTGGAGGGAAGTCCCAGGCTCCTGTGCAGCTCAGGCAGCGAGGCAGGCTCCGGTGCGGGGTTGGGGGGAGATCAGGCTCACTGCTTTTCTTGGGCAGAACCTACTTCCCTGGGCTGTTACCAAGCTGCCTGCAGGGCTTTCTGCAGAACCGTGGAGCTGCATGGAGCCCAGTGCTTCGCTTCACAGCTGTAGGGACAGCAAACTAAAGCTCCTCAAAAGAGTTTTAGTTTGCTGCACCCCAAGTCATTCAAGGCACATTATGCCACCAAATTCCCTACAGCAGCTGGAATTAATGCACAATATGCTGCTGAGGCATGCAAACACTGACACCATTACAGCAGTGCAAAAGCATTTAGCCCACTTTAAAGTGTTGTGCACACACACCTCTCGCTTCATCTACACATGGGTTTTCTATTATTTTTTTCCAGAGTGCCACTTGGCAGGTAGGGTTGTCAACCCCAAAATTGTATTTTTTTTTTTTTACTCACAATCTGTAAGCTTTTTACAGCCAAATGTTATTATAGACACATTATTGATGTATGTTTTACATAATACAAATGTAACTCTTCTGCCAACCCCCAATTAGAAAGGATGGGTTCAAATTCAAACATTTAACATCAATCATAGTAAAAAAAGTTAAATGTTTGGTTGTCAGTAAAAAGTTTTCAGTAAAAAAAATGTTCTTGGGTTGGCAAACCTATTTAACTGCAGCAACAGTTTTACACTGTGTTGCCCCCTGTACCCATTGCCAGGGGCTCCCTACTCACTTCCACATGCTGATGCTCCTGACTGTCCTCTGCACCATGTCACTACCCACCTTTCCACTAACCATACCCCCACTGGCCCCACTCCCCCTGTCCCAGCATGGACCCCAAGGAAAACTTACCTGTGACCCAGCAGTCTGTGATTACAGGCAGCCTGGGATGCAGTAGCAGTCCACAGTGGAGAAAAGACTCCCTGCAAAGTTTTGCACTCCCACTTGAATACCAAGTGACACTGCTGTACTTTTTTTTTTTTTTACTGATAGTCATTAAATTTACTGACAATTTGCAACCCTGTTGGCAAGGGATGGGAGATACCATGTAGGTCTTTTTCTCCTCCCTCACCTGCAAGTGTGTGTGTATGAAAGAGAGGGAGAAAGATTGTGGAAGAGGGCCTGGGAAAAGGTGCTAGCACTCAGGAAGGGGCACTTCCCAGTGCTGCAGTTTTGCTTTTGCTGCCTATGCACTTTCTCCAACCAGCTGTGCCTCACTCCTCTGAATATGAACTTGTTCACTACCTTTGTATACTTGCATGCAGCTCTTGGTAATTAGTGTGGGCTTCCCAAGCCTTGCCCTTTGAGCTCTGCATCTTCTGACCCCATTAGTAATGTACTGTGCATTTAGTTAATCTTTTGGTATACGGTAATGGCTCAAGTTAGTCATCTTTTGCAGTCTGGCAATGTACTGATCTACTTGCTTCTACAGATTACTGATTATGCTTCTTGAAAGGATACTTTTCATTTATGATATTGTTTACTGGTTAAAAATCCTCTGAGAGTACCTGGTTTAAAAAAAAAAAATCTCGGTCCACCTAGGCTGCTGCCGACGTACATTTAGAGAAGGTCCAGTGGCTAATCTCCTTTTTCAAGCCAAACTGCATGAGGACAGGAGCTTTGCATGCTTCCATGCTCATCGGTGCGTTATGTTAGGTCTGCTTTGCAGCATTCTTTGTTTCTTATTTCATATACGTGCCTAATAAAGCCAGTAGCCTAATAAAGCCATGTTCAGAAAGAGAGCAAGGACAGCATAACACTTAGGGTTTGCTCCTTCCTTCATGTATACTGTGCTCTCCCAATGTACATTTGTTGCAAGTACAGTTCTCTAACATCGTAGGCAATACTCTAAATATAAGTACACTATAAGATCCCTTATTAGGAAAGCTCTCTGTCATGACTCATAACACACTGCAGGTGTCCCACTTGCAAAGGCAGGAACTCAGATATTGGTCACAGGCTGCAGATTTTGGAGACAAGAAGCCAAGAGGGAAGCAGCTTTTCTTGGTTTTCTGACAGAAGCAGAGTGAGGGAATTTCTTGGGTGCACAGCTTGTAGGAGTGGCAGGCTTGGAGATTTCTGAGGTGGGAAATGGCCTTGCCACCGTGTTCAGGGAAAAGGGATTCGGTCTACATCTTTGTAAATAAGGTGGGGGAAGAGGGAGGGAGCTGTCTTGTTTAAAACATTGTCATCAATAGATCACCTTCTCCATTGCAGACCTTCCACGTGGTTGTAACCGTGCAGGTGCATGGGGAGAGACCAGCGAGTAAGATGCTGCAGCTGTGAGGGCAAGACACTTGATTGCTGTTTTTTTAATAGTGTGTTGTTTGTTTGTTTTTTAAAGAATCGGGGTGGAAATACAAAACCTCCCCCACCTCTCCTGAGACTTTGTAATGAGACTTCATAGAGGTGGGTGTAGCCCATGCCATGTAAACAGACACACACCATCATTTTACAATACAAACCGTGCAGCAGGATAATGAAGCGCAATCCTTCTTTTTAATTGGAATGCTGGAACGAATGAATTGCTAGGGTGTCTCAAATCATAAATATCACACAGATTTGTTTAAATTTTCATGTTTAGACTGGAGCTGTCTGGGGTTTTGCTTCCCGCCCCCTTGTTCTTAGCCTCCCTGCCAGCAGTAAAAAAATTATTTGCTAAAGTGTTTCCTTTATTTGTTCTCATACAGCAGAGTTTGAAAACAACAGGTTTCTGCTTGTTGAAGTGAGGTAATTGTAAGCCCTTGAACCGAGAGCTGGCATTTCCCAACATGCTGCTCGAATGCGAAAGATGTAGCATAGCTAGCAGGAGCCATGGAGTTAAAAGGCAAAACACAAGCACTTCCCATGTGCTGGAGGCTCCAGTAGTCCGGTGACCCCTTCCACCCTCCGCTGAAGTTATTGGAGTCTTTGAAACCCAAGTCTAGCTTGTTATGGACTCAATCCAAAGTCCAGTGAAGGCAGTGGTGGTCTTTCCATTGATTTGAGTGGGTTTTGGGTCAGGCTCAGCGTATGTACCTTTCCTGTGAATCTAGAAGTGGCTATCATTTGGTTACAAACATCTGAGAGGAGCAGTTCAACATGTAGCTGTAACAGCAGGAAACTAAGACTAGATGGAACCTAAATATCTATAACATTATTCATTCAGGAAACCCAGGTGAGGGTTTCCATTCTTCACATGACGATAGTGGAAATGGCACGGTGGGCAGCGCTCCATTCCTTGGATAGCCTTGGGAATTTTGAGAATTTTTAGCATGGTCAGGTACCGTATCCTTTGTGCTTTCTAATGTGGGGCCTGAAATGAACTTTGAAGTTCATGTGAATCTTTGACTCCAGTAAGGTTTGGATTAGCTCCTATAGCTGCTCATGTTTATATGACACGTATTACAACGGTTATATCATACAAATTCAAAATAATATGTTGTGTCCGGTTATTCAGGGTTACTCTGAAGATGCCTCAAATAAGAATGCGATTTACAAACATGAGCTCATCCATCTGCTGGCACTTATGCCGCAGTAAATTTGCTCAGGTAGATATTACGCGGCTTGCAATTGCTTTGAAATAGTGCATTCTGTCTCCTTCCTGGGAATCAGTAATCATGTTGTAGGTATGCTTTGCACGTTTTGGGTACAAAATGATGCTGTTTTCAGTTTCTGCATTAGCTGTCATGTGTCTGAAAAGCACAGAATAAAGCCCGGCAGAAGCTCAGGGTTTGGTAAAAGAACATTTGAAACCTATATTAGGTGTTTAGTTTTTTTTACATAAAAACAAATAACTACATGAAAGGCCTACTTCTAGGCAGACTTATTCTCTGACTTTACCGACAATGTAGAGGGGGAGGTCAAAGCAGAATAGGTCCTAATGTCAGATGCTTCACACATAGTAGCACTTTGCTTCTTGAATTCCCAGATAAAAGATGTTTTGAAAAACATACATTATTGATGTGATTCAGAGCAGACAAATCTTTCCTTTACATGCAGGCTAAGTGAGAGAAAAGCAAGGATAGTCCACAGACTAGTATGAGACAAACATCTGTCTTAGGACTGTTGCTATATCTAGCAAATGACCTGTCCTAGTGTTAAGTATGAAGGTATTTCAGGGACTGGGATTTGAAGGCTGTAGCCGTGCTGGGCTAAGGACATAGGAAGATGAGGTTCTTTGAGTGAATCTGATCTCTTTGCCTTTTCCCCAAAAATATTTTTTTGAGGTTTGCTGTCAAGGGCCACGCACAGCAAGCAAGTTAAGGGGGTAGAAATCAGCACATGCTTTGATTTAACAATGTAATTGTGTACTATCTAATATTGCAAGTAGGACTCCTACAAGTCTGCACAGGCCCAGATCCAACAAGTATTCAGACACCTGAAAGTTAGGTGCTGCAACCCCTTCCTTGAGTGCCTGGGCTCCGGATGGCAATCCTGAGCCCAGGGCTGGTAGAGCTAGCCAATGGGAAACACTAAGCACAGATGGGTGAGCCTTCAGGCATACCCCTCAGGGTCTTGGGTACCTGAGTCGAGAGAGCAGGGAAGTGTTCACTGAGGGTCTATTCTGGACCTTTCCTTTGAGCTATTCTTTTAATGAATGCAGCAGGGATCATTGCTTCATACTAGAAGTGGAGGAAGAAGTGGCACCTCTTAAGTGATATCTTAGTGGTAGAGCATTTGCTCAGGTAGGGCCAGATTTAAAGCCATCTTCTATCTCAAAGGGTCAAATTCCACCCTGTCCTCTGAGGAGTGTCACCTGTCAGCTCTGTCTTCCTATGGGAGGCCTGGCACCCAGCTTGCTGGACTTAGAATGGACTTTTTCTATTTCCCACCCCCCACACACACCTCATCTAACCAGAACTAAGCAGAAGAAAAGTTTACTAGGCATCTTGGGCCACACATTCCCCAGTGCCAGTATGGGAAG
>JAGPOW010000261.1:12318159-12336795 GCA_030014935.1 Caiman crocodilus
CCTGACTGTGAAGTAGCGCCTCCTAATATCTAATCTAAACCTACTCTCTGCCAGCTTGTGACCGTTATCCCTGGTCACTCCTGGCAGCGCACGGGGGAAAAATGCTACTACCACCAAGATCTGCACCTGCGGTGGCTCCACCCGGGCCCGTGCCCTAGGCTTCAAGGCCCACCGCAGCGGCCCTCCTACTCGTCGCGGCCTAGCCCCCGCAAGCTTTGGTTGGCAGATATATATGAGCTAATGGTGAGAGAGGATCATCCCTTCGAGCCGACATAGCTCTATCAGAAACACCAAACGCAGGAAATAGCTTTTGTTGGATTAGCTTGTGTCATTCAGGGAGGTGGTGCATCTACACCAGCTTGACGCATCTAGCAGGTGCTGCACCTCCAGTAGGAGGTTCAACCGACACAGCTGCAGAGGTGCTGTAGTGTAGGTGATCCAAGAGCCAGGCAATATGACTCCTTCAGAAGAGGAGGTCTCCTTCGATCCTTACCTTGGTTCCAGCAGCTCATTGTGGCAGCACACGAGCCTCTGCACACCACAGCAGCTGCTTGTCAAGGTACAGCTCCCCACAGACTTCTAGGCTGTCCCTAATGCTGCCCTTCCCAAGCATTGCTCCTAGGTATACCCACTTGGAATAATTCAATAAATGGCACACTTTAACTAAAGTTCATCAAACAAACTTTTGGTCAGGAGCCTCTGCTGCCATTTTGAAGTGTGGGATGCTGAATAACATGATGCTCTAGGTGCTTTAATGAGAGTGGCTCTAAAGGGCTCCCACACCACCCCACCCTGGAGCATGTGTATAGATGGCCATAGGGTCTTCACCTTAGCAGCAGTCATGGAGGTCTGGCAGTGAACCATCAGGGGAACTGGACCAAATGCAGCAACAACCGTTAGCATAACTAAGTGGAGGCCAGCAGGGCACCGACTTAGGTGCACCAGTGTCTATCCAAGTGAACAAACTGAACTAGTTGTATGCCACCATTTGTACATTTGTACAATAGCTTGTGTTTACTCCTGGCTTAACCAACCTCCCTTTAATGCAGCTAATCCTGAGAAATGCTAAGCATCTGACTGTGATAGGAGCCCAGCACCATTCAGGGTGAGGCTTGCTTTTTGCACCAGCCTCCTGACTGTTTTTGTTGAACTTGATCTTAAACTCCCTCCAGTTTGTCAATATGTTTCCGCGCGGCATTACAGGTGTGGCTCCAGCACAGCTGCCCTAGGAAGCTTTGTGACATGAAATTGCTGCATATCACCCCAGACTGTCTCTGTGATATTTCCTGACTCATCACATGATATGCTTGTACCTTACTGGTAGCATTGCTGCTACCTCTGCATTTCATTTGAGATCTATATTTTCTGCATTACTACTTATCAATGAATATGTATTTTGAATGCCTTCTGCTTAGCTGCATTTGTCAAATGCAATCTGAGTTATTTTAAGCTCATGTTTTGAGCCTAGGTCCTTTCCATGTTTTTCTGCTCTCAGTGGTGTCTGTAACTCCTAGTTTCGTATTATCTGCAAATCTCATTAGTATACAATTTGTTCACTTTGATAGATTAATGAAGTATTTAATAAGACTGGAACTAATGCAATTTCTGCAGCACTTCACTGGATACTGCACCTCGCCACTCATTTAATCCATTGTTATTTATTATTTATTTAAAATTCTGAAGCCAAATTTCACTTCACGTAAAGGGGTTCATACCCAGAATGTCCCGAGTGAATGTCGGGAGTTGAATTTTTTGAGGCACCGACTCCATTGCTTTATCAAATCTGAACCTCAGGCATCTATTTCTGTTTCTCCCTCTGTAACTAACTGTTGCATTACAGTTTTGTATTTGCTTATTTCTACGATATCCATATTTATATATTCTGTATCCCAGCCTGTTTGTGTGTTTGATAATTTTTTAGAAAATTCAGCCCATTAATGGAAATAAATCCATGTTCTTATTCCTGTTCTTTATTAAAAAAGCCGAAGAATACAGAAGTTAAAATACCCACCTTGCCTAAATCCCATTTCTCAGACATCATGGAGAACAAAGATGTTCATCAAATTTAAGTTATTTCTGACTTAAGACCGAGGACCAGCACATGAATTATGAAGTGGAGAGTGCCTCGAAGAATTTCTTTCTGTGCCTTCAGTCAAGGATGCCCAAAACTAGTGATCTCAGGTAGGGAAGGGCTACAGCAGGAATGGGGAAGGAGGTGGTCACTTAAAGAGACCGGTCCAAGGCCATCTAGAAGTCAGTGGGCACGTCTACACTAGACACTATGGCTCAGCAGCAAGGAGCCACTGCACCGTAGTTCATTGCTATCATGCAGTAGCATTCCCGGACACTTATCACGTGGTGATGGTACTGCACAGTAGCTCATTGCTACCGTGCGGGAGTGTTGGGCAAAAACTGTGACGATGGTACTGTGCAGTAATACTGGTTACTTTGCAGTTGTTTAGTACTTGCTTAAGCAGTAGCAACTACTCAGTCTGCTGCACGTGTAGACGTAACCAGTTTAAACTCAAGCTGAGGATTGGCCTGGTGGGTTATTCTTAACCAGTCAAAGTCTCTGAAGCTGCATGTCTCAGGCTTCCCTTGAAGCCTGAAACAAAGCCATCCGTGTTGTGCTTCATGTTTCTCAAACTGAGCTCTTTTAGGAATCGGTTTATCTACTGCTTGCCTCTCTCATTGTGTTTGGCTATAACTATGGACATTAGAGGGGGGATGTGGTGGCAGCGGGAAGGGCTTGAAGTTGGGAGCGGATATTGTAGGGTGGCAGCTGGCAGACTTCTGCTTGAGGCTTTTGGTGCCCAGGGAAGTTTTAAACGCACCTTGGGGGAGTAGGGGAGGAGCAGATTCTGGCTCAGACCACGAACTTGGGCAGAGCCTCTCAGCAACAGCCTAGGTCAAGCCCAGATCTAGCTTATGGATTTTCATTGCATGTGGCTGGTGGGTCTGGGACCATTCCCAAGACAGGTGATAAGGTTGTCTGTATGTGGTAATGAAGATGCACTCTCACAGGATCTTAAACCAGTAGGCAAAAGCCACCAAGGAATATCCTGGTGACTGCCCATCATGCACCTTTTCAGAGGCCCTTCCTGGAGGTCCTGTTCTTGCCTGCACTGAGACAGATCAGGGCCTGAGGAGGGAACAAAAAGAACCGCTGGCTGACATTGCAGGGGACCGGGTGCGGGGGGTGCTGGTAATTGCTACGCTGGCATGCCTGCATGAATGTGGCTGCTCTGGTGAGCGGTGCTGGGGGAATTTTATTAACCAGGGACTTGAGCGTGTGTATTTATATCTACAGTGGAGTCTGATTAAAGCACCAGCTGCCTCTTAGGACCAGGATTTGGGACAAGCTCAGCACAGATTCATTGGGGAATATTGCTACCTAGCAACCCTGTTTCTTCGGCATTTGGGTTTTGACCAGGTGACCATGCTGTTGCTTAGGCTCCGACAGCCTTGCAGTCTGGGCTGCTCCGGCAGATGGCTGTGGAGAGAGGGGAGGGTTGCAACAGGGAGCAGGTTTTAGAAGAGGAGATCAGGAACTGGAGTCGTAGGTTCAGTGTGCAGCGGTGCTGCTGACTCACCTTTATGATCTTGGTATGAAGGTTTACTTCGTCTTGTATGTGCACGAACTACCTAGGACGGTGATAACACCTGATTCCAAGAGTGTTAATTGTTACATCCTGGATCCTGCAACTTGTACAAAAGCTTCTGCACCGATACAGAGCTCTTCCTACTTTGGAATTGAGGCGTTTTAGAGATGAAATGGGCAATGGTTTCTCATAAGGTGCTTACTGCTGTTACCTGTGCCAGGGGTGTCAAAGATATGGCCCACAGTTTGGATCCCACCTGTGGAGTCGTATCATCCAGCCCCCAGTGCTACCTACAGGTCTCAGTGACCCACAGGTGGCATGGGTTCATTGGATGGCCCTCCATGCAGTGCCCACTCCAGATCACATCCCGGAGCAGCAGCCACATGCTGCTTCAGGGCCATGCAACACAGCCCTGGAGTGGCCAGAGTAGGACTGGGTCACGCAGGCACCCACTGGCTGCTGGGACACGCGGTGGATCAGGAATGCAAGGCCAGTCCAGCCTGTGGACCAGCTCCACGCCACTCATGGAAAATCAATTTGATCCCCCTGACCTATATTCTGTATGTGAAATCCTGCCCTTTTAAGTGAACAGCAAAACTGACCTTGCCTCCAGTGGGGCTAGAATTTCACTGTATACATGTACAGTGTATTATAGTTCCCATTTTCCTTTTCCAACAGGCTGGCCTTCCCTTTGCTGATCAGAGATAACTGGCAGCACAGATTTTTCGCTCCAGGTCTCAGGAAATTAACTCAAACCAATAATGTTTCATGTTAACAAGCCTGAGCAGGGGAAGCCTCTCCGAATCAAAGATCCATAGCATTAATCAGTGTCAAGCTATTTACAATTCCATTTTAAACACGGAAGCAGATGCTGTGAATGGTACCGTACGAGCCACATTTTGACTTCTCTCTCCAGATCTTACCTCATTCGCATGGTTTTTCCTTTCTGTATGATAGTGCTCCTGCCTCTTGCCATGCACAGTGATGCTGTCAGAGAAGTCAGGTTTGGCATGTGGGTGCTTATCCCCGTTTCCTATTGTAGTGCAGAGTTTTACCCTATTGGGTGTTCTCCAGGGCAGCGCTCTGTTTGGTTTTGAATTATGCCAGCCCAGGACTGTCCAACTTTCAGATAACCAGGGGCTGCATGGCCGCATGGGCCATGGACCTAGGGGCTACATGCCACGTGGTTACTGCCCTCTCCCCTGTGTGGGCTGTGCAGTGTTCCCCCCTGTGCAGTGCAGGCAGCCCAGCTCCTTCCCTCTCAGCCATACAGACAGTCTGGCTCCCCCCACATGGCTGGGGAGGTGCGGTGGAGGGTTGCTGTGCATGTAGCATGCACAAAAGCAGCTGCCTCCAGAGTGGTGGCCAATTAATCTGATATAATTGGCATGGCATGCCCCAGACATCAGCGTGGCCCTGTCCTGCTATGCCTCTGACTAGGGTAGTACCATGATGCTTCTTTTGGAGATCTTTGCAGGGTGTAATAGAGAAATGCAGAGGCAGGTGCAAAGTTGTTTAGGGTGTTAGGTGGAACGATGAGTAGTAGAGAAGAGTGAAGAAACAAAAAATTAAGCTGATGGAGTGATCTGTGATGACTTGTCTTCACTGACTTACATTACAAGCAGTTAATTGCCAATATCCTTGAGGTAAGTAGGCCTCCAGTAAATGTTTGTTCCACGGTATAAAACATTGGTTCCTTATCCTACAAAGCAGTAGAGAGCTCTTTAATTTAGCAGACAGAGGCATAACAGTATTTGGAAGCTGCAGCTAGGTAAATTCAGATGAGAGCTATGATGCATGTTTTTAATTGTTAGAATAGTTAACTATTGGAATGACATACTAAACTTGTCTTTAGGACTTTGTCTTTAAATCTAACAACCACAAAATATAGGCTTGATTCAGAAATTGCTGGGTGAGGTCCTCTGGTGTGTGTTACAGGTCAAACATGATGGTCCCTTCCTATCTCAGAGTCTATGAAGGTACGATCAATCCAGCATGGTGCTCATGTGGTGCTGTCTGTGACGCCGTCTCTAAGAAGGGAGCTAGAGGGGTGAACGCACACAGACCAGCATTGCTAACTTCCCGTGACTTCATAATCCGATGGTAAACGCAGATCTCCAGGAGCTGCTCCAGGTGGGTTCACCCTAGCATCTGTGCGGAGATGGTCACTAGACCCATCTCTAGTGATGCTGACGTTGCTGGAGCACCCCTGCAAGCTTGGAGCTGTTTGCACATTGGGTGTGGGAGGAGGTTAATGTGGTTCCTAGCCCTTCTGAACCATGAAGCCCTCATCACAGCCAGTAATTGCTGACGCAAATTTGGGCTGGGCAAGGGCCGTGAGCTACTTGTATACTCTCCAGACATTTAGTATTAACTGTAACCTGGGTTGTTTAAAAAGTAATTACAATCTACATCACAGTCCGATGGCTGGGGAATTGACTTTGAGGTTGGACGCAGAGGATGGTAGTTGATGGAGGTCGATCGTTGCAGTGCACCGTGACCAGTGGGGTCCTCCGGCCTATGCTCTTTAACATCTTCAATAACGATGTGGACATTGGTATCAGAAGCAGACTGGCCAAGGTCACCAATGACACCAGACTTTGGGATAAAGTGTCCACACCTGAGGACAGGTTGGTGATCCAGGCCAACCTTGACAGGCTTGGAAAATGGGCAGACAAAAACCTGATGGCTTTCAATGCTGAAAAATGCAAGGTACCCCACCTTGGGGGAAACCCCCCCCCCCTGCAGCATGCTTATAGGCTCGACAGTGCTACACCTGCTAGGACCATGGCTGAAAGGGACTTGGGGGTCATGATTGATCACAAGGGCACGTCCAGATCAGTGCACAAGTGAGATGGGGCAAGAGGTATGTGTGGGAATGAAAAAATTAGACCCCTGGATATCCAGAGGTCTAAAAAAAAGCAAAGTTTAAAAATATGGAGCAGGGCATGGTCCTGGACGATGCCCTAAAGCAACCAGAGCCTGGCTCCTCCATGGAGACACTCTGGCTGCCGGAGCGTCTCTGTGGTTGGCCCCTTGCCCTGGTGCTGAACACGCGGCCGGCCAGACGGCGTGGCACCAGGGCTCCAGTGCCCTAAGTAAGGGGCCGAGGGGCTGGAGCAGGGGGAAGGGGACTGTGGGGGGACCTCCACTGGCCCCGTCTGCTCCCCCAGCCCCACCAGCCTTGCCCTGCCCAGCCTGACCCCTGCCCTACCCAGCCCGACCCCCAGCTGCCCTCAAGCCCCCCCAAACCCTGTTCTGGCCAGCCCCACCTCCCGACCCCTGCTCCTCAACCCCAGCATCCCCCCCAGCACTTGCTGGCAGTTGGAGCTGCCGTCTGGCTCACTGGGCTGTGCCTGTGCAGCACAGGGCAGAGGGGCAGTGGCAGGGGGTGCTCTGCCCCAGAGCCCCCCCCAGCCCCTGCTTCTAGGGCAAGTATAGGCTTTTTTTTCTCGGGGTTTTTTTTCTATTTTTTCCTTTTTATTTATTTATTTAAATTGGTGGTGCCTGAGATTTGGGGGGGCAGCCATGGGTGCCTGGGGGTGCAAGTGGGGCCTGGCAGGGCAGCCATTGGGGGGTGGGGCGGGGTGGGGCAGCCATCGGGCTGGGGTGGGGCATGTGGGCCTTGCGGGGGCATAGCCCCTGCAGGGGACATTTGGCCCTTATGTGGGGGACCGTATTCCTTGTGTGGGGGCCATAGCCCCTGTGCGAGGGCAGCAAAATATATGTTCATGTTTCATGAATTCATGAGACGGGTATTTAGAGTTCGCTTTATGATAGAGACACTGGTAGGCTTCCACGTTGCTTTAATGCTGTAGATATATCAATAAAACATTGCCCAGCTGATCACTGTCTTTCTTTATGGTGGTCATTTGTTTAAAAGTTGTCTAACATCATTTTAGACTGTATGCAAGGGAAAACTTCTTTACCATCAGAGTCTCTAGAGTCTGCAATAGATTCCCCGCAGAAGTGGGGCAAGCACCTACTCCAAATGCCTTTAAGAAATGCTTTGATGCTTACCTTGCTGGGGTGATCTGACCCCAGCTGACTTCCTGCCCCTTGGGCAGGGGGCTGGACTCGATGATCTCATGAGATTCCTTCCAGCCCTAACGTCTATGAAGTCTATGACTGCTCCAAACGCCAAGCTAGCACTAAGTTGATCAACATCTGTCCGGCTCATAGCATAGGGTGTAACAAGGCCCTGTGGCACATTGGTTGGGTATCGGGGGAATCTGGCTCTGCTTGCTGGTCATGCTGTATATCTGTGGGTAAGAGTGGGTGTTAACCTCCCGGGTAGAGTTTTCAGCTTGTTTGCACTTGCAATTCTTCACACCTGCATTATGTTGCAGGGCACACAGGTTTGTGATTGACACTTGGCTGCCCCCAGTTAGCAAGGAATTAGCTCGAGGTACAGATTTGGTACGTGTTGTTCTTCTGCCGGCTGGCACAGGGCCCGGTGCACCAACAAAACCTCAGTAGGGCCTACTTCGAGACCTTCCTTGAGAGCAGGATAAAGAGAAAATAAAGGGGAACAGATAGTCTCCACTGAAGAGAAGAAGAAAATTCCCATAATTTCAGGATTTAGCAACAGAGCTTGGAAAGCTTAAAGGCAAGAGGGAGGTGGCAGGAGCAATGAAATGTGTTGAGTTGAAACTATGCCCCGGAACTACAGCATTGGTTTAGTAGTATTGATAGATAATAAGGGATTACTAAGCCAAGTGCATAAATTGGGCTTTTCTTCTGGTTTCTAGCTGTGTTTCTGTTCTTTTCCCCTGCTGCTGCTCTTTGCCTATGCCTAGGGGAGCACCGAGACCCTAGTCCTTCAGTGGGTAGCAAGTGGTCACGTGGCTGCAGCTGTAACATGTCCAACAACATGTCCCATAAACTTTGACGTACTGGAGGACAATAGTGTCAGCCCACCAGCATTCAAGAGAGAGTCAGGTTCCTAATCCCTCATGGGATTGACTTCAGAATAATGAGATTAAATATGGTCAGGTCTCCTCTTCTTTGCCTTCTGGTTTATACCTGTTTGGGTTAGACTCTGCTGACGTTCCCAAGCTTTTCCTTCTAACTATACGGTCTAGGAATTTCCATGTATTTGTTTCTTGTTTCTTTTTTCATTGAAAGCCACTTGCCTCCAGAAGCTGGAGTTTTTGGGGAAAAGAAGCAAACAATCGCGCGACTCTGGAGCCAGGAACATGAAGAGAGCATAAATGTAGAGCTGACTGGAGGGACATGGTCTGGCTGCACTGTCACTTCTGCTGCTTTCACCATTTCCCTTGTGCTACCTGTGACGGTGCAGAAACAGATGTTGCCTGATGTCACGTTTGTACCATTGTAAAAATGCTGATGGTGGCAGGAACAGGGAGCAAATAGATGTTCCTAGCCTTTGTTGCAATGCTTCAGAGGCAAATCAGTGGTGTAACAAAAGGTCATAATAGACTGGTACTTTTTTGGGGCGGATGTCTTTTAGCTCTGTGGCAGGGGAGCACAGGCAGCTTGAGCTGTCCATACTCTCCAGCCACCTTAGGGAGGTGCTGTGGGGACTTGAGGATCTCTCAAGCCTCCTGAGCACCTGCTCGGCTTTCTTTGCTGACAGAGATGCCCCAGGGAATCGTGGGGCACCGCACCATAAGCAGGGAAGTCAGGGTTTCCTGCTTATGGAGACTTGTTCCAGGATCTCCAGGGGCATGTCTCCATAAGCAGGGAAAGCCTGCATGGTCCTAGCATGGAGGCATGCGACTTGGGGAATCCCTGGTATCCTGTACCTCCATGCTAGGACCTGCATCTGGGATCTCTGGGGTATGTCAGGGTAAACAGGGAAATCCCGACTTTCTCTGCTAACCCAGGTGAGTCCCTGGAGATCCTAGGAGTGTGTCTGGGTGAGCAGGGAAACCCTGAGCTTTCCCTCGTTACCCAGATTTACCCTTGGGACCTTTAGAGGTGCATCTGGGTAATTGGGGAAACCCAGACTGCCCTTGCTTACCTGGATGGGTCCCTAGAGATCCTGGGGGTACATATAGGTAAGTAGAGAAAGCCGCACAAGCACTTTCAGGGCTTGAGGACCCCAATCCTGCTTGGGAATTTCTGGGATTCACAGGACCAGGTCCTTCAAGCCTTGGGAGACCACAGTGCCCTCAATGGGCAAGACAAGGGGTGGCATGTGTTTTGCCCAGTGAAGTGGATCAGCTGTCCTGCAGCATACCTGCCTTGCTGTATTCGGTGACATCCATTTCCAGCCTGTTTTCCGGCTGTACCATATCGGAGTGCAGGGCCTGCTGTAGGTCACTGCTTTTGTTTTCTGTGCAGTCCGCAGGAAACTCCCCACAACCTTTAGGTTGGATTAAGGAAAGTCAGTGGCCATATTTCATGAATCAACCAATCTATCATGAAATCAAATTGCTGGGGGGAGATTCATCGGTGTTTCAGCACATTTTTTAAACCTCCGAAGCATTTATAAAATTTATAAGGGGAAATAAGAATATGACTCCCTGGGGATATACATCCATGTAATAAAAGAAGTACATAGCGAACACAATGGCTAAGCCTGTGTCTGTGTGATGGCCTTCAGCCAGTGTTTCCCATTTGGATAGTGCAGATAAATTGAAGTAACAACTACATTATTATTTATCTGTAATGGAGAAGCACATATGGGACCCAGTGGGAGCTTAGGGATCCTATAGTGCTGGGAACTGGGCGCACACATAGTGAAAAAGCTCCCTGCTGCAAAAAGCTTGCAATTCAGAGCTTGCAGTTAGCAGGTAGCTACAACATATACCTGGGAAGAGCATGATTTAACAGAGCAGTGGTTTCAAGTAGTAGAAAATAAATGGCATACCTGTACCTGGCCAGCAGGAAGGTCTTTGCATGCATCGTCCTGGCGGTGAATTTCAAGGGAGATCCAAAGGAAGTTTGTTGGTGTGGCAGGTTTTTACAGGGTGCTTTCCATGTGCAAAGCAGAAGCTGGAAAAAAATGAACTAACAGACAAGAGAGGCTGGTGCCATTGGTGGACCAGAGATGGATGATATCACCTCTGGGGTGGGACTCGGGAGAAGTGCGTTCCAGACTGGGCTTCCTGCGTAGATAAAATTGCTGTGGACTCCAGTGTGGTTTAGTCTGCCTAAAGACAGAGCAGTAGATGGGCGGGTTAACACCTGCTATGTATTTATTTCCAGGACAGTGAAGATGAAATATCATTTGAGAGAAGAGTCCTTCCAGTTGTTCATGCACAGCAGTTGTTCCCTCGGTCCACCTTGCACTCTTGTCCTAGGCCTCCCTCTCACTTTGTAGTGATGATGAGTCATGTGCTCTATACCCAAAAGCCTTTTCCAGGATAAGTACCCTGTAAGCAGGTCAGTTATCTTGCTGCCTTTTGCTGGACAGTTAGCTCCATTATTAGTTCTTAAGGCAGGGACGGGCAGTTATTTTTGTCCATGGGCCACACAGGCAGTTCTGCCACAGGCCGAGTAGCACCCCTGCCTCCCACAACAGCCAAAGCCCATGTGTGACCACCAGCAGTGTACAGCACCCAGCCTTTTTAGGCAGCCCAGGCAGTGGCAGCTCCTTCTGGCTGCCACTGGCCCCGGCCCCAGCCCTGCTGTACTGGCAGGGACCAGTGCACACGGACCCAGCCCACTGCACGCCACTGCTCAGCTTGGGCGGCTGAGTCCGGAGCAGGCACAGGGTAGGCTGGGTTGGGGCTGTGCACACAGGCTCCGGCTGGTCCAGGGCTGGTCCGCTCTGCTGGGCTGAGTCTGGCGTAGGGGCAGGGTGGGCTGGGGTTGGGGTTGTGCATGCAGGTCCCTGCCAGTACCATGGGGCTGGGGCCAGCAGTGGTGGCAGCCCAAAGGAGCTGCTGCCGCCTCCTGGGCTGCCTAGAAAGGCAGTCCAGCTGTGGAGCCACCCCAACTCAGGAAGCAGCAAGATGGGATGGATGGCATCTGGGCCAGGCAGGAGCAAGGGACCTGCCGTGGGCCGGACAAAGTCCCTTTGCAGGCTGGATCTGGTCCACGGGCTGTATTTTGCCCACCCCTGTCTAAAGGGGACAGACCCTCTTGTTACACACCCTTGTCGGTAGCACTTTCAGCAAAGCCATATATTAAACTGGTGGATGGGACCACCTGTTCCCGTGGCATGATACCACTCCTTCCAAGCCAGCGACCCCAGGCCCAAGATGAGATGTGGTAGCAGGGCAGTGGGGGAGCTTGGGTTGCTGTTGCTTGTACTATGCACCATTCTTGGGGTACAGAAAAGCCTTTGTTCTCCAGGACTCTGTTCTGTACCTTTCCCGGCCACTAAGTTCACTAGAAATTAAAAACAACTGAACTGAAGAGCGATTCATTTTCATCCAATCGTGAAGAAGGATGTGGTTAGACAGTGGCCAAACTCTAGTTGAGTCAGACTCGGCTGTGCTTTGAGGTTGTCAGGGCACTATTCTGCACCACAGTCCTGTGGAAATTTCTGTAGCTTCCTTTTGCCGACTAATCTCAACAGGTGTGTGAAATATAGCCTGGGTTTCCAGTCTGAGAGTCTATGCTCTTGCCATGCTGACAGATAGAGACCATCCCCGTTGATGGGAAGGGGACTCTGGGAGAAGAGTCCTAGCTTGGAAGAGTTGGACCATCACTGCAATGAGGCATACCTCACTTCCTGTTCTGGTCTCTTATGTGGTGCTACTGTGAGCTCCTAAGCAGTCGTGGCATTTCACTCCAGCTGCTGCTGCATTTTTGAGAGTGTGTGAACTGAATCCAACGTAGAGTTTTCAAAGTGCCACGTGAGCCTTCTGGATGGCAGATGCTCAACATATGTCTGTTATCTCCAGTGTTGTCCTATATAAATCTAAGTGTGGTTTCAAACCAGTATGTTAAACTGATAGATGAAACTTGTCTTGCATATGTCTGCATCCCATATACAGAGTTCCTGTGTGCAGTCATTACCTGTACAGGTATTGGGTTACGTCTGCCTGGCTATCTAAGGCGCCAATCTGTCCTACTGCTACTCAGTTGTTAAACAGGAATCTTGTCTAAGGGTGTTTGTTTTAAGTGGTCAAGATAGTCGTAGTGATAGGAGATCAGTCAGAAGGACAGCGAAGCAACGCAGCGGGTTGTTTTCAAATTTTGATGATCAAAGACATAAGAGTACGGTTTCACTAAACTGAAGGACAGGGTAAATCATTGAACTGTGCAAATTTACGCAAAATATGGGAGGGGAATATTGGTGTGGTGCTCAGTGTCTCGTTCATTGAGCACCGGACCAATTAGGCTGTCAAGCAACAAATCAGTCAAGAAGCTGGAAGCTATGAATCGTTGTTGGAGGTCGTGCAGTGAAGGAAGCTGCAGTGGTTTGGGTGCATCATGAGCAGGGCAGACACCTTTGCCAGCACCGTAAGGTATGCAGGGCGCTGTGGAAGGAAAGAAGAAAAGAGGTAGACCCAAGAAGAGCTGGGCAACCAGTATCAAGGGCTTCAATGGAAGAGGCTTCAGCTGAAAAAGTGCACACACTTATGGAAATGAGTAGAAACAGATGGTCCATCCCTCACCAGCTGCACATTAAACATGCTTGTGCTGCAAGGGGGTGTAGGAGCATGGTCCCTGAATTGGGCTCCTGCTGTGGGAGACACAAATGCCCGAGTCCAAAGAGCTCACAGTCTATATGCAAGCCGAGAGGTGGATACAGACAGATGGGGAAACCAGTAATTAAAGAGGTGGTACTGTTCATCATGACTATTGCTTTCAGCATACTGCTGGCCTAGCCAGTAGTGCCATGACAAAGTAAAGGCTTGAAAGAAACTCTGAGATATAATGAGGTGTCTTTGTGGATGCGTGTGGGGAGCTCATCCCATGTGAGAGTGGCCACATGGAAGAAAGAATAAAGTTCCTCACTTAAAGTGAGTGGTAGGTAAGGATGGGTAATGTCACTAGGAAGGCTGGGGTGGGAGTAGATGTACTGATGACACATAAGGGATGATTGGCAGGATAGGATAGGCCCCAAGGTGACAGCAAGTAGATTTTTGTTTAGATTTTGGGCTCGATTGTGGTTTGACTGTCTGCTCTCACAAGGGAGTAATAGAGCAAGACAGATGGGGCAGCTCTGGCTCCTGCCCTGCCAGCTGGGGCAGGGTGATCAGCTGCCACTGCAGCCGCACTCACTTCTGCGTGCCCCAGTCCCCCACGGGAGTCCCTCCGACCCCCTCGGTTACACTGCTGATAGCAGGGTGGAGAGACAGTGAAGAAGGTGGAGGGGGAAGAGTTACTGATATGGGTCTATGATAAACTACTCTCCTTTCCAGGAAGAAAAAAGGAAGCCGCAGATTTGTGACTCAGAGGTGTATTTCTGAGTCAGAATGTCTTCCAGTGCCTACACAATGCCACTTGCCTAAAATTGTGCTAAACCTAGCCAAAGATAAAGCTTCCTGTGGACACTATAATCTTAATGATGTTTTCAAAATGGGACACCTGAAAACAACATCTGCTGCTCAAACTTGGCTGAGAGGTATGGAGAGACCACAACGATTAGATGTGCAGTTTAATAGCATATGGATTAGCAAGAAGCTGCTGTAAAGGGCTGCTCAGGTTGCAAGGTACTTAATGAGTTGCTAAACTGTGCGTGTTTGATTGCTTGTTGGAGTGGCTCTCCGGGTTGTGCTGGGGCATAGGTTTCTGGGTCTGGGGCCTTTTTGGGAATCGAGGTGTTGACCTGGGTCAGGATGGGTAAGCAGAATCTGAGGGATCAGCTGGGTTGGGGACGAGTCTGAAAACAAGCTGAGTAAAGGGCACTGGAGAGTGAGGTTACCAGCAAGCCGAGTCAGGAAGCTGAGAGCAGAATGTAGGAGCAAGCTGAAGGGAGCAGCAAACCAGTCATGGGTCAGGTAGAGCCCGGCTGTTCCTGGTCAGGAGTTTGTATGTGGGAAGTATCCTCGGGATCAACACATGGCTGCATAGATGGTGTTGGCAGGGTTTGGGCTTCTTTGACCATGGGGTGGTCTTCTAGGAAGATGGACTGTCGGAAAAGAAATGAGGTCTATCTGACAAGGAGACGGAAGAATGTCAACATATAGGCTTGCTAACGTAGTGGGGAGGGCAGTGAGCTGGTTTCAGTGGGGGATGGAGACAAAAGCCCAGAGCTAAGTAAAGATTCTGGAAACCTGAATAAAAACTTAGCAAGGCGAAGCAATAACAGAAGCCTTAGTAGTTGTCTCGGATATGGCAGGCGACCAGCTTGGCTTAGCAGAGAAGTCTTTGGTGATCTTAAACACAAAGGAAGCTTACAAGAAGTGGAAGTTTAGACAGATGACTAGGGAGGAGTAGTAGAATATTTCTCGGGCAGGCTGGGGTGATGTCAGGAAGCCAAAGTCCCGCTGAAGTTGCAGCTAGCAAGGAATGTGAAGGGTAGCAAGAAGGGTTTCTACAAGTATGACAGCAACAGGAGGAAGGTCAGGGAAAGTGCGGGTCTCTTAATGGATGGGGGGCAACCTGGTGACAGAGGATGTGGAAAAGGCTGAAGCACTCAACACCTTCTTCACCTTGGTCTTCACAGGCAGGGTCATCTCCCACACTACTGCACCCGGCAGCACAGCGTGGGGAGGAGGGGAGCAGCCAACAGTGGTGAAAGAACAGGTTGGGGACTATTTAGAAAAGCTGGACATGTACAAGTCCATAGTGATCCGAGGGTGCTGAGGGAGTTGGCTGATGTAATTGCAGAGCCACTGGCCATCATCTTTGAAAACTTGTGGTGATTGCAGGAGGTCCCAGATGACTGGAAAAGGGCCGGTATAGTGCCCATCTTTGAGAAAGGGACGAAGGAGGATCCAGGGAACTACAGACCAACCAGCCTCGCTTCAGTCCCCAGAAAATCATGGAGCAGGTCCTCAAAAAATCCATTTCTAAGCACTTGGAGTCGAAGGAGATTAGGAGCAGTCAGCATGTATTCACCAAGGGCAAGTCATGCCTCACCAACCTGATTGCCTTCTATGATGAGCAGGGATCCTAGTTTTCCATTTGTTTTGGGAAAACGCAGTGAAACACAATTTTCTCTTTTTAAGGAGAAAGATGCAGGAAGCGTATTTCCTCTTGCCGGCTGGAACTCTGCCAGCTTGCAAGGGGTTCGGGGGAGTGGGAGGAAGGCGATTGGGCAAAGGGTGCCACGTGAATGGTGGTGTGGCGCTCTTGGTGATGGCATTGAGCCTCCATGCCGCTCTGCCCTGCCATGCTGGCCCCTGGAAGAAGGGTAGTAGCATGGGGAGCCCCTGCACTGGGCAGTTTGTATCCACGCCCCCATGGCCTCTGCCCCCCCATGGGCTCCATCCCTGCTGGCTGTGCCAGCTCTTGTCTCCCACAGGCAGCAGATGGGGCTTGGGCACTGCTTGTGGAGGTCAGGGGGCTGCAGACCTGGGTCCCAGGCCCTGTAGCCCTGGCAGCTGGGGACCCCCCCAGCAGGTGTGGGGGTTGTGGGGAGGGGAGGAGGGGCAACAGCAGGGCTGGGGGGCTGTGGCTTGGGAGTGAGGGACAATGGCATGGGCAGGGCACTGGCATATCATGGCTGCTCAGTGCCACAAAGCAGTGGGGGGGCAGAACAGCTGCAGCTGGATCTGTCTTCATGAGTGAATGGAGCAGATGGAGCTCTGATTTTTCATGATAAAAAACACAAAATCAAACACCAACTTTTGTAGGTATTTAGAATTTATTTCATTATAGTGATTGAGACACTGATAGGCTTCCAAATTGATTTAAATTTGTGTTCAACTGAGCTATATCTATATCTAATATATCTACGTATAGATATATTAGCTATATCTCAGTTGAACACAATGCTTTATTGATATATTTACAAGTATGTGTGTATATAGTGGCATTTCATTTTAATCATGTAAAAACATGGATTTGGGGGGTTTTAATTGGGGAATTTGCAGGGGTTTTAATCAGAGAATTTGTGACTTTTGAATAGAGAAAACTAGGATCCCTGATGATGAGATAAAGTGGCTCTGTGGATACAGAGAAAGCAGCGGACATGATGTACCTTGACTTTAGCAAAGCTTTTGATACAGTTTCTCACAGCATTCAGTCGTGGGGTCGGTTTTGGTCATCAATGATTTGAAAGATGGGATGAATTGTACCCTAAGCAAGTTTGCATATGACACCAAGCTGGGGAGTGTATTAGACGCGCTGGAGGGTAGGGCTAGGATTCAGTGCAACCTTGACAAACTGGAAGATTGGACAAGCCATGCACCGGTGCAGGCTGGGGGCTGACTGGCTGGGCAGCAGCTCTGCAGAAAAGGTCCTGGGGGTTACAGTGGCGAAGAAGCTGAATATGACCCAGCAGCGTGCCCTTGTTGCCGGGAAGGCTGACCGCGTAGTGGGCTGCATTGGTAGGAGCGTTGCCAGCAGATCGAGAGAAGTAATTATTCTGTTCTATTCAGCACTGATGAGGTCACGTCTGGAGTACCGTGTCCAGTTTTGGGCCCTCGCTGTAGAAAGTATGTGAACAAGTTGGAGAGATTCCAGCAGAGAGCAACAGAAATGGTTTGGGGGCTGGGGCATGGGACTTTTGAAGAGAGGCTGGGGGAACTGGGCTTATTTAGTCTGCACAAGGAAAGATTGAGTGGAGATTTAAAAGCAACCTTCAACTACCTCAGGGTAGACCTCCAAAAAGAATGGAGCTGGACTGTTCGCAGTGGTGGCAGATCAATGAACAAGTAGCAGTGGCCTCAAACTGCAGGAAGGGAAGTTTGTTAGATATTAGGAAAAACTCTCTCACTCAGAGGGCGGTGAAGCACTGGAACAGGTGACCCAGAGAGGTGGTGGAAGCTCCATCCTTGGAGGTTTTCAGACCCTGCTAGACAAAGCCATGGCTGGGATGATCTAGTTGGGGCTGGTTTTGCTTTGAGCAAGGGGTTGGACTAGACCTTCTGAGGTCCCTTCCAACCACAGTTTTCTATGATTCTGTGATTTGAGTGCATGCTTAGCAAGTTTGTGGACAACACCAGGGTGGGTGAATTTGTAGATGCACTGAGGAGTAGGGCTAGGATCCAGAATGATTTGAATAGACTTGAGAAATGGTCCAAAATCAATCAAATGAGATTCAAGAAGAACAAGTACAGAGTCCTGCACTTGGGATGGAATAATTGCATGCACAAATATAGACTCGGGAATGTCTGGCTAGCCTTCAAGTACTTCAAGGAAGGACCTGAGGATTATAGGAGACCGTAAGTTGTGTATCACCTAACAGTGTGCTCTTGTTGCAGAAGAAAGCCAACATACTGGGCTGTATGGACAAGTGTTTCTTGCAAATCAAGGGAATCAAAAACAGCAGCAACAAAAAGACAGGGTTCTACTTCTGTGTCTGTGGGGAAAAAAAGCTTTCCAGATACTAAAGGCTGTAATGTCACCTTCTTGAATTTGCAAACACAAATGATAGCTGTGAGACAATTGGAGCCTACCTGTGTATTCCACTGGGGCAGTAACTGCAATGCAACTATGTTAAATGTGACTTGTTAATTATTTTACCTTTTCTATCTGGTGTTTAATTGCGGGCATTTAGATGCATCCAAGTTAGAGGTAACAATGAGCTTTTGGGTCTTCCGCATTCACCCTGTTTGTTTTTGGTGTGTTTAAATGGTCTTGCTAAAAGGGATGATGGTCTGCTAATGTGTCTGATGTACAGCAAGTAGAAAGTGGCCTGGAGCATAGTCCGTCGAAGTTGTCTGATCAGAACCATCAGGCCCATAATCGTGTGCATAACATTTATTTGCATGTGTTGTCATTGATGACAGTGGGGCTAGTCTGAGAGTAAGGGTTACAGGATTGTGTCCCTAGGCTATATAACTTCCAACTGCATCTTTACTGGTTTTGGAGCAAGCTGTCATCAACATCTATTAAATGAAAATAAATGAACCTCTTTACCTCTGTGTAGCTAGGTTTTTGGTTATAGCTGTGTTGGAGCACAGTGGAGGAATGGGATCTTGGCGTCATTGTTGATGCCAAGATGAACATGAGCCGCCAATGTCAGACGGTGGTTGGGAAGGCCAACCGAACCCTA